>JARJHM010000075.1:0-662627 GCA_033356055.1 Carex pumila | reverse complement strand
AAAAGCCCAAAATAATCAAAGCCTTAATTAAAATTAAAGGCCCAAAGTCAAAGCCCAACACTATTCATGCCTTAATGGGCCAAGGGCAAAATGGTCTTTTACCCTTGGTGCCGACTTCCCATGTGTTGACATGTGTCATGTGAGGTGGCAAGGGTATTTTGGTCATTTCACATGATAAAAGGATGAGGTGTCAAGGGCTTTTGGTAAATATATTTGTTTTGAGGGGTATTTTGGTCTTTTGCAAACCTCCTCAAAAGTCTATAAATAGAGGGGTAGGGGTAGAGAGAAAGACTCACTAATTCACGTGTTAATCTGATTACTTTGTTAATCGGTTTTTCTCTCTTCCTTGATTTCGGTTATTTCGAGATTAGGAAAATAATATATTTTGCGAAATCCCGCGGTTTAGCTTTTAAAGCGATACCAAGTAACCTCGGGACACAAATATATTTATTTCGTCCTTTTTCTCGGTGAATAGTGTTTCAGCAGAATTCCGCGGTTTACGGTATTTCTGGCAGAAGAAATAAACCGCTCTCCGGTTAGTCCTGGTGGATAACCGATAGAGGTATCACACGTGTGATACTACGAGTCGATTCCTTCCTTGGTGTAGCTCTTCTCGCTTATTCTGCATTCCAACTGAGATTTGGAATTAAGGTATAAATTGTTATATTAATCTATTTAATTTGTAAATAGATTTAATGCTTTAGAAAATCAATTATGGAGTAGATCTGTAAATAAATTAAATGAGGTTTTGATGCCAAAGGAATACTGAAGGTGGACCGCCTTGGAAGGTTTCCTGACATACCTCGTTTAATTTTTAGCTTAACTTAACTGTAAAAATTTTGTTTTACACACTTCCGCTGTTAAGCTAAATCAATGGGTTTGAACCGTCAAAACCCCAACAGGAACCTAGCAGCTGCTTTTCCTTTGAGCTCCCTATCCGGCTGCACACGCCTCAGTATCTGCTGGGAGTGAGGACTCACATCTCCTAAGCCCTCCTCTCCACCCTAACTCTCATCACCAGTGAGGCCAACCTCCCTAGGGCCCTGTGTATACATGTATGGCGTACCTGTAGCGGCTCCCCATGGATCAAATGGAATGGCTGACTCGGCATCAGTGGTCTGTGTACGCATCTCCCATGGATCCTCAGCCCAGCTAGGTGCATAGGTGGCAGGAGGCGGTGCGCCAAATAATGCAGATACAAATCCATCTGTGGTCTGAGATATACTCCCACCAGCCTCATAGTCATGCTGCATTGTATCTCTGTATCGTGGTATCGAAGAGGTAGTCACCTCATCATCTGTATCCTCCTCGAGAAGGTCGTTCGTGCTAAAACCGAGAGGGTCTTGCCGAGCAGGTACTCCATCCTAAATTTAAATAAGGTCAGATCTGCTATATACAAAAAACTCTGCTATAAAATATATAAAGCTGACATACCGGGCCAATCTCTACCGAAACTCCATATTTATTGTAGTAAGCGTTCCATCCTTGGGTATTCAGAATCCACTCGTGGAATGCCCAACCTGAGTCATCAGCTGCATAATTGAAAGTTAACTTAATTAGAACAAAAAATATGAGGAAAATGAAATGATTATGTGTGTCATACATTTAATATTAAATTGTAATAACCTGTAGGAGGTGGCGGCATCTCGGAGGGATAGATAGGGACTGGTGGCTGATCCGGATTTTGCCTGGTAGTCTTGATCGCCTCCCGCCAATTAATGTTCTCTCCAGCATCGCGCAGCATGCCAATGAGGCGGCCTTCCCAACCGCCTATCTCCACGACTGGTGCCGTGTGCTCAAGCATTTGGCATCCTATGGCTCGCCATGCAGACCAAGCTATGTCCAGCTCCTCTCACAGCTGCCAGTAACTGCACATAACATATTATCATGATTATGACAACAATAAGTAATTAAAATTTGCAATTTTTAATTAAAGTATATTTTAGTTGTACTTACCGCGCTAGCATGGATCAGACCCCAAGGCAAGAAACTCCTAGATGAATGCTCCATCAGTCTACGTCGAAGGGTGTCGCCGTAATGGCCTGTAAGGTAGACTGACGGCATGCCATGTCTCTGGTACCAGACCTCATATCTCAAACGTCCGGGACCTACAGGCAATGACTTAGGAGATTGCGGACTCCATAAGTGTTGCTCCGAATGTCCAGCCCAGTTGTACTCCAAGCTGAAACGCTGCCTCCAGTCGACTTTGGGCTTGCAGTGAGTCGTTCTGCAAGTACAATTAATTAGAAAGTCCAGAAACGAAATTAAAATGACAATAGTAAAGTGATAACGATATTTTTTTCTTTGTCGACAGTACTTACTTGTGGAACCTGTCCGTCTCATCCTGACAATCAGCGGGTACTCCGGGATGAAGACATCCAAGCCGAACTGTCTGGACACCCGATCGGGATAATGGTACTCCACTATCCAGTAACAAACTAACGGTCCCTGATAAAACCAGAGTGGTCTCTGCTCTAATGTCAACCGGCTCAGAAGACCTCTACGATAAAATGCACGATATGGGAACCAATCGATGTTACAATGTCGGAGCATCTGGAGCTGACCCCGGACATAAAAGACCCCCTTGCCCATCTCCTGGTAGTCGTGATCCCTACCCCCATATAGCAGCATATGCGGGGCATCTGTCTGGGTCTGGACCTCTCCAACGGGGAGGTGGATCTGGTATATCTGGCCGACATATGGGCATATGTGACCACGACTAATGCTGGAGTAGAAGAAGTGGACCTTGAAGCTGCTTGTTCTTCACCTGAAATTTTAACTGTAAATAAGAACTCGGTATGAATTTTCAACTTTAAAGAAACAACAAAATTAGTACAGACTTATCAAGCAAGCGTGACACAGGAATCTGTATAAGTGGGCGAGAACGGCTCCACCCCAGTTCCACCTCTTAGGCTTATCAAGGTCCCTCAGCAAGGAGAGAAATATAATCGGGACCGAATCATCGCTAGAGTCCACGAACATGACGGCACCACACAGATGTAGCACAAAAGCCCTAATATACTTGCAACATGAAACAATCAATATAAAACATTGAAATTATTGAGTTGGGACTTTAGAGATTAACAATATTAATAATATTGAAAAGCGTAATGGTACCTCCTGACCGCCTCATCATCGTCTGTCTCGGGATATATCTGATTTTGGAAGAAGTGAGCTCGGAGTGACTTCAGAGAAATATAGTACGCAAAAGACCGGGCCTCTTCCTTCTCCCCCTTCTTCGCAGCTGATTCAGATGACACCCTAACAACTCCGGTATCATCCTCTGTAAGTCTGGATGGTCTGAGACGCCACCTATGGGCTCTCCATCTATAGGCAATCCCCACAGGGCGCTCACATCACCGAGGGTGACTGTCATCTCCCCAGGCGGGAGATGAAATGTATGCGTCTCAGGTCGCCATCTCTCCGCTAGACCGTGCATCAGATACGGATTGATATTACTCTGTGGCATCATGGCAATCTGATACAACCCAAGCTGCAAGAGGCATTGGGTCATCAACGGATGGGGAACAAACGGAATCTCAGACCTGCGGTGCCTCACCATAAGTAAGCCATCGTCCTGTATTTATTATAAATTTCTGAGACTCAAATCGTGTTATTTTTGTAGTAATATGTACATTACGTATAATAATCACGTACCTCAAGAGATGCCAATGAGACACGGTGCTTAACGTAATGGATCCACAAAAGAGGACTGAAGGTGTTAGGATCGTGGCAGCGATAACTAAGCTCGGCCTCAGACGACTGACCCGCTCTAGTCGGATACTCAAATCCTGCTCCATCTCCCGCCATATCCTCATCAGACGACGGGCCCGCTCCAGCCGGACCCGCTCCAGACGCAGACCGTAATTCCCACCGTCTAGATTTAGGCATACTACATTTACCAAAAAAATATTAAACAATCACAAATTAAGAAGAGAAAATGTATTTGGTGTTTTAGAGGAGATGAAAAGAGAAGGGAAATGAAACGATGACAGCAAGGTATTTGGTGTTTCAAACAATGCCATTTCTATTTGCCAAATTTTAATGCTAAAATATCTAAGTATTAAAAATACTCTTTGATTATTTAAAAAATAAATTAGTTCTTCATTGATACAATTCTTTTTTTTTTCATAGAATTTTCTCCTTTGTGTCTTTTCATTTTCATCTCTAAAATTATAAGGTTCATGTAAATCTGATTCTTAAGTCAATTTTTTGTTCCTATATATTTCATTTCATTACTTGCTCCTATTTAATTCTAAGGAGGTTATCATTCTTTTACCCAGAACTTACGAGGATATTTTCTTCGGCCATTTTTATTAATACCCAAAAAAATATATTTTTACCAAAATAACCTCAAATTTTTTTTTTTTAAAATCTAACCAACCACAATCTTACGAACTAAACCAATTAATTTACAGATTCTATCGATTAATTGACAGTGATACATGCATTATAATCAGAGAATCAGAAATTTATCGGACTCAACATGCATAGTTTGTTGCTTTAATCAGAAGAATACTCCGTTAATAATAAAAATAAACTAAACAATTTATTAAAAATGGCCCGTAACCCATTGCACATTTTTTGTAACACATAAAAAGTGCTACAAACCGGTACTCCTTTTCTATTTTTTCATTCAAATATCATATAAATGCTATGTTTCAAGAAACGTGCATTTCATATCATATATTTTATTTTTACTATTTATAATTAATACAAATTAAAGGCACTAACTGATTTTTTTAAAATTTGATCAATCACGGTTAACTAAATTTATTTATCTTGTGGTCTTAATCTAATATAGAATACATTATGAAATTATAAAATTATAAAAATTGTGGGTATTTATCAAAATAACCCAAAAAAAAGGTAAATCCTAACTCTAATCCTAAATTTTTATTAATAACCCAAAATTGAAGCAATTCAACAAATTCGATCATAATTTTACAATTCCAAAGCCGATATCCAATTAATTTTATTCAAGTATAGCCCAACAACAAAGTCATGGCCCTAATTCTATACAAATTCAACCAACCACAATCTTACGAACTAAACCAATTAATTTACAGATTCAACTGATTAATTTACAAAACCAACAAATTAACACAATTCATTTATAAATTTAACCAATTAACCTTAACCCTAAACCCTAATCGGGTCGCCTTCCGGGAAAATCAACAACCCGGCAAGGTCACAAGCAATTCAGAACAACCAATTCATAACGAGTTTTGATTTAGATAATTACCTGATAGACCTTGAACACACAACGACTAAACGGGTTGTGGTCGGTTTCGAGATCCTTCGCTTCGCCTCCAAAAATTTTCGAAATCACCAAATCACGGTCAATGCACCACAAAGACACCACTACGAGAGAGAGAGGGAGAGAGAGAGGCAGAAGAGAGAGAGAGAGAGAGGGAGAGAGAGGGGCAGCAGAGAGAGAGGGTGCACCTGGCGGAGCCGGGTGGTGGGCGTTGGCAGAGCTAGGCGGGGTTGGGCGGGGCTGGGTGGGCGCGGGATTTTTTTGTTTTTTTCTTTCGCCTCTTCACTAAACAGAGAAGGGAAGAAGGGAAGGGGGGTGCGCTAACGGGTCGGATTTGTGCCTACTGGACCGCCCAAGGTCCTGGCGGTCTGGTATGGAACTGGACCGTCAGTGATCCTGGCGGTCTAGTTCGATTTAAAAAAAAAAAATTCGGATTATTTTGATAAAAACGTTTTTTTTTTTTTGGGTATTAATAAAAATGGCCGGGCTTCGAGACATTTTTTTTTTTTGAAAAGATGGATCACCTTTGATGTTCCTGGCAAGACCCAGAAATAAAATTTGTTGAAAGTCGTGTGAAAGACAGCTGTGGTGACTGGTACATTAATCTTTCCTATTTAAAGGGGGGAATTTTATATAAGAATGTGACATTTCAGCGCAAAAGATCTCCTGTCCACCTCTATCACTCTACAAATGGGTTGTCAGACAATTCAAAAATCAAGCGAGAATCAAAACCAAACTGCTCTCTCCTGCTCCTAGTTGGTAGGTGCTCAATTACACTTCATATACGCTTGCTCCTTTGTTTCTCTCTCTCTTTACGAATATTCTTGCGCGTTCTCAGTGTAAATAGAAAGGCACCTCAGCTTCTCTTGCCTCTGTTTACAAATGGAGTACCTAGTTGAGTCGACATCTGTGATAACTGGAGAAGGGGAGAGGTGTAGCAGCACAGAGTCTGGCTGGACGCTTTACTTGGCATCTCCCCTGGATGATGATCATGGCGATGATGGTGAGATGGGTAGTGATCTCAGTGTTGAATTTCACGACAGCACTGGTGAGAACAGAGTAGAAGAGGATGATTCATTGGCTTCTGATGCGTCTACAGGAAATAATGAGAGAAATATTGTTACGACAACAGATGATCATGTTAGTAACCTATCTACCAATATCAAGGAGAAATCTAAGAAAATGGAAAGAAGGGAAGAAAGGAGATGTTTTGGTGGTTTATTCAAGAGAGGTGGATCTTCTAGTAGCTGTAGTTCTAAGATTTGGAAGACAAAACTAACCTGGTAACAATGATTTTGCTTTGCTAAACTTTTTTTTATATATTGTTATTTTGGTTGAGGCAATGTAGGAACTAGCTAGCATCTCTTTGAGGTTATGTATTTTACCTTTATATATCCCTTGTCATATGACTTGTGTAAATTAGTTATATATATATATATATATATATATATCAAATGCCTTTAATCCCCTGTTTACTCTTGTAATTATATTTAGTTGTTTTCAAGATAACATACAAGGGCTCAATGAAACATGCATCCTTGTATTAAATGACACGTGTAGATAAACATATTCACATTTGCTTGTAATAATAATTAAGCTAATTATTGAGCAATTAGTTAAGGGAAGCTAATTATTGATGCATTCATTCTTTTGGTTTGTCTGTCAGATTGTCAAATGAGTTGGGTAACAATACTTTTATCTCGACCATAATAATAAAAAAAAACCATAAAAAAACAATACATTATCTCAATGTTAAAATATGTATAGAATGAAAATTCAGTCTAAAGTATGATTGACACTATCCTTAAGCTCGTTTTCTAGGTGATTTTTTTATTTTTTTATTTTGTTTTTTTATTTTATACTTGGAGACACTTAAGGTCATCTTTGAGAAAACTTGATTAGACACAACTTTTAACTTCTTTATTAATTTGTGTAATTTTTTCGAACTACGATTTTTTTATCGAGGATTAAATTCATCACTTTTAACTTACTTTTTTTTTAAATCTTAAGTCATCTCTATCTATAGATTAAGTCTCCTAATTAATTAGTTTTATTCATATATTAAGATAATCGAACATATCTCTTTAGTGCGAATTATTAAAATTTAATTTTATTTGTGTTGCCGAACGGCTCCAACATCTTATAAACAACTTTTATAATTGACTGTTTATTAGCTATAGGTCATTAATCTCAGGACTTGTGGAATTTCTATTAAAACGGGTAATGATTTTAACAGAGTACTTTTGGCTTCATGCAGCGCAAAAACCCATACGCAGCGCCAATTTGATTGTATAGTCTGTGAGCTGTCTGAAGCCAAAAGTGCTCTGTTAAAATCGTTACCCGTTTTAATATTTTGAAGCTATCAACATTAAAATAGGTAACCCAATAATTCAATTTTTCCAAAACTAAAAACGGAAAGCAAAATGCCAACTCAACATAGCTACCAGCACCTGGAAAAAAAAAAAGGAGAGAGAATGGAATAATCAAGCAAGACTACTTTCCAATGAAAGAACAAAAACTTGAGTAAAAGATGATAAAAGCTGAACTGCCACAAATGGGCAAGTATCTGAAACATGGCCAGTCCAATATTGGTTGGCAGAGCAAAACAACAAAAAAGAAGCGTATATATATATATATATATAGAGTAAAGCTAATGTACACTTAAGTGTACCAATGAACCTATACACTTAACCTTAGGACCGTACGATTAGTTTTGAGATTTGTGTAGATTCTTTAAAAGTCGTGATACACGAATTTCAAAGCTAATCGTACGGTCTTAGGGTTAAGTGTATGGGTTCATTGGTATACTTAAGTGTATATTAGCTTTACATGCTTCTTTCAAAACTAGTGACTTAATTATTGCACCCGAGGTGGCGACAATTTTTTTAGAAATCATAAATAAAAAATAAGTATATTTTATATATTAAACCAACATGATTGTTTTTTTTTTTTACAAAAATCGTAAGAATCGAGATGTTATTTCAGTTTCTTTTTTTTAGGATTGAATTGTCATTTCAGTCCCAATCGTTTTTACATATTTCGATAAAAAATACGTTGAAAAATTATGAAAATACCTCGGACTAAATTGCTATTTCGGTCCCAAAATAAAAAAATCGGACCGAAATAACATTTCAGTTCTTATAATTTTGTAAAAAAAAAAATAATCATGTTGATTTTATAATTTTTTTTTAATTATGGTTTATAAAAAAAATTCAGGTGGTGAGGTGTCATTACATTAAATGGATGCCCAAAGAGCTAATAGGTGATTGGGTGACAAGACAAATCCATCCGTTACGTAATTTGTATAATTCCGTACATCCAGTCGTAATTATTATCTCAATGAAAATCGAAGGTAAAAAGTTTGAAATATTTTATTTACATTCAAGATATAAGTCATTATCGGAGGCTCGAGAAATATGCCAAAACAGTTTAGTGTAAGTGTGGATAATCCTTTTTTTTTTTTTTTTAACATGGATTGACTATGTATTTCTATTTTTCTTTTGTCACATTACTTGTCGGTTAACTAACGTACTTTGTGTGTTGCATGACGTGTTCATTTGTGTACAGATTCGGAGTTTAAATTTGAAATATGAGAGACTGAATACATATGGACTAGTATAATATATTTTAGTAAAAGTTAAAATTTTAAAAGATAAAATTGGAAAATAATAATTTATAAGGGGTGTACAGAATCGAGGCTTAAAATTTGAAATATGAGAGCCTGGATACATGTGGACTAGTATAATTTTTAGTAAAAGTTAAAAAAATTTAAAGGATAAAGTTAAAAAATAATAATTTATAAGGGGTGATATGTCTTATTTAATTTTATGAACCACCTTTTTGTCTCTATCTACTTTCACTCTTATTTGCGTGATGTCTTTCTTCAATTGAAAATGACATATTACGTCTGTCATGTAATCTGATCACGTCACGTTACATGACGTCACATAATGACACGTGTCTAATTTTTTCAGTGTTATTTATTTATTGTAATTTATTTTATAATAGTTCTATTTTTATATTTTTAGTTTATCCGTTTTTATTTTTCATGAAAATATAAAAAAATATATTAAACAAATAATCAAGATAACAGTGTGATTATATGTGATATGATTGTTCTTCGCTATGAAAATAAGTTTTGGTCATACGTCATATGTGATATGACCAAGTCACGCCACGCCACGCCACGTTTTTTCCTTCACTAAATGAGCTACCAACAAAAAAAACGATAGCATTATTCTTGTTTTTATCATATCTTATTTGGAGTTGGGTTGGTCAGATGTGCATTGAATCAAATTCAATTTGATATCCGGTCAGAGTCATTCAATTCACATTAAAATTTGTACACACTTAATTTGTTTCACCAATCTTAATTAGGATTGAAAAGCTCTAATTGAACATCAGACAAATTAAATTAGGCACGAGGCCATCGAAAAATCCCAGATTCTGTTTTTATTTTTCTCGGATTTCGATATTATTGACGCAGTGAATTTTCCCATGAGTAATAATATTTTTATTTGGAAATAATTTTTTTTTACTCCTTTAAAATTTTAGTTTGTGAAACAAGTAAACACCTTTTAGACATCTCGACCACTCCTCTCTCCTCTCTCCTCTCTTTCTCTCCTCTTTCCTTTTATGAAGCACACCCTAATGACTCTGTGGATAACTATATAAGCATCTTTTACAATTATATAAACATACCAATAAATAACTGTAATTTGAATATTCGATACATATTTTAATATTAGCAATATTTATACAACATCAAATCATTAGCCATCAACTTTATATACATCTTAATTTGATTCGGTAGGTCCATATAATTGCGATTTATCCAAAAAAAATCACATATTTCAAGACGTAGTTTAAAAAAAAAAAATGCAATTAAGTAAGCTGGTCGTTAAAACTTTTAATCGCTTTATAAACCTCATTGTGTTAAAGTTCTCTAAAAAAACATCATCATTTATCATATTTTGCCACCAACTTTAATTTTTTTTCTTATCATATTTATTCATAAATTGATTCACTAGGCCATTTCGGGAACTATTTAAAAAAAATGCAATTAAACTTGTCATTAAAGCATTTAATCGTGTATAAACCTCATAAAATAAAAATTATCTGAAAATACATAATTTATTTGAAATACGTTTAAACCAATTAAACTATCATATAACAACCTACCGTTAAATATAGTTAAAATTTAAAGTGGGTTCATACTTGTATCCTTTTTTTTATTTAATTATATCCTGCATTGTAATAAGTTGACGAAACACAAGATGTCAATTAAAAACCCTTATATTTATTGGACCAACTTATTTTTTTTAATAAATCTCTCAACTCGAATTGTAAAACACGTAGAAACTGTTTGGATAGGATCACTAATATGTAGAATAATTATATATTGTGAAATCCACTATCCTTTTAGAGAAATTTCACGTATATCTCTCAAAATAATTTTAATTATGTAATTTTCTCCTTGCAAAATTTAAAATTTTATTCATTTTATTGTTTTTTTTATATTAAAATTCATTTTAAATTTATAAAATACTCATTTTACTTTTTATAAATATCAATTTTACTCTTTAAAAAAAGAAAACCTTAGATCTGAGCTGCCTCTCTCCTCACCTCCCCTACCGATTACCACCCCTCTTATTCTTTCTACATCTCAACTAGATACAACCACCTCCCCCTATAGCCCCTTTTATTCTTTACACAACCACCTCCTCTCTCTCTTGTCTCTACCTTCTCGAGCAATGAGGAGGGTGAGAGAAAGGAGAGGGGAGAGAACGGAGTCGATGGGAGGCGTATCATCTCAATTAGATTTGGCTTTAATTGTCAGAGCGCATGCGGTGGTTGGACAATGGCAGAGGGGCAAATCCAACGATCGGATGATGGTATAGCACGTTGAGTCTCTATGCTATCTTGATGGGAGCGTGGGTGACTAGATTTGGGCATCAGAGCGCGATGATGGTTGAAAAAGCAGATCTGGTTGTAGAGAGCAATAGGGAAAGGTAATAGAGTAATTATGAGTATATATAAGTGAGATTAGTAGATAAATATTATTTAGAGTAGTTTGGAGAATTTTACAAGAATAAAATAGTAGATAGTTTGATTTTTTATCAATGAAATGGTTAGTTGGCACTTAAAAGTCACTAACCTTAAAAATAAAACAAAAAAACAAATGTAGTTTACTTAAAAAAAATATTGATCTTATAATAAATTCATTATAATTTTTACCTTTCTAAAATATCTATTTTGTTTTCAAACACCGGATATCCATATTATACCCTTTATTCTTTATAAAATATCTATTTTGTTATTGAAAACTGAACTGATCATAACAAAGACCGATGTTATTTTTAAACAAGTTACAATTTTTTATGGTCTTAATAAAGGGTAATGTAGATATTTATAAATTTAAAATGAGTTTTAATATAAAAGATAATAAAATAGATAAATTTGTGAGTTTGAAAAATTAGGGAGTGAAACACCTATTTTTAATATTTTTGAGGGTATACATGAAATTTCCCCTTTCTTTAAAGAGGAGGAATGAAAGATGACTCATGAGTTATGACAGGAAAGATGAGTTGTGGTGTAAATAAGACGAACAACACGTGCAACGGTGCAAGAGAGTCAATTTTTTTTATTGAGAAGATTATAATGGATTATAATTAGTGGTTTGCTAAACTCCTAACGGGTTCAACCCGTTTTGCCCGGTCCGTATCCGTTACCTGAGCTATCCGTACCCGTTGTCCGGGTACAAACGGGTAGACGGGTACGGGTAATAAACGGACTAGACAACCTAATTTGAAAAAAAATCCGTTATACTCGTACCCGTCTACCCGCCTACTCGTACCCGCCTACCCGTACCCATCTACCTGCATACCCGTACCCGTTACCCGTACTTGACCCGTTTCACTTCAAAAAAATTTGAATTTTTTAAATTTTTTTTAAAAAATACAGAAAAAAAGAGAAAAAGACAGAAAAAAAAATCGGGCGGACTGGACCCGTACCCGGATACCCGCAACGAGTACGGATAATAAACGGACCGGATAGAGGTTTTGAGAAAATTACCCGTTTACCCGTTATGGGTTTTACCCGTACCCGACCTACCCCTTTACCCGTCCTACCCGTTACTCCTAACGGGTAACCCGTCAGCAAATCCCTAATTATAATAAAGGGCAGCACTTTAGCCCGGCGGTGCCTAAAGTTACGTCGGGCAACACTTTACATATCTGAAATAGAATCTCAACGGTGGATTATAATGGAGGGCAGAGATGCAACCCATTCTAAATGTTGCTTGAGACGGTAGGGACTATGGAGTGGACTAATTTCGGATAGGTCTTGGGTCTGATCATATCGCTTATGGCCCAGAAGAGGGACTTTTGCGTCCATTGTAAAAGTAGGGATGAAAACGGATCGTATACGGATTGGACAGTGGTACAATGATTTCCGCTTATAATTTTTGAATACGGACGGATCGAAAATTAGATATATGATATATCGGATATTTCTTTTTGTATAGCAGTGAATAACAATTTTTTTTCATAATATATATATTTAAAACTATATCTGCAAATATATTTGCACAAATATTTGGATATTGAATATATGTATATAATTTTCGGATATGGACAGATAATATCTGATCCGTTTGCATCCCTACTTGAAAGGTAGAAGTAAAACTATCCGATTCAGAGCTAATTATGGCACAATTTAGTGTTCCACAAGTAGGGGTGCAAACAAATTGGACATTATTCGTCCGTTTTTGCATTTGTATTCAAGTTTTGTGGATTTAGATATGGTGAGTCTATAAATATGAATGCAAATATTAATATTGATATGATTTATATAAATACGGAAAATAAAGATTTTATGTTTCAGAAATATATATATAGAGAGAGAAACTAATGTGCATTCAAATGTATATGGGTCGAAATACATACAGTCTAAATTCGACAGCCCATATATATATATAGAGAGAGAGGGGGGGGGGGGGGGGGGGGGGGGGGGGGGGGCTATGGTGCATTGCAATGCATGGAGGGGTTTGTGCATTGGATCATAAATCTAAAATTCAAAATCCAAATGACCGATTCAAACCGTTCATCTTGTTCTCCATATTAATGTGCTTGGAGACCAAATTTTACATTTTTCTGAATTTTTTTACTATTTATTAAGTATTTTACAAAATTATTGATCCAACGGTAACTTAACAAAACAGTAAAATCAGCAGCCACCGTTGTATCAACAATTTTGTAAAATACTTAATAAATAGTAAAAAATTTCAGAAAAATGTAAAATTTGGTCTCCAAGCACATATTAATATGGAGAACAAGATGAACGGTTTGGATCGGCCATTTGGATTTTGAATTTTAGATTTATTGTCCAATGCACAAACCCCTCCATGCATTGCAATGCACCATAGCCCATCTCTCTCTCTCTCTCTCTCTCTCTATATATATATATATATATAAGGCTTGGGTGCTATGGATAGCATAGAGGGCCACTGTGCTACGGCTCAATATTCGAGTTTTCAAAATCCAAACGGTCGATCCGAACCGTTCATTTTGTTCTTCATATTAATATGTGTTTGGAGATCAAATTGTACATTTTTTTGAAATTTTTTTACTATTTTTTAGATAGGTAGAAAATCAAATATCTTAATGGTGCAGAATTTTTTAGATCAAGTGATTTTCTACCTAACTAATAAAATAGTAAAAATTTTTCAAATAATGTAAAATTTGGTCTCCAAACACATATTAATATGGAGAACAAGATGAATGGTTCGGATCGACCATTTGGATTTTGAAAACTCGAATATTGAGCCGTAGCACAGTGGCACTCTATGCTATCCATAGCACCCAAGCCTTACTCTCTCTCTCTCTCTCTCTCTCTCTGTATATATATATATATATATATATATATATATAGATGGGCTATGGTGTATTGCAATGCATAGGCATACTTGTGCATTGGACCATAAATCACCGATTCAAAGTCCAAATGACCGTTCCAAACCGTTCATCTTGTTCTCCATATTAATATGTACTTGAAGACAAAATTTTACATTTTTTGAAATTTTTTTACTATTTATTAAGCCAATTTGAAAATCTGGGTAAACAATAAAATTTTTTGGATCACCAGATCGATGATTTTCAAAGTGGCTTAATAAATAGTAAAAAAATTCCAAACAAATGTAAAATTTGGTCTCCGAGTACATATTAATATGGAGAACAAGATGAATGGTTTGGATTCGTCATTTGGACTTTCAATCGGTGATTTATCGTCCAATGCACAAGGATGCCTATGCATTACAATGCACCATAGCCCATCTCTCTCTCTCTCTCTCTATATATATATATATATATAGATAGATAGATATAGAGTATGGCTAAATTGCTACTGGTAGCATTTCGATCTAAGTGCTTACAGGGTCATATCTTCGTATTTGATATTCAAACAATAAATCCAAACCGTTAGATATTCAATCTATATTAAAATGTGCTTGGAGACTACATTTTACATTTTTTGGAATTTTTTTACTATTTATTAAGATGGTTCGAAATAGCTATAGTACAAAATTTTAATAAAAACAGCGATTTTCAAACCATCTTAATAAATAGTAAAAAAATTCTAAAAAATGTAAAATTTGGTCTCCAAACACATTTTAATATAGATTGAGCATCTAATGGTTTGGATTTGTTGTTTGAATATCAAATACTAAGATATGACCCCGTAAACACTTAGGTCGAAGTACTACCAGCAGTAATTTAGCCATACTATATATATATATGAAAAATTATTTGTATCTATATTTATTAACTTTTTTAAATATTTGTTTTTACATATAGTCATATCTAGATAATACTAATACAAATAATTATCTATATCCCTATTTGTTTTCTATTTTTTTCAGAGATCCGTTTGAAACAAAAAGTTCAAGGCGCTAAAAGTAATATAAATAAATTTCTGTATGAAACAAGTTGTAAGGGTCAATTAAATTGACGACAATTAATGATTGCAGAAACGAATTCCTTTGGTAATATTATGTACGAGTACGATTGGTCCAAAGTTTGACTGATATAGTTAGAGCTAGACAAACACGGATTTGACTCCTTCAAGTTCTTTATTCTTTTTATAGTTAGAGCTAGACGCAACATGGATTAAAGAGTGTAAAATTAAGACTTTAAGGAGTGCTAAGGAATTCGTGTTCAGCAAATAAAAATAATTAAGGTTGTAGCATGTATTTGAATAAAAAATATATATAATGAGTGAAAGACTATATTACTCCTTATATTATTATTGTTATATAATACGGTTAATGAATTAAATAGTATTATGATTTTAATTAAATATATAATCTATTTTATTAAAGTAAAATGTGATAATTTTATCAAAATTATTATTACAAATTTAATTAAAATATAAACAGTAAAGATAGAAAAAAATAAATACATTAACTAAGTATATTATTCATAAAAATTCACGATTCATTGTGATGATCCAAAACATTTCATAAGCTACACGATAATTAAGTTATCCATGTTACCTAAGAAACAAAAAAAATTATCGATTACATACATAATAAATAATTAACAAGGTCAATAAAAAAGGTTTTCTTAATAAATTGGGAAACTAGTGCCAGTAAAAAATTCAGGATTGAAAGAAAGGAATTGCTTCTGTGTAATTAGTGCCCGTAAATTCCTCAAAAGTCTCTATGAAAAGAAAGTACTGAAAGCTTGAAGCAATCAGAGCTGCTGCCAGCCTTGCCAGCCATCGTAATTTATGGAGAGGTGTTATTTATACAAATATTGATGTTTATGTTATCAATTAAAAGTGACTATACTAGTAAATACCCATTATTCCATCGTAATATAGAGAACCCAAATTATCTGCTATGTGCATTCATACAAACCTGAATCTAATTCAGGTGTGAAAAAGCAAACTATGCCAATTCTTGATTCAGAAGTCCATTCTCAACTACATGATCTACATCCCCATGCACCGCGTCAGTAAAATTAAAAGTTTCTATACACCCTTGTAAAAATCTAACTTGTATTTGTGAATAATCAAATGATTCTCAAAACAATCGCAAAATCTGAACAACAAAAGTGTCCACAGCACATCAACAAGAATATCATTGTCCATCCCAAATCACAAATTATGAAAAGTTAACTTTACTAACAAGAGATACTAATAGAAGAAATGGAAACCCACCAAAAGAGGTGTCAATGGAGAGAGCTCATTTACGAGATTGTTTGTGTAGTGTCCGATTTGAAAGTTATTCATCAGAGAGTTATTAATCGGCACTGGAGAAAACAAGCTTTTTCCTTTAACGTGCATGGGGGATGTGCTCCCTCTCTTGGAGAAGGCGGTGATAAAAAATGAAAAAGAAATAAGAAGACCTTAAGGTTAAGGACTGCTGGAGGGGTACAATTGTAAAAAAAACCCCACTTTTTGATCTTAAGGAGGTCTCTAAAAAACTCAAACCTTAAGGAAGCCCCACCCAAGATTAAGATTTGGAGATAAAGAAGATGGCTTAATATTTCTAAAGGAGCTATTGTTCGGGAGTAAACTAGGATTAAGACTTTAAGGAGCTGTAAGGAAGCTTAATTCTATGCAGCCGAACAGCACCAAACAAGTTCTTTATTCTTGGTGCAAAAGATAATACTTTTATCAACCACTAATTATTTTTAATACCATAATAATAAAAAGAAAAAAAAGAAAAAAACACCACCGTTTTGGAAATTTTGATTTTTATCCAAGCTGCACAGCTAATCCGCAAATTCAAATACTGAGATTGGCATAGACAATCTGCGGTCCCCTCTTCTTTTATTATAAAAAAACATTTGCTAACTGGAAGAAGAAAAAATTAGCTCAAATTTTGAGATACTTCCGACAAATTCTTTGATTTAAATTGGATTCTTAAGCACGGTTTCCAAGTAAAAAAGAAAAAGAAATTAAATGTTTAATATATAGTTGAGATACGCACGAATTTCAAATTATTTTTTAATAATACTACATTGTCAATTTGTGCGGCTATTTCTATTAAAATCCTAAAAAAATTGTTTTTTACACATCTGCTTCCGCATTCGGATTTTTTTTCAAATTGCTCCGATCACCTGGCCCATGGGGGATCCACCCCTCCTAGTGTTTGGTAAACGGGCCGGGCCGGGCGGTCCGGGCAAAACTCGGGCACAGGCACGGGTAGCCACGAGTAGCCACGGTCACGGGCATCACGGGCACACGGGCAAAACGGGCAGGGCATCACGGTTTTTTTTTTTCAAAAATCCTGCCCTGCCCGTTTAATACCCGTGCCCGTCACGGGTTCGGGGGCAAGACGGTCCGGGTACGGGGGGCCGGGCGGTCCGGTTTGGATCTGGTTTTTCTTTTTGTTTTTTTTTTAAAAAAAAGAAATAAAAAACAGAAATAAAAAAACAGAAATAAAAAATAGAAATAAAAAACAGAAATAAGAAAAACAGAAATAAAAACAGAAATAAAAAAAACAGAATTTAAAAAACAGAAATAAAAAACAGAAATAAGAAAAACAGAAATAAAAAACAGAAATAAAAAAAACATAATTTAAAAACAGAAATAAGAAAAACAGAAATAAAAAAACAGGATTTAAAAAACAGAAATAAGAAAAACAAAATTTTAAAAACAGAAATTAAAAAACAGAAATAAAAAAACAGTATTTAAAAAATAGAAATGGGGGGAATTTGGGTTTGAATTTTGAATTTTAGACCAAAAGTAAAAAAAAAACAAAAAAAAATCTGCCACGGGCTCACGGGCACGGGTTCACGGGCACGTGTTACGGGTACGGGGGTCCGGGTTCTCACGGGTATTTTTCCAAAAAACCGGGTCCGGCCCGTTTAATACCCGTGCCCGTGTACCCGTGCATACCCATGGCACGGACATGGGCGGGTCGGTCCGGGTTGAGCCCCTGGGGGCATTTACCAAACACTAACCCCTCCTAGCAGACCACCCGGATCAGGGGCGGTCCACTAGGGACCAAACCACCTGAGGTCATCTTTTTTATTTATTTTTATTTTTAGAGAGATCTTAATATATTGATTTAAATAATTTTGTGAAGAAAAAATTTCTTGTTTAGAGTGTATGCCAAAAAATAAGACATTTGATATATTTATGAAGTGATGCCGTAACTCTTTATGACTTTGATTTGATTTGTTAGTTGGATATTGTTATACTAAAAGGGGCACCTCTAATTGAACAAAAACTGAAAATAAATTGCAATTGAAATTAAATAGATGAGTTTAGAGAAATTTGACACGCGGGATGTGTTCGCACAGAATATATGCTACAAAGTTTCAGTATAGCAAGCTATACCTTTTAAACCTTTGTTACATTCTGTCAAATCAGATAGCAAGTGAACTATCCTATCGATGAGTATGTTAAGGTATCGATCCAAGGGAATGGAAGAAAAAGATCGGACTTATCCTAAAATTACTTGAGATTCTAGAAGTGAGAGAGGTTGATTTGGTTTGATTCTAACAATTCTACTGAATTATGACAAGTCTAAAAGACAATAAAAAAGAATTAAAGTTGTTTTCAATTAATAAAAAGGCGTTTCTAGGGTTCAGATTTCATTTCTGTTCAGTCCCGAGGCATACGGCCCGTAGGGTTTCCCGTACGGTCTGTATGGAACTCCGAGTTAATGCAGCAGCTATTGTTTTCTGTGTTGGTGCTAATGTTTAGGGTTTCTATCGACCAGATCTAGATACCTAACCTCAACTTTCGCATTTTGGCTTAGCACCCGATTACCGGACTCAAATACTTCCCTCTTAGATGCGTTAAACCTCAACTTTCGCATTTTGGCCTAATTTATCTAAGTTACTTGTTGGCTTACTAAAAGTATCCAAGGACTTTCGCCTCAAGGAAAGTTTCGCCTTTCGGGTACTCCTTGGTTTTACCCTACTTCATATACTTTATTCGGTTGGATTAAATGTCATAGACTTGGCTCCTAACACATAGATGTGCGCATTCATCTAGAGGGATGACTAATCAATTCAAGCAAGCACAAATGAAGTAATCGAAATACTACTCAACAAAGTAAAAACAAAGCATTCAACACAAAATCCAAATAGCATGTAACAAAACCAAACTAGAAACTACATCTTAGCCCTAGAAACAAAGTAAATTAGCTACTCATGTTCATGAAATAACACAAATAACAGAAAATAAAAGAGTTCATGACAAAACAGTGGAAAAATCTGAAGATCCGTTGCAAACTCGCGTTTTTCACTTCTCTTCCTCTCTTCCTCTTGTCTTTCGCTCCAAGAAAGGTTTTTTCCCAGTCCCAGTGGTCAATCCCCTCTTTTTTTGGTGAGGAATATCTCCTTTAATGCCCCAGATCGCGCCTCCAGAGGTTTCCTTTTCGGCCTCATTAAATTATGCTCATTTCAGATTCCAGCTGGATTTTCCGAATTAGCGCCCTACGGGCCGTAGGGGACCCCATACGGGCCGTATGCCTGTGCGTTGTCTTGGAGAATTTCTGCCTCTGTTGTGGAATCTTCTGTGTGGTTGGGCAGATCTTGTCCGGCCCGCACAGAATGTCGTACGGGCCGTATGAAAAGTTGTCAGATTCAGTTTTTAGCCATTTTTCCTGCAAAATACCAGACAAAGCATAGCAGTACCACATTTCATAGTAAAAGTCCACATTTATAGGCCTTAAAGCACAGGTTTCAATGTAAATCAGGGCTGTAAATTAGATATAATATGGAGATATCAGGATGTTAACGGAGTTCGGCAAAATAATGGCGTACGTCTCCGGGGCGTCGCAACCTCTTTCTAGGTGCGCCTTTCTATTACCCAATATGAAAGGATTACAATTGTGAACCGTGAGCCCTTACAAAATGGGAAGTCACGGCCAACGAGAGATGAGCGCCGGCGAGCCCTTACAACCAAGGGAAGTCACACGAGCAACTCGAGGTTTGAGCCGGCGAGCCCTTACAAACAAGGGAAGTCACACAAGCTACTCAGGAACAAGAGAAACACTCAATAGATCACTATAACCTAATCTAATTAGAGATTAGTGAAGTGGATTTGAGGTTGTTTGAGATTGATTGAGAGATATTGAAGTTTTAAGCTCAATCAACAATGGTGGAACCAAGCTCTCAGAAAATCGCCTCTTTTAAAGTTTAGGGACGGCTAGGTTATATTTGAAAGTGATCCCTTCAGTCTATTTATAGTGGCAGCTCAAAAATGAGCTGTTTGACATAAAACGTTACCAACGTTTTATTAAACGTTACAACGTTTTATTCAAATGCGATTTTAGGGTTTCAAAATCTCTGACAGCTTAGTAAAACGTTACCAATGTTTTATAAAACGTTACAACGTTTTAACCTGTAAAAACATGATCAAAATAGAAGTTATTTGAAGCTTAATTATTCCTAAAACGTTGCAACGTTTTAGAAACGTTACAACGTTTTAGAAACGTTACAACGTTTTAGAAACGTTACAACGTTTTAGAAACGTTACAACGTTTTAGAAACGTTACAACGTTTTAGAAACGTTACAACGTTTTAGAAACGTTACAACGTTTCATGTTGGTACAGTTCAACTGTGCTTCAGCAGTTCTAAAGCTATTAATCGTTACAACGTTTGTAAAACGTCACAACGTTTGTATAACGTTATAACTTGATTCTTTTTTTGATCAATTTGTTGCTACTGATTATTATAAAACGTTACCAACGTTTTGAAAACGTTCATAACGTTTTATCCCAATTTAATCAACCTCAAACATACTTTACCAAGCTTTTGATTTTACAATTTGTATTCTTGATAAAAGTCTTCGTGATTTCTTCAGTCCAAGCTTATTATATCGCAGTTCTTACTCTTCTTGGACCTATATGTTCTAAAAAATAGAAGAAATCGTAAAATTCAATAATTGTATGTTTTTACAAATTAGTCAAATAGACGTCAAAGATTATTGTACGAACAACAGATATCACAAGTCTAAAGATAACACTAAGGACTTGGCCTTGATTCTTGTCAACATATACCATTTGATCGGAGATAGACAAACGAACACAATAAATAGTAAATGCATTTAAAATAATTATATGAATAATTCTTGAATAATCTTTTAGGCTTTTGACTAAATAAAATATCGATCGTTGTATGTCTACCGTTGAACGAAAACTTAAACTGAATTTTTGATGCACTAAACGATATTTTTTTAAAATTCTGATGCTTTGGATGCCTGGGGATTTCTCCTGGAGCAAAATTCAGATCCGTCTCGTCCCCCCCCCCTTTTCGAAAAGTGGTCATACTTACAAATCCAACTTTCACAGACAAAGTTATGACTGTTTAAAGTTTTTTTAAAATACAAATTTTGGAAATTCATAACTATTTGTAGAAAAATTCGAATAAATTTAAATTCGTGTCAATTCTGTGTATTTTTTAATGCTCTAGATGCTGGTATAATCACTTTTGCAGTTTGGTCCCTGTATCAGTCTAGACTTGCTGATATACCATAAGATGTCAAATTTGATATTTTTAGTACATTGTACTATACCACTGGCCTTTGCTTAGTGCTTGGCTACTGAGTTTGGACTTGGTACCATACCAGATCTCAGTTTAGGGTGCATTGTGCATGGACAAAGATCTAATTTGAGATTTTAATATATTTTAGTAGTTTTAAACTATTGTGTTAGTACCAGAAATAAAGAGAAGAAGATCAATAAGTTGTCAAAGGCCAAGTCCTTAATTAGTGTTATATGTAAACTTATGATATCCAATTGACAAACCAAATCAAAGTTATAAAGAGTTACGACATCACTTCATAACACCTTGTTTGGATGGAGAGTAGAGGAAGGGAGGGGATGAAAATGAACAAAAACTTTCCGTTGAATTGTGTTTGGTTGATAAAATTATGTTGGAGGTGAAGGGTACAGGAGGTCAAATGTTTAATCTTATATTATTATAATTAATAGAATCGATTTCCCTCCCAAATTGGAGTATAACGGATGAAATTTTTTTTTGTTATAAATATTTTTAGAAAAAATGACACAAATGCCCAATCCTATATCTTACATATATAATTCTCATGCAAATTTTTTTCTCAAACCTACAAAAGTCACCGAATTTCTCATTAATCTTCTAAATTTTAATCAACCAAATAAAAAATAAGATGAAAATGAAAGTTAAATTTATTTTCTCTCATTAATCATCCAAACAAGAAGAGGTTAAATATGTTAATCTTCATTTTTATTCCATTACATTCCTTTCTATTCTTTACCTACTATTCCTGTTGGGTTTTTGTGGGAAAAACTAGTAAAACCCTGTACTGGCTTAGGTGCGGAAAAAGGCGTAAAACAAAAATTTTTACGTCTAACCTAAGCCGAGGATCTATCTCCTTGATTGATTTCTAAAACTAAATTTATTTAACAATTAAATAAATTAATATAACATTATACCTTGGTTCCAAATTCGAATTGGAACTGCTGACGGCTTTGTCTTGCTACTGTTGCTGCTCCTCCTCGGACAACAGCACCAGATGTCTAGTGCCTCTATCAGTAGTACACCAGGAATGATCAGAGAGTGAGTATTTCTTCTGCCAGAAATACTATACTCACAGCATTCGGCTAAACAAGTTGTCTCACGTTCTGCAGATAACCTGATTCACAACTTATGTGTGAAAGCAGAATTACTGTTGACTACGCAAGATTACAACCGCTTATCACTCAAATATATACGTCTATACGTATATATTTATAACCTCACACAAATCACTATTTGAGAGAAAACCCGAGAAAGGAAGGAAAATGGAAAGGTATGTATATTCTCCAACCCCTCCACCCCTTTATATAGGAGTAGGGTTACTTGTGCTCCAAGTAACGGGTTGCTTGTGCTCCAAGTAACGGTTTACTTGTGCTCCAAGTAATGAATAGTAATGGACTTGGAATTTTGGGCTTTGATCTTTTGGGTTCTTAATTATATTCTAAATATAATTAAGGCCCAAATATGTTAGCCCATATATATATATAATTGTTCTAAACATTTATATATATTTGTGATTGCGGTTGTAATAACTATTACACAACGTGTCAAACACACTTGTAATTTTAATCTTTTTAAGCCTATCATCTCTATGATATTTCTATATTAATTATAACATTTATAATTAATATTTTGCCATCTTATTTATTAATTATAACTATTTATAATTAATAATAAGATTCTCTGATCTCGTTCCTATATGGTGTGACCCGATAGGATCTGTGTTATGTTGGCAGTAGAGTTAAGACTTCTACAGATCATAGTTGGCACCTGGCAGTGCACTGTGACCCCCAATTACACAAATGATGTTGTCCAATACAATATCACGATCCTGCAGTAAACTTATTAATTTACTTGTGTTAATTCCATCGTCTCATAGTAACAGATTATGTTCAGGGTAGGTATGTGTCATCCCTGCAAACTTAATCTTTTCTTGATCTCTGAGTAGATTAGTTTATATGATTAATCTCTATTAATCATACCGTATACGTATAATCCTACTTCTATCAAGGGACCCAGTGTTACTATCACTCGTATAATAATACGAGGGACGATAGTACTTTTGGTGTGCATCTCTTCCTCCGCACAAGTCATGTGTACTGAAATGTCACCTTTATAACTATCATTTTTAGACAGCGTTTGATAACGCTTACGAATACACATTTCTTATGTAGGAAAGACCACACCTCATACTGTAGAACTTAACACGAATGAAACTATTAATGACACAAACACATTACCATATAATGTTTCATTCTGGGTCAGTCAAATATCATGTTCATAACATGTATCCATGTGATTAAATGACAACTCTTTGTCTATGGTTTGTGAAACTTAATCATCATTTAATCCACATGCTAACTTTATAATGGCTAATTAGTGTTCCTGCTAATTACCACGATTAGTGACTATTTAGAGTATTTATCATCTTTATTATGAAGTTTCACAACTTCGGTTCTCAACCTACAATGATTCATAAAAGCAATAAAACTCATGGAACAAAATGATTTATATTAATCATCCAATTCATGAACAAAATGATTGACTTCTAGATTACTACCCTAGCAATCTCCCACTTAAGCTAGAGTCAATCATTATCGACTCTACTTTTATTCAAGTCTCTATATTCTCAAAGATCTCCTAGATCCGGAGAAAATCACATAGCCAATCTCCTATGAGTCAAACCCAAAGAAGCAGTATGCATCTCATGCATGGCCTTAGAAAGAGACTTAGTGGATCAGCTGTGTGACTGATCGTGTCAATCTTGTGAATCTTTACTTCACCTTTGTACTAATTATATCTTATATAATTATAAACATCTTAGGTGATAATTTTGTAGAACATGCTTGGATCTCAAGTGCGTTCTTAGTTCTTTAGCCTGAGCTATAGCTCCATTGTTATCACAATAGAGGTTCACAGGGCTTTGAATACTCAGAACCACTCCTAGTTCGCCAAGGAACTTCTTGATCCAGAACCCTTCCGTAGCTGCTTCAGAAGCAGCTATGTACTCAGCTTCGGTGGTTGAGTTTGCTGTGGTTTCTTGCTTGGAACTTTTCCAGTTTACAACACCACCGTTGAGTATAAATATGTTTCATGACTGTGATCTCGTATCACTTCTGTCAATTTTGCATCGGTGTAAACCATTTACAACGAGCTCAGAATCACTGTTATAGATGAGGAACATATCCTTAGTTCTTCTTAAGTATTTAAGGATATTCTTCACAGCATTCCAATGCTGTATTCCTGGATTAGCCTGATATCTACTTGTCACACTTAAAGCGTACGAGACATCAGGGCGAGTGCACAACATGGCATACATAATAGAGCCAATAGCTGAGGCGTATGGCACCTTATTCATCATGCTTAGCTCATTAGGTGTCGTGGGACACTGAGTCTTGCTTAGCTGAATACCATGAATCATTGGCAGAAAACCTCTTTTGGAATTCTGCATGCTAAACCGATTCAGCACTTTGTCAATGTACATGCTTTGACTCATCCTATGAGTCTCTTTGATCTATCTCGGTAGATCCTTTTGCCTTGTATACAGACAGCCTCGCCCAAGTCCATTGTTTAAAGACTTTCTTTAATAAAGACTTGACTAATTCCATTGAAAGAATATCATTCATGATTAGGAGTATGTCTTTTACATATAAGACTAGAAAGGCAATTGCACTCCCACTAGTTTTCTTGTACACACATGGTCTTCACAGTTGACGAAATCAAACTTTTTGACTTCTTCGTCAAATCGAAGATTCCAACTTCGTGATGCTTACTTTAATCCATGAATGGATTTAAGAAGCTTGCACACTGTCCTAGTATTTCTTGGATCCTCAAAACCTGTAGGCTGTAACATGTATACGTCCTTTTCTAAATTTCCATTTAAGAAGGCGGTTTTGACATCCATTTGCCATATTTCATAATCATGAAATATAGCAATAGCTAGGAGTATCCGAATTGACTTAAACATAGCCACGGGCGAAAAAGTTTCATCATAGTCTACTCCGAGAACTTGTTTGAAACCTTTCGCTACTAGCCGTGCTTTGTATACAGTCAAGTTTTCATCCATGTCTGTTCTTCTTTTAAAAACCCACTTATTTTCTATAGGTTTTACCCCATCAGGTGGGACAACTAGGTTCCAAACCGTGTTGTCATACATGAATTGGATCTCGGATCTCATGGCCTCAAGCCATTTGTCGGAGTCGGGCCTTTTCATAGCTTCTTCATAAGTCAGCGGATCTTCAGTGTCAGACGCTGAGATCTCATATAGTCCCATGTACCTTTCAGGAGCATGGACTATCCTTCCTGACCTACGTAAGACTTGTGCTTCCGGCTGTTGTTCTTCCACAACTGTTTGCAGGTTCTTCAACTTGCGTTGAAGTTTGTTGGACTTGAACCTCTTCCTCAACTATTTGGGGATTTGGTTCTTCTATATGCTCATCAGCCGAAGCATCAAGTGATGGGATTATTTGTTCATCATTCGATACAGTATCGCATGATGTATCTTGAACTATTTCAAGTATTACATTACTCCCACTACTTCTTTTGGCAAAAAACTCTTTTTCTAGAAATACACCATGTCGAGCAACAACTATTTTGTTCTCGGATTGGTGATAGAAGTAGTATCCTTTTGTTTCCTTAGGATATCCTATGAAAAGACATCTATCAGATTTTGGAGCAAGTTTGTCAGACGTCATACGTTTGACATATGCTTCGCAACCCCATATTTTAAGAAAAGACGTATTTGGAATAGTTCCATGCCATAACTCGTATGGTGTCCTTTCAACTGATTTAGATGGAACCATGTTTGTAATTAGTGCGGCAGTTTGTAGTGCATAACCCCAAAACGTTTTTGGGAAGGGTGGCATTACTCATATCATAGAACGAACCATGTCCAACAGAGTTCGATTCCTTATCTCAGAAACACCGTTCCATTGCGGTGCTCCCGTGGGTGTGAGTTGTGAGATTATCTCATATTCCACTAAGTACATTTTAAACTCATGACTCAAGTATTAGCCTTTACGATCTGATCGTTAGACCTTAATTCCTTTGTCCAGTTCTACTTCAGTCTTATACTCCTTGAACTTTTCAAGGGATTCAAACTGATGTCTCATCAAATAGACATAACACATCTACATAAATCATCAGTAAACGTGATGAAGTAGTTATGACTGTTTTTTGTACAAGTACTCATAGGTCCATATACATCAGTGTGTATGAGGGCTAATAAGCCACTTGCCCTTTCTCCTTTCTTGAAAAAGGCGCCTTGGTCAATTTCCACGTAAACAAGATTTGCACGTGTCATTTGATTCAAAATCAAATTTACTAAGAAGTCCAACTTCTTGATGCATTTCTTGTTTATATGACCTAGGCGACAATGCCACATGTAAGTCGTACTTTCATGTGATGCCTTGAGTCATTTGTTATTGATGTTAAACACGGGTTTATCTATTTCTAATATATAAAGATCACTTATCATATAAGATGATCTATAATATGTATCATTTTTATAAATAGAACAACAATTGTCCTTTATAACAAATGAAAAACTATTCATGTCTAATATGATATGATATTTCTAGAAATAGTAGGAACAAAAGAAATATTTTCTAGTTCCAAGACTAGCCCGCTAGGCAAATACAACTCTATACTATCGACTGTAACGGCTGCAACATTTGCTCCGTTTCTAACTTAGAGTTGTATTTCCTTATTCCGTAGCTTCCTCATATTACTTAGCGCGTGCATATTCAAATACATATGAGCACATGATTTGGTATCTTATACCCAATCATTAATAGAGGTTGCAACGTTAACTTCAATAACAAAAATATCTAAGACTGATGCTTCTGAGACATTCTCAGATTTCAGATTCTCCAGATATTTCGGGCAGTTTCTCTTTCAATGACCTCAACTATTACTATAATAGCAGTCAGAGTCAGCAGAAACATTTATCATGGGAGTGTTCCTTTTAGGAACCAACTTCCCTTTGCCTTTGTACTTATGAGCCATTTTGCCTTTTGCCTTTTGGATCTTCCTCCTATTTTCTTGGTTTATGAGGACATAAGAACCTTTCTTAATGTCGTCATCAGCGATCCTTAACATCCCTTAGAGCTCCTGCCATCTCTTATTCATCATATGAATAAGTGAGTTCAGGATAACTTCTTCGGCCAACTGTTTGTCCAACGGATAGTTAAGCTCCTTCAACTGCTCTATATTGCTTGTCATACAAAGTATGTGAGCACTGATGGAGTTGCTCTCAACCTTTTCAGGTTCTACAGGGACTGTGTATTCAGAACATATTCTTTCTCTTTCTCGAAAGGAACATAACGAGAAAGAAGTTTCTTTAGCCATGTTCTACATTGTTAAGCGTAAAGTTTTTGTTCATGTAATGTTTTATTCAATAATAAAACTCCCACTACGAATTTTATTTAATCCCGATTCGTGGTAGGACCAAGATCCCTATTTTTACTAAGGCACAAGCCAGCGGCGGCATGAAACTTGGCCATTAGCTATCTTAGGTAAGCAACCCTTTGCTAATCACATCGTATGTGACTCTTGGTTTCGTTAAGCATTGTATGTTTTAACGAAACTCTGTCCCGGGCCCAAAACTGTTTTGGAAATCACCGATAAGCAACCTCACTCTATTTGATACGATATGTCGGACATATCCCTCGACTACCAAGGTAAAAGGTCCAGACGCCTACTGAGTAGGAACACGCCAACCTTCGAACAGGGCTATGAAGAGGATAGAGTAGGAAGGACAGATTCACTTAATTATTAGGTGGGATTTGTTATTTATTAAACACACGTAAAGAGGTTAGTTGGAAAGTCAAATGAAAGTTCCTTTTTCAGTCTTTTCCGAAACGTAACCTTCTTTTACAGTGTTTATGCTTAGCCTTGTAAGCAGTCAGTTTATCTATGACACGTAAAGAGGTCAGTTGGAAAACCAAACGTAACCTTTTTCACAGTGTCAAAAAATATACTGACTCTAGGTACCTTCTATCTTATAGAGGTAGCTTGGTTCCTTTTAAAATGTAAAATCTTATTTACACCTTTTATTGTGATATCAGTAAATTCTTATTTACTTTTATCTTGTAAATCTTATTTACGTTTGTGACGTTCACTTATATTTTTCTCAGTTCCCAATTCTTTATTTTGCAGCTATGTATAAACCTTTTATACAGTAATTTTTCAAAATAGTACCTCAATTCAGAAATGTAAAGTAATCCGGTTAATGTGACAAAGTTCCCTTTGTGCCAGTCATCAGAACATGTAAAGGGGTTCCCAGGAAAGATCGGGAGTCACATGGACTGCTTAAGTCCGCTCTTTCCTAGACAGAACCGTCTTTCAACGTGTAGAGATGACAGTTCTTACTCAGTTACTTTGTCACATTATTAGACATTTCTTTACATATCCGAAAGGTTTTCGAAAAACCTTTTATCTTTCTCAAATGTAAAATCGTACCAAGAAATTTACACCTAAGGAAGCGTACAGAAATTAAAATATTATTCTATCTTTCTCATATGTGAAATCGTACCAAGAAATTCACATACAAGAAAGTGTACTGAAAATTAAAACCTAATTTTAATTTTCTTAATCCGGAAATCGAACCAAGAAAATCATATTTTATTCGGTTTGGATTTTTAGCTGCAAATATAAGAATTAAACTGATATTTCATATGCAACTAATTTGCAAAAGGTATAATGATTTTAGAAATCAATCAGCGGGAGAGCCTTGTGCTCTGATACCACTGTTGGGTTTTTGTGGGAAAAACTGGTAAAACCCTGTACTGGCTTAGGTGCGGAAAAAGGCGTAAAACAAAAATTTTTACGTCTAACCTAAGCCGAGGATCTATCTCCTTGATTGATTTCTAAAACTAAATTTATTTAACAATTAAATAAATTAATATAACATTATACCTTGGTTCCAAATTCGAATTGGAACTGCTGACGGCTTTGTCTTGCTACTGTTGCTGCTCCTCCTCGGACAACAGCACCAGATGTCTAGTGCCTCTATCAGTAGTACACCAGGAATGATCAGAGAGTGAGTATTTCTTCTGCCAGAAATACTATACTCACAGCATTCGGCTAAACAAGTTGTCTCACGTTCTGCAGATAACCTGATTCACAACTTATGTGTGAAAGCAGAATTACTGTTGACTACGCAAGATTACAACCGCTTATCACTCAAATATATACGTCTATACGTATATATTTATAACCTCACACAAATCACTATTTGAGAGAAAACCCGAGAAAGGAAGGAAAATGGAAAGGTATGTATATTCTCCAACCCCTCCACCCCTTTATATAGGAGTAGGGTTACTTGTGCTCCAAGTAACGGGTTGCTTGTGCTCCAAGTAACGGTTTACTTGTGCTCCAAGTAATGAATAGTAATGGACCTGGAATTTTGGGCTTTAATCTTTTGGGTTTCTTAATTATATTCTAAATATAATTAAGGCCCAAATATGTTAGCCCATATATATATATATATATAATTGTTCTAAACAGTTATATATATTTGTGATTGCGGTTGTAATAACTATTACAGAACGTGTCAAACACGCTTGTAATTTTAATCCTTTTAAGCCTATCATCTCTATGATATTTCTATATTAATTATAACATTTATAATTAATATTTTGCCATCTTATTTATTAATTATAACTATTTATAATTAATAATAAGATTCTCTGATCCCGTTCCTATATGGTGTGACCCGATAGGATCTGTGTTATGTTGGCAGTAGAGTTAAAACTTCTACAGATCATAGTTGGCACCTGGCAGTGCACTGTGACCCCCAATTACACAAATGATGTTGTCCAGTACAATATCACGATCCTGCAGTAAACTTATTAATTTACTTGTGTTAATTTCATCGTCTCATAGTAACAGATCAGGTTTAGGGTAGGTATGTGTCATCCCTGCAAACCTAATCTTTTCTTGATCTGTGAGTAGATTATTTTATATGATTAATCTCTATTAATCATACCGTATACGTATAATCCTACTCCTATCAAGGGGCCCAGTGTTACTATCACTCGTATAATAATACGAGGGACGATAGTACTTTTGGTGTGCATCTCTTCCTCCGCACAAGTCATGTGTACTGAAATGTCACCTTTATAACTACCTTTTTTAGACAGCGTTTGATAACACTTACGAATACACATTTCTTATGTAGGAAAGACCACACCTCATACTGTAGAACTTAACACGAATGAAACTATTAATGACACAAACACATTACCATATAACGTTTCATTCTGGGTCAGTCAAATACCATGTTCATAACATGTATCCATGTGATTAAATGACAACTCTTTGTCTATGGTTTGTGAAACCTAACCATCATTTAATCCACATGCTAACCTTATAATGGCTAATTAGTGTTCCTGCTAATTACCACGGTTAGTGACTATTTAGAGTATTTATCATCTTTATTATGAAGTTTCACAACTTCGGTTCTTAACCTACAATGATTCATAAAAGCAATAAAACTCATGGAACAAAATGATTTATATTAATCATCCAATTCATGAACAAAATGATTGACTTCTAGATTACTACCCTAGCAATTCCTCCCTCTACTCTCCATCCAAACAGGGTGTTAATATATTAAATGTCTTATTTTTTGGCATACACTCTAAACAAGAAATCATTTTTTTTTTCACAAAATTATTTAAATCAAAATATTAAGATCTCTCCAAAAAAAAAGAAAAAAAAAGGATTGCCCGGACCCCAGGTAGTCTGCTCTCTAGTGGACCGCCCTTGGCCCGAGTAGTCTGCTAGGAGGGGTGGGCCAAGCAGTCGGGACAATTTAAAAAAAAAACCGAATAAGAGGATAGATATGTAAAAAACTTATTTTTTTAAGGTTTTAATAAAAATGGCCATCAATTCGTGTGCTCATTGATCAAATTCGCGTGCTCTGAGAAGTATTAAATGGGGTAATATGGTTGAGGCACGAATAAATTTAGTAAATCCCAGGGATGTATTATTAATTTTTTTTCTTTCACCAAATTCCCCTGCTCATTTCTTTTTGTTGTCAGAGGCACAAATTAAAAAAATAGAGCCACGGATTAAATCTACGGACTCCAGTCAGGAGCCGTAGACTGGTTGTGCGGGTCCCCATTAAATGAGACCGCTGATCGATTGACTGTGCAGCTTGGGTATTCGAATTCTCTCAAATCGAGAGTATTTTGGTTAATTTTTTTTTTTTTGTATTATGATACGTATAATACTTACTCGTAGTGTGGTTGTATATTGTTATTTTTTATTGTATATTTATAATTCTTGGAGCCATATTTTGTATCAATCAATGAAAACAATAAAATAAAATTATTCTTCTTCCTTGTTGCATATATATTTAATTACTCTTTTGTTAAGTATATATATTTAATTACATGGGGTGAAAGTCCTACTACATCGATCTCTGTCCTCGATCGCCCGAGTAATAAGATGAGACTAAAATCCTACGAGCTTCTCATTATCTCAATTCAATTGCTATCTTATCAAGTAGCTTTTTGTTTTTTATACTTATATTTCCGAAGTAATATATGGAATTCTTCCTTATGATTTTCGAAGAAAATCAGTTTGGGTGTAGATCAACAGCATACGGATGAACTGAGATGTTCCCAAATTAATTTCCCCCAATATTAATTATGGTTTTTCCGACTGATCATCCCCTTTCACATAAGTCTGGGTATAATATTCGACTGGCAAATCTAATGCCTTTGAAGGAAGGTGTTAAATTTTCTTTTTATAATATTTGATGTTGATGATGCTAAATAGGGGTGGCAACGAGTTGCGGCCTCACTCGTAATCAGCTTGTTTGTGGATCAAGCTAAGCGAGCGACTTTAGATTTTAGGTTCCGAGCTGAAATTGATGTTCAAGACTGACTCGTGGCTTGTCTGAGTGAATCGAGCTAGCTTGTTACTAGCTTGACATATTTATAAATTTGTATATTTCCTTTTTAACTACATCTTAAATTTTCATAGCACACCTTATCAATAATGGCTAAAACAAAATAACATTTACTTGACAGGTGCAACTAAACAAAATAGCTTGTTATTACTAGCTTGAGAAATATTCTTAATTCAAGTGCAACTAAACAAAATCAATTATCATAAATTAAGTTTGCAGTTAAATTCATACATACAAAAATATCAAATTTCTAAATTCATATAAAAATAGTTCACTGAATAAATTCATTCATATTAAATTGAACAAATTCATACAAATGAATTTAGTTACTTATAATTAATTCACATATATTCCATACAGAATTATCAATAAACTTAAGTGTAGTCCAACGTGCAATTACCATAACACTGGATATAACATCCATAACATAGTATCCCCAACATGAATTGAACATATCCGATTAAACAATTAAATTGTGTATTAAATAGCTTGTTAATGACCGAGCTGGCTCGTGTCGAGTCAGGCCAAACTCAAACTCATTAATTATGGTTCAAGTCTATAGCAAGCGAGCTAATTTTAGCTCAGTCCACTAACAAATGAGTTGTTACCGATCAAGTCACGAGCTTTTTTGCTAGCCCTATAATTTGATCATATTTATATATTGTCACTATTGATTACATATTGGTATTGCAAGACTTAAGCCATATCCCGTATCAATCACTACAATAATATATAAATAATTAAATCCTATAAATTTTCGTTTTGTTTTGTACTTATTATTGTAATTAAGACAATAATAATGCAGCCGAGAGAAGGGCCCCTCTTGATCATGGGGGTCTATTAATTCCCACTTTGGACCATGCCTTTTTTTCCATTTAAAACGCACGTTCATTTACCTAGCTAGTTAGTGTAACAGTCCAGTGTCGAAATTAAGAAAAAAAAAAAGAAGTAAAAGTTAAAGTTACTGTACAACAGTTTGGCAGTATGACCACCTGTACGCAGTGCCTGTGACAAGACCCAGAACTAAAATGGGCTGGAAGAGATGTGAGAGACAGCTGAGATGACTGATACATTAACCTTTCCTATTTAAAGAGAGATTTTAAAGAAAGATCGACTGTGACACTTCACCCCAAATGATCTCTGCACCTCTTTCATTCCTCAAAAGAAATGGGTTGTCAGACCGTTCAAAAGCCAAACTGCTCTTCTTCTCTCAGCTGCTCTCGTTTGCTATATCATACTTCGTATAATGCTCTTGCATGCTCTCTCTTGTCTCTCTATCTCCATTATTAGTCTTGAGTTAGATTGCACTGCCTACGACGTCTGTGCTGGTAGAAAGGCTAATTAGCATCTCTCCATTTGTATCTTTACAAATGGAGACTCCAGAGGAGTTATCTGACATCACTGATGGGGATGGGCGTAGCCGAACCCGTACCGAGTCTGGTTGGACGACGTACTTGGTATCTTCCATGCATGATGACGGTGATACAGACAGCAAGAGTTCATTGGCCTCTGATGCATCTACCGGAAACATTCACACAGATAAGACGAGGCATTATCATGACAACTATTATGATGATGGTGGTGATGAAGATGATGTTGATCATGGTAAAACCTACGACAATCAGAAGGGAAAAGTGGAAAAGAGTACTGAGAAAAACACAGAAAAGAAATGGTTCAGGGGTTTGTTCAAGAAAGATGGTTCTTCTAGCAAAGGCGGTTCTAAGAACAAGAAAGCTAACATCAAGTGTGGTAGATGATTTATTGGCTAAGCTCTCCAAATATTATTTTGGCTTATGTTAAAGCATATTTTTAAATTGTTTTAAATAATTCTTTTGATGCGTATATCTTATAGTCCATAATTAAATTTCTCAAGATGCGAGTGTATTAGCTCTGTATAGCATATAAATAATTAATGTTGGCTCTATATATACTTGTATACTTCACTCTGTCAAAAATGATTTACCAAGAAGATGTTTTGATTCTTTGTCACTTTTTATTGAGAAAAAGTTGTATGAACCAGATGAATTTAACTGCATGCTTATCTCTTTCTCTTTTTCTATATATGCCAAACTTCAACTGACATCGAAGTTATATGTACATCAGATTGACTCTTACTATGTTAGGTCTTTTAATTGACTTATCTTGATCATATCAGTCGGTGATCTTTAATTAGTTAAATTTACTAGATGCTACTAAGCTAGCCTCTTGACTTAAAATAGGTTTTTCTATGGAATCTTCACTATACAATTTTTTTATGATCTATTGAATTTGTATTTAGCATGGCCGCCCCGGCCCCTGCATCTATATATATATATTTTCGAATATTTTCTTGGAAATTGCATTATCTGTTATATTAACTATCCAGCTCAACCTCAAAACTTTACAACCTAGAAAAGAATAAAGAAGTTGCATCTCAACAGACCCACAGATGAGTACAAAACTGAAAGAATTAATTAAACAGAAGCTGTTTCTTAATTAAATGAAAGAAGAAAAACTTGGAGTACTAAGATTGAAAAGAGGTTAACTCTCAATTGGGCAAAAGCTTGCAACATTGCCAGTCTATTCTCGGTTGGCATGAGCAGGAATAAAGATACAATTGCTCTTCAAGACTGGAACATGACCTCTTGCACCAAGAGTGTCATTTAATGAGGTGCACAAGCTGCTCATTGAGTATAATTAATATTTCATTCATTATGATAATGACTTTGCTTGTGCTCTAAGCTCCGAACTTTAAGTGAAGCCTAATTTATTTGATATAAGATTTTAAGAGTAGAATTAAGGTGTTCTTAAACTTTTCAAAACCTATTAAATTGGCTTCAAACGATACATGAATCTAAAATGTTGAAAATGATATACTTCACAAGTGATGTAAGCATCTATAAAATTTATAAATTTATCAAAAATTATAAAAAAATAATAATTGCATTAAAATTAACTTATAATTTCTTTTTTTACCACTAGATTTTATACTAAATTAATTCAAAATTTATAAATTATACATATAAATGCATTACTCATGAAGTAGATTAATTTCAACATTTATTTCAATCTGATAGATATTGGAGTTCAGCTAGCTCTTAACAACACTCTAGTTCTACTATAAAGTTCAATTTCACTTAAATTATGTAATATTTTATCAAATTAAAATATTAATTGTAAGATAAAATAACAATTCCTTAGCTTTCAATTAAGTAAAATTTTGAGTTCATAATTTTTCAGAATATTTTGATTAAAAAGAAAATCTAGCTAGGTACGTAACAATCAATGACACAACAAACTAGAGCTTATATAGCAAGCTAGCGATCTTACTTACAACATAAGCAAAACCCTGATCCATTATTTTGTTACTTCTGCTAATTCATAACAATTGACGTTTGAAAAACTAGTCTTTTGTCATCACATAGTTTTTTCTATCATTAGAAAGTACAGTATGTCCTATAATCTAGTTAATAAGTGCATGCATTAAATGGTACAACTAGAGCATGAACTTCCCAAAAGCGCTGATGTTGCCCGTGCATATGAGCTCACCTACACAAGGTTTAGTGCGAGCATGTGGGCAGTTTAATACCTATCTGTTATACCTAACAGTTGCATCATAATCATATTGTAAATTATGGCATTATTAGTAACATTAGGTCTAGTTAGCTACTAAGAAAACAACATAACACCGGCCAGCTCCGTGCATCTAATTTGTTGTTTCGTTCTTATGTGTACGTGGGCCCACGCAAAACCAAGAAATACAAAAGAGGAAATATTAAGTTAGTCATCCTTTTGTCAAACTTGACTAACAATGAGAATAGTTGATTTATCATTATATCATATAAGATGATTTCAGAGCATCATTAGCTTAATCTCATTATAAGTTACCATTGGGCAACATTTAAGTCAGAAAGATGTTTTGATGAAATGTGATTCAGATAAGTACACTAGAACAAACTCAAATATTCCTTTATCATTCCAGATTAAAACAACCATAGCATAGGTGAGGGAAACGGGCATCGGATCCAAATCGATCCAGTACCCGTTCTATATAAATTGGCCAATTTGTTTCATGCTTCGTGCACATTTGATCTGCATAATATTAAAGCGGTGTGCATGGATATTAAAGCAAATCAGATGGTTCTAAACAGACATTGAACCGATTTAGGTCCGATGTCCATTGGAGGCGCCCCAAGCTGCTTTGCCTGGGATTTTAGTTTGAAAAACTGCAAGTAAAGTCTTTGAAATAAAATTTATCATTTTGATGAAATTGGATTTCATTCCATTAATACTTTAATGTAAAAACTGTCCTGGGCTTTTTCAAAATAGAGGTTGGTAAATTGTGATATTAACCTAGTTGGTTTTTCAATAGCAGTAGATCAACGAATGCCAATACTTCGCAACCCATCAGAATATTCTTTTTCTCAGACCTTGATATACTAAAATTAAATAAGTGAGCAGAACTCATGCATTGATAAATTGTTGCTCTCTGCAAATACACACTAGTTTTATCAATGCTCTCTGCAAAAACGCACCAGTTCCAGAGTTCTAGCTATGTACATTTGAAATTTGAAACAGATTTGAGGGGCTTATTCTATTAACTGATTTATTCGTCAAATTATTACAGCAATCCTAACTTTAATTTCTACAAACAAAACTTCACAACTTCATGCAGATCCATGCATCAGAACTACCAATCCTGCAGTGCCAAAAATGGAAAGGGATCCAAAATTAGGATTTGCTTCTAGAAAAACGTTTAGATCAACAATTGCAAGTCAATGATGATTTGGTTAAAAGGCTTTGGTGATTAACATCAAGAACTTCGAAAGCACTTTGCTAGCTGACCTTCAAAAAAAAACATCAAGAACTTCAGCTTATGCATTCAACAAACTATTTATGGCATGATTACAATAAGCCAGTGCAAAATGCCACGACTATACTTAATAGGTATTTATTTGCAGTTTATTGCTTATGTTGTGCATCTATAGATTCATGCTGCCAGAGCTTGAATTTCAAGGATCAGATAACCTCAACTATTAAATAACAAGCCCGGTACTGCCTGGTATGACACTGGTATTGGAATAACATGTACATTGACAATGATTGGATTAAGCCAAGTTAAAGGAGCTATGCTATATATGGATACCACAATTGAAACCTAAGATTAAACTAAGCTTTTTAATCCAATGATTTACCATTTCAGTTTATCAAATCATGAAGTCTCAGAAATTTATCACTAAATACACAATTTATTTACCCGTCCGGACTATAACAAATTAAAGTAAAATGCAGAAGCAAAATGTAAATAGAAAGTCATTAAACCAAAAAAAACCCAATCCCCTGAGCCCTGTTATGCTCCAAATGAGAGCCAGCACCTGCCAAAATGTAAGCATGTGTGCACACCAGGTACTTGATAGAATGCCCAACTGAATTTACAAATTCCCCATTCCGTACATTAGCAAAGGGCCCTACAAGATCAATCTATCCAGATCCAACAATTCAAAATTCTCCCACAGTACTGACTATTCCAGAAGTATAAACTGCGAGCATTGCAATTACTAGATAATTTAGTGACGACAGTGCGATTTTAAAATCACCATACCTAGGATTTGGAGTGGTGAATGAAAGCGGTTGTGCAGAGAATTGCAGCGATGAAGGCGAAGAAACCAAAGACGACCACGAGAGAGATGCCAGCGACTGTCAGATCCAGCATCACTTGCACCAGATGTAGGATCATCATTTAGGCCCCTCTTGCTCTCTTTCTCTCGGTACTTGTTCCTCATTAAAAGAGGATGGAGCAGAAAGAGGCTGGGTTGGATTTAGTTTATAACGGTCTGAGAGAAATGGGGAAGCATTTGATTGATTGGAGCAGCAGCAATTGCCAAGGGTCGCACTGCGCACCGCTCGAGGCGTTTGTTGGCTAACCACGACGCCATCTGTCTCTCTCTCTCTTTCCTGTAACGGCCTCGCTCACGGCAGATGAGATCACGAGTTGGATTTTCGAAGGCTCCATTTCCTTTTTTCAGTGCTAAAGTTGGGATAACTCGTGGATTGGGTTTTACATGCAATTGCGGCTGAGATTTGGATTTGACACCAATCTAGGCCCAGTTCGTATTTTCTATGTACTTCTAAACACTCGCATTATTGTCTTTAGTCACTGGAATTATTTTTAGCACGTCAACGGTCCAACCGCTTTCTCCATTTTGAGATATTCACTCAGGTTTCGAATGAAAATGAAAAATGTATATTTTATCTAAATACCATCACATAACCAATTATCTGTAAATTCTGTTCTTAGATAATTCAACAACAACATAGGTATATTTTACATGCATTTCTTCATCCCATTTATCTTCCTTGCAATCCTCATTCCATCAGGGGATTGGAATAAATACCATTTATTCACTTGTTACTGTAAAACTTACAGGCATTGAATGGAAAAAAAAAAAAAAACTGTAACTGAGAAATTGTATGTGGATTGTTTCTTTAATGAAACAGGCAGCTGTTGCTCCTTTTTTTTTCAGAAAGAAAAAAAAATTGTAACTGAGATGTTCCACAAATACTGTATTTGTACACATAAAGGAGACTGAATTGGCACCATATTCAAAAGAAACATCCTATATTCCTATATCACTTGAACTAAAAGTCAGCCAAGAAAAATTTCCTCTTGCTTGATATGTATCTCATCCACTTAATATGCCCCTTCTCAATATGTTAACACTTCTTCTGACAACTCCTGTTCATATTTGTTGAGCCGAGCTGCTCCATTGCAGATTAATTTATACATCAATTAATCGATCACAAGGCCAAACCTGACAGTTAGGGAACTGAGAATATGAGAAAATATGATCGGACATAATAAACAATTTAGGCATATTATAACATTATCAAAATAAAATTTAACAAATTGAACCTGAAGGTGGCATCGTCATTTTAGGCATCATTGTTTTAGGGTTAGCAAGAAACCGGGGTAACTGAACGGGCTCAGTTTTCTTCTCAACTACTGCCAGATCAGAGGTCAGAAATGTCTTCGCCACAGCTGATGCATGCAGTATGCAACATCTTACTACCTGCTCCATTTTGAATACATTGCCACTTAAATTTAGCCATTTTTTTCCTATTCACTCATTCATTATTTTTTTTCTTTATTTTCTTCTACTTTTTGGGGGTTATGGGGTGGGACAAATTTAGAGTTTGATAGATGCATTATTCATCTAGTCATACACATTGAAGTTTGTCAGATGTTTAGTCAAAGCACAACTCAGCATGTCCCCTTCTGGGCAACAATTGAGCAATCAGTAGGAAACTAAGGAATCCTCATACAGAAGAGAGAGAGAAAGTTAAATTACAAATAAATACAACAATAGTGGGTAGCTTACCTTTGTTGGGTCTAATATTCCAGCAGCAATCAAGTCTTCGTAACAATTGCTAGCAGCATTATATCCATAATTCAAATTACTGTTTGCCAAAATCTACAGAATGCGGTAACATTATGAAAATTTAACAACTTGTGTAATTGAACTGAAAAAAAGGAAATCGGTTAAATGTGAGAGAACAAACCTTGTCCACTACAAAGGTACCATTCTTGCCGGCATTTTGTGCAATTAATTTTGACGGGTATCTTAAAGCCCGTTTGAGAATATCAGCACCTATCTGCATAATATAAACTGATAATTAGATCATATATCATTCCACATTACATACTCTCCTTAAAAGCAAACCAAACTAAATATAAAAATTTAGACAATTTATCTCAAGTTTTGATGTCTGTTGATAATGAGAGAACCATATCAAGGGAGAAAAAAAGTAAATGGCAAGTAATTTAAGAAAAAGAGATAGCCTGCTAAATCTAAATTAGAAAATATCACAATAAAAGCTAAATTCTGGAGGCTTCTAAACCACATATTACATGAACTTTTTGAGTTTTAAATTATGGAAAGTTTTTACATTTGTACCTTTTGTTCTTCATTGTCCAATGTTGCTTTTATCTCATCCACTTTCAAAGATAATCTCAATAAGCTACATCCACCCCCCACAACAACACCTTCCTCAATAGCTGCCTACAAATTATATAGCCTATGTTAAAGGTGGTATTAATTACATGTGTAAAAACAACTTCAATTCTACCTTGGTAGCATTCAAAGCATCTTCAATCCTCAATTTCTTATCTTTGAGTTCCACTACCGTTTGTGCACCAACCTAGCATTTGAACAAACAACATTTCAGAAGTACTTAAATAGACAGGTCTAGTTAGAGTTAATCAAACATAATTTTATCAAGTCCCAGATCTTACCTGGATAATTGCAATTCCATCACTTAGTCTTGCAATTCTCTCATTCAATATTTTCTTTTGAAACTTCTCATTTGAGTTCTGAACGACAGGATGTTACAATTTAGATATTTCATTTAACTGGTATGATATAGACATCACAGATAAGAGTATTCTTTTCATCTTATACATAATACAATACCATACCTCAACTAGACGCTTTAACAAAGCAATCCTTTCTTTAGCTGCGTTTTGTGTGCTTCCATCAGTAACAATTATGGTTGAATCCTTTGTAATGACAACCTTACTAGCAGAACCTAAGTGCTCTCTTCTGGCCCTCTCAAGAGTCAACCCCATTTCGTCCCTCACTACTCCACCTTTAAAATGGAAGTTTTGTCAGAATAAGGCAGCAAAGCAGAGAATTCCAAAGAAACTAACTCGTACTTAACAGTGACAATCTTTGTCATTTGTGAACACGCAAGTTCAAGAATTAACAAGTACTATTATAAGATGCTATTGTTACCTGTCTTCCCTCTCATCACAGAATATTTTTTACAACTTGTCCCGTTGATTTTCTTTGAATCAATTTGTTATTGTTTTTAACTCTTTTTTTCATGCACATAATTATGATTATGGTTTGAGAGAAATCAGAAAACTCAATGGGAGGAGAATGGATCAATTGGATCAATATTAGCAGGCACAAAGTGAAATTCTAAATATTACATCATAGTAGCATTATTGAACCAGGGGAAATCTGTCAGTTCAACCTCAAAATTCTACCAAGCACTAGTGGTCATATAGTTATAGGTATATTTCAGGACTATCTGAAAATCAAAAGAGGATTTAATTTCTGTACCTCCAGTCAAGATTGCAAGATCATCTAAGTAGTCACTCTTACGAGCACCAAATGCAGGGGCTTTGATGACAGCTATTCTAATAGTACCCTTTAATTTGTTCTTAATAAGAAGACCCAAGGCTTCTGATTCTACATCCTCGGCTATTATTAGAAGGGGAAACTTTTCTTTAACAGCCGCATCTAATATTTTATTAATTTTAAACATCTCTTTTACATCATTGATCTTTTTATCCACCAATAATATCTGCAAAAGGAAAACAAAAGAAAAGACTAGTATTTTTAATAATTTAAAAACTCAACATAGACAGGTTTGCATCAACCCAAATCAAAGTTCATGTGGAACAAATTTAACACGACTTAAGAACTCAAGAATACCAATAAAAAAATAAAAATAAGCCCACATAACCAACAGATGTATAAACAAAATGTTCTTCAGCTATGAAGTATATGTAAGATCAAAGTCAATATCTCAAAACCAACCTCCATGTTAATAGCATCGAAACAAATCATGTAGTTTGAAATGTCTAAATACCAAATTTGAAGGTTAAACGTCAAAGAGAGTTGGTAAAAGCTCAAAGAAAGTTACAAAATCATAAATCGCTGACCTTGCAGTCAGTAAACTCAGCTTGCATATTTGTGTGATCTGTGACGAAATATGGAGAGAGATAGCCACGGTCGAATTGCATTCCTTCGGCTATCTCCAGATTATTTTCTGTTGACCTCCCATTTTCAATACGAATGAATCCATTTCTACCAACTCTACTAAGAGCTTTAGCAATCATGTTCCCCATCTTTTCATCATTTCCCGCACTGACAGTTGCAATGAACTCAATTTCATGATCTAAAATCTGACACACAAAAAGCAGTCCTCAATTGCGGGATTTTATGAGAACCCGTACTCGTACTTCAAAGACGTAGTAGCACCAGAAAAATCACCAAAAATTCCATGGATAATTATGCAAAAGAAACAGTAAGAAGCTGTTTAAACCTCTCTGGACATAAATCTGAGTTCAGAGACCAGACCATCTGCAGTCTTCCCTATACCCCGTGCAATTTGAACTGGATTCATTCCTGCAGCCAGTACCTAATTCTTGAAGATCAGTGATGAGGAAATCAACAAGCACTTGTTAACCAACTAGTTGCTTAAAAAGCTTAAGTTGATAGTGTTTGAGTGTTTGATGGATTTCTACAGTTACCTCTTGACAAAAATATGAGGTGCAGGAGCTCAAGCCTTTTTTTTTTTTTTATGTAATTAATGGTTGTTGATGTTTAGTAAGGGCTTGCCTTAACTAGTACAACCTATATCCTGCGGTAGCAGGGGTGATATTATATTTCCCATATTGTGTGTGTGTGTGTGTGGGGGGGGGGGGGGGGGGGGGGGGGGGGGGGGGGGGGTGAGGGATCATACATGTTATTCTGATACCTAAGAGGGCCATGCATAAAAATGACCTAACCGCAAAATGGATAAGAACAGTACCTTCATTCCCTCCGCAATTAAACCCTGAGCAAGAATGATAGAGGTGGTGCATCCATCACCGGCAATACTATTTGTCTTTGCACCGGCTTGTCTCACCAATTTGACACCTAGATTCTCCATTGGATCATCCAATTCAATCTTACAAGGATTATAATTAGCAACAAAAAAAGAAGAAGATATAACCATTAGAGAACTACCATATGCCCTTGTAATAAGTTCCAAATAAGTATACCAATAATATGGGATTATTACATAATGGCTAAAAAACATAAAGGTGTTACCTCTCTCAGCACAGTTTCACCATCTTTCACAATCTTAGGAGGTCCATAAGGGTTTTGCAACACCACATTTCTGCCCCTGGGCCCCAGCGTAACCCCAACTAGCCGTGCTACCAGGTCCACTCCAACCTGCACCAAGTCCATTTCAACAGTAAACCCAATTACAAAAAAGAATAGATGGAGGAGAGGAGAGGTCCATTCGAATTTCGGACCTGAAGTTTTCTGGAGGCGGCGAGGTCGTGGTTGAAATGGAGGTCCTTGTAGATGGGCTTCGAAGGGGGCTGCTTTGGAGCAAAGGGGAGCTGCGGAGGCATTGAGAATGCACTTGGCGCTGGATATGACGCCATTAAAAAAGAACAAAGATTGGCAGTCTTTCTTTTCCTTGGACCGGAAATCTTTTTCTCCTTTAGAGATAAAAGGCAGGGGGAAGTGTTTTGCGTTGCAGTTGCAGGATAAGGTGCTCACTGCTCATTTCTCGTAATAGAAGATGAGGAGATTGTAGCATTGTACATACCCATACAGAAATTATCTCGTCAGTTTATGCGCACCGAAATATCTCGGAGTCCGTGTCCCACAGGTACCGAAGGTGCAATTGAAACAAATGGACGTTCCAGATCAATTTCATTCATATCAAACTCAATCCGGTGCATGTTGAGGTTGTGGGGGTATGCTTTGAGATTCGTGCCAAGTGAAATGAACGGTCCAGATTCATCACTTGCACCTCAGGTACCTGGGGTGTACGAAATATCTCGGCCCAACTGCAGCTCGTCAGTCGTCACTTTTTTAAATGGTATCAGGCATTTTATTTTATTTTTTTACTGGTATGAATTTGTTTAAGATAAACGGCCATTTTTATTAATATTCCAAAAAAAATAGATAATTTTAAAAATAACCTCGCTTTTTTTTTTTTTATTATTGCCCTAACCGCTTGGAAGCGGAGCGGGCCAATATCAACACCAAACCGCCCATATAGTGGGCGGTCCACTTTTTTTTTTTTTTTTTTTATAAGTTTTTTTTTTAAAAACAGAAATTTTTTATTTTTTTATTGAAATATTAGAAATGTTGAATATATTTCTTTAGAAATAGATGTAATACAATATAATTTGATTTATTAGAAAGACTGCAACAAATAACCCGGATCAATATTTTTCAGGCCGGATTTTTTGCGGCTGTAAGAAAAATTAATATATCTCTTTATGTGTTATTGGACAAAAATAAAAATGCTTAGATTCTGAGTTATTGATCCCGGTTCAAAAGTCACTTCTATGTAATCTAGAAAATATTATAATCCTTCTAGGACATTTAATTTATAAAAAGTTGTATCTATTTTGAGAATTCTTTTTGAATAACAATTATTAAATAACTTAAAGTTTTTATTTTTTTTCAAAAATAGATACAACTTTTTATAAATTAAATGTCCTAGAAGGATTATAATATTTTCTAGATTACATAGAAGTGACTTTTGAACCGGGATCAATAACTCAGAATCTAAGCATTTTTATTTTTGTCCAATAACACATAAAGAGATATATTAATTTTTCTTACAGCCGCGAAAAATTCGGCCTGAAAAATATTGATCCGGGTTATTTGTTGCAGTCTTTCTAATAAATCAAATTATATTGTATTCCATCTATTTCTAAAGAAATATATTCAACATTTCTAATATTTCAATAAAAAAATAAAAAAAATTTCTGTTTAAAAAAAAAAAAAAAAATTTTAAAAAAAAAAAAAAAAAAAAAAAAAAACCAGACCGCCCAATTCAAGGGCGGTTCTTTTTTTTTTTGAATTTTTTTTTAAACATAAATTTTTATTTTTTTTATTTTTTGTATTGAAATATTAGAAATGTTGAATATATTTCTTTAAAAATAGATGGAATACAATATAATTTGATTTATTAGAAAGACTGCAACAAATAACCCGGATCAATATTTTTCAGGCCGGATTTTTCGCGGCTGTAAGAAAAATTAATATATCTCTTTATGTGTTATTGGACAAAAATAAAAATGCTTAGATTCCGAGTTATTGATCCCGGTTCAAAAGTCACTTCTATGTAATCTAGAAAATATTATAATCCTTCTAGGACATTTAATTTATAAAAAGTTGTATCTATTTTTGAAAAAAAATAAAAACTTTAAGTTATTTAATAATTGTTATTCAAAAAGAATTCTCAAAATAGATACAACTTTTTATAAATTAAATGTCCTAGAAGGATTATAATATTTTCTAGATTACATAGAAGTGACTTTTGAACCGGGATCAATAACTCAGAATTTAAGCATCTTTATTTTTGTCCAATAACACATAAAGAGATATATTAATTTTTCTTACAGCCGCGAAAAATCCGGCCTGAAAAATATTGATCCGGGTTATTTGTTGTAGTCTTTCTAATAAATTAAATTATATTGTATTACATCTATTTCTAAAGAAATATATTCAACATTTCTAATATTTCAATAAAAAAATAAAAAATATCTGTTTTTAAAAAAAAAACTTAAAAAAAAAAAAAAAAAAAAAACAGTGGACCGCCCACTATACGGGCGGTTTGGTGTTGATATTGGCCCGCTCCGCTTCCAAGCAGTTAGAGCATTAATAAAAAAAAAAAAAAAACGAGGTTATTTTTAAAATTATCTATTTTTTTTGGGATATTAATAAAAATGGCCGAGAGAATCGGAACTTCGTATTTGGCTCTGTCAAGTGCTTTATGAACTTGTATAGTTTTTTAAGTTAAATGTGTCCTACATAATTTTTTTTTCAAATTTGAAACTTGTCAGAACAAGTTCAAACATAATTAATATTTGTTAAGTATAAACTCTATATGATTTTTTTTTAAAATATAAAATCATATAAAAATCTGAATTTATACACATGCAGAGCCATATTTACACGGAGGGATCTTAGTGCACTCTAAAAATGATTTAGCCACCCCATAATTCAATTTGTTTTAATTATGTATATTAAAATTTAATTAAATTCCTTTTTTTTCTGATATTTTTTTAATTTTCTAAGCTTAGTCCCCTCATAAAACAATAAATATTTACTTATAGTTTAGTAGTGAAAGTTATTCATTGAGTTGTCGAAGAATATTGATTCAAATCTAATCTTTCACATTATATATTTTACATTTTATTTTCCAAACACCCTTATCTAAATATAAAATTCACAAGTGGCAACCTAAGCAAAAAATTAACAAATAATGCCCCATCGATCACCACTTGCCAGCATAGCACCAATATACGGGTTTAATTCGTGTTTTATTCATTTTTTTTTTTACTTTTCCGAACCGAACTTTAAATAAAACGTAAAAAAAAAAATGTGAATAAAACACAAATCATGAATTATTTGCGATAAAAACATGAAAAAAACAATTATTTTTGTTTTTGTTTTTGGAGGGTTTGTTTTGAATTTTTGTTTTTTGTTGTATCAAATTATTTCTTAATTGTACTCAAATTACAAACTTTTTATCCCGTCAATTCGAACCGAACTATTCATTTATCAGTTATCAGTGTGCTTCCCGGCAGCCCCACAAGGCCACAAGCATTAGGAAGGAGCACACAAAAAAACGCAGATGTCGACAAATGGAGAATTTTAAGGGATCCAAAAAAGCCCAATAGATCAAATCCAACAGTTCATCGACTCTTCATTTGGACTAAGTTTTCAAATCAGACTGCCTTTCAAGAATTCTGAGGGGCCTATCCATTGGGCTGGACAACCTAATCTGTATGGTTTAAAAAGCAAGAAATATTTTAGGCGACAAATCTTTCTTTTCTTAATTTCTTCGGTTCATCAGTTGGATTTATTTTTTATTTTATTTTATTTTATTTTATTATTATTATTTTTTTTAAAAGGTTTACAGCTGGTCCGGTCCAAATGATGTATACATTGTCCACCGAGTTCACATTCGGTGTACTGGTCCTGGCCCAAAAAAGCCCAACAAATACAGAAAAATCTACCTTTATCATCCATTCTATTGTCAATAAAATCAATAAAATTACCCAGTTGGGATCAATTTAATATCTTTGTAGATAAATTTTGTTTAATTATCTACATCAGGTATTATCAATCTTGCTAATCTCTACCAAGCTTTAAAAAACAAATTTAGTTAAAATTACCTAGTTGGGATCAGTTTAATATTTTTGTAGATAAATGTTGTTTAATTATCTATATTTTATAATGAGGAGGATAAAAATGTCTTCATTTTTTGTGTCTCTGTTATGCCTCCATTTTTAACAACTTTAATAACTCAAAATGTAGAACTTAAAAGTCAAAATAAAACCATTAGGTATGATCTACATTATTTTATTTATGAACATGTAAAAAATTATGACATTTCAACTTTGTTTTGGTTGTCGCCAAGAGCTTGTAAAATATACTAATGTAGATAATTTCTAGACATTAATTTTTCAACTTATTGATTCACATAAAAACAAAATCAAAATGTGACAATTTTTATAAGCACATAGAGAAAATAATATAGATCACAATTAATGGTCCTATTTTGACGTTTATAATTTAAATTTTGAGTTATAAATATTTTAAAAATAAAGATATGGTGGAGACACAAGAAATAGAAACATGGTGGAAATACAAAAATAGAAGCGTTTGAACTCTCCTCATTTATAACAACAATGAAAACTTTTAAATTTATATCAAACAAAGTACTAAGATAGTAAGATAGTTGTTTAATGAGGTTGGTTACTACTCTACTTGCATAAGCATATGAGAGTATATGCTTATAAGTTATTTTTTTGTTTTCAAAATTCAAAAAGTCGATATGAACTATTAGATGTGATCTTATATTGAAATGTGCTTGGAGACCAAATTTTACATTTTTTTCTGAATATTTTTACTATTTATTAAGTCACTTTGAAAATTGTTGATCTAACGATGGCTTAACAAAATAGTAAAGTCAGAAGTCACCATTGGATCAGCAATTTCAAAGTGTAAAATTTGGCCTCCAAGCTCATTTGAATATAGAGATCACATCTAACGAATTAGATCAACTTTTTGAATTTTGAAAACGAAAAAATGACTTATAATTATATATTCTCATATGTTTATGAAAGTAGAGTAAACCTCGTTGTTTAATTGTATAATTTTTTTTTTTTGGAGATAAATGTAGTGGGTATGATTTGCAAATTGCAATACTTGCGTATAGTGGTCAAACCCTCATGATTATTTGCAAAGATAGATTTGTCAACCATATACATGATGTCTAATGTACTAAGATATTTTGGATGTTGTCATGTGAAGTTTGAGGGTCTTATAATGTAGTAATAACTAAATACTTCAAATTAAGTGATATACTTGTATATTATTATTTTTAAATCAAATTTGAACGAATATTTTCAAATAATTTTAAACTCAAGTTCTAACTAGTTAAGAGTCGAACAAAACAAGTTAGTTTGATAATATGATTATATATGATTCACAATTCAGCTGCTTTCTTCCTATTATGGTCTGCTTTAAAAAAAATCAATCACATAGGTGACATGAGTGTTTCTTACACACCAGGAGTAAATACACCAATTAAATTCTGGATTGATCATTGGTACCAAAATTGTTCTTTAACTATAAAATTTTACACATTGTACACAAAATGTAGTAATAAGGATGTTTTGCTAGCTAATGTCATATACTTGCAATGACAGATAGTTCAGTTTAGGATAGAATTAATAGGAGTAGATTATCAAGACTGGACAACTCTACTACACATCATTAGCATAACCTCTTTCACTCTTCCACATGATTACATTGAATGAAAATGAGAGGTTTCAAGGAAGTTTTCAACACACGCCATCTACACACTTCTTATTATTATTATTTTTTTTGTGGAGGGGGGGGGGGGGGGGGGGGGGGGGGGGGGGGGTAAACCCAGTGACTCAATGCTTTGGTGGAAATTATCAGTTCCACCAAAAATAATTTTTTTTATGTGATTAGTATCACATAACACAATACTGATCAAATATAATCTTATATTGGAAGGGTGGGTTGGAGACTAAACTTGTCATTTCTGTTATGAGCACGAATCTATTGATCACTTATTCATAAATTACAATTTAGCACAACAAATCTGATTTTATTTAGGTAAAAGTCAATGAGTAATGCAAAATTGGCATACATAGGATGATATATTACATTTTGCACAGATGTTGAATTTTGAAAACATAATTGGTTTCTTGATTGTTTTAAGTGTAGTTAGTTGGAGTATTGGGAAACATAGAAATGAAGTATGCTTTACTAATTGTCATGTTAAAAGTGTTATATCATTAATTTTGCTCATTAAAACCTTGCGTGGCTATTTGTTAGATATCTTGAAGAAGAAAGTCAAAGATGCGATTGGAGAGTGACTTCCTGTGATTGAATATGCTATTCCATTAGCTCAGTACATGCCCATAGAGGTGGTCGTTTACTAGCCAGCAGCGAGCTTTGATGGGGGCCCTTCTATGAAAACCTAGATGCTTATGAAGACTAAATCCCAATTTTGTCATTTAGATATTATTAGCCTCAGTCCATTACTTAGCGGCTTAGTTTTAGCAATATTAGTCTATTTTTGGAATATTGCAAGTATTAAGCTTTGGATAATGTATGTCTTGATGATTGTTTTGTTGCTGCATTTTATTTTTGTTGACTCTAGAATTGGAATAACTGTGATGGTGTAATTATCTATATTCTGATCAATAAAATGGGCATTTTTGCCTTTTAAAAAAAATAATATGATTACATATTGTTGTTGCTTTTTAAAGTTTCAGAAATTTAAAAAAATTATAGTTTCAGAATATATACACACACTCAAATATTGCGTACTGTTTTGTACTTTAACAACACGGTCTTCAGATTTTCTAATTCGTCCTTTGAGCCATCAAACCAAACACCCATCAATCATCCGAGTCCATTATTATTGTTCTTTGAGATTCATACAGAAAAAAATAAACGGTTTTCACAAATCAACTCAAACTTTTTGCACGAACATACAGCAATCATTGATAAGGCCTCATTTGACTCATCATTCGTACCAGCATTCCTTTTATCATAATAGTATATCTATACCACAACTACAACCATAGAAAATGACATATTTGCTTAACCATTCAAATTGGGCTTTCATCAGATCATAATATAAAACTGATGACCTCATGCTGTAATTTTCTGGGACCAGAGCATACAATCTTTTATGTGTTGGTAAGAAAAATAACTTGCAGGAAAAAAAACCAATTACAAATTATAAACTCTCTGTGTCGATGCAAAAAATCAGTATAGAGACTAATACTTAGGCTAATGATTTTTATTGTCGTATTAATTTAACGCGAACTAATCGATTAACTTGCAGGAAAAAATCATTTCTCTAAGAGCCCACGGACTAATGAGCAGTTCGGCCAATCACTGCCTAACACGAGTAAAGTGTTACAGCATGAGCAACAGGATCATGGGCCATCCGGATTGAAAGAAATAGGAAAACATTCTCTCAACAGATAAAATCTGAGCACATCATAATCTATGCAGCTACAATTGATCTACATAAATGGATACTTTTTGCTTGAATCGCAATCTAAGAGAAATGACCTTTTGCCATTGAAGATTTTTTTTTTAATTTTAATAACAATTCCTGCAGTCTTAACTTCGTAAAAAATTTTGCACAAACTGTCAAAAAAGTCATGAGAGGGACTGCTCAATTATTAATACTCCACAGAAACTATTATTATTTAATTTGAAGTATCAAAGTATTTATCTTGAATTTGCAAAGTATTAATCCCTATGCGATGATCTCTATTTATGACTGAATAAATCAATCTATCAATTGTCTCCGCACAAATTTTTTTTTTTTGAATTGTCCCCGTACATGGGGACCATTAAATAAACAATTCCCTCATATATACTTGTCAGTTATCCTCGCACAAATTTTTTTTTTTTGGATTGTCTCCACACAACTGGAGATCATTAAATAAACAATCACCTCACCCAATAATAAATACTTCTCAGACATAATGATACATATTTTATGTTACATGGATAAATATTTCACAGACATAGCTGCAACTTTTAGTAAAACATCAATAATAAAATATTTCTCAAGCATAATAATAAATACTTTATGTTATATAGATAAGTACTTTATGTTACATACATAAATACTTTATGTTACATGCATAAAAATTTTATGTTACATGGATAAATACTTTATGTTAGCGGAAATTGTTATTAAAGGAAAGTATAATTAATGCAGTGATTGTTATTTTAGGACAATATAATTAATGCGGGAATTGTTATTAGAGGATAGCATAATTAATGCAGGAATTGTTATTAAATGACAGTCTAATTTAATGCGGGGATAAATGTAAATTATTAGCGGAATAAATGGCGGGATAAATGCTGTTAAGGAAGTTAATATTGAGGAGAGAGAGTGCGGGGAAAAAGGTGTAAGCATTTCATGTGTATGCCTATGGTGAGAATTAAAATTTTTTCCAATCACCACTTGGCTCAATACACAAAGGACGTTATTTATATGACAATAGCAAACAAGAAACTTCTTAATAGTTTCATTAAGCACCTAATGTGTACTAAATAAAAAAAAATTATTTATTTCTTATACAAGAGGAGATAATAATTTATACCTAAAGAGATTGTCAAATCTCTTGTTAGAGGGAAGTTGATTTCCCTTCTAGATCTCTTGGAACCGCTGTTCTCTTGGAAGCACCTCTTGGTTCACCTTGAACCTAAACAACGAACTACCACACCTCTTAGATAGATGGATGTGAAGTTCAAGGATTAGATACAACCACCTCTTGATCTTTAAATTAACAAACTATTTGATTTCTTGGTGGCTAAATCTAACAAGAGAAAATGAGAGAGCAACCTTCTCAACTTTTGGTCAAGGAGAAAGGAAAAACGTGGCTGCTCAAAGGGGCTGATTTTGGTAAGTGTTATAGGCAGAAAATTAGCTTGTTTTTCTCCAAAATGAGCCCCCATAAATAGGCAAGGGTTAGGGCAACCCTTTGTGTAAGGTTTGAATCAATTACACAAATGCCACTAACCTTGTTTAGCCATCTCATTCTCTCTTTAATCTCATCTTAGAGCATCTCCATTCATGCAATTGAGATGCAATTGCAAATAGAAAATAACTGTCAAATGAAATTAACTTTAAATATAATTTCAAATGCTATACATCAATGCAATTGCATTTCAATTGCATTTATGCCAAGTCAGCAAAATTAAGCGCAATTTTTTGCCCGTTAACTGATTTATTAATTCAAAATATGTAAAACCCAGATCGCTCTCTGTTCTCTCTCTACGATACCCTCTATCTCTCTCTTTCTCTCGTCATCTCCATGAAACAGAAATCAGAAGAGAAGGAAGAAAGGCAGAGAAAGGAAGTTGCGACTATGGTTTTATTCATCTCTAGTTTCAACGTTTGGATGTGAGTGCAAACCTCCATTTGATGAGAGAATGAATTTGTCCAGTTCGTGCTTATCAGAAACAGAAAAAAAAAGAAAAGAAAAGGAAATAACATTTCTCCCTCTCTCGCGCTCCTTTCCTCTCCATGAAAATGAAAAAAACAATGAGCACAACTAAAATAGATAATATCAGCAACAGAATTCGAATTAACTTGCTTTCAATTCCATTCATATTTAAGATCAACGACCCTATTTGGAGCTTATTACAAAGTTTATTACAAAGTTTAGGATAGGTGCAGCACTAATGAAACAACAAATGAAGAAATAAAGAATAACAAAAAAAAATTAGAAAATTTGGCCAAGGAGATGATTTCCATTGTCTTCACTGAAGTTTTGGTAGCTGTGTGTATGATGTGCTGAAGGTCTTCTATTTCACTGGACCGATCTCAGGCCACTGCAGTTTGTACAACAAAATAAATCATCAAAATTTACAGAACTAATGTTTCAAACTAGATAAATAGTATATATATGCAAATTTATCCATATACTAATTGCCAACTTATTAAAATTGAAGGGTTCATGTACTCTAATTTTGTTCGGAATCAGGTCTTAGCTGAATATATGGATAAAAGATAAAGCATTTAACAATGCAGTTAACATGTCAGCTAAATTTTAAGTACAACAAAGAAGAACTTTAAAAACCTTTGTTTGCAAGAATAATCAATCAGTATCCTCCGTTCTGAATTTGTTCCATATGTGCTCAACCAAGTCCTGTTTGAGTTGTTCATTGGGGTAATGTGAGAAAGGCAGTCAACAAGTTTGTTGGTTGTTTCGATCATATTTTGAGAAGGCAAGAAAGTGGTCTGAATGATGAGGATTCAAAAGTTAGTGCATTAATGTTATATCAACACAATGAAGGAGAAACATTTAAGTACATTCACTGTTGGGAAGTTTTGAAGGATCAAGAAAAATGGATTAGCCATATGGAATGGATAAACAAGGTTCGGGTTGAAAGAGAAATAAGACTCCTAGTTCCACAGACTTGAACTTGTCCGATAGTGACACAGATGGTAATGACGAAGCATAAACATTGAGAACTCCAGCTAGACCCATCGGAACGAGGGCTGCTAAAGCTGCTTCGTCGCAAAAAAAAAAGCTTGAAATGGATCCCCAAAACGTTGCTGATTGTGATAGGACAGAACACATGAAGACATTCATTTCTACTATAGAGGAGTTGCGAAAGGACAAAAAAGAATTTCACGAGAACAAAAAAAGGCAGCACGAAGAGAACAAGCGGATCCACGAAGAGAACATGAGGAAGCACGAGGACAATATAGAGATGCAATTACTCGCAATAGATCATTCAAAATTGGATGGAGGTCAACATGCAATCTATCAAAGGAGGCTTAAATCTTTTTTGAAGGATGATTGATGGGCTAAAGAGATTAGACAGAAGTGTCTTTAATATGAAGTTAGTTGATGTATTTGTTTACTCTTTTACAAGTTTTTGTTTTCATTCGATATGAACATCTAGAATTTTACATCTAAATTGTGCACGGTTTTAATTTTCAGATTTTTCAGATCATATTTTGGATATTTAGCTCTAGGAAATACTCAACTAATTACTAGAAAAACAGCTACAAACTAAGAGCAACAAAAGGAATAAAAAGCTTACTTGTCTTATAAGGTTAGAAGCGACCTTTAGATCTTGGTTCAGGAGTTGAAATTTCATTTTTATAATTGCTACCGATTCGAATCATAACTCTGATAAAAATAACATTGATCCTACCGCCTGATAAAAATAACAAGTCCATGTCTAAAATTGTCTACCTGAAGATTTAACCACAACTTGGCATGAAAGAGAACAAAGAAAGATACCTTTCTTGAGAGTAATTTTTTGAGGCAGACGATGTCATATGCCAAGGTACTCTCATCTTGAACATATACCTTCTTTTGCAAAATCAAGAAAAAAAAATTAGAAAATAAAAAATCAGCAAAAGATTATGTAGTATGTACCAAATATTATGGAGCTAATAAAAGTATATCAATAAATTTTGTCTCCAACATAAAACTGAACTATAAAGAACAAACACTAAACCAAGGTTTCAAATATTTGGTGAATTACCGAGTGTCAGTAATTCATTTAATTACAATTTTAAAAGTTGTGGATTATTTTGCAAATGTGAAATAAAAAAGGCTTGAACCAGTGACAAAAATAAACAACATATGTATGGAGTAATTTCTCCTTCTGGCAACCTCTCATCCAGTATTTATAATTTTATTTGTTCAGTGAACTTTGTTGCTATCAAGCCCTTGGTCCGTTGCATTTAATTGGTAATTCTAAGTGCTAACATGAAGAAAATAGCGTACCAGGTTACATTCAGGTCCTTCTCATAAAAGCCCCAACTGTTCATTTCAAGCCAGCAACCACTGCACATGACGTAGAAGAACCAGCACCACCCACTGCAGTCTTATTATTGGGTTGTGGGTTGTGGGGAGTTCTCTCACGAAAAATCATTGGGGTAATGTGAAAAATCATTGGGGAAATGTGAGACAGCAGCAATCCCTGCGTTCACATCATTTCTGACATCAAACCCAAGATCGGATGTCTTCTATTTCGTGAGAATAACCTCTCTCAAGCCACATGTGCCACTGTACCAGGCCTGGTATTAGTTTAATGAACTAACAAAGATTCATATCATGATCTTTGGCTAAGAGTACCTTGTAGAGACAGACTGGAAGCGTGACTTCAACGACTCTGAGAAGGAATTCAAGTCAGATGGGTCCACTCTATCATTGCTCCATGAATAAGAAATGATATTTCTCCTTACTAGAATACCCCGGCGAAGAAGTCCTGGCATAGAAAAAGTTGGGACCACAAAGGGATTGAAAATTATTTTTAAGAAAACATTGAGTCAGGTAAAGAAATTGATATCATGTGAGCACAATTGGGGGAGTTTGAGGATTGACCCACGTCATCTAAAAAAGAACAAAAAATCGATGAACTTTTCACTAATCCTGACTCAAGAGAGTGTTATCTAAATATTGAAACAAAGGACTAGTTCAAATGCAAAGAAAACTGAAATTGACTTGAACTTTTGGGGTTTTAAATCAGTAAAAGCTAAATCATATTTTACCATCATTTGTCTCTCTAGATTACACAAATTACCACAATATTTGTTCCAAGTATAAATCAGATTACCTCTTAAACATGGAAGCAAACTAGCCCTTCTTCTGAGGCCTCAATCGAATTTGGATCTGTCAGCATCCAGCAGGTACACAGGTTTGACGTGTCATCAGAGCAGCGGAGACTTGGCGAAGAACCTTGGCGGAGGCTGAAATGGGGAAGGAGCTAGGAGAGCAGCGAAGGTGGGAAGAATGGCGGAGGTAGAGAGAGGTCGTCAGAACAGCGGAAGCTTGGCGGAGAAGAGAGTTCGTCAGAGCAGTGGAGGCTTGGCGGAGAAGCTAGGAGGAGGCTGAAATGGGGAAGAATGGCGGGGAAAATAGAGATTGGCGGAGGCTGAAATGGGGACAGGTAGGGGAAGAGCAGCGAGGTCAGTACCGTTGAGTGCGTGCGACCTAAAATTTTCGGCGACGAACGGGAATTTTCAGCACTTTGCAAGCGATTTGCAAGCTTGCAAATCCTGCAAGCTTTCTTTTCTGAAATTCGCTCTACATCCCTGCCCTTGCGAAAATGAAATAACACGTCGGATTTGCAAGTGTATTTAAAAGCCGATGGAGATGCTTTTATGGTTGGTTCAATAAATTAATTTATGAACAAATAATATTATTTATATTATTTTATTATACAATATTTATATTATTTTTATAATGTATTCAAACATTATACCAAATAATATTTGCATAACTTCATAAATTTATTTATGGTCTAAGCATGTCATATTATGACATTTTATTTTAGCATTTCATCACATGTATTTTATCTTATAAATCATTATGAAATGTAAAATACTGGTTGTTTCTCTTCAGTTGGTGTGACCGTATAAAGAATCTATGTCATCTTGGCAATAATATAAAACTTTATATTATTGACTATAAGAGGTTCTATCATTACATTATAGTTATCCAAACGACATAGTAAATCATTTACTCAATCCACTAATTTTGTGTCTATCCTTGTCACATGATATTATGAATAATATGCAAAATAGGATCGTGTCATTTTTACATTATATTCGTTTTCTTGGTCTCTCAAGTAAATTATAATTATAACTACATCAATTATATTGCATGCGATATAATTCCACTTTACCAAGGGGCCCAGTAATATCATAACTCAAATTGAGGGACAATGATAATATTAACATATAGATTTCTCCCGCACAAGTTGTACACAACGAACTGCTATTTTATTCCTATCATAAGATAGTATTTAAATAGCAATCACATTATATGCTTCTCATGTGAAAAACCTACACATCTCATATCTAAGATTCTAAAGACACAATGAAAACATTAATGACACAAAACACAATCCATATAATGTTCCATTCATTTAGGTCATGCTCAATATATAAAATACACATTTTATATATTCATGTAATTAAATGATAATCATTTATCAACATTTATAGAACTTCAATGTACTTTAATCTACATGACAATCTTCCTCGGTAATTAATGTTCCTACTTAATTACCATAATTGTGAACTTATTTAGTGATTAAATATTTCTCATCTTAGGAGTTCTATGATGCAAGACCAAGAGCATCTTTTTGAATATTTCCAAAGATATAACATATAAATATCAAGGAACAAGAATAATAATATTCGTAATAAAATCATGAACAACACATAAATTATTATTAAAAGATAACTTTCAAAACACACATCCTTCAAAAGGGAGGGACAGGGGTGAAAAAATTAGTATAATTATTCTTAAATATATTGTAAACTAATTAGGCTCATACGGAAATGCTGGATTAATATATTTCTTAGTGAAATTTTTTCGATTCACCTTTAAAAAAAGCATGTTAAGTGTTGGAGAGAATAACTATTGCAATTCGATATTGTCAAAGATCTGAAATCCAAACAAATTAATTTGATTAAAGTAACAGAAGTGGGGCACGTCCGATGAGTACAAGTCTGATGTCTGTTCGGAACTGTCTGATTTGCTTAATCAATTGATTAAATTCAGCAGAGGTATGTAGATACAATGAGAGTCAATTGATTCTCATTTATTTTCAAAAATCAACAATAAAGTATATTTTTTTTTATATAAATTATAGTAAAATACTACAAATATTCCAAATTAACTCCATATTTTTATAAAAAATTTATATGAATGACTACCATAATTTTTTGATCAATTAATCTGAGGACTTCTAACATTTTAGAACTTTTTTTAATCAAAAAAATTGCTATCACATGTGACATTGTTCCTCTCTCCCAAATCCCACCGACATATAAACTTTTTTTTTTTAATATGTAGTTGAAATTGTGATCCCATTCATTGAATGTCTACCTCCACCCATATCTACAAAAAGATATTTTGTTAATAATTAAAAAAAAATTAATGTTAGAATTTTGTTAGAATTTTTTTTTTTATAAAATTTATCAAATAAATCGCTATTTTCCACTTCCTAACAAATAACAAGGCCAGTATAATACCCGTTACATATATGTTGACATACAGATAAGCTGCATAGGAACCGACCCGCATAAACCCAATTTCCATGTCACCCCAGTTCGAATCCAATTATTTCGTGCCACTGACAGGTGGCGGCCCCGTGCTTAGATCACTGCAGACCGACGACTGTCAGTGGTTACAAAGCTTTCGTAAAACCTCGGCGCCTCGCTCGTTCCTTGGTCATGGCTGCGGTAGAGTCGTCAGAGGCAAAGCCCAATGTTGCTTGTGAATCCCACCAGAAAAACCTCTCTTTCCCCGATCAGGTCTGTCTCTCTCTCTCTCTCTGACAGGTGGTGCCTACGTCAAACTGTAGAGCCTGATATGTCGATTTACTACCTTCTTTTAATCGTTTCAGGAGGATGATGGGGTTTCCCTGACTGCGAAATTTCAGGTCATGCCTGATTTAATTGGTGAAAACAATGATTCATCGTAAGTTAGCTTTTTTACACAGTGCTAATTTTCGCTTAATTATCGGAGATAGAATGGATCCAGTCGTAATTGCGAAACTATTAATTTATTATTGCAGGGAGGATGAGGATAAGAAGGAGAGACAGGAAAAGTTCAAGAGACATGAGGCTGAATATGTGCAGCATTTGAAGGCTAAGTACTTCTCCAATAAAACCTTCACAGGAGGTACCGAAATAAAAAAAAAAAAAAGAAAGAAAAAAGATTGGAACTTTTACTGATTTTGGATAATCCCAAGAGGACTTACAGTGACCGAAAGAAAATTACCTTTACTGGCACAGTTCTACAATTTTCAATTGCCCAGCTTGGTGTTTAAAATGTTTATGCTTTAGCTTTTATGACAACTTTCAGACCATGTATTTGAAGAAGAAACAAAGATTGAAGATGAAACAATTAGATCAAGCAGGTATGTATTTTCTGTTAGGAGTCATCTGTTACATGGAGTATCAGTTGTGTAGATATTGACTGTTACCAGCAGTCTGAGACCGACCCGGCCTGATCTATACTGAGACAGTACCAGTTTTAGTATGGTTTTAATTTCATTATTGTACAACTAAGGCTCATTGTAGTTGATATTCTTCCAAACACCAAAGCAATAAACATGCAAACTCAATAAATCAGATCATAAAGTATTTATCTTTTTTTGTTTTCAATAATGGATCTCCAGAACATTGTAGGCAGGTCTGGTACCAGCAGCCTGCACGAATGCACCTATGAGAGATTTCTTAAACTGTAACAGTGTTCTGTTACCAGTACAAATTGGCCAATCAATAACAAAATCATTACAATAGAAATTGATAAATAAACTGTATGGTAATTGTAATGCGTCGTGTCACGTAGGTGGCCATGCACGAGTGCATTTGCCAACCCAGCGAAGTATGTAGAAGAGAAAAAGAAGCTAGAAGAATCTTCTACAGTGCCAGCATCATCAGGTGCTGAGACCTCTACCTCTACCACTACTACACCTACCAAGAAACTGCCTTCTAAGAAGACCCCATAGATGATCTAATAATAGAACCAAGAAAAAAAATTAAGAAAAATTCTTATTCTTTCAGAATATTAGTTGTTTGTATATCATTTGTCACTAAACTTATTTGTTTGTCTATGTTGAATTTGTTCGATTTGGTCCCTAGTTTTTATATTTCTTTTTTCTTGTCTAGGTCGAAGCTGATAGGCATTGGGTAGCAAACATAAATTTGTATCCTCTGCATTAACTTAAAAGAGAATTTTTTGAGGTAATGCATCTCGACCATTCGATATGTATTAAGATTTGTGCGAATTAGATCCACAGTAATATTAAAGAGCTCTTATGTTTTTGGCGGGAGCCGGATTAACTCCGTTTAAAATCAAACAGTTGAGATTCATTAATTCAAAAGATTCATTTTTGAGTTAATGCAAAGGATATGCATTCAGCACACATGGTTCTCCCTCAACACACCCAAGGGAAAATAGTAATTTTCTATATTATAAAGAGTTTTGAAATTGAGAGAATTTTGGCATCCTGTCTTGATGAGCCAGGCTATGCTATTCTGGTATTCAACTGGAATGTGTTTTTACATAACAGGAAAGCAAATGTTAAACTGAGATCCAGTGTTCTAAAGAGAATGCTAAGCTATAGTCGTGCTATAGTATTTTTGGATCTTAAAAGCTATAGTGCTATCAGCAATTTTTGACACTTTAGCTAAGCTATAACATTTTTTTTGAAGCCTTTCTGCGATGACACAATGATCACTATTTAGAACCTAAGATATGATCTCTACATGCAGAAAATACCAATTGGCAAAAACTGAAAGCTCCCTGATGAGTAATAACATTGAAAAGATTTATACCAATTGGCAAACATTGAAAGCTCCCTGATAAGTAATAACATTGAAAAGATTTGGGGGTGGGGGGACATATTAAATTCATAAAAAATGTCTGATAATGTACACAAGGTACAGTTTCCAACGGTGGTTACTTTTCTCTTGAGACTGCCGCCCGGGAAATAAGGTTTTATTTGAACTATTGGACATTAAAAAAATTTGTTAGTATTGTACAATTTAAGTTGGTGATCTTATGATTGTAGTTGGCGTATGAAGTATGACAACTTCTAATACCTAGTTATGGCAATTAACCTTTTATTAACATAATAGCTATATGATTGGCAATATCATCATCAAAAGCCGCTTTCCATTCTTTCTTTATTTCTTTATAAAGAAAGAGAGGTTAGTTTAATGGGAGTTTCTGTAGAAAAAGAAACATGTTGAATCACAATGTTGCAACAAACAAGGCACTATTCTTTGCACATAATAAGTTACAGAGAATATTTGTACGGATTTCCTCTTTATATTTCGACCTTTTTATCTATTAGGCGCTTTCATTATTTAACCTATTTTTCAATCAGAAAGATTCAAATTTTGGCACGACACGACATATCATGCAAAAGATCCAGTCACAATACAATACATCACGTAATTACGCGAGTTATGTGTAATTAGAACTGTTAGATCTTAATCAAATAGTAAAGCTTGAAAAACTAATTTAAATCGAATAAGCTTTAAATTGTGAAAAAAATAGTTAAATGTGAGAAACGTAACCCGTGTTGTGATTATTCCTCAACATTTTGGTCACGGTACGGCATGACACAAGACCAAAGTCACAATGTATTAGTCATGACACGGCAAGTTTTTTTCAATCTACTGCTGTCTCTTAGTGCAAGTTTCCAGTATGCCCCTTTATTATTTGCTATTGTGATTTCCAAAACGTGCATGAAAAAAGAATTGCGTGATAGACTAATAGTACCATCATCTATAAAATAATTAAATGATGGGTTTCTGGCTTTCTGCTTTTGCTTTAACAGGATTATGAGAGAGATTAAATGCAAGATCAAATTGATCGAGTAATTCTGGAATTTCAAGGCTATAATTTTTAAAATAAAAACAAATCGAACTTTGTTTTTTTGTCTTTCATCAAAAAAAAAAACTTTGTTTTTTGTCTTTTTCCCTTCTTTTTGTTTTTTCTATTGCAAAGTTAACATCTCTTTTAATTTACTGTGGACCATGACCTAAGCAGTGACTTGGTGATGAAAACCATTGCAATACTTTCTATTAATCCACCTGACGCTGGTTTCAAAAAAATTACAAATTTGCCCTTTGCATTTCCGGATCTTTTTCTTTCATTATTTTCTCCCTTTTTTGATTAGTAGTTGCTTAAGTTAATTGTGTCCATGTAATTTTAGTAATAATTAAGCTCATTTATAATCCTGAAAACCTAATGTTCCATTCTGAATAGAGCTTCTAATGCAGGGGAAGCATCCTGCAAAGGCTTCTACTTTGTGGTACCAGTTTCAGTTTGGTACCGAGCTAATCAGAACACATTAGCTAGTTTGTTCAAAACTAAAGGTTGACAATCCCTTCAAAACTAGTTTGGTACCGAGCATGTTTTTCTTTAAAATTTTTTTACCATCTTTTAGGAAAAATTCTCCTTTAGAAAAGCATATTCCTCAAATTGCTATTATCCGTCTATACACGTACTGGTTTTCAATTAGAAGGCTTCCATATAATGATTAATAATACCATTCATCACCCACATGGAAAAAAAGGTGATTAATAGCAAATTACAACAGCCCAACAGACCAAAGGGCAGAAAAATGCGAAAATTAGTATTATCTCAATAGTATAAAAGTTATATATTAAATTCAACCTCAATTTTCACTTTTACTCTTCAGACCTGATCACCATCAAAATTGCTCCTCTCTTTAAGCATCTCAAGCTTCTTACTGAGCTCCGACTGCTCTGCTCTAAGCTGTGAATTCTGATGGGCAATCTCCTTATAATCCCTGATCTTTTTGTTCAGTTCATCTAGAAGCTCCATATTCCTGTTACGCAGGTGCAACACCTGCGACCTCAGCTCTGTGAGCTGTCTCTGTTTCCTCATGCGGGACCGCCTCGCAGACTCTCGATTGGATACCATCCTTCGCCTTCGCCGCTCTTCAACAATACTAGCATCTTGTTGAAGATTATGTGTTTCTTCTTCAAAGGATGTCGAGCAGTTGCTGAAGCTGCCTGTAGGAAATGAGAAGCCAAATAGGGGATCAAAGAGATTTGTGAAGTTTTGGGGCATGTGGCAATGAGGATTGAAGGAGAGAGGGGTGTTGTTAGAGAAGTATCCAACGCTGGCTACTTCACCTGGATGCATGATTGTGATATTGAGGTACTTTACTGCTCAAGTGCTAAGAGAAGCGTTGAGTAAAGGGGAAATGTGGTATGGGCTTTTTATAGGAGAAGGGTAAGTTTCTGGTTCTCTGCATTTTTGTTGGAAATGGAGGATGGCCATGAAACAAACTTTTAAGTCCAATAACAGGACAAATGGACAATAATGGATTCTGTACATATTTTTAAGATTATGGTTTGGATCCCCCAATAAATTTTTTTAATATAAGAATTAAAGCGCATGACGGTCACACCCATATTTATTAATAAATTAGTATATATCTGGATTCTAAATAGTTTATAGTTGCACAATAATTGTGCTATAGTCTTTTCATATCTTAAAAGTTGTAGTGCTATAACTTTTTTTAAGCCTTTTCACGATGACGCGATAATTACTATTTAAAATCTTGGTCTATATTAACTTCAATAATATATGTTTGAAAATAGAGTTTTATTATTTTCTAATGAACTAGAATCCCTGTTAGACGCATAATAATAATATTTTAATTGCATTAAAAACAAATTTCAGAAAATATACTTGAATTGTTGATCTTGTTTTTAAATAGCAATGAGTAATTGTTCCGTGATGATGCGATAATTGCTATTTACAATCTTGGTATATATAAATCTCAGTAATATAGGGTTGAAAATAGAGTTTTATTATTTTATAATGAACTAAAATCCCTTTTAAACGCATCATAATAATATTTTAATTACATTTAAAACCAAATTTCAGAAAACATACTCGAATCATTGATCTTAATTGTTTTTAAGTGGCAATGAGTAATTGTTCGCCATATTATAACACCTGGAGTTCATTTAAATACAAGATTAATATATGGAGATCAATGAACTAAGTTAATAACAATTACAAGTCATTGATTTTTTCTCCCATGTTGAACTTTTTTTTTTTTTTTTTTTTTGAGAGAAAAGTAGAGATCATGTCTCTAAGTTTCATTAAACAAACACCAGATATGTCATTTTTACAGAAGCCTCCCATGTTGAACATGCACTGAACAAATTCAAAAAATATCATATACATTGCTTGTGATATTGATCAAGATTAAAGTTTACTTTTGTCATTTAAAATTGTGAAAATTAAATTTTTAATGCAATAAAAAGTGTTCTAATGGTGCATCACTAAGGAATATAAATATTTTTTATTTATTATATTTAAGTTAGCACTCTGTTCATTGTACCAGAAGACATGATCAAGTCTTTATTTTGTATGACATAATATGTGTGATAATTTTTTATATTACCAAATTAGTTTAATTCATGTGTTTTTATTTTAAAATATAGATGTATTTTATTTATCACTTAGATAGGCTATGTTTTATGTTGGAGAATTTAATATATACCACTCAAAAACTGTGAATTAAGTTACATATTTACCATCCAAATTTTTGTAATTACATATTTATCATCTAAAAATTCAATAACTCACATATTTACCTAATATAACTTTAGCATATATCAAATATACCCAAAACTTAGACTACTTATGTTTAATTTTCTTAATACTATAATTAATCAAGGATTGACTTATCATCCTCTCTTTCATTCCTTAGAACTGTTCTCCTTTATACTCAATACTAAAGATTAAAAACATATATTTTAAATTGAGTATGTAACAAAATACAGATTCTTAAACTTAGTTACTACTTTGATAACAGGTGATGATATTAAAACAACTTAATTTTATATTGACACAACATCATCAAAATATTTTACTATATAGACAATTTTACCCTTCATTAAGTCTTTCCTTTAAAAACCAATTCTCTCTCATATATTAGCACATAATTGTTTTTCCTTAAAAGTTATGTTTTATAAAGTATGTTACTTCATAAAAAAATATGTTTTTTTTTTATCATATACTATTTTAAAATATGTTCCTTAAAAGTTACAATAAAATATGTTTATAAACTTTATGTTATAGTATAATAAGTATTCATTATTTATTTTAATTAAATGTTTAAGATTTTTTGAGAAAATTACAACAGTGAATTGATTTTATTATATTATTAAAATTTATAAATATTGTATATATCGATTTATTTTATACGACTTCACAAAAAAATATTTAACAATCTACTATAAAAAAATTATCTATTAATATTTTATCTTTTTTTTATGCAATAACACTAAGAAAACAACATTATTATTTATATAAAAAAACATATTGAATGCAAATTATCATGAATAATTTGACATTCAACTTATAATTAAAATAATAAATTAAAAGTACAGTAAAAGACTACAAACTAACAAATTTATTTGGTCACAATCTGCAAATTGTTAGCATACATAGCCTTTAGCACCATATAAATTACAAACAACAAGAAGTATATCATCACGATTTTCAAACCTCAAATTAAGAAGTTGATTGCTTTCATTTGCATAATTTAAAACTTGATTTTCAAGGTTTTCTTCTGATAAGTTAGGAGATTGATAGATCTATTCAATTAACAAATATAAATTAATTACAAAACATCAATAAAAAAATTGCTAACAATTTTAATTAAAATAGACTAATAGATTATACATATCAAAATAAAGAAGAAAAAAAAATATAAAAAATTTAAAGAACTATTTGAGTTGGAATATATCATATAGTAAAGGAAGTGTATCTTAATATAAAAATAAATAAATTTACAAAAAAAGTTAAATACATACCATGAGTCATGAGAAAAATGAAATATCAACAAATTTATGTAGCTTTTGATTTTACATGAATGCAAAATATAAAAAAAGAAAAAAAATCTAGTAACTATGGAAACTAAATAATTTAATGATCACTATATTAATTACATTATGAACAAAATGGTAGTTAGAGAAACATTTAATGAGGGTTAAAATTATCCATACATTAAATTTTTGTAAAATTGTTGTGTTAATATAAATGTGTGTAGTGTCGATATACTTACCCTTCCATGAGAGGCTGAAGATCTCAATTTTTTAATTAGGAAAAGGAGAGAGCTTCAATATGAAGCACCTTAAAAGTTCCTTAACAGTGTCCAATAATAAAGGAGTTCGTTTAATTAAGATCAGTTGTAGCTAGTTAGAGATAAGTCTTGAGATGTTGCGATTATTGTATTAATTAATATATGTGGATTGGTTTCCACAAACGATTCCGTGAGAAAGATGGAATATTTAAGAGAACTGAAAAGTTAGAATTCTTTGTTTTGTTTTTCTTAGTGTTATGATTTATCAAACTTTCTCGAGAAGTCAGTGATATCGGTACTAGTTTAAATCTTATAGAATAATTAAAAAGAGTCGGTTCGAATCCCATAAATCTGCCTTTGTTTTTTATTTAGACCATTCGATGCTCTTTCTTCCAGAAACGAAGATGGGTAATCACTACTGTTGCACGATACTAACATAGTAACATTTGTCTCTTCTCCTTTTTATGATTTTATCAGTTTGGATACCAATTTTTTTTTAAATACCATAATAAAAAAAATCAAAACACTTCTGTTTTGAGAAAATTCCACATTTATTCAGGTTGTAGATTAACTATGCGGCCCCATTTTGTATGTTACAACAATCCAAACACATCTCCTTCGATATCAACAAAGGTGAAATTCCTTCAAAATGAAAGTGTTTTTTTTATTTTTTTTATTATGGTATATAAAAAAAATTCGGGTTTCAATATGAATATCTTACAAATTAAATCGGCAAACAGTAAATCGAAAATGAGGTTTGATATGTAAATAAAAAATAATTGAAACTTATTAAATTTATTTCTGGTTCTTTCACCCACAAACACTATTATGTAGATTACAAGCTCAGTCTTATTTTCAAAAATTGGAGAAACTTATATACCAAAAAAAAAAAAATTCAAATTAATATTTTATAGAAGTGATGAGTTTCAAGGCCCTCAAGACAAGTAGTCAAACCATCAAGTATTACATTCGTTGGATTAACTAATAACTATTAACTCTTTTTCAAAAAAACTAATACTATTAATTGTTGTCAAATTCAATCGAAAATTATTTTAATATTTTTCTAATAATTGTTTATAATTCTGTGATTATTTATGTCTTTCATTCTTTTAAAATGCGCTTAACTTAATTTAAGATATTGTTTCCAATACATATATTTTATTTCTAACGTGAAGCCCAAAATATAATTTTTATAATTGATAATTTTCGCACTTATGAAAACAAAACTAATAGTGGATAGCCACTTAATTACTTTACTTACTTACTAGTATGATGCTCGTACGTTGCAACGGAAACATATTATAAGAGAGCAAAAAATAATTCTCATACAAAATAACATATTATCATAAAAGAAAAAATCAACGAAAAGAATAATTATTCAACAATAAAATTCGACCAACATATTCTCATACAAATGTAAAACGCATTCTTTAATAACATACCTATGAGCTTTCTTTTTACTAGTACATACTAGCTTTTTTTGTTATGTAGGTTAACGGAAAAACAAGAAGAAAAATAAGTCATAAAAAAAGTTGCATTATTTACTGTTTTCAAATTATGACACATTTTATTGTCATAAGGGTTATTATTTTTTATTATGAGTAGAAGCCCTTAGGTTATTGTTATAAGGGTTATGTCCCCATCTTCTTATAATTTATATGCATTTGTATATATTATTAAAATGAGGAGGGTTCAAATGCACCCAAATTTTTGTGCACCCAAATGCACCCTATATTTCAAATCGTTTTTTTCCATTTTCAAAGTCGAATAGTCAATCCGAACCGTTAGATGTGATCTATATATTAATATGTGCTTGGAGACCAAATTTTACATTTTTTGAAATTTTTTTACTATTTATTAAGCCACATTGAAAATCGCTGATTTTACATTTTCTGGACCATTGGATCAGCGGATTTTCAAAGTGTCTTAATAAATAGTAAAAAAATTTCAAAAAAATGTAAAATTTGGTCTCCAAGCACATCTTAATATATAGATCATATCTAACGGTTCGGATTGACTATTCGGACTTTAAAAATAGAGATAAAAAGTAGAGTGCATTTGGGTGCATTTGAACCCTCCTCTATTAAAATAGAGAATAAAATTATGTTTACTTATATGAAACTATTATATAATAAATAAAATTTTTATATGATATAAAAATGGGAAAGAAATAAATCCATGATCAATTAATTATCAATCAATAAAAAAAATTTAAATGACATTTAAAAATGGAAAGCAATCAAGATCAAAAGAACACATACTAAATAGGGTTGTGGTGAGTACGCACTTAAATAATTGAGATTTTTATATGTAGAAAAATATCAAAAAGATGTATAGAATAAAAAGAAGACATTATATTTAATTAGAGAATGGATATTAAATTTGAAAATTTATATTTTAGTTCATTGACAAATTAGAATATTTACATGTTTAATATAAAAATAAATATTTTGTTGACTGATGCTTCAAACAATTATATTAATTTAGAAAGTTTATAGTTAGTACTTTAGTAGGAGATGTTGCCGAAATTTTTATTAATACCCAATTTTTTTATAAAATTATGCAATCTACTCACGTTTTTGCGGAAATTCGAAATTTGTCCCTTTCGGTGACTAAATAACCGGACTAAACCCCTCTTTCCGGTTATTTAGTCACCGGATCCAGAAAATGAGACCGGTGACTAATTTTTTTTTGTATTGAAATATTAGAAATGTTGAATATATTTCTTTGAAAATAGATGTAATACAATATAATTTGATTTATTAGAAAGACTGCGACAAATAATCCGGATCAATATTTTTCAGGTCGGATTTTTTGTGGTTGTAAGAAAAATTAATATATATCTTTATGTGTTATTGGAAAAAAATAAAAATGATTGAATTCTGAGTTATTGATCCCGATTCAAAAGTCACTTCTAGGTAAATACAAAAAATATTGTCATCCTTCTAGTACATTAATTTCTAAAAAGTTGTATCTATTTAAAAAAAACAAAAATCTTAAGTTATTTAATGATTTTTATTCAAAAAGAATTCTCAAAATAGATACAACTTTTTAAAAATTAAATGTACTAGAAGGATCACAATATTTTCTGCATTACCTAGAAATGACTTTGAACCACGATCAATAACTCATATTCAAAGCATTTATTTTTTTTCAATAACACATAATGAAATATATTAATATTTCTTATAGCCCTGAATAGGACTGGAAAAAAAGCTCGTGGCCCGCTTGGTATTCGCCCGTAATTCGATCGGTAACAGCTCGTTCATTAGTGGATCGAGTTAAAATTAGCTCGCTCGTTACATACTCGAGCCAGAATTAATGAGTTTGAGTTTGGCCTGGCTCGGTCATTAACGAGCTATTTAATATACATAGTTTAATAGTTTAATCAGATCCGTTTACTTCACATTGGGGATATTATGGTCTATGGATGTTATAGCCAATGTTATGGTAATTATACTTTGGACCGTGTTTAAGTTGATTGGTAATTTTGTATGAAATATGTGTGAATTAATTATAAGCAATTAAGTTAATTTGTATGAATTTGTTTGATTACCAATGCATGAATTTATTATGTGAATATGTTTGTATGAATTTAGGATTTTGATATATTTGTATGTATGAATTTAGCTGTAAAGTTAATTTATAGTAGTTGATTTACTTAATTATAATTGAATTAAGAGTATTCCTCATTAATTAGTTATATAATTATTATTTTGTTTTAGCCATAATTGATAAGATGTGTTATGAAAATTTAAGATATAGCAGGAAAGAAAATATATAAATTTATAAATCTGCCAAGCTAGTAACGAGCTAGCTCGGCTTGCTCGAACAAGCCACAAGTCGATCTTGAGCAATAATTTTAGCTCGGAATCTAAAATTCAAACTCGCTCGCTCAGCTTGATACACCAACAAACCGAGTACGAGTGTGACCTAGCTCGCTATTTAACAGCTAGTTGCCACCCCTAGCCGTGAAAAATTCGGTCTGAAAATATTGATCCGGGTTATTTGTTGCAGTCTTTCTAATAAATCAAATTAGATTATATTTTATCTATTTTCAAAGAAATATATTCAACATTTGTAATATTTCAATACAAAAATAAAAAAATAAAAAAAATAAAAAAATTTATGTTTTGTAAACAAAAAAAAACAGTTACTAAATAACCGGATGAATTTATTGAAACCGGTTATTTAGTCACTGGTCTTAATGTTTGGATCCGGTGATTAAATAACCGGAAAGAGGGACTTTGTCCGGTTATTTAGTCACTGAAAGGGGCAGATTTCAAATTCCTTTGAAAAGTTGAGTAGATTTTGTAATTTTATAAAAATTGTGGGTACTAATAAAAATTTCGGGAGCTGTTGTTTACATATTCGGAACTGATGGAGAGGATATAGATTGAGCCGAAATAAAACCTACACGTGTCTAGCTCTTATTTATTACAACTCAAATCTATAAAATTTGTTGTTACAAAAATAAAAACTAAATATTTAATTTATTTTTGCATATTGTTCTGTTCAAGAGTTTATTCAGGTGTTGGTAACTTCTCGCAAGAGTTTATTCAGGTGTTCATCTAATTGTATTTGGGAATCGTGAAGAGGGATCCCCTCTCATTGAGTCCCGTGATTTTCATTAATATCAAGGTTCTAAATAGCGTTTATCGCGTTACAGCGGGAAGCCTACAAAAAAATCTATAGTAAAAACTATGCTACATAGAATTTTTTATTTTTATAAAAATTATATCATATATTTGTACTAAATATCAACATTATTTAAGTCTCATAGAACAATAAATAATATCAAATTTATTAAAAAATTATAATATTCATATTGAACCAATACAAAGTCCAAATTGCGACTCAAAATATCCATAATAATACTAATATCATAAACTATCAATCTTTTTCTATTAAAAATATATTCAGCATCATGACATAATCTATCTTTTTTTTATTTAAATTTCAAAATAACCTAGACATTATGGCACAATTAACTATCTTAATATATTCAAAATATTCAAACTACTGTATAGTAAGTATCATTTTGTTACTTCAAGAAATATCTTAATATATTCAATCTAAGCCTTTATTTAAAACTCGTATAAATTGAAAAAAAGCTCATGTTGCATAGCGCGTTGTAGCTTCCTTATTTTGATTTCGTTTGATGGATCTCTTATTAAATATTTAATACTTTAATATAAAGCTTAGTACGTCAATTGCAAAAAAAAAAATTACGGTTAAAATCTAATCTGAGCCTTTATTTAAAGCTCATATAAATTGAAAAAAAAAACCTAGTAAATGTTGTATAGCGGGCACTATTTGCTCTACATGCTATGCGCTATAGTGGACCGTTATTACCGCTATAGCATCCGTAGCTCAAATAACGCGTTATTATGCCATAGCTTAGCGTTTAGGGTCCAAAAACGCTATAGCGCATTTAGAACACTGATTAATACCCTCCAACAAAATATGGCCTATGGATTGAAAAAAAATTCAAAAATGTATTAGCCATCTAGTGCTTGAGTCAGTTTTTTTTTAGAGACCTTAATATTTTTATATAAAAATAAGAAATGAGAAATGTTCAATTTTATAACAAACATTTGTTTTGATATTTTTCTTAATATTCAATTCAGTGCTAAAAATGCAAAAAATGTCAAGGCAATATCCCTGCACCATGAAACCTCTTGGTAATAAATCTAACTTGAAAGCACTACAACAACAACAACAAATATTTACTATCCCCCCATTATCATCAGATGCGCTTTCGCACAGATGGTGTATGTAATTAGGGGCAACGCTGTAAATACTTTGAACTTTTTACCGACTGTTCGATCTAACCAACTAATGGCGTTGATGGCCCCTCCTTTGTCATTGGTTAAATTTTAAGAACAATTAGTATTGACTGACTCTTCAACATCTGTTTGGCTAAACTGACAATGGCATTGAGGGGGTTGACTTTTACTATCTGTTGTGTACATGATCCGTTGGTGGTGGATTGATCAATACTGACTGATATTCTTAGCGATCCAATGGTTATATTTTTGAGTGGCAGCAGTAGTAATTGGAATGTAGGCCACGCAGGTACATCAATTTAACTAATGGTATTACTACTACTACTACAAAAAAAATACATTTAATTACTATCGCTCATTTAATAATTATAATGAGATAATTATTTAATAACATACATAATTCCAACTCAATAATATCTAATTAATTAATTAAGGATTAAATGGCTCCTGAAATTTTTATGTTATATTTATTTTAAAAAGAAAATTCATAACCAAGAATAACATATATATCACTAGCTAGCTTAATTAATTACTAGATAATACTCATGAATATTTAAAACAGATCCAAGGACGAAGTTAAAATAAGTTCATAACTAAGAGTAATATAACTATATAAGAAAGTTAAATTAAAACATATCAAATGAATGTACCTAGTGGTACTAATATATATGACCAAATTTACATTCAAAATTGATCCCAATATATATTACAACAAATTTACAATATATAGAACTAGTATAACTCCAAAATCCCTAGACAACAAATTTCACCACATTGCTCAAACATCACATTTAAAAACACTCATTCCCGATTGTTATAACCCGAAACATCCAGTATTGAAAAGTCACTCTAAATATCAGAACAAGTGATCATTGTAGCACAGTTTCTAAAATTTTTCAATTCCCCTTTACCAAACATGAGATATTGAATTACTTGTTTTACCATGGTATCAAACCTCCAAAACTTAACCTCACCCATCTTGAGATTTCTTTAGTCAGATGCTTCAAACAGCGGGACTGGAACTATATTTTTTGCCATTCTTCATAATCATCATCACAAAACTGCAATAAATAGTTGATCAATTGTAAACTAGCTAGATTAATTATCTTTACTTTAAAGAACAAATTAAAAATCAAGAGAAACTATGTATTTGAAAATAAAACTTACATAAAACCAACGTTGTACTACTGTAAGTTTTGTCAACTTTGGACAACTCTCTATGATTCAATTTTGCATTACTATCAAGTTTTCAAATTTAGGGTGTCTTTCCGGCAACTCCTGCAATAACAGTTCCTACATGGCAAGATAATTAGGAACTTACAACCCTAATACAACACACCAATTGAAGGTGTTTGGAGCACTCGAGCAGTGTCTCCAAATCGCAAGATAATAGGGCATTTACAACCCTAATACAACATTCTATCTGAAGATCTTTGGAGTACTCTAGTAGTGTCTCTAGATGGCAAGATAATTGGATATTTACAGCCCTAATACAACACTTCAATTGAAGGTGTTTAGGGCACTCAAGTAGTGTCTCTAGACGGCAAGATAATAGGATATTTACAACCCTAATACGACACTCCAATTGAAGATGTTTGGAGCACTCAAGTAGTGTCTCCAGATGCTATGATAATAGGGTATTTCCAACTCTAATACAACACTTCAATTGAAGGTGTCTGGAGCACTCTAATAGTGACTCTATGTTACTTGATAATAGGGCATTTACAACCAGAATACCACACTGCAATTTAAGGTGTTTGGAGCACTCTAGAAGTGTCTCTACATTGCAAGATAATTGGGCAGTTACAACCCTAATACAACACTCCACTTGAAGGTGTTTGGGCACTCGAGTAGTGTCTCCAGATGGCAAAATATAGGGCAATTTCAACCCTATTACTGCACTCCAATTAAAGGTATTTGGAGCACTCTAATAATGACTCTATATAACAAGAATATAGGACATTTACAAGCTGAATACCACACTCTAATTGAAGGTGTTTGGAGTACTTTAGTAGTGTCTCTACATGACGAGAGCATTTACAACTCCATTACACCACTCTAAATGAAGGTGTTTGGAGCACACTAGTAATGCCTCGAGATGGCAAGATAATAAGGCTACAACCCTAAAACAACACTCCGATGGAAGGTGTTTGGATCACTCAAATAGTGTCTCTAGATGGGGAGATAATTTGGCATTTACAACCCTAATACAATACTCCAATTGAAGGTGTTTAGAGCACTTTTGTAGTGACTCTATATAACTAGATAATAGGTATTTAACACTCTAATACAACACACCAATTGAATCTCTAGATGACATGATAATAGGGCATTTACAGCCCTGTTATGATACCCCAATTGAAGGTGTTTCGAGTACTCTAGTAGTGACTTTAAATAACAAGATAATAAGACATTTACAACCCGAATACCATACCCCAATTGAAACTGTTTCGAGCACTCTAGTAATGTCTCCAGATGACGGGATAATATAGCATTAAAAACCCTAAAACAACACTCCAATTGAAGGTGTTTGGGGCACTCAAGTAGTGTCTCCAGATGATAAGATATTAGAGCATCTACAACCCAAACTACAACACTCCAATTGAAGATGTTTGGAGCACTCGAGTAGTGACTCCATATAACAAGATAATGGAGCATTTACAACACAAATACCACACTCCAATTGAAGGTGTTTGGACCACTCTAGTAGAGTCTCCAGATGACAAGATAATTGGGGATTTGCAACCCTAATACAATGCTCCAGTTGAAGGTGTTTGGAGCACTTTCGTAGTCTCCAGATGACAATATAGTAGGGCATGTACAACGCAATTACAACACTCAAATTGAAGGTTTTTGGAGCACTCTAGTAGTGACTCTATATAACAAGATAATAGGGCATTTACAACCCTAATACTACACTCCAATTGAAGGTGTTTGCAGCACTAAAAAATGTGTCTCCATATTGCAAGATAATAGGTCATTCACAACACTAATACAACACTACAATTGAACGGGTTTGGAGGACTCTAGTAATGTCTCAATATCACAAGATAATTGGGCACTACAATTAGTGTCTCTAGATGACAAGATAATAAGGCATTTGCAACCCTAATATTGCACTTGAATTTAGCTGTTTGGAGCATTCTAGTGGTGTGTCCATATGGCAATATGTTAGGGCATTTACAACCCTAATACAACTCTCCAATTGAAGCTGTTTGGAATACTCTTGTAGTGACTCTATATAGCAAGATAATAGGGCATTTAGAACCCTAATACAACACTCCAATTGAATGTGTTTGGTGCACTCTAGTAATGTCTCCATTTGATAAGATAACAGGACATTTACAACCCTAATATGACACTCCAATTGAAAGTGTTTCGGACACTCTAGTAGTTTCTCCAGATGGCAAGATAATATGGCATTTACAACTCTAAGACAACACTCCAATTGAAGGTCTTTCGAGCACTCTAATAGTAACTCTATATAGCAGGATAATTGGGCATTTGCAACCCTAATACAACACTCTAATTGAAGGTGGTTGGAGCACTTTAGTTGTGACTTTATATAGCAATATAATAGAGCATTTACAACCGTAATACAACACTTGTACTGAAGATATTTGGAGCACTCTAGTAGTGACTCTATATAACAATATAGTAGGGCATTTACAACCCTAATAAAACACTCGAATTGATGGTGTTTGGAGCACTCTAGTAGTATCTTTGTATAGCAAGATAATAGGGCATTTACAGCCCTATTACAACACTCCAATTGAAGGTGTTTTGAGAACTCTACTAGTTACGTTATATACCAAGAAAAGATGACATTTACAACCCGAATACCACACTCCAATTGAAGGTGTTTCGAGCACTCTAGTAATATCTCTAGATGGCAGGATAATAGAAAATTTAAAACCCTAAAACAACACTCCAATTGAAGGTGTTTGGAGTACTCAAGTAGTGTCTCCAGATGGCAATATAATTGGCCATTTACAACCCTAATATAACACTCCAATAGAAGGTGTTTGGAAACTCTAGAAATGTCTTCATTTGACAAGATAATAGGGCTTGTACAACCCTAGGAAGACACTCTAATTGAAGGTGTTTGAAGTACTCCAGTATTGCGACTCTAAAATGCAAGATAATAGGCCATTTACTACCCTAATACAATACTCCAATTGAAGGTGTTTGAGGCACTCTAGTAGTAACTCTATATAGCAAGATAATAGGGCATTTAAAATCCTAATACAAAACTCCAATTGAAGGTGATTGGAGCACTCTAGTAGTGTCTCTACATGGCAAGATAATTGGACATTTATAACCGTAATACAACACTCCAATTGAAGGTGTTTGGAGCACTATACAACACTCCAGTTGAATGTGTTTGGAGCACTTTCGTAGTGTCTTCAGATGACAATTTAATAGGACATTTACTAAGACAACACTCTAATTGAAGGTGTTTCGAGCACCCTAGTAGTAGTGACTCTATATAGCAATATAATTGGATATTTGCAACCCTAATACAACACTACAATTGATGGTGGTTGGAGCACTCTAGTTGTGACTCTATATAGCAAGATAATAGAGCATTTACAATCCTAATACAACACTCGTATTGAAGATATTTGGAGCACTCTAGTAGTGACTCTATATAACAAGATAATACGAAATTTACAACCCTAATAGAACACTCCAATTGAAGGTGTTTGGGGCACTCAAGTAGTGTCTCCAGATGGCAAGATAATATGGCATTTACGTCCATAATACAACACTCCAACAGATGGTGTTTGGAGCACTCTAGTAATGTCTCAATATCACAAGATAATTGGGCACTCACAACCCTAATACAACACTCCAATTCATGGTGTTTGCAGCACTCTAGAAGTGTCTCCAGATGGAAAGACAATAGGATATTTACAACCCTAATACGACACTTCAATTGAAGATGTTCGGAACCCTCGAGTAGTGTCTCCAGATGACAAGATAATAGGGTATTTCCAACTCTAATACGACACTCCAATTGAAGGTATTTGGAGCACTCTAATAGTGACTCTATATAATATGATAATAGGGCATTTACAACCCGAAAACCACACTCCAATTGAAGGTATTTGGAGCATTATAGTAATGTCTCAATATCACAAGATAATAGGGCCTTTACAACCTTAATACGACAACCCAATTGAATGTATTTGGAGCACTCAAGTAGTGTTTCCGGATGACAAGTTAATAGAATACAATCCTAATATCACACTCCAATTGAAAGTGTTTGGAGCACTCTTGTAGTGGCTCTATATAGCAAGATAATTGGGCATTTGCAACCCTAATACAACACTCCAATTGAAGGTGGTTGGAGCACTCTAGTGGTGACTCGATATAGCAATATAATAGAGCATTTACAACCCTAATACAACACTCCAATTGAAGGTATTTGGAGCACTCTAGTTGTGTCTATAGATGGCAAGATAATAGGTCATTTACAACCCGAATACAACACTCAATTCAAGGTGTTTGGAGCACTCTAGTAGTGTCTCCAGATGACAAGATAATAGGGCATTTACAACCCTATTACTGCACTCCAATTGAAGGTGTTTGGAGCACTCTAGTAGTGAATGCATATAACAAGATAATAGGGCATTTACTACCCGAATACCACACTCCAATTGAAGATGTTTGGAGCACTCTAGTTGTGTCAATATATAGCGAGATAATTGAGCTTTACAACTCCAATACACCACTCTAATTGAAGGAGTTAGGAGCACTAGTAATGCCTCGAGATGGCAAGATAATAATGCATTTACAACCCTAAAAAAACACTCCAATTGAAGGTGTTTGGATTACACAAGTAGTGTCTCCAGATGACAAGATAATTTGACATTTACAACCCTAATACAACACTCCAATTGAAGTTGTTTAGAGCACTCTTGTACTGGCTATATATAGCAAGATAATTGGGCATTTACAACCCAAATACAACACTCCACTTGAAGGTGTTTGGGGCACTCAAGTATTATCTCCAGATGGCAAGATCATATGGTATTTACAATCCCATTACAGACTCCAATTGAAGGTGTTTGAAGCATTCTAGTAATGACTCTATATGACAAGATAATTGGGCATTTGCAACCCTAATACAACACTCCAATTGAAGGCAGTTGGAGCACTCTAGTTGTGACTCAATATAGCAATATAATAGAGCATTTACAACCCTAACACAACACTCCAATTGAAGGTATTTGGAGCACTCTAGTTGTGTCTATAGATGGCAAAATAATAGGGCATTTACAACCTGAATACAACACTCAATTCAAGGTATTTGGAGCACTCTAGTAGTGTCTCCAGATGACAAGATAATAGGGCATTTACAACCCTATTACCGCACTCCAATTGAAGGTGTTTGGAGCACTCTAGTTCCATATAACAAAATAATAGGGCATTTACTACCCGAATACCACACTCTAATTGAAGATGTTTGGAGCACTCTAGTTGTGTCAATATATAGCGAGATAATTGAGCTTTACAACTCCAATAGACCACTCTAATTGAAGGTGTTAGGAGCACACTAGTAATGACTCGAGATGGCAAGATAATAAGGCATTTACAACCCCAAAAAAACACTCCAATTGAAGGTGTTTGGATTACTCAAGTAGTGTTTCCAGATGGCAAGATAATTTGACATTTACAACCCAAATACAATACTCCAATTGAAGGTGTTTAGAGCACTCTCGTACTGACTATATATAGCAAGATAATTGGGCATTTACAACCCTAATACAACACTACACTTGAAGGTGTTTGGGGCACTCGAGTACTGTCTCTGGATGGCAAGATAATAGGGCATTTACAACCCTATTACAGCACTCCAATTGAAGGTGTTTAGAGCACTTTAGTAATGACTCTATATAGCAAGATAATTGGGTATTTGCAGCCCTAATAGAACACTCCAATTGGAGGTGGTTGAAGCACTCTAGTTGTGACTCTATATAGCAAGATAATAAAGCATTTACAACCCTAATACAACACTCCAATTGAAGGTATTTAGAGCACTCTAGTTGTGTCTACAGATGGAAAAATAACAGGGCATTTACAACCCAAATACAACACTCCATTCAAGGTGTTTGGAGCACTCTAGTAGTGTCTCCAGATGATAGGATAATAGGGCATTTACAACCCTATTACCGCACTCCAATTGAAGGTGTTTGGAGCACTCTAGTAGTGACTCTATATGACAAGATAATTGGGCATTTGCAACCCTAATACAACACTCCAATTGAAGGTGGTTGGAGCACTCTAGTGGTGACTCTACATAGCAAGATAATAGAGCATTTACAACTCTAATACAACACTCCAATTGAAGGTATTTAGAGCACTCTAGTTGTGTCTAAAAATGGCAAGATAATAGGGCATTTACAATCCGAATACAACACTCCATTCAAGGTGTTTGGAGCACTCTAGTAATGTCTCTAGATGACAAGGTAATAGGGCATTTACAACCCTATTACCGCATTCCAATTGAAGCTGTTTGGAGCACTCTAGTAGTGACTCCATATAACAAGATAATAGGGCTTTTACAACTCGAATACAATACTCTAATTGAATGTGTTTGGAGCACACTAGTTGTGCGTCTATATAGCGAGATAATTGAGCTTTACATCTCCAATACACCACTCTAATTGAAGGTGTTTGGAACACACTAGTAATGCCTCAAGATGGCAAGATAATAATGCATTTACAATCCTAAAACAACACTCCAATTGAAGGCGATTAGAGCACTCTCATACTAAAGATAATTGGGTATTTACAACCCTAATAGAACACTCCAATTGAAGGTGTTTGGGGCACTCAAGTAGTGTCTCCAGATGGCAAGATAATATGGCATTTACGTCCATAATACAACACTCCAACAGATGGTGTTTGGAGCACTCTAGTAATGTCTCAATATCACAAGATAATTGGGCACTCACAACCCTAATACAACACTCCAATTCATGGTGTTTGGGGCACTCTAGAAGTGTCTCCAGATGGAAAGACAATAGGATATTTACAACCCTAATACGACACTTCAATTGAAGATGTTCGGAACCCTCGAGTAGTATCTCCAGATGACAAGATAATAGGGTATTTCCAACTCTAATACGACACTCCAATTGAAGGTGTTTGGAGCACTCTAATAGTGACTCTATATAATATGATAATAGGGCATTTACAACCCGAAAACCACACTCCAATTGAAGGTATTTGGAGCATTCTAGTAATGTCTCAATATCACAAGATAATAGGGCCTTTACAACCTTAACACGACGACCCAATTGAATGTATTTGGAGCACTCGAGTAGTGTTTCCGGATGACAAGTTAATAGGATACAATCCTAATATCACACTCCAATTGAAAGTGTTTGGAGCACTCTTGTAGTGGCTCTATATAGCAAGATAATTGGGCATTTGCAACCCTAATACAAGACTCCAATTGAAGGTGTTTGAAGCATTCTAGTAATGACTCTATATGACAAGATAATTGGGCATTTGCAACCCTAATACAACACTCCAATTGAAGGCAGTTGGAGCACTCTAGTTGTGACTCAATATAGCAATATAATAGAGCATTTACAACCCTAACACAACACTCCAATTGGAGGTGGTTGAAGCACTCTAGTTGTGACTCTATATAGCAAGATAATAGAGCATTTACAACCCCAATACAACACTCCAATTGAAGGTATTTAGAGCACTCTAGTTGTGTCTAAAAATGGCAAGATAATAGGGCATTTACAACCCGAATACAACACTCCATTCAAGGTGTTTGGAGCACTCTAGTAGTGTCTCTAGATGACAAGGTAATAGGGCATTTACAACCCTATTACCGCATTCCAATTGAAGCTGTTTGGAGCACTCTAGTAGTGACTCCATATAACAAGATAATAGGGCTTTTACAACTCGAATACAATACTCTAATTGAATGTGTTTGGAGCACACTAGTTGTGCGTCTATATAGCGAGATAATTGAGCTTTACATCTCCAATACACCACTCTAATTGAAGGTGTTTGGAACACACTAGTAATGCCTCAAGATGGCAAGATAATAATGCATTTACAATCCTAAAACAACACTCCAATTGAAGGCGATTAGAGCACTCTCATACTAGCTATATATAGCAAGATAATAGGGCATTTACAACTCTAAAACAATACTCCAATTGAAGGTGTTTGGAGCATTCTAGTACTGTCTCTACATGGCAAGATAATTGGGTATTTACAACCCTAATAGAACATTCCAATTGAAGGTGTTTGGGGCACTCAAGTAGTGTCTCCAGATGGCAAGATAATATGGCATTTACGTCCATAATACAACACTCCAACAGATGGTGTTTGGAGCACTCGAGTAGTGACTCCATATAACAAGATAATAGGGCATTTACAACCCAAATACCACACTTCAATTGAAGATGTTTGGACCACTCTAGTAGAGTCTCCATATGACAAGATAATAGAGGATTTGCAACCCTAATACAACACTCCAGTTGAAGGTGTTTGGAGCACTTTCGTAGTATCTCCAGATGACAGTATAATAGGGTATTTACAACGCAATTACAATACTCGAATTGAAGGTGTTTGGATCACTCTTGTAGTGACTCTATATAACAAGATAATAGGGCAGTACAACCCTGATACAACACTCTAATTGAAGGTGTTTGTAGCACTCAAATAGTGTTTTCAGATGGCAAGATAATAGGGCATTCACCACACTAATACAAACACTACAACTGAACGGGTTTGGAGCACTATTGTAATGTCTCAATATCACAAGATAATAGGGCATTTACAACCCGAATACGAGACTCCTATTAAAGGTGTTTGGAGCACTCTAGTAGTGTCTCCAGACGGCATTTACAACTCTTATACAGCACTCCCATTGAAGTTGTTTGGAGCATGTAAATAGTTTCTCCAGATGACAAGATAATAAGGTATTTCCAACCCTAATATTGCATTTCAATTTAGGTGTTTGGAGCACTCTAGTGGTGTGTCCAAATGGCAATATATTAGGGCATTTACAGCTCTAATACAAATCTCTAATTGAAGGTATTTGGAGCACTCTAGCAGTGACTCTATATAGCAAAATAATAGGGCATTTAGAACCCTAATACAACACTCCAATTGAATGTGTTTGGAGCACTCTAGTAATGTCTCCATTTGATAAGATAATAGCAAATTTACAACTCTAATACAACACTCCAACTGAAGGTGTTTGGAGCACTCTAGTAGTGTCTCTAGATGGCAAGATAATATGTCATTTACAATTCTAAGACAACGCTCCAATTGAAAGTGTTTGGAGCACTTTAGTGGTGATTCTATATAGCAAGATAATTGGAAATTTGCAACCCTAATACAACACTCCAATTGAAGGTGGTTGGAGCATTTTAGTTGTGACTTCATATAGCAAGATAATAGAGCATCTACAACCCTAATAAAACACTCCAACTAATGGCGTTTAGAGCACTTTCGTAGTATCTCTATATAGCAAGATAATAGGGCATTTACAGCCCTATTACAACACTCCAATTGAAGGTGTTTTGAGCACTCTAGTAGTGACTTTATATAACAAGAAAATATGGTATTTACAACTCGAATACCACTCCAATTGAAGGTGTTTCAACCACTCTAATATTTCTAGATGGTAGGATAATAGAGCATTTAAAACCCTAAAACAACACTCCAATTGAAAGTGTTTGGTGCACTTAAGTAGTATCTCCAAATGGCAATATAATTCGCCATTTACAACCCTAATACAACACTGCAATAGAAGGTGTTTGGGAACTCTAGAAATATCTTCATTTGACAAGATAATAGGGCATGTACAACCCTTAGAAGACACTCTAATTGAAGGTGTTTGGAGCACTATAGTGTCTCTAGATGATAAGATAATAGGGCATTTACACCACTAATAGAACACTCCAATTGAAGTTGTTTGGTCCACTCCACTATTGTGACTCTAAATGGAAAGATAATAGGGCATTTGCAACAGCAATACAACACTCAAATTGAAGGTATTTTGAGCACTCTAGTAGTGACTCTAAATATCAAGATAATAGGGCATTTACTATCCTAAAACAACACTCCAGTTGAGGGTGTTTGGAGCACTTTAGTAGTATCTCCAAATGGTAAGATAATAGGTCATTTACAACTCCAATACAACTCTCCAATTGAAGGTGTTTGGAGCACTCTAGTAGTGACTCTATATGGCAAGATAATAGGGCATTTGTAACCCTAATACAACACTCCAATTTAGTTATTTGGAGGACTCTAGTAGTGTCTCCATTTGATAAGATAATAGGAGATTTACAACTCTAATATGACACTCCAATTGAAGGTGTTTGGATCACTCAAATAGTGTCTCTATATAGCAAGATAATAGGACATTTTAAACCCTAATACAACACTCGAATTGAACGTGTTTGGAGAACTCTATTAATGTCTCCATATGACAAGATAATACGACAGTTACAACTATAATACAACACTCCAATTGAAGATGTTTGGGTCACTCGAGTAGTATCTCTAGACGGCAAGATAATAGGTCATTTACAACTCTCATAAAACACTCCAAATGAATGTGTTTGGAGCACTCTAGTTGTGACTGTATATAACAAGATAATACGGCATTTAGAATCCGAATACCACACTGCAATTGAAGGTGTTTGGAGCACTCTAGTAGTGTCTTTACCTAGCAAGATAATTGGGCATTTACAACCCTAAGAAAACACTCCAATTGAGTGTTTAGGGCTCTCGAGTAGAGTCTCCAGATGGCAAGATAATAGGGAATTTACATCCATAATACAACGCTCCAATTGAAGGTGTTAGGAGCACTCCAGTAGTCACTTTATATAACAAGATAATAAGGCATTTACAACCGGAATACCACACTCCAATTGATGGTTTTTCATGTACTCTAGTAATATCTTCAAATGGCTGGATAATAAAGCACTTAAAACCCTAAAACAACACTCTAATTCAAGGTGTTTGGAGCATTGAAGTAGTGTCTCCAGATGGGAATATAATTTGGCAATTACAAGGTGTTTGGAAACTCTAGAAATGTCTCCATATGACAAGATAATAGGGCATTTACAACCCTAAGAAGACACTCCAATTGAAGGTGTTTGAAGCATGATAGTGTCTCTAGATGACAAGATAATAGGGCATTTACACCACTAATACAACATTTCAATTGAAGTTGTTTGGTGCACTCCAGTAGTGTGTTCAGATGACAAGGTAATAGGGCATTTGCAATAGTAATACAACACTCCAATTGAAGGTGTTTGGAGCACTCTAGTAATGTCTCAATATCACAAGATAATAAGGCATTTACAACCTGAATACGACACTCCAATTCAAGGTGTTTGGAGCACTCTAGTAGTGTCTCCAGATGGCAAGATAATAGGACATTTACAACTCTAAGACAACACTCCAATTGAAGGTGTTTTGAGCACTCTAATAGTAACTCTATATAGCAAGATAATTGGGTATTTGCAGCCCTAATACAACACTCCAATCGAAGGTGTTTTGAGCACTCTAGTAGTGACTTTATATAACAAGATAATATGGCATTTACAGCCCGAATACCATACTCCAATTGAAGGTGTTTCGAGCACTCTAGTAATATCTCTAGATGGCAGGATAATAGAGCATTGAAAACCCTAAAACAACACTCCAATTGAAGGTGTTTAGTGCACTCCAATAGTGTCTCCAGATGGCAATATAATTGGCCATTTACAACTCGAATACAACACTGCAATAGAAGATGTTTGGGAACTCTAGAAATGTCTTCATTTGACAAGATAATAGGGCATGTACAACCCTTAGAAGACACTCTAATTGAAGGTGTTTGATGCACTCCAGTATTGTGACTCTAAATAGCAATATAATAGGGCATTTGCAACAGTAATACAACATTCTAATTGAAGGTATTTGGAGCACTCTAGTAGTGACTCTAAATAGCAAGATGATAGGGCATTTTACTATCCTAATACAACACTCCAACCGAAGGTGTTTGGAGCACTCTAGTAGCGACTCTATATAGCAAGACAATAGGGCATTTACAACCCTAATACAACACTTCAATTGAATGTGTTTGGAGCACTCTAGTTGTGACTCTATATAGCAAGACAATAGGGCATTTACAACCCTAATACAACACTTCAATTAAAGGTGTTTGGAGCACTCTAGTAGTGACTCTAAATAGCAAGATGATAGGGCATTTTACTATCCTAATACAACACTCCAACCGAAGGTGTTTGGAGCACTCTAGTAGCGACTCTATATAGCAAGACAATAGGGCATTTACAACCCTAATACAACACTTCAATTGAATGTGTTTGGAGCACTCTAGTTGTGACTCTATATAGCAAGACAATAGGGCATTTACAACCCTAATACAACACTTCAATTAAAGGTGTTTGGAGCACTCTAATAGTGTCTCCAAATTGCTAGATAATAGAGCACTTACAACTCTAATAGAACACTCCAATTGAAGGTGCTTGGAGCACTCTACTAGTTTCTCCAGAAGGCAAGATAATAGGGCATTTACAACTCTAATACAGCACTCCAATTAAAGGTGTTTGGAGCACTCTAATAGTGACTCTATATAGCAAGATAATTGGGCATTTCAGCCCTAATACAACACTCCAGCTGAAGGTGTTTTGAGCACTCTAGTAGTGAGTTTATAAAACAAGATAATATGGCATTTACAACTCGAATACCACACTCCAATTGAAGGTGTTTCGGGCACTCTAGTCATATCTCTAGATGGTAGGATAATAGAGCATTGAAAACCCTAAAACAACACTCCAATTGAAGGTGTTTGGAGCACTCAAGTTGTGTCTCCAAATGGCAATATAATTGGCCATTTACAACCCGAATACAACACTCCAATTGAAGGTGTTTGGAGCTCTCGAATAGTGTCTCCAGATGAAAAGATAATAGAGCATTTAAAACACTAAAACAACACTCCCATTGAAGGTGTTTGGAGCACTATAATAGTGTCAATACACGGTAAGATAATTGAGCATTTACAACCCTAATACAACAATACAATTAAAGGTGTTTGGAGCACTCTAATAGTGCCTTCAGATTGCTAGATAATAGAGCATTTACAGCTCTAATACAACACTCCAATTGAAGGTATTTGGAGTACTCTACTAATGTCTCCAGAAGGCAAGATAATAGGGCATTTACAACTCTAAGACAACACTCCAATTGAAGGTATTTGGAGCACTTTCATAGTGTCTCCAAATAACAATATAATAGGGCATTTGCAACCCTATTACAATGCTCCAATTGAAGGTGTTTGGAGCTCTCTTGTAGTGACTCTATATAACAAGAGAATAGGCATTTACAACCCGAATACCAGACTCCAATAAAAGGTGTTTGGAGCACTCTAGTAGTGTGTCCAAATGGCAATATAATAGAGCATTTACAACCCTAATACAAATCTCCAATTGAAGGTGTTTGGTGTACTCTTCTAGTGATGCTATATAACAAGTTAATAGGGCATTTTCAACCCTAAAATAACACTCCAATTGAAGGTGTTTGGAGCACTCTAGTAGTGTCTCCAGATGGCAAGATAATAGGGCATTTGCAACCCTAATACAACACTCCAATTAAAGATGGTTGGAGCACTCTAGTTGTGACTCTATATAGCAACATAATAGAGCACTTACAACCCTAATACAACACTCCAATTGAAGATATTTCGTGCACTCTAGTAGTTTGTCTATATAACAAGATAACTAGCCATTTACAACCCTAATACAATACTCCAATTGAAGGTATTTTGTGCACTCTAGTAGTTTGTCTATATAACAAGATAACTGGCCATTTACAACCCTAATACAACACTCCAATTGAAGGTGTTTGGAGCACTCTAGTAGTATCTCTATAAAGCAAAATAATAGAGCATTTACAACACTAATACAACATTACAATTGAAGTTGTTTGGATCATTCTAGTTGTGTCTCCACATGACAAGATAATAGGGCATTTACAACCCTAATATGACACTCCAGTTAAAGGTGTTTTGAGCACTCTAGTAGTGTCTCTACATGGAAAGATAAAACACTTACACCTTGAATACAACACTCCAAATGAAGGTGTTTGCAGCACTCAAGTAGTGTCTCCAAATGGCAAGATAATAGGGCATTTGCCACCCTAATAGAACACTCCAATTGAATGTGTTTGGAGCACTCTAGTAGTGTCTCCATATGGCAATATAATAAGATATTTACAACCTTAATACTACACTCCAATTGAAGGTGTTGAGAGCACTCGAGAAGTGTCTTTAGATGGCAAGATAATAAGACATTTACAACTCTAAAACACCACCCTAATTGAAGGTGCTTGGAGCACACTAGTAATGCCTCCAGATGGCAAGATAATAAAACATTTGCAACCCTAAAACAACACTCCCATTGAAGGTGTTCGGACCACTCAAGTAGTGTCTCCAGATGGCAAGATAATATGGCATTTGCAATCTGAAAACCACAATGGAAGGTGTTTGTAGGTCTCTAGTAGTGTCTCTACATGGCAAGATAATTGGGCATTTACAACCCTAAAACAACACTCCAATTGACTCCAAATGACAAATATAATAGGGCATTTACAACCCTATTACAATACTCCAATTGAAGGTGTTTGGAGCACTCTAGTAGTGACTCTATATTACAAGATAATATGGCCTTTACAACTCGAATACTACACTCTAATTGAAGGTATTTGGAGCACTCTAGTAGTGTCTCTACATGGAAAGATAATTAGGCATTTACAACTCTAAAACACCACCCTAATTGAAGGTGCTTGGAGCACACTAGTAATGCCTCCAGATGGCAAGATAATAAAACATTTGCAACCCTAAAACAACACTCCCATTGAAGGTGTTCGGACCACTCAAGTAGTGTCTCCAGATGGCAAGATAATATGGCATTTGCAATCTGAAAACCACAATGGAAGGTGTTTGTAGGTCTCTAGTAGTGTCTCTACATGGCAAGATAATTGGGCATTTACAACCCTAAAACAACACTCCAATTGACTCCAAATGACAAATATAATAGGGCATTTACAACCCTATTACAATACTCCAATTGAAGGTGTTTGGAGCACTCTAGTAGTGACTCTATATTACAAGATAATATGGCCTTTACAACTCGAATACCACACTCTAATTGAAGGTATTTGGAGCACTCTAGTAGTGTCTCTACATGGAAAGATAATTAGGCATTTACAACTCTAATACAACACTCCAATTGAAGGTGTTTGGAGCATTCGAGTAGTGTCTATAGATGACAAGATAATATGACATTTACCACCTTAATACAACACTCCAACTGAAGGTGTTTGGAGTACTCTAGTAATGTCTCAATATCACAAGATAATAGGGCATTTACAACCGGAATACAACACTCCAATTAATGGTGTTTGGAGCACTCTAGTAGTGTCGCAAGATGGCAAGATAATGGGACATTTACAAATCTAATACAACACTCCAATTAAAAGTGTTTGGAGCACTCTAGTAGTGTCTCCAGATGACAAGATAATAGGCCATTTACTTCATACTCAACTTTTCAATTGCCTTCTGCATAGCATCCAGCTTGGCGGTTAGAGCAGTAATCTGATCAACTTCAAATCGGTCGCCACCTCCAGCTCAAGTGTTATCGCGGCCGGACCACTGTTGGTTTTGAGCCATGTTATTGATCAGATTCATGGTTTCGTGTGGTTCCCTTAACATCAATGCTCCTCCTGCAACAGCATCAATAGATGTTCAAGTGCTTTCAGTTAAACTATCATAGAAAGTTTGGATCAACAACCAGTGAGGAATACCATGGTGTGGACAAGAATATTATAACTCCCTAAACCTTTACCAAGCTTCGTTCAGGGGTTCATCAGACCTTTGCCTAAAACTGGTCAGTTGAGTTCTTACATTGGCAGTTCTTTTATGAGGGAAAAACCTAGTAAGAAAAGAATTAGTCAATTCCCTCCAGTTGGTAATGGAATCTAAGAGTAAAAGGAAATAATGCAAGTCTAGTGCAATCCACTGTTACCCCAGTGGTCTTTATGGTGGTGCAGCATTCAAGAAAGGATTGGAGATGCACATGTGGATCCTCATTATTCAAGCCGTGGAAGGTGTTTTGCTGCACTCTGTTGACAACTCCCTGATTGAAGTTTGATTGCTGTCCCATAATTCTTGGTAGCCTAATTGCTCCCCTCATGTTTCCAGCTCTCAGCACATTGAACTCACGTAGAGTCCTTAGCACAAAGTCATGCATGTCCCCATCTTCTTGATCACTCAGATCCTCCTCTCTGTCTTTGTTCCCATCGTTACTCATTGTAGCTTTGCTTGAAGTAGGGCTCTCTCTGCCTGGGTGCTCGCGTATCAATTGTACAGTCTATGTTGAGTGGTGTTCAAGTAGGTGCTGAGTGCACGGACCGTGTTGAGAGGTGGTGAGGAAACGGTTGGCTCTGGAGGAGTGGTTAAGAGTGGGCCTTTACTCCTCATTTGATAATCACCCTTGGGAGGTGGTTTAAATGCCAGCTTTCCTGAAAGAGAGAAAAATAAAAGAGAAGATACGGATTAAAATCTAGATTAACTAAAATAAGTAAGAATTCAGAAAATAAATTATGCCCTCCTCAGCAACGGCACCAAAAACTTGTTCACACAAAAGTGTATGCCTAAAGTTTCAGTGTAGCAAACTATACCTTTTAAACCTTAGTTTGCAAGTGCACAATCCTATCGAGCAGTATATTCAAGTATCGATCCAAGGGACGGTTCAAGTAATAACCAGATTCTACTTAAGTTAATTAAAGACTAGAAGTGAGAAAAGTTGGTTTGGGTATTTATGTTTCCTAAATAGTTCAACAACAATAATTAACTACAAGGAAGAAAATAAACTTGGTTTAAATCAATAATAAAAAGGCATTTACAGGGATTCAGACTCATCTAAGTTCTGCCTCTCAGTCCCTAACACGGTCCGTGTAGTTTCCTACACGGGTCGTGTCGGGTTACATGGGCCGGGTACTATCGTACACAGTCCATGTGGACTTCAAGTTAATGCACCAGTTACTGTTTCTTTGTGTTGTTCCTTTGTGTAGGGTTCTACTGACCAAACCTAATGTTCCTAAACCTCAACTCTCGTATATTGGTTCATAAAACTTGGTATGGAGTTGCAATATTTACCCTCGTCGGATTCTAGACATCAACTTTCATATTGGTCCAAATTACCTAGTTGCTTGTTTGGTATTCTAAAGGTAACATCTTATCTGTCAATAAGAGAAAATGTTCACATTTCGACTACTATTTGGTTTCACCTTTCGGATCACTAAATCTATCTCATGTACTTAGTTTTGGTTGAAAGATTATAAAGGTTGAAATGTGCTTTAAATGTGATCATGCATCTAGTGACAAACCAATAAAAATCAAACAATTTAGTATAAGCAATTAAAATCAAACACAATCAAGGAAACACAAATTCCAACACAAAAATCCAATAACTATCATGCAAAACAAAACATTAGATTACATCTTAATCATAGAAACAAAGAAATCTACTCAAGCATAGTTCTAAAACAAGTAAAACAGATAAGAGTATGAGAAATCATGATAAAACCCAAAGAAGAAGAAGATCCACAACAAAACTTGCGTCTTTTGCTTCTCAACTTCGCATCCAATCAATACCCGTTAATCCCAAAACCCTAGGAATGCTTCTCTGCTCCAGATTGAGGCCTCTGGTGCAAGAAATCCCGCTTATATGCTTTTCTGGCTGTCCTTCCTTCAATAGGCCTTGTTTCTAGATTCTGGATATGTTTTCGGATTTGCCTAACATGGCCCATACAATATCCTGTCTGAGTTGTGTGCTTGTGTTTCTTCTGTGGTCGAGTCAGCAGTAGAGTTTGTGGTCAAGTTGAGGTTGATACGAGCCGGACAAGATGTTGTATGGGTCGTGTAAAAACTTCTCAAATTCTAGGTTCTCCTCGATTTCACCTGATTCCTTCAAAATAAGAACAAACTTGCAGCAGTACCACATTCTATAGATATATTTCAATGAAATACGACCGATTTAATGGTTTAAACACAGGTTTTGGTACAAAATATAGGTTGGCATATAGATAAGTTTGTGAGATATCAACAACCCTAATACTACACACCAATTGAAAGTCTTTGCAGCATTCTAATAAGTGTCTCCATATGGCACGATAAGATGGTAGTTACAACCTTAATATAGTACTCCAATTGATGATTTTGGAGCACACTATAAGTGTCTCTGTATGGCAAGAGAAGAGGGTAATGGCTAACCTAATGTAACACTCTGATTGAAGTTTTTTGTAACACTCTAGTAGTGTCTCCATATGACAACAAAAGAGGATAGTTACAACCCTAATACAACACTCCAATTGAAACTCTTTGGAGCACTCTGGTAGTGTCTCGATATAGCAAGAGAAGAGGGTAGTTGCAACCCTAATACAATACTCCAATTGAAGGTGTTTGTAGCACTCTGTCTCCAGGTAGCAAGAGAATAGGGTAGTTACAACTCTAATACAACACTCTAATTTAAGGTGTTTGCAGCACTCTATTATTGTCTCTATATGGCAAGAGAAGAGGGTAGTTGCAGTTCTAGTAGTACACTCCAATTAAAGCTCTTTGCAGCGCACTTGTATTGTCTCCATATGACAAGAGAATAGGGTGGTTGCAACCTTAATACAATAATCTAATTGAAGGCCTTTGCAGCACTATAGTAGTTTCTCTATATGCCAAGAGAAAATAGTAGTTGCAACCATAATACTACACTCTAATTGAAGGTCTTTGCAGCATTTTAGTAGTGTTCCTATATTACAAGAGAAAATGATGGTTGTAACCCTAATACAATACTCCGATTGAAGGTGTTTGCGCACTCTATTAGTGACTCCATATGGCAAGAGAACTAGGTACTTGCAACCCCAATACAACACTACAATTGAATGTCTTGCAACACCCTAATAGTGTCACCATATGGCAAGAGAGGAGGGTAGTTGCAACCCTAATACAATACTCCAATTGAAGATCTTTACAACATACTAGCAGTGTCTTCATATAGCAAGAGAAGAGGGTAGTTGAACCCTAATACAACACTCCAATTGACGGTCTTTGCAGCACTCTAGGAGTGTCTACATATGCCAAGAGAAGAGGGTAGTTGCAACCCTATTACAATGTTTCAATTGAATGTTTTTGTAGACTTGTAGTATCTCCAGATGGCTAGAGAAGAGGATAGTTGTAACTCAAATACAACTCTCCAATTGAAAGTCTTTGCAGCACACTAGTAGTGTCCTCATATTGCGAGAGAACATGGTTGTTGCAACCCTAATATAATATTCCAATTTAAGGTCTTTGCAGCACACTACTAGTGTCCCCATTTGGAAAAAGAAGATGGTAGTTGTAATCCCAATACAACACTCCAATTGAAGGTTTTTGTACCATTCTAATAGTGTCTCCATTTGACAACAGAAGATGGTAGTTGCAACCCTAATACAATACCCCAATTGAAGATCTTTGAATCACCCTAGAAGTGTCTATATATGGCAAGAAAATAGGGTAAAGGAAACCCTAATGCAGCACCTGAGGGCAATGATTATTCACCTTCTGATGATGATAATTTATTTGTTTGTTTAGGAAAAACAACCCTGTTTTGGATTTTGTTATCATTGATGATGATTAATATGTGTCTATTTAGGAACAACAATCCCATTTTTGGATTTTTTTTTTTTTTATCAGGGATATCTAAGTGTCCTTAATTTTGTAACGCCTCTTGTATGATGTGAATACAACTTCCTGTATTAATTATATATATGATACAATTAGTTGTTTCTGTTTATATTAATTTTCTATTCATATTAGTTTGCATGGTTTTATATTATTTATTATTATCTACTATTGAGTGTTATTTAATATAAATGGATGGATATATAATATATATACAGAGGTTAGACCCTAATAAAAGTACAATTAAAAACATATATTCACATAAATTAACAATGGCTCAAAATTAGTAACATATGGCATAGATAAAGTAATCAAGAGACCTGCCAAATGCCAACACAGTCAGACAGATGGTGTAAGTGCATCGATCATCAATTGAACAACTTAAGAGATGGCATTCAAAGATCAATGGCGTCAAATATCAAACACCGTATATAGGTTCTCCATCAGTTCATTACCAAAGTAGATCCGATGGTGTTTCTATATTAAACAACTTATTTAATTATCGAAAAACTATTATTCCCACCTGTCCCTAATTTTCATCTGATGGCGTTGGAGTTGAACGCTATTGGTTTGAGTCGATAGCATATGTGTACATATTTTCTATCGGGGCGATATGCAATGGTTCAAAAATTGATGGCAGAACGTCATTTCAACCGATGGTGAAGTGTTCTCGGTAGTAATGAAGATAGTAAAAAAGATATCAAAACACTCATTTTAATGTCCAATTTTTATAGCAAACATTAATTCTATACACACTAAACATCTCTAAAAAAAATTGTTCAGTTGACTGCCCCACAGTGGAGCGGTTTGCTGCCAAAAAAAAAATTAGAGATGTTTAGTGTGTATAGAATTAATGTTTGCTATAAAAATTGGTACTCTACATGTTCGAAAAATAAAAATGAAAAACTTAATCGGAAACTTCAACTCAAGTTTGGATGCTCTTTCCTTTGTTTTTTGGCAACTTTGGATATGCATTTGTCAATTTTATGTCCCCAATGGGTGCCTAGCGGCTATTCAAGTATTTGCAATATAATCTGACAAATTTAGAATGCCTCTTCAAAGTAATATAATCTTATTGATATAACAACACATAATTTGTCTATGATTACAATATACTTATCTAGGATAGGTGCCATATAATATACATTTTAGATGAAAATATTAAAATCTCTCTTAAAAAAAAAAGTTATTGTTTGGTAAACATCTGTAAAAAAAAAAAAGTCACAATCATTTTAAAACTAGTATATATTTGCTACTTGCTAGTATAAATTAGTTTGTAGCTTGGTAGACATCTGAAAATATTAAGATCTCTAAATTAAAAAAAAAATACCATAGCTGACCGCTCAAATCCTGGGCAGTTGGGGTATTTTTGAAAAAAATTCAGCCCAGAGAGGGTGTTCGGCAAGAGTCACGAGCTTAAAATTTAAGCTGCACTAAGGAGTACCCGTTCGGCAATAAAGTTGGAGAATTACTTTCTTAAGAAGACCTTAAGCTTGGCAAATTACTTAAGTTATGTACAACTATGGCTTAAAATCTTGGACAAGCTTAAGAAAAGAGGGCAAAATGAGCACTAAGAAAATAGTTTTAAGCTTGATAAAGGAGCACCCGTTCGGTGAGCTTCCGACTCCTTAGATCACTAAGGAGATCTAAGCCATGGTTGCCGAATACTACCAAAGGGTATATTTGTTAGGTTTTTTTTTGTTGGAGGGTATTAATGAAAATCAGGTCATTAAGTCCAATAATAATTGGATGAGTTTCATAGAGAATAATCCATTAAAATAAATATTTAATACAATAATCAAATTATTAGAAGATCCGTCAGATGATATATGAAAATTAAAATGGATAGAAATAAGACTACTTTTAAAATGATGTCATCATGTAAAGCTTCGGACTGATGCTTTTACGGAGCAGCGATAAATGTACAGAGGGTATTTGAGATTCGTGACAGGTTAAATCAGACAGCGGGGATTCTTCGTTCGTAGAGTAAGGTACCCTGCTGAATCTGAACTCAAATTAATCGGTTTGTTTAGAATATGTATGTACATGGAATATTTGTTTCCAGATTCGTACTAAATTGAAACAGACGATCTAGATCTCATTCTACACGGTCACATGCTGCATTGAATCTGATTCACTGGCCTACTGTTCTCTCTCCTGTATCCACGAGAAAAGAAGAAAAGGATCGCCTATACATCAGATGAGCATTCCAGATTCGTACTAAATTGAAACAGACGATCTAGATCTCATTCTACACGGTCCCATGCTGCGTTGAATCTGATTCAGTGGCCTACTGTTCTCTCTCCTGTATCCACGAGAAAAGAAGAAAAGGGTCGCCTATACATCAGATGAGCATTCCAGATTCGTACTAAATTGAAACAGACGATCTAGATCTCATTCTACACGGTCACATGCTGCGTTGAATCTGATTCAGTGGCCTACTGTTCTCTCTCCTGTATCCACGAGAAAAGAAGAAAAGGGTCGCCTATACATCAGATGAGCATCTCTCTCTGATTGGATGCGCGAGAAGCAGATTGGAGGAGAATTAGGAAAACAAGAAAATTTTAAGACAGGAACTAAATCATTCTGAACCGGTTTTTTTTTTTAAAGAACGCTTCTCCGGTTTAAGACAAAAACCAGTTAATAATCCGGTTTTTATCTGTTCATTAACAAGAAACGATCAAAATTGTCCGGTTCGGCTGATTTGTTTAACTGAAAATAATCCGGATCCAACTTAGACTCAAAATTGTCCGGTTCGGCTGATTTGTTTAACACTGGTTGTTACTTGTTACAATTACCATTCAAATTTTATAGAAACTTTTCACTCTTTAGGGGAAATTTTATGTATACCCCTCGAAAACTCCCTATAAAATTTATAGAGTAATACTAATATACACTTAAGTGTACCGTACACTTAACTCTAGGACCGTGCGATTTTTTTAAAAGTCGTGTAGATTATTCAAAAGTCGTGCAGTGCGAATCTCAAAGCTAATTCTAGAGTTCTAGGGTTAAGTGTATGGTTCAATCGGTACACTTAAGTATATATTAGGTTGACTCAAATTTATAATATTATATTGACCATTCTAAATTTCAAAAACTCACAAATTTACTAAATTATCTTTTCTATTAAAACTCATTTGATATTTATAAAGTATTTATTTTACCCTTCATTAAAAATAAAAAATATATAGTTTGTGTATGAAAATATTTCTTCATTTAACTGATCAGTTTATGAGAACAAATAGTTCATTTTTTTACTTGTAACGCATATATAATGAGATTTTGGCATTGTGATTATGTGTGTCACAAGAAAATGAATCATTTGTTATCCAAACTGACTAATTTAATGACTAAATATCTCTTAAGCATGCTACATATTCTTTTTTATTTCTTTATAAACACTTTATTTCTTCACTCCAACTGTTGAATTCTGCTTCTTTCAATAAGTCACATTCCCTAATTAGTTTAAATTATATGGATCACTTCTGATCCTGGTTCTAAGTTATATAATTCTCAGTCCAAAGGGCTGTGGTGTCCTTAATCAATGTTAACTGCTCAATCTTATAAACATAACCCTTGCTTTCTCAAAGATCTAGTTCATTTCCTCTAAAATAAAAACTCATCATAAGATTATAGATATATACTGTTATCTATAGTCAAATTAAGAATAGACCTACACCCATCTGTTGATATCTGGATCCGTATCCTCGTAGGTACCTAACGCAATTGTAATAGACAGCCCAGATTTAATTTCAGTCGGTGGGTGATCGTGATAGCAGTAGGGGACAGTATCATTTGTGCTTTGAGATTCATATCAGGTTAAAAATTCCAATTTCATACTGTCCAGTTCTATTCTACTCAGTCAGGTACGTAACATGAGGGGATTCGAATTCGTTGATATCTATGGTGACGTTCGGCTACAATAAAAATGAGAATGGAGAACAGCAAAGAAAATAGGAAGATTTTTCTACTTTATTCCAATTAGATTCAGTACTATATAATAGACTCATAAAAAAAAAAAGCACCGCCCCCCCAGGCCCCTCTCATTTCTATAAAATAAGAATCATATTCCATAAACCCCCATCAAATTATATATTCCAATCAAATAGAATAGAGAGGGACCTTTGTACAATATGGGGTGGAGTTGACTCCAAAATTTCCTCTTTATTTCACATTTTTCTATTCTGTCATCACCATACACTGTTTTATTATATTCCAAGTATGTTGGACAACTATTTCACTCAATTTTAATTTATTTTATAGTGTCGAACATGACCTATACTTTTATTTGTTGTTGGAGTTTGTTGAAGAAAAGTTGTTTTTTATATATATATTTTTTATAGTTAGTAGCTTTAAGCGCTAACTAATAATTCTATTGATAAAAAAAAGACAAATAAACTTATGAGTCAAATAACTTTAAACCTAAATTCACTTTTTATTCTCACAAAATTTTTCAAACTACTCTAAATAACTCTAATTTCACTTATATACACTCATAATTACCTTATTATATTTCTCTTATCACTCTCTACAACCGGATCTGTTTTTTCGACAACCACCGCGCTTCAATGACTGAATCTACTCACCTGTGCTCCGATTATGATAACATAGTGACTCAATACTTCAAACTCTGACGATATCACGCTCTCGGTTCTGATCGACTCTGGTTCCCCCCCTCTCTCATTCTCCTCTCCTGTCAAAGTAGAGGCGAGAGAAAGAAGAAGCACTTTGTCGAAAGAGAAGTCTAAAAAAAGTGACTGAGAAGTGAATTGAAAGTAGATGTGTGTTGGAAGAGGAGAAGAGAGCAGGCGTGCCTAGGGTTTGATATCACCTGGGAGCTCTTTTGCCTTCTAATATTTTATTATTATCGTTGTTGTTATATTTTCATCAAGATGAACACTTCAATTTATTATGGAAGAAATATTGATTCGAAAGTCATAAGTTTATAAATTTAAGGTCCTCATCAAGGCACTTGTATAAATAATTTCTGAAAAGTAGAATATAAAGAGGTGTCAATCACATCTTTAGCAAATGCGCTTGTTTGGTATAATCAATTCGCTTATAACGAACTCCATTATTAATTTTGGTCTCCTCTCTTAATTGCTTGGTTTGTATTTTTTTTTATTAGTTGGCTTTTGTACTTCTTACATTGTTGGTATTTTTATTTTTTAATAATGTTGTAGATAAAATAAATTTGGTAAACTTCAGATGACAACATGATAAATCTAAAAAAGGTACATTTAAGTTATCTATTCCAGTGTTGTAAATAACGGTATGCAGTCGTCAGACGGACAGAGTGCCGCTAAACGATTAATCGAAAATAATCAGTCATAATTAGAAATAATCAGTCGACTAATTAGAAAAATTCATGACGGTTTAATCACTGCCAATGACTAAACGGACGTTTTTTACAACATTGATCTATTCATCTCTCTGTAGGTCACTTTTTAGGTCCAACAACTATTTTTGAAGTCTTTGTTTTTGTTGTTACAAGCTATTTAGTGATACAAAATGTTGTTTGTACATAGATAAGATTAATTAGGCAGCCAATTCAATCCATTAACTTAATGTGAGTGGTATGAAGGATGCATGTACAATATAAAATCATACTAAAAAATAATTTTGTGTTTTGACTCTTTTATTTGTCATCCTAGGACGTCTAGTTGCTTTAGTAGCTAGCTAAATGTTAAAAAGGACTTAATTAATTAATTACCTGAGTAGGGTTGAAATTAATGTCTTATATCTTTCATGTTATATTTGTGTCTTATATTTTATTTTTTTGTAAAAGTTAAACATTCGATATAAACCGTTTAATATTATTTTTATATTAAATATGCTTAGAGACCATCTTTTTATATTTTTTTAAACTTTTTTTACTTTTTTATATAGATATAAAATTATTATTTTTAAATAGATAAAAATGTGAGTTACGAATGAGATATAAAGACATAAAGCATTTAAAACCTGCTCTTATTTAAGAAACTAAAATATTGATCGATAATTAATAGAATGGCTCAAACTTTTCAACTTAATAATAAGAGAACCTTCTAAAGTTGGACAGACAACTAAAAAAGGGATAAGCACATGATAAATAAATTTTAGAGAAATGTTCTGGTAACCCGAGCCATCATACTCGAGCGCATCCCTCAAGTAGTTTAACAGAAAAAACTTCTAATATTGTCTAACTTCCATTTCCAGCATGAATATCAAAACATTTAAAGCTATGTTTATAACATTTTACAATGCTACTCACAAGCATGTAAACCTCTGACTGAAAGCATTAAAATTCTAAATCTGCATAGTTTTAACTCCTAATTACTTTTGTCTTCAAGCCAAAAACGAAAAGATTCATTTCACCCACTCTTTTTTATTTTTTCTCTGATCATTATAATTTATTTTCCCGATGATCCGTGATGAATTTTACGAATCTAAAAATATGAACATTTTATATTCGATTTTATCTTTAAAATAAGATCTATGAAGAAATACTTTTGAGCAATTTTAAAGTCATTTATTTTTTTAAAGTAAACTCATTAGTATTTTAAATTTTCAAGTTTCTAAATCTCAGTCTACAACTCAAGGCTTTGTATATGAGGTTTATATGCTTTGTAAATGCAATGTTATTGTTGAGGTTTATATGATTTTAAATATTATTGTTGAGGTTTTAATTCTTTGTACAAGAGGTTTATATGTTTTGTAACTGAGCTTTGTAAATGTAGTGTTATTGTTGAGGTTTATATACTTTGAAATGTTATTGTTAAGGTTTTAATTCTTTGTACATGAGGTTTATATGCTTTGTAAATGTAGTGTTATTGTTGAGATTTTAATTCTTTGTACATGAGGTTTATATGCTTTGTAAATGAACTTTGTAAATGCAGTGTTATTGTTGAGGTTTATATGCTTTGAAATGTTATTGTTAAGGTTTTAATTCTTTGTGCATGAGGTTTATATGCTTTGTAAATGCAGTATTATTGTTGAGGTATATATGCTTTGAAATATTATTGTTGTGGTTTTAATTCTTTGTACATGAGATTTATATGCTTTGTAAATAAGCTTTGTAAATGCAATGTTATTGTTCAGGAGAAAATTTTATAAAATACCCTACTTCTCAAAAAGTTCAATGAAAATACCCTCCCTCTAAATTTCTTAACAAAATACCCTCGTGGGACCCCACATTAACCCCTTCTAACGCTCTCTCTTCTTTACTTTCACTGTTTTGACTTTTGAATCGGAAATTTTCTTTTTACCCCCACCGTTGTTATTTCACTTATTTCAATTTGTTGGTTTCGTCCTTTTTTTCATCACTTTGTTCATATTCTCAGATGTGTGAATTGTATTTGGTGATTGCTTAAAAGAACTATATGTTTCTGAAATTGGCTATGATCGGAAGTAATGATGAAGGTGAAATGAACCCAAATTAGTTGACTTCATTGACAAGAAGAACAAAATTAGTTGAGTTCAACGATAAAGGAGAAATGAATAGAAATAATTTTAATTTAAAAAATGTTTAATCGGATCCATTATATTAACGAGATTAATTCATTGACAAGAAGAAAAATATCATCCATATTTTCATCAAGTTTACAAATGTTACCATCAAAATTTGCACCCGATCGAATTACAAAATTTTTAACTGAATGTAAAGAATTAGCAAAGCATAGAGTTCGGTTCTAAAGCTCTTATTATTTTGGGATCATTGCATAGGTGGAAGAATTTACAAAGGCAGTGAAGCAAGAATCAGAGAATCAGATTTATGGTAGAAGCACCAGAAAGGCCCCTAAAGTTGCCGCAGATGTTGTCAAGGCCATAGCTGCCGATGCATACAAGGACAGTAATTTTTGCTCGGAGAAGCACTTGGAGATTGGTTCAAATTTAGAGCTTTAAATTTTTGCTCGGGAACGAATTTGGGAATTCATTTTTATTTTAAAAAATGAAAAATTAACTCATTTACAATGAAAGTTAAACACTTGAACGCAGTTGTTTAAACGCTTTCCTTTATATGTTTAAATTATACGATTGTTTCGCTACATTCGGTGGTGCCTTTGTTAATTTTTTTAACAGAGCGTTTTTTTCTTCATGCAGTAAAATTATGTATAATAAAGAAAGATTGATACTGTTATTGCGTTGTATAAAGTAAAACCTGATCTTTTGTCGCCGACATTCTAGAAGGTTGGGGGACGCGCGCGGGTACTTTGTTTGGGATACAATTATCAGCTTCCTAAATTTTATCCATAATTATACAATTCAAATTTGCCTTTTATTATTTTGGAGTTTAAATTATAAATTAAGGTCAAAACAATTTTAGCAACATATGGCAGAATTATTGCCATTGTTATCATTAGGGAAAAGAGCAAATTTTTCTGTCCAATCTAGGAAGATTGCTAATAGAAAATTTGGATTTCTAATACATCTGTTGTAAATTTATTATTTTAGGTCCAATAAAAAAATAAAGAGAAATGAGTGCAAGCACAAGTACGTTTGGATGGGAGCTAGAATAATTAGAATAGTGAAATTTGAAAATAGTGAATGAGAATAGAGAAAAAATAATGTTTTTGAGATTAGTATAAAATTGGTGTTATTCGGATTAGTAAAAATATTGTTTGGATTGTACATTTAGAATAGTGAACAGCTGTGACCGATAAAAAATAGTGTTAACAATGTGCAAATTAAGAGGAAAGATAGGTAAATGGGGGTCTCAAACGAATTGTCATGATGTGGAGAAAACAGAAGTAATGTCAATTTCATCATTTTGTGACTGTGCTGGTGGAAATACGAGAAGAAAGCATTTTTCACTCTATTTTCACACTTTCTAAATAGTAGTTATTCTAATATTTACAAGGAATAAAGAATAACAGCTATTATAGCTATTCCAAATAGCAAAAATATTGTTTAGATATACATTGCTATTCCGAATAGTCTCTATTTTAGAATAGCTTCAATTCTTGGCACATCCAAACATAAAGCATCAGATAAACTACAAGATGAATAATTTTAGTTATTGTACATATGATTAATAAATTGTTTTTCATGTAGCTGTTGTAAATTTGAAATTCAGTTTCTGTTTTAAAGAACAATTTAAATACTTTGATCCCAAAATTATTGTCCTCCTCTACTAATGTTACTATCATTAATTGTATTATTATAATAATAAATATATTATTATTATTATTATTATTATTATTATTATTATTATTATTATTATTATTATTATTGTTGTTGTTGTTGTTGTTGTTGTTGTTATTTCTATTACTATAATTATTACTACAATTATTGTTATCACCATCATATTTAAAAAGATAATGAAAATTTTATTCCAATCTTTTAGTTTAAATTTGCAATCTTTTTTACTTGGGAAATAGCTTTAATTACCTAAAATAGAAATTAACAAAAAAATCTGTGCCACAATCAATTACTAGGAGAATAGGAACAAGCTTTGTGAAGGATACATCAAGCTTTTGGAGAACAATGTCACAGGCGGACAGCAAAACTGTGTGATAGGCTAGTGGTTCCCAAAAGGGAATCCTCAATCACTGTCGTTTATTTCTGATCAGACGATTAAGGTTAAACGAAGGCCACAAAATTCCCAGCTGGGGCCTTCACCATTTTTATTCCTTCTGATTGGCTAATGGCTAGTGACTGACAACAAATGTTGTAGCCTTCCTCACCTTTAGTGTAAAAAATGTAAAACAAAATAAAACCTCAAGAAAGAGACAAATAAGCCTTACTCCACTGAGGATTGTCACATTTCTTAGACGGATAATTGTTGTCATATTCATTGATCGGTCATATAATTATTTTAATTTAAGTATTTTGATGGAACTTTTTTTATGAGGAAATGAAAAATTTATTGTATTGATGGAAAAAAAATAAGCAATTTAGAATATTTTTTAATGGACACGACAACAATAATTCTTTCTTTCTTATAGCAGAAATTTAAAATATTTCAACTCTGTAAAACAGTTCAATTTTACAGTTGCATCTTCGCTCACTTGCATGTAGATTGAAAATTAGGAGGTCATTGGTTATGTAGTTGTTAGATTATTTGGCAATAAATTTTGCTAAATACGAATAAACTGATTAAACTACACATTATTGGTTATAAGAAATTATCTATACCAATGCATTTATCTAATTTTATATATCTACACTTTAATCACTCTATTACTTCTTTTTTTTTATTTCTCTTCACGACCGAATATATTTTTTTCTGACAATCGCTGCACTCCAACGATCAGATATGCTCACTATCACGCTCCAATCTAGATGAAAATAAATTTACGCTTCAAACTCCAATGATACTGCACTCTCAGCTTTGCTTTCTCTTCTTTCTCTCATTCTCCTTTCTACTTAAAGAGAGAGAGCTGAGAGAGAGGAGTGTTACTGCGTCGAGAATGAAGTCTAGGAGGGAAGAGAGAGCTCTAGAGTTAACAAATTTTCAAGTCACCTTCCTTGGCTATAAAGATATTGTTGTTTGATTTTTAGAAAAAATAATGAAAAGATCGTTCGAGAGAATCGGTAACTTTTTAAGAAAAAATGCAGAATTTGAGGCTAACAGCTTTGCAAACTGTAGTTATCCAAAACTAAAGCATAGTTGATATTTAAAATTGTATACTTGTAATGAAGCAGAATCGACATATTGATTATGCTATCACTTTACTATTTAGAATCAGATTCTACGGTGGAGGTAAAGTAGAAGAATTACTCATACAAGAATAAAGGATCAATTTTATGTTAAAAAAGACTTCATACAGGACTTACATTTTGGTATCTCCTTTTTTTTCTCTTCTTCTTCTGAATTTGATTGAAAGCATAGCAGCGTGGCAAATGCTTGTTAATTATTGCCTCCTATCAAAATCAATACCTACCGAAAGTAAGGCACAAGCACATAATTCAGTTAATGAGCTGACAATTCCTTTTCAAATTAGATTAAGAGGAATTCGTATCTTCTGCATTAATTCAGAAGAGAATCTTTTGAGTTAATGAATTTCAATCGTCCAATTTATCTTAAAATCCGTACGAACTAGATCTTCACTAATATTGCAAGCACAGCAGCGTGACAAATTCTTACTAATTAGTGCCTCCTATCAAATCAATACCTGTCGAAAGCAAGGCACAAGCAAATACTTCAATTAATGAGCTGACAATTCCTTTTGAAATTAGATTAAGAGGAATTTGTATCCTCTGCATTAACTCAAAAAGGGAATATTTTGAGTTAATGAATCTCAATTGTTCAATCTATTTTAAGATTCATGTGAACTAAATATGCACTAATATTGAAAGGCCCCTGTGTTATAAGCAAGTACAAGATTAACTCTGTTTAAAATCAGACAGTTGAAATTCTTTAACTCAAAAAATTCCCTTTGAGTTAATGGAGAGGATACGCATTCAGATTAAGAGTGAGGCTATGAAAATATGCATATTACACAATAATTCATGCTATGAACTTATATATTTATTTTTAAAGTTCAAACAATCTTCATATAAAAATATACTTGCAGATCAAATTTACAATATTTAAAGATTTTTTTAATTTTTTTAATTGATAAAAAATCACTTGACTTGAAAATTCAGAACCATCCAAAAGCGGTAGTTTTGTACCTATCTACAAAAATACTACAACATTTTTAAAAAATATATATGTATATAATTTAGTTGCAAGTTTATATATATATTTTAAAATATAGAAAGATCATATTTAGCGGGTTCGACTATATGAACTGTGAAAATAGAGATATAGATCCATAACACGGTTCGATCCGTAATATATATGCATATATAGCCTCAATATTATATTAAATAAGAAAGAAACACTATTCCAAAACATAGTTGAATATCTGAACTGAATACTATATATATATTTTAAATCATAAATTTGTTGCTTTATATAGGTTCTTTAATTGATCTTCTTCCGAATCCAGTTCTGAGTAAAAGATCAAGTCACTCAGTTTAACGTCCTTATTGTCGGTAAAAATATTAACAGAGCAATTTTTGTTTCATGCAGCATTGTTCAGGTTCTATAATTTGTATGGTGCATGAAACCAAAACTGTTATGTAAAATCTTTACCCATTATTATGATATATACACGGTCTTGAGGTCAACATATTAATGTAATAAGTTGCTCCAGATTTTGGCCCCATGCAAATTGCCACAGATAATCAAATAGCTTTTTTAATGAGAGCGGCCTCCATTTAGAAGCAGAGATGACGATAGCGAGCTAGTCAATTTCTTGTAAAGCAATTAAAAACAGAAATGAAAAGATATGTTGTTATTTTATATATATATATATAAGATATTTGGTGGGTGTAGCAAGATCCAATGCTGTGGTCCCCTTTATGGCCTATAATGCGATGGATAACTTGATGAAGCACTCGAGCACTTTACTTATTTGCCTGCGAATCTGTCATCAGCCCATCAATCCGGAGAAAGGAAAATTGGGAATTTGGGATCTCCTCTTTTTGTCACACCGCTTGTACGATGATATACGAAAAACGAGAGATATGAACGCTCTCTCCAAACAGCGCAATATTTTTTTTTGGCAAAGAACATGTAGGTTTTCATTAATATATTAGCATTTAGATTACAAAAAATACAGCCAATACAGAGATTACAAAAAAAAAACAAAAAAAGTTACATGAACATGTTGCTAGGATTGTAAAAAAGAGTATTATAAAAATAGTTGGCAGCAGTGGATTTAGAATTTCTGTCGGAATAGGACACTAATTAGATACAAATAGCTAATTGACTTTAAACATGTGAAATAATCAGGTACTAAATAAAAAAAAATCAACATGATAGAAACAATTTAACACATGTACTTTCAATTTTAACCTAACAATTATTAATATTTACTAGAGAAATTTGAAGATAAAACAATTTTGGTTAGTTCTTACCATTGGCAGTCACCGGCCCACAGAGACGAAGGAGAGGAGAGTGCATCAATGTCTGAGTGACCAACTAATTACTTCTGAGATTAATTTATATCCTTCCAAAAATTAATTCAATCTCAAGGAGCAACACTCCAGTGAAATTATTCACATTTAGTGATGATTTTAGAGACTTTAACCGACTCAAATTTGAAGAAATCATACATTTTAACGTGCTATCTTCCAGGTACAAATGTGTGAGGTGTCGGAAACATGCTACTAGCTAGATCCAAAGTCTGAACTTCTTGCTGGCTACTTGCGTGTCTGGGCCAGGTGCAACGACGTTGGTTTGGTTTCTCTTTCTCTCTTTTTCGCGTATGAGAGAGAGCAATTGGTTGTGTTTTTTTTTCATCTAATCAACATTCACGCCTCACGGACCGTCTTTTTTTCTCTCTTTTGTTAGACACTTGTACCGAGATTTTTCTCCTTATGCTGGACCGTGAAAATTCAGGGGTAGGCATAATTAAATATTGCTACTAAGCCTCAGAAAAATTCAAAATTCAAAGGTAGGTACTTGCCTACCATGAACCTCTTTGGATCCGCCCCTGAGTGTTGGTGTGCCTAAGTTGCAAGTCGATATTGGCCTTTGAGCACCTTTCTCTTGATAGGTAGAAACATGTGTAAGATTGAAACTATGGCATGAGAAGATCAAATTGAATGATTTCAACATGCATCATTTGTGTCATTCCCTGTGGCATTATACACCTGAGTCTCTGATAGGATTACAATTTGAGCTTTGGTGTAGTGGAGGAAACGATGAAACAGTTGAATTGTTGTACATCCTCCATGCCCGCGACAATTCCACATAAGGGTATGTATTGTTGAAGAGGTACAGTGGATTCATGAGGACGAGCAAGCGCGGAGTCAAAGTTTCAAGTTATGGGGCTCAAACATTATGAATTGAAGTCAGTCATATAAAAATTGTATGCTATAAATGGAGGTCAATATTACTGTATCTATAGCATTTTACCATATACTATATAGAAATTGTATACAAGTACAAAAAATTTCAAAATAAATGGAGTCAATTGACTCTCATTCCATCAATATAGTTCTGAGTAGGAGGAGAAAAGTTGAGAAAAAATAAGGGGAGAAGAGCGGAGGAAGGAGAGGAGTAGAGTCGAGAAAAACATATAAGAGAACAAAGGAAAGTTCACATAGGTTTTCGGAGGTGTAGGCATATCTCCTAATTTGTACTAAGCCCAAGAGACAAAAGTGAAAATAGTGAAGATGGAGGTGGAAACAGAGACGGTGAGAGATAGTGGAAGTGGAGGGGTTGAAGGACGACAGTACATCGGAACTCCTAATCTGTTTCCGTGACTCAAAACAGTGGTGAAGAAGTCTTTCAATAATTTTTGTTCAACAACATAATATTTATTACAAACTAAAACATATTTCATAAAATCAATTACATTTAGCAATCTGAAATCATTTTTACCATATTACAAACTGACTCAAACAAGTTGATGCCATTTTACTACACATTTTTGTATTATATAGGCTTATTATTCAGTTGACTCCATGACAAATTATTTTGAAATGGAGGAAGAGATGTTGTAAATAGCTACATAAGCTGATTAATGTACAATCAACGACTAAAATTAGTTTAATATGAGTTTTTCCTATATTTATTTTCAATAGCATTAATTAGCAGCTTCCAAGTTTTTTATCTGGCATAGTTATTTAATGGTATGAACTACGTTTGATTTGTTACCTTTTGGGTCAAATTTATTGTGACTCAAAGTAACACTTTCCGAAGGTTTTAGATGTGTTTAACTGGAATTTTTTGATAGCCAGAAACTTTTATATGGAAGTGCAGTAGACATAGATTTGGTGAAATTTAATGATCTACAAATGTGGTTCGATGGGCAATTTATTATTTATTAAATAACAATATATGTTTGTTTGATATACGGAGTATTGTCAAGCGATTAATCGGTATACGGATGATTAATTGAAATTATACATACGATTAATCGTTTTCATTAAAATTATGTGTATATATTTATAATTTATTAAAATGATTTAATTATTTAACTGTTCAAACTTATAAAATAAACTTAATTTAACTTAGTTCTATTATTATAACATGATGCTATACTTATTTCTTTTCAACAACACATACGCACTTTACATATGTAAGTAACACATTTGTTTAACGCAAAAATAAATTCAAGAATTAAATTTTTTTTCAAATACTAATAACATATTATTTGAAAGAAATAAAATATTCAAGTATAAAATCACTAAATTTAATTTATGATAACAACTTAATTTTACATTTCAAATTGTACTAATTGAAAAAATTACATTAATAAGTAAGAAAATATATGTTATATAAATAATAGAAGATTTAATCAATTTTAAAGTAAGAAGAAAAAACATATAAAAAAAATATTGAATGTATATCTAAGCACAAATAAAACTACAATACATAATTTATCAAACTTATTATCACACACGATCACAAAAAAAAAACGCAATGTGAAAATAAATATTCACTGGAATAAACGGAAGATTAAACAGAAATAATCAGCCGATTAATCGGAAAAATCTACAAACAGATCTCCAATCAGTGTATACGTAATGGCTTGACCGTCATTTACGATTAAACGGACATTTAATCAGCCATTAAGGCTGTTTATTACAACATTGTTTATTATCTTCTTCTTTTTGAAAGGATTCGATGGGCAAATTTGATAGGAAAATTGACAGATGACGGCAGGAAAAAATTGGGGTTATAGAAGATATCGGTGAAATTAGACAATTTTTTTCTAGTAATAAAAGAATAATAAGTAAATTAATTAATTCTAATTGTATATTGCTTGAATTGAATACAACTGACATTAAACATATATGCTTATAGGCAAGACTTCACTAAAATACTAAATAAAATTAACGACCCACTACTTTAAAATGTTACATGTCTTCAAAAATAAATTATTAACTAATTATAAACACTCTAAATTAAACACTATAAATACCATAATTAGACTTCTAAAATTGGAATTTAGATTTGCTCAAATTTCAAAAGAAATTTCAAAGACCCTGCAATCTTCCTCTCTTTCTATCTCTTCTTTCTCTCTCATCAACAACTCTGATGAGAGAAAGAAGAGAGAGGAGAGAGATAGGAAGAGAGGAAAATTGCAGGGTCTCTGAAATTCTCTTTGGAATTTTAGCAGATTCAGATCCCTAAAATTGACATAAGGACTCAACAAATCACTTTCAAGATAGCTCTTGTCAGACACATTGGATAATAATCTATTGCAAGCTAAATTTGATCATGATAGATTTCGAATCTCAAGAGGTTCAAATTTCAAAACAAAGAAAATGTAGCCTTAACGGTTTATTTTACAACACACTTAAAAAATTTAGTCGAGGTCTGTCTGAAAATCGATCGGTTTGTGTGCTTAGTATTTGAATAACAAAATTCTGTGATGCAATGCTAATTATATAATTACATAATTGTTTTAGTAGTTGGTTTTGTAATATTGCCTCTGCAAATATTTGACAGTATGGTTATCTTGCACAATGAGATTGATCTCATGGATTTTTGTATAACTGCAATATTTTGTTTCTATAAGAAACAGGTAGGGGTTACCCACTTTTGTCAAAAAAAAATATATAATTACATAAGCTCAGTATATGAAACCTATGTACTTGCTAGGAAAACATCTGTAATTACTAATTTCTGAAGTCACCTTTTTCTACCTTTTTACCGGCAAAGTTAACTATCCCGTAGAATTTTGATACTTCTATTTTTTTCTAATGTACTTCAAAACAATCATAAAGGACGAATAAAAAATTAGTGGCTGGCAAATAGAAAGTAAAGCATTATCATTACCTTTTTTTTGTAATATTATTATTTATGCATTAGGACTCGAATCTTTTTTTTTTTTTTTGAATTTTGAATGTCTCATTATCTTTTACTTTTTAAATCCTAAATTAAATTAAATAACAAAATGAAATTAGATGAGATTTGCATCACTTCTTCTATATAAGCAACAAGACATATACAACAATTTAATATCCTCTCGATGAAAATCAATAACCTCAAAAATTAACTTTTAGAAATTGCCTACATCAATGAACTTTTATAAAATATTAATGCTAATCAAAACATGGTCAAAATGTCATCTTTCGGAGGCTAAGAAAAAATATTTTAAACTTAATCATTCTCTCTCTCTATATATAAAGATAAGGGATCAAGCTACAATAATTTTTGAGTTACAACAAATTACAACAAGCATTTTCTATATTTTCAAAGTCCAAATCGTCGATCTAAACCATTAGATGTGATCTCTATAATAAAATGTGCTTGGAGACCAAATTTTACATTTTTTGGATTTTTTTTTTACTACTTATTAAGATAGATACAAAATTCAATGGTTTGAATTTGACTAGTTTTTGTATCCATCTTAATAAATAGTAAAAAAATTCCAAAAAATGTAAAATTTGGTCTCCAAGCACATTTTATAATAGAGATCACATCTAACTGTTTGAATCGATGATTTAAACTTTAAAAATATAAAAAATACTTGTTGTAACTCAAAAATTATTGTAACTTAATCCCTCCTCATATATAAAAACTACGACATAAATATTTTTTAAAATTTAAAATTAATATAATTTAAAAATAAAAAATCATTAAAAATATAAAAACAACAACCTTTAAATCTTCCTCTTCTTATCTACACCAGAAGTAGCATCTCTACCTGAACTTCTGCTTTAGCCTTGATTAGGTGTAAGCACCGGGGGCCGGTATTCCTTTGTTCCCGTCATCTCCCAAATACTTATTCCCTTGTCTTTTCTGCTTAAAGATATTTTTTTGCCTCATATCTATCAGAAAAATAAAAAATATTACCTCACTTTAGTTATCCTCTTGCAACTTGTTTGTCAACTGTTGCAAGTCATCTGTTGTTATTATTTTAACCAAGTTTTTAAATATACTCTTGTTACAAAAAAAAAATCAAAAAATATTTTAACCTGTAAAACTTGATATTTATCCGGACCGCAACAATAAATGACGTCCTCACAATACTGAAGCTGCTATTTATCATTGTGGCCTTGTAAAAACCCATAAAAATAAAAATAAAACCCCAAAATAATTCAAATGTTTGGATGTTTTCTGTTGTTTTTAATTTATTTGTTTTTTCAAAAATAACTTAGAAAAAATATCACAAAATAGATAAAACATTTTATAATTTAGATGTACTAGAAGGACTTCAAAATATTTTTCAGGTAAGATTTTTCTTGGCTGTAAAAAAAATAATCTATTTCTTGCTGTGCTACTAGAAAAAAAATCATTTTTGATCTAAATTATTGATTCCAGTTCAAAGTCACTTCTAGATAAATAAAAAAATTATCGTGATCTTTCTAGTACATTCAAATTGTAAAATACTCCATCTATTTTCAAAAAAAAGTATTTGTTTTGACTTTTGTAATAATATCAAGGATTTTTTTTCAAAATAGATGGAGTATCTTAGAATTTGAATGTACTAGAAAGATCATGATAATTTCTTTATTTACTAAAAGTAACTTTTAAACTGAGATCAATAATTTAGATCCAAATCATTTTTTTCTAGTAACACCTAAAGAAATAGTTTAATTTTTTTTATAGTTGGAAAAAATCCTGACTGCAAATATTTCAGAGTTCTTCTAGTACATCTAAATTATAAGATATTTATCTATTTTGTTTGTTGTTCTTTCTAACATATTCAAATTATTAATTGTTCTTTCTATTGAAAACCATTAAACGAATCAATTAAAAACAGCAAAACATTTTATTCTTTTGGGTTTTTTTGGAGCCGCAACGATAAATGGCGGCCTCCAATTTTGAAGGCCGTCATTTGTCGTTGCGACCCAGATAAATATCGAATTTATAAAAACAATGATATTTTATTTGTTTTTTTTGTTGATAGCATATTAGAAATACACAAGAAGACTACTCACGACAATTTTCCTGGTATTATACAAGAAAAAATAGTACCAATTATAGTATAATTCTATCTGATTTTTGAGGAGGGTTCAAATGCATTCAAATTTTTCTGCACCCAAATGTATCCTATCTTTTATCTCCGTTTATAAAGTCCGAATAGTCAATCCGAACCATTAGATGCAATCTATATATTAAGATGTGCTTGGAGACCAAATTTTATATTTTTGAGAATTCTTTTACTATTTATTAAGTCACTTTGAAAATCGCTAATTCAATGGTCCAAAAAATGTAAAATCAGTTATTTTCAAAGTGACTTAATAAATAGTAAAAAAATTCCAAAAAATATAAAATTTGGTCTCCAAGCACATCTTAATATATAAATCGTATCTAATGATTCGGATTGACTATTCGGACTTTGAAAACAGACAAAAAAGATTTGCAAGATAGGATACATTTGGGTGCACAAAAATTTGGATGCATTTGAATCCTGCTCCTGATTTTTATACATCTATTCAATATAATCAAAATTATTAACTAATTTATAAAAAATAAAACTGTGTAACCTTCCATCCATAAATTAAAAATTTTTACGGTTGAGTTTCAACCGTTTTTTTTTATGGATGGCCAATCAAATTTCAAATTGATTGAAATTTAATGCACTTCATATCTGAATGATTGAGAATACATTTATAATTTTAATTTTTTAATTTGCATCATTTTTTTTAAAGATATTGAATGGATAAACTATAAAAGTCGGATGCCTAGAATTACCCATAATCACAGTAAATTACTTTCAAAAGATATGAGTAACAACAACACATGAATTATTTGGTTTCTATTCGACAAGATCAAAAATTCGTGATTGAGAAATAATTCGGATGTAATTCAGAAACAATTTAGAATTATCCGGATCAGAGATCTCAGTTCTATAAGGAAGAAAAACAAATTCTAGAAAAAATTCGCGAATAATTCGTAAAATTCAAGAAAAGTTCATAAAATTCACGAATTATTCGGGAATAATTTGGTCAAAGTTCGGTCAAGCAAATAATTCAGCATTCGGTTCGTCATCAAAAAAAAATTATTTGCAAATAATTCAGATATAATTCACGAATTTTATGACTATGGTAACAACAACAACACATGATATAGATTTATTAGGTGATCATTAAACTTTGCTCCATACTAAAACTCTAATATGGATATTTATTTTCCTAATGTGGATGTTAACGCTGAATTATTTTTTGGATGAAAAAGATAACTGAGATGTATGATTTACAAATTAGAAGTTCACAATAAATCAAAAGTCTATTAATTAATTTGTAATATTGCGTAAAGTTAAGTAGAGTACTAAAGAAATTTATCGAAAATTAGTTAATGTAGATCATTCTAACCTTTTAAAAAATGGCGATTAAATACTGTAACTAAATCGATATAATGGATTATGAGGCCAGTAATCAGATTAACCGTTGAAAAAATGATTTTCTTAGGCGTTCAAAAAGCAGGTTTATTTTGAAAAAATATATTTTTTTTCTGTTTTTTTTTCAAACTATTTATATGCTAAAATGCAATTTAAATGTTTGACATTTCAGAAAGATTATTTCTGTAAACTATATTTAAAATTGATAAGAACAAAGGATGTGTCTCTATAATTTGGATTATATATATTCGACTAGAAAATAAAAACTATAAAATGCTATAATGATGTATAATTTTGTTAAATTCCGTTAAACTTATCAAATATGATCAAGGTTCTAAATAGCGATTATATTGGCATAGCAGGGCGACCAAAAAAAAAGCTATTGCAAATAGCGTAGCTATAGCGGAAGCTATCATATATAGTGATTTTTCCTTTTCAAATTTTATATTCTATATTTCTACTAATTATCAACATAATCAATATTAGAGAATTGTGTAACAACTAAATGACAACTAATTTAAGTCTATATTTTTTATCAATTATGCAAATAAGAAGGAAAAAAAAGATCTAAATCATACTTCATAATATTACATATTATAATAGAAAAAGAGCAATTAATTTTATAAGGTAAATGAAGTCGATATACATATTTAAATATTTTATATATTATAATAATAATAATAATAATAATAATAATCAAAATCAGCTTTCAATTGAAACGAACGATAATAATTTGAATATTTGAATATTTCTCAATATAGAATGAGAGAATAAATCACAAATAAAAATAGAAGCACATAGTTTGGTTTAGCATAATTATAGTAGAAGATTATATAGCATTAGAAATAAGAATAGAACTACAGAAGCCCATATAAATTGCAAAAAAAAGCCCATGCAACATAGCGGTAGCTATAGCGGTTGTAGCTGAGTTAGCGCACTTTTATGTCATAACTTAGCGTTTATGGTCCGGAAAAGCTATAGCTGACTATTTATAACACTGGATATGATATATAAAGATAATGTTTTGAAAAGTAACACAGATGAAATCCATCAAAATTAAAAAAAAGTGTACGGTATGGTATGTAAGAAAACAAGATATATCATTTCAATAAAGAAATGATTAGACAAATGATATACACGAGAGACATTTGTGATGAACATTTCCTAGCCGAAAATATTCGTGAGCATGTGCATGTTCAATTTGTAGCGTATATAATTATTATAATTATTATTATTCTTAGAATGAAAGAATGGAATAATATGATGTAACAACGTAATTAACGGTTCCTGTGTTAAAATCCGCCGCGCTGCACGATGGGAATTGAGGGACAATTATCTATATTTATATTCCCATTATCTTTTCACAATTCCCCCCTAGATAGATAGGTAGATTTTTTTTTTTGCTTTAGGCTAAGGAATTTGTTTTATAAACCATAATTAATTAATTCAATTTAGCGAACCAGCATGATTGCTTGTTTTTTGAAAAATCACAGACCGAATGGCCATTTGAGTCTCCAGAATTGTCTTTTTTTCAGACCAAAATGGTCATTCAGTCTCACCAATTTTTTACTTTTTTTAGCAAACTGTGTGGTGATTTGTGTAATTTTTTTTTCTTTTTTTTCCTAGACCGAACCATCTATTCGGTCTCCTTTTTTTTGTTTTTTTTCTCAGATCTATGTAACTGCGAGGGAGGTTTGAAGAGCTTTGAGTATCCGATTAATAGGTTGAATCAATGAGAGCACACCATGTGGCAGTAAAGGGCAACATGATCATTGCACCAAATTAAGAGTCAACATAAAAATTAAATGCAACCTATATTTGAGGAAGTATCGATCATTAACATAAACTCACTATGTATCAATTATTTGTAAACAATTATCAAATTTTTACTTGTAATTTTTTTACAATATATATAAAAAAGGCACAGATTAAAGTTCTATAAAGTGTGAATATTGTATAGTAAATATGGAAGCTTGATGAAAATAGGTGAACAATTATATAATAATAATGAATACAACTGAGCTAATTATATATGTGGAAAAAATGTATCCAAGAAAATGTGGGAAATACTATTCATATTTATTGTGTTTTATGGCAAAAAAAAATAGAGAAAATAATATGAAGCTAAAATGGACAGCTTGTTGTTGTTTTTCTTTTAGGATTTCCTTCATTTTCTAGTAAATCAAATAATATTTATACAGACAATTGTACAATTTTTCTCCATCATTTTAGTTTATTTTATTTTATAACATAAACTCAAAATTTTATGGTTTTTTTTTCACATGACAAAAACAAGGCGCATTAATTATGGTGGCATGCAAAGAGCAATTAGGACTTGTTTACTTCTTCTTTTATTATTTTGATACTAACTATTAACAAGAATAAAAGAAGTATTCAACATTAATTGGATCATTTCGTTATAATCTAAGTCATAGTTTTAATGATTCTTAAAATGTGCATTTTTCTTTATTTTATTCTGACAACTTGTCAGTGTTCTATTTCAATTTCAAATCTTAACGGCAAGGCTTGATTCATTTTTAACTAAATACCAAATCAGTTTGCATGTTTAACAAATATATATTGTAAAGAAACTTTCATGGTTTAAACTTTCCAAAATACTCTATTAATATTAAAAGGGCAATAAAATAATGAAAGAAACCAGCAGGTGGATCTGAGAATATTTTTTGTTTTTGTTTGGTCTCAAGACTAGACTGGATAGAGTATTCGGTCTTGATATTAATTTTTTTTTTCGGATCTTCTATGGCAGCCACAAAAAAAAATTAAAAATTGATGCAAGACTGGATAGAGTATTTGGTCTGGACCATTTTTTTTTCAAATCTTCTATGGCGGCCACCAAGGAAAAGTGGAGAAAAAGTGAAAAATTGGTGAGACTGAATGGCCATTTCGGTCTGGGAAAAAGACAATTCTGGAGACCGAAATGACCATTCGGTCTTTGTGGTTTTTCAAAAAAAAAAAAAAAGCAATCATGCTGGTTCGCTAAATTTGAATTAATTAATTATGGCTTATAAAAAAAAAATCTTAGGCTAAGGGGTGAAAATGGAATGGATAATATTCAATCCGTATTTGAAAATTAGATACAAATATTTTATATTTGATATCTGGATCCTTGACAACTGCTGTCAAGCTTTCAAAAAAAAAAGATATTTGATATCTGAATATATGTACACATACATACATACGACTGTGGTTTCAAATTTTAATTATTAGATATACTATATAGTTTAATATATATTATGAAAAAAAAATTATGTTAATCGACAATATAATTAGACAAATATTGTTTGATATTTTTAAAGAATATGTGTGTGTGTGTAATAATAATAATAATAATAATAATGACAATAACAACAACATTTATATTCTTTTAACAAATATTTGATTCGTTGAATATTTAATCCATATCTGAAAAATAAAAATAGATATAGATATAATTTTACTATTATCCGTTCCGTATCCGATTAACATAATTTTGTTTTCATAATTAAACAATATTATGTTAATCGCCAATACAATTAAACAAATATTATAAGTTTGGTATTTTTAAAGAATATATATTTAATAACATTTATAGTTTTTTTAAACAAATATCTTATTCGTATATGTTAAATATTTAATCCGTGTCCGAAAAATAAAAACAAATATAAATATAATTTTACCATTATCCGCTCCGTATCAGATCCGTTTTCACCCCCAATTTAGGCTCCTTTCCAACTGTAGAAATATAAACAGGAGTTGAAGGGGCATCCGGAATAATCTCATTAGGCACAATTTAAACCGTTTGATCCGAAACAGAGGCTCCAGATTTGTCAAAAGCTCTCCAGTCAGAACCTTACAAGTGGAGAATAGAGAGAGGCCTCAATCGGATGATTAAACCCGCAGCAGGAAGCTTTGCATCCAAACTTTTTCTTTTTCTATTAATGAGCAGGATAGGCGCGAATCATCTATCTTTATAAAATGTATTTTTGCTCATGATTCGTTTATAAACGGTGTGATATGGATAATGGATTTGAAGAGAATAATCACATATCGATAAGTAACCAAATCACCTTTCTTATTCTAAAATCGTACAACAAAATCAGAGGAAATATTTTCTTTTGGTAAATTTGTTTGTATAAAAATTTAGTAAATATATCTCTATTCTTATATTATGTACGTAGATGTTCTGATCCGTCAAATTAAATAATTTGTATTATTTTAATTAAATACATATTTTTTACGTGTAGAAGTCTAAACTGTCATTTGTATTTATATCTATTATTTAATATGTTTTATCAGAAATAACCAACTCGTCAAACATTTTATAAAAATACCCGAATCGTAGAAAATTCCAAACCGCAAGAAATTCTTGCAGTTTGAGGTCTATATAATGTCCTTCATATGAGAGATCACATATTCGAAATTCAAAGGAAAGAATTCCTTATGAATATAAAATAATTAAAGTAAATTGATCTTCAACTATTACTCCGAAGAAAAAAAAAATAGCGTAGAATAACGTAAAGCAAATTGTAATTAAAAGATTAAAAAAATAAAACAATGTCCCGTTATCTTTCTAATAATATTACTACTAAAAATTAATAATGTATCAATTTTTCTTTAAAAAAATGCAAAATACCTAATCTTTTTTTGCGGATTAATCAAAATCCAATTCATATACAATGAATTAAATTCTAATATTTACTGTAACTTAAAAGTGCTCGGAGTCTCTCAACTTTTGGGGACAAAAAAAAAGTAAGAAGAGACAAATTAAAAACACCTACAGAAGGATTATATGGAGATGGTCCACCGATGATAACTTCACTATTTATTCATTTTATAAATGGTTAGAATATGGAGGGACATGCCTAATTCTAAATATAACACTATGTGGAAATCTCATATTCCATTAAAAATTAAAATATTTTTGTGGCTTGTACGAAAAGACAAGATTTTGATTAAAATTAACTTGGTAAATAAAGGTTGGCAAGAAGATACGAAATGTATGTTTTGTGATTAAATAGAGAGTACAGAACACCTTTTTGTTCAATGTTCTTTTATTAGCTTAATCTGCAACTGGATAGCAGATCATAATAACTTTAGTTATGATTGTCACACTTTGGAGAATTTATGGATAATTGATGTTTCTATTCCTTTAACATACAGATTATTAATTGAATTATTACGAGGTGATGTTCTATGGACTATTTGGTTAGAACGCAATATATTATGTTTTATGTTAGTTCCCCTTATTCTATTAAGGTTATTGATACTAAAATTATAGCTTTAACTCAATTTTGGTGTAAATCTAGAGAAGATAATTCATTCTCTAAATTAAATCTTATACTGTATTTTAATGTTAAGAATCTTTTAGATCTCTTTCTGCTGGAAGAGGACAGAAGTTCAGACACGATCCAAACTTTGGACCTCCTAGTACAGGGTTATGGGGATGGCAACCCCCCATATCCAATGTTTGGCGTCGAGGAAGAGAATGGAGACTTATTAGATTTGTAGTACTTAGTTTTATGCATGTTATGATGTTTTTGTAATTTTTTTTTAGAATTGTTGCCTTCTTGTGTTGTGGACATGGTAGGATGTTTTGGTTTTTTCAATTGTTTTTACTTATGTTTTGAACGGTTGTAAAGACTTGACATATTTGATTTTGATACCAATTTTAGGTACTAGATTAAATATGCTATGGTTTTTTATTTCAATGAAATCGGTGGTAAATATCACTATTTTTCAAAAAAAAAAAAAAAAGGAACATACTGGAAATGGAATAACTAATAAACAAATGGAAATATGTTTTGAGGGAAGAATTTGTGGTTTCATTGATTTTGATTACCTTTGTGATTTAATTGGTTTTAAACCGAATCAAAAGAATTTGGATTAAACGGTTTAGTTCATTTTTTAAAATAATTTTAATTATTTGGTTTGGTTTGAATTAAAAAAATTTAAAACAAGTTAAACCGAACCAATTGATAAAAAGAGTATAATTCTTTAGAGCCTATAAAAAGTTAATTATGAAAGTTTCCTTTCTTCTTGAGTATGAAAATCACTAGACGCTAATTCAATTTTGTATATTATAATAAAACATTATTTTGAGCTTATAGAAAAATCAAAAAATATTTCTTTTTTTATAAATCTTCTTGTTTCAGTGCAACAGAACAAATTGAAATTTAATTCCGTTTATTTGATTTGGTTTTAATTTAGTTGATTAGTTTAATTCGATCAGTTTGATTGTACTTTTCAAAATTAAATCAAATTTTAATTTTCTTATTTTATTTTGATTTTAACCAAAATTCTTTGTTAGGCGAGTTGTTCCCAGATCCAAATTCTTTGTTAGAAGATAAATCTTGCTTCAAATGATTGGCTAATGGGTTCCACCAGCAATGAAATAGGACCCGTAAATAATAACTAATAAGAACCCGATAGCCCACGCACAATGACTTGCAACAACACATTGGAATGTTCAAATCGACTATTTTAACCTTGAAAATAGAAATATAAGGAGTGGGTACACGTTACGAGTACAAAAGAGATGATGTATTTTAACCCTCCTCTATAAAATATTACATGTTTACTTGTAATCTAATTGTTAGAGTTTATTTTATAGTTGTGGAAAGGTTGTGTTTAATTTCTACTAACAATAAATTGTTCATTTTAATTTTAACACCTCCTATTATGAATTTCTAGTTCCAAACTGGATCGGATGTCAATCTGATAAAATTTTGGATCAACAGTTTATTTGTCAGAGTCAACTGGTTCAACTATTTATATCTTATATTATTCATAATCGAAAAGTTCGTCTAATGGTGCGCGAATCTTGACATGTGAATTAGGCTTCCATTCCATTATGGGATTCCTATATTATTCCTTGATGGAGCTAATTAGAAGAGACATATATTGATATTTTATACGTTTGATCTCTGGGAAAATACGGTATTACGTATTGTGTTAGAAGGCATGTCGGATAATATGACACGAAATTTTGGCACATTCGTAACATTCTATAACGTAAACAATATTTTTTCAAAGTTATTTTTAAGCTCAAAGTTGGATAGACAAAAGTATCCGATATCTGCACTCAGGAGCAGATCTATTAAGGCTCAATGGTAGAAGAAGTACTAATTGTTTATAGTGCATACCTCTGATTTGATTGAATGTTTGTTCCTGATAAGATTTAGTGTATTCTTTTTTTTTTTACTGATCTGGATGAATGTTTGTTCTAGTACTAAGTTTTTATTTTTTTAATGGTAGAAAAAGCTTAATATTTAAAATGGAGTCACATTAAACGAAAAGTTTAAATTAAGTCAAATTGTGCATCTACGACAGTGAGCCCACTGATTGGATTGCTATCAACCACATCCAAATTGCATCAAAATGTGCGTTAAATCTTGTAAAATCCATATAAAATCAACTGTTTAGAGGTTTTTTGCGTTCTTCACTCGAAATTCTCGGTTTAACGCGTAGAATATTAATTACCATGGATTTTATTTTCAATAAATCCAAATCTCATTTTTTTTAATTTCAAAAAATAGATTTTAAGACATTGAATCGACCAATTTTCTGATAAATTTATTGGACAAACTTCGATTAGAACAAAGTAGTTTCGATCTATTTATGTAGAAAAACTCGCCATGTTTTAGCTTTGCCAGTAATACTTGTAAAATTTGTTCCGTTCTAATTAATAATTTAAATAGCGTTTATCGCGTGATAGCGGCCGGGTTAAAAAAATTGCGCTATACCCAAGTAGCGGCGCTATTTAGATATAGTGCCATAATTTTTTTGAAAAAAAAACGCTATAGCGCCGCTATAGCACGCTATTTAGAATATTTGTTCTAATAAAAGTTCATAAATCCTTTGCAACTTTATTCATTTCTAATGAGATGTTTGTACGAATATATTTATGTATAAAAATATCAGCACGAATGCCACTAGAAATAATGAAATAAGGATTGATGATTCCGACATGATAAAACAAACATTGATTCAATCAATGACTAAATAGCTAAATTGATTGGTTGGTCAATTCAACTTGTCTAGCTTAAAGTTGAAGAAACCAAACAATAATATATGTACTCAGGGGTGGATTTATTAAGGCTCAATGGTAAAGAAGTACTAATTATTTATAGTGCATACCTCTGATCTAATTGAATGTCTGTTTCTGATCAGATTTAGTGTCTGTTCTTTTTTTCTTTTTTCCTGATCTGATTGAATGTTTGTTCTAGTTATAAGTTTTTTCTTTTTTGTTTTTAAATAGTAGAAAAAGCTTGGTATTCAAAATGAAGATATCACATTAAATGAGAAGTTCAAATTAATTCAAATGATGCTCTATGACAGTGGCCTCACTGGTCGGATTGCTATCAACCACACTCAAGTTGCACCCAAATGTAAGTTAAATCCTGTAAAATTCATATAAAATCCAACTGTTTGAATGTTTTTTGCATTCTTCACTCGAAATTCTCGGTTTAACGCTTAGAATATTACCATTGGTTTTATTTCAATAAATTCAAATCTCATTTTTGTGAATTTCAAAAAATTAGATTTTAAGGCATTGAATCGACAAATTTTCTAAGAAATTTATTGGACGAATTTCTTAAATGAATTCTCAATTTTTTATGATTCAACCCCCGACGTTCAGATCCAGTGAAGTAATCCAATCTTTGAGTTTTAAATTGGGACCGTCTGATTCAAATCCGTGATAATCTATCCGAAGTTGAGCGCACGCATCCCGAGAGATGAATTTGAATCGCTAAGCAATCTCAAGCGACGGATTCAAATCGAACAGTCTCGATTCAAAACCCAAAGATTGAGTTACTTTAGCCTCCCCCCCCCGAATTCACATCTTCTCCAATACCTAATAAGGGAAATCTTTTACAATTACTATATCTGAACCATTCTTTTTTAACTTGGCATGAATCTCAAAGCCCAAAAATACTGCTCCCTATTGCGGTCCAAATACTAAACCGGTTTAAATTTAATCTCAAACCGTAAAGTGAAGGTGATCCTCTACAATATCGGAGAGGATACGGATCCTTCCCCCTCCCACTAGCACAGATAGTGAAGTTAATGAATTTGAACCTGATAAGTTATTTGAATCTGACTCCTGTCCCTCCTTGACAAAAACCATACGTTAACTCCTGAGAACTTTGGTTACCAAAAAGTTGAAATTTGATTCCTCTTACGACTCTGCAGTCTCTACGAAATATTTTTAAGAAAAAAATAACTTTCAAAGCAAGGACTAACTATATAAGTAGATAGATGAGTAGCGCCTTCCGAATTTCGGTTCTTATAAATATGTGACGCAAACTTCGATTAGTACAAAGTAGTTTCGATCTATTTATGTAGAAAAACTCGCCATGTTTTAGGTCTGCCAGTAATTTTACTTGTAAAATTTGCTCCGTTCTAATAAAAGTTCATAAATCATTTGCAACTTTATTCATTTCTAATGAGATGCTTGTACGAAAAATATATTTATGTATATATATATCAGCACGAATGCCACTACAAATAATGAAATAAGGATTGATGATTCCGACATGATAAAACAAACACTGATTCAATCAATGACTAAATAGCTAAATTGATTGATTGGTCAATTGAACTTGTCTAGCTTAAAGTTGAACAAACCAACCAATAATGTTTGCGATTTCTCTTTATATTTATATGGTTGATGTATAATAATCGATTATTAACCATAGATAATCTAATTAAAAAGGGATGGGAAATGTCAAATATGTGCCACATGTGTAGGATGCAAGCAGAAACAAAGCAACATCTGTTTCAAGAATGTACATACATCAAAAGAGTAAAAATACACCTTGCCAGAATATTACCAGCAATTACCCCCAATGACTGGTACCGAACAACTAGTCCTGGCAGCATGGTAAATAGGATTGAACAGAAGAGTATAAGGCAAATACAAGTTACCATCTATTTTGTCACATGGAGAGAGAGGTGCAGACGCATATTCACGGATAACATGAAGGAACACGAGATACTGGCAAGGGAAATTGCACAAGAAGCTCAGAGTTGGTTTGGAATAACATGAGATATAGTAGATGTTGATTAGTGACAGAAGGAAGGCCTTTAGATGTTACATGTTACAAGTTCTTTATTTACAGTACTTTTATTAATTAGTTGTAGTTATTTTATAGCTTTCTTTATTGTAATTTAAATTTCGAAAATGTACTTTTGACACCCCTGGTGTCTACATATCAATAGGAATTTGGGGGCTGGACCTCCATATTTCATCTCAAAAAAATCACCTACATTTCATGAACAATTCATGAGCAGCATATTTATGCTATGTTCGGTTGTTAGTCGGGAACGGAAATGGATTTGGATTCGGATCCAATTTGAATGACCAAAATACTGTTTTCGTGGGAACAAAAACTCACTCTGACTGAATTTTGTTTTTCCCACGGAAACAGTAAAAGCCAAACAGGACCTTAAGGTGACAGTCAAAGTGAATTTTTTTTTCCCACAAAAATAGTAAAAGCCGAACAAGGCCTTAAGGTGACAATCATATGTAGGGTATCCTCTAATTTGACCTGTTATGAAGAGGTGTTGATCCGTTATGAAGAGGTGCAAATTCTTTATGAAGAGGTGCATTGATTTTTATATAAATCATATCATTTTGTCTCTTCTATCTCTTAAAAAACGTGTGAATAGTGACAGCCAAATAAAGAGAAAAAAAAATAGAAAGCACCCAGAAACACTCTGTTAATATTGAAGGTCTTAGGTTGTGGAAAACGCAAGGCTTTCGGCTTCGGCTTGTGATTTCTTGCAAAACCAATAATATTGTTACGCTCGCAAGATCTACTTTCGCTTTCGCTTCCGCATAAAGATTAATAGAGTAATTTGTAAGTTTTTTCCATTAATTAACAGAACCTTATAAGTTATTTGAATCTGAGTCCTGCCTCTTCCTAGCAAAAATTTTGTGTCCGCTCCTAAGAACTGTTGGTTACCAAAAATTGAAAATTTGATTTCTCTTACAACTTCACAGTTTTTGTAAAAAAAAAAAATTCAAGCAAGGACTAACTATACGAGTAGATATGAGTAGCGCCTTCCGAATTTCAGTTCTTATAAATATGTGACGCAAACTTCGATTAGTACAAAGTAGTTTCGATCTATTTATGTAGAAAAACTCGCCATGTTTTAGCTCTGCCAGTAATTTTATTTGTAAAATTTGTTCCGTTCTAATAAAAGTTCATAAATCCTTTGCAACTTTATTCATTTCTAATGAGATGCTTGTACGAAAAATATATTTATGTATATATATCAGCACGAATGCCACTACAAATAATGAAATAACGATTGATGATTCCGACATGATAAAACAAACACTGATTCAATCAATGACTAAATAGCTAAATTGATTGATTGGTCAATTGAACTTTTCTAGCTTAAAGTTGAACAAACCAACCAATAATATATGCGGTTGTTCTTTATATCATCACCTACATTTCATAAACAATTCATGAGCAGCACTTTTATGCCATGTTGGGCTGTCGGCCGGGAACTGATAAATATAAATTATATATATATATTTGATCTAGTGTTTATCATAAAATAACATTAAATATCTTGTATTTTGAATATAAAGTGAATATAATATATCTAGAATCAAATTACTGCGGTTGTTTGATTTTAAAATGCAGAAAAAGATGAAAACTGAAAAAATAGTCCTCAGTGCGAACACACTCAACACTTAGCCAAATTTCCAGCATCGCAGCGCCTCAGAAGAAAAAGTCCGAGCGTAATGCGTCCACATTCATCAGCCAGTGCGGGTCATCCATCCGCACTCAATACTTAAGCCGATTTCAGAAACTTCGGAATAGCACGGAAAACAACAGTGTGGGTGATCCATTTGCACTCAGGTTATTTACTCATAATTTACTGGAAGTTAAATAAGGAAAGTTGGAGCCAGTGCGGTCATCCATCCGCACTCATCATCAGTGCGGACGCATTGAGCCTGCAGACAATCAGAATTACACGGTTTGACAATTTTTCTATTTCTAGCGCACTAAAGACGTGTTGTGAGAGTCAAATGTGGACAAGCAGTCTGGAAAACAATCCAAAGTTAGCACCCACTAACCTCACTTTCTAGCATCTTAATTGAGCATAGCCCTTGGGGGAGGGGGGGTCATTCCCATTCAAGACACAACTCTCATCCCTCTCTCTCACCCTTGGTACATGTCTACATCGATAAATCTGCAACAATTCTCGGAGTGCCAGAAGCTTTTTGAGAAAGGAGAAGGAGAAGATCTTTTCAAGATTTCGGCAAAATTGTGGTTTCTAATTTGATAAAGGGTGTAATCATTTCTTTATTCTATTTCTTCTTCTTATTTTTGTCAATTTTTGTAATGTATCATTTCAAGAGGGAGTAGATCTCTCTCTAGGGATTTAGGTCAATACATGAACTTGTTTAATTCTATTTTATTCGGATATTTATTTTTATTATGATTGTTTTATGGAATTTGATTGTTAATTTCTACGATTTATCATTTGTGTTGATTACATAGCTAGTACTTGAAATTGATGTAATCCCACTTTGGATTCGAAAGAACCAAAGTAGTTAGGATAATAGGAGAGTATCAAATTATAAATGCAAATACCCTAGGTTTTGATTAGATCTAACCAATTTGTAATCTAAACAAAAACTACATAAATTAGGGTTAGGGACTTGGTAAAGGACGTAACTGTGAAATCAAACCCTAATTAGGACATCTCAAATTGAATTGGATATTGGTATGAAGGACTTAATCGTGAAGTACCAATATTCGAGGAGAGGAGAGACTAACAAGAGCTTATGATCTAGGTAGTTAGGGTGAAGGATGTAACTGTGAAGTCCGAATTATTTAGGCACGTTATTAATTCATGAAAGTGATCCTTAATAACATATTAGGTTAGAAATCTCATCAAATCATATATGAATTTAAACAAATACCGAATAGATAGAATTATCAAGGAATTGTAAACTGAATACCCCTAAATCTCCTAAACTTGAAAACAACTCAACCTTTCTTTTCTTTATTTTACTTTCATCTATTGTTTAAAACTCTTTTCTTCCAGATATTGAACCCAGATCTATGATCATTAGAACAAAACCCCCCCAATTTACTTTATTTGCACTTTACTTTCTTTTATTTTCTGAAATTAATTGTTAAAGTTTAAGCTAAGTATTTACCATACTCTCTATGATTCGACACCCTAAGTACTACATTGATTGGTTGTGCGCTTGCAACAAACCTTTCTTTAGATATTAAGGATAATAAATTTAAAGGCAAAAAGAGTATAATCCAAGCATAGTTTTGTATATCCAAAATACTCATCAGAAAAGAGAATGGATTTAAATTTGGATCCAATTTAAATGACCAAAACACTATTTTCGTGGGAAAAAAAATTCATTTTGACTTAATTTTGTTTTTTCCACGGAAATAGTAAAAGCCAAACAGAACCTTAAAGTGGCAATCAGAGTGAATTTTTTTTTCTCCACAGAAACAGTAAAAGCCGAACAGAGTCTTAAGATGACAATCATATGTAGGATATCCTCTAATTTGCACCAATAGCAGCTCGACAACATAATTTGGATTGAAAGACAACTTCTAACATTTTTAGGGACACTATAACCGTTGTTCTTTTTTTGGTGTGAGGCACCTAAAACTGCCTTCTACTAGGGGAACTGATTGATGTCTTGATTAGAAACCACGGAATCTTTGACCCAATAATTAAAGCATATTAGTGCATATACATTTGAGATACCTACATGAATGAAAAATTAAAGGGTTAAAGAAAAGCGGAGCAGGTTCACTGTTATTTACTTTGCTTAACAAAGGAAATTCACAAGTGGCTTTTCCGAGCTAACTCTATTGCATTTTTAGTTAAGCTAAATATAGGTAGGTCATGTAATTTTTCTTTTCTCTAAAGGCTAACTGAGTGATGTTCTGATTTTTTTTTTAATAATAGAATCTTTGACCGAACCACATTCGTGTGCAGAATATTATTTCAGTTAACATGACATTATTATTTTAATTATCAAGTATTATTGAAGATATATACTAAAGATATTGAGGATCTCTGACAAATCCTGAACATTATAATAGAAATCTTCTAATCCTTGTAAAATAGGAAACTGCAATGTGTACATGTGCTTGTATAGGCTAGACTACAACATATACAAGAATGGGACAGTATCCGTGAGGATAAAAAAAATACAATTGCCGAGGGTACACCGACAGAAACGTGCTATTTCTAAGTATATTAGTATTACCGACAGGAGAATCCGCGACGATACCGTCGGCAAAAAACACTTTTATCCTCGCGGATACTATCCCATTCTAGTTGTTATACATTCCTAAATTACAATATAGCTGTTGTACATGCTAATTTCAGCTATAATCTAATCTAATCAATATCTAATCAATCTGTAGATTGCAGTTTTCTATTTTACAAAGATTACAAGATTTCCATTATAATGTTCAGGATTTATCAGAGATCCTCAGTATCTTCAATAAGTGTACTTGTGATTAATTAATTAAAGAAAAAAGGGTTAGACTCTTATTCCTTTGGGATGTGATATGAGTACCCGCACTCTCATTCCTCCATTATCCCCCAAATTTTATTTGTTCAATTTCATCCACATTTTTCATGATCTATAAGAAATTTTGCAAATCTAAAACCACGAATGTCTTCTAAGCAATTTTATCTTTCAAATAAGATCCATAATGACATATTTTCGAGCTCGTCATCACACAAATATTTATACCTCGTCATTTAAGTATTTATACCTAGTATTTTTCACATGTGATACTCCTGACATTTAAAAGTATTAATATCAAGTATTACAAGTATTTATACCTATGGACGAAAGTATTTATACCTATGTGGTCAACTATTTTTGTTAGAAAAAGGTTGACGCAGGGACGATTAGGGAAATGTGATGCAGAGATACGGGGTCCACGATTAGGGATAAAATACTTGCAAGTATAGGTATAAATATTTGCACGATGAGGTATAAATACTTGCACAATGAGGTATAAATACTTGTGTGACGATGAATTCAAAAGTACGTCATTATGGATCTCATTTGAAAGATAAAATTGCGTAGAATACGTTCATGGTTTTAGATTCGCAAAATTCCTCATAGAACGTGAAAAATGTGGAAGATATTGAAAAAAACAAAAAAAATCACCTTTAAAAACGTGTATGATTCTTCTCCCATGTAGTTTGAGTGGTATCTTTATATAGTTATATCAAGTTAGACATACAAGTATTAATATCTTAATTTGCAAGTATTAATTTATTATCTTCCAAATATTTATACATATGATTTTAATTAAACTTGAAAAATCACAGTGTTGTGAATAAATTTAATTAAACTAGTTAGTTAAGTTAGTTTATGAGAAGTTAAAATCAGTTTAAGAGATGGAGGTACAATGCGGGTACTGGAGTGTGGGGATTGAAATAATTATTCTATTCCTTTCACCAAAGAAAAAAATGAAATTGTGAAATATAGGATTCTTTTTTCTGGAAATTCATTTATGTAAAAACTGAAACATATTTAAAGTTTCAACTAATATTATTTTGAGAAATTTAGATATATACCCATCACAACTTTGTTAATTAGATATTTCCTCATCAAAACTTAAAAATTAGTTATTTTCCCATCTAAACTTACATTATTTATAAATATCCCCATTACTTATTTTTATCAACTAAAAACACAAATTAATATTAATAAAAAAATTAAAATGTCTCTTTTAGCCTTATGTGTGCTCTCCCCTTCCCTTCTCATCTTCTCCCTTCACATCTCGTCACACCCAGTAACCCCCCCCCCCCCCCCCCCCCCCCCCCCCACACACACACACCAAATTTAGTAGTCCGATATATCTAATAATATATTGCATCTCTATTATTTTTGTTGCTGCGTATTTCATTAATTTATTTACAAAAACATATACCAACAATAGTTTTCCAAATTCTAATGTTCAATGTACTACATTGGTGCATAACTTTTGCATGAAAATATTCATTTCGGAATAGTCATCCCATAATTCAAGAGCATGGGAAAACAAGAGATAAAGTAAGAATAAAGAGAAGCATGCATATATATACAGTCAACAGTTTTGTTTTGGCGGCATATGCATGATATTAGCAGTTTGATCGAATGTCTCCTGCTGTGAAGAAGAAGCTTACCCTTTTTTTGGTCATAGAAATAACAAATGTAGCCAAACCACTGTAATGACATCGGAGCATAATCAAAATTGGCCGGTAAGACCAGTACTGGATGCCATGGCTACTGACCGGTCAGTTGTGCTGACAAATTAAGCAACAAAAGGACATTATGTTGTTCATGCAGCTTGTGGTATGGAGGGAGTAGCGTGCTAGGTGTTTTAGAGATGCGAAGAAAGAACCTCAAGTACTCGTGGAGGAAATGATGACCCAATTGCAAATCCTGAAGAAAAATCTTGAATAAAACACACAATGCCATCAAAATTAATTGAATACTAGCACTTGAGGAGAAGCCACAATCAGGACATGAACGACAGCATAATTTTGAGTCAGGATTGAAACTTTCAATAATTTTTAATAAAAACAGTGGAGGTACAGTGAGACAAGAACGCGTGAAGGAGGCAGGGACCCATATTTGATTAGAGCTGTGAAATTGGGGAGGGGGGGGGAGCTGTATTCTAGTGGTAAGGTTAAAAGCGACATTTTCTTTTTTTTTATTGATATTAATTTGTGTTTTTAGCTGATTAAAGCAAGTAATGGGGATATTTATAAATTATGTAAGTTTAGATGGGGTAATAACTAATTTTTAAGTTTTGATGGGGAAATATCTAATTAACAAAGTTATGATGGGGATATATCTAAATTTCTCTATTATTTTAAACCAATAAGTGCACAAAAAGACATGCTCAATTATTGAGGTTCTTTTCCTTCATTCACCTTCATTTTGGATATTGGGTCATGTTATTAAAGGCGAGTGTTTTGAGTTTGACATAAGATTATTATATCATTTAACGCTCTTGCAACAATGTGGTGGTAAATTTTCAAAGATTCAAAGGTGCTGACTTGGCTAGTTGCAAGTAGGGCAAGGAAAAATGCAACATTATGGTGGTGATATTGTGTAAAACAGAGGTCAGATGTAAACAGAGTAGTTAATGCTATTACATAAGAAACTGATGTAATAATGTACAAACTATTGTTGTAAACATCTTTATTAATATAATCTTGGTAGTTCCTACCAAGCTTTCAAAACAAATAAAGAAATGTGCTGGTCAATTAAGTTGGTGGCAGTTGTGGTTATTATCAAAAGTTGAAAAAGAGGATAATAATCGAGAAATAAGAAGAGAAAGGTCGCAAATTCAAAATCCAGTATTAGTATCAAAGATGATTTGAAGACTTTGAACCCTATTTCATTCCTTAAAAAATTGACATCGGAGAACTATATATATAAACCAAACATTGACATAAATTTAAAAGAAAACTGACAGCTGTTGTCAGTACGTATTCTCAAAAAAAGACATAAATATAAAAAATGTTAATTAATTGCTAGAGATGTAATTAGTATCCCTGGTCATGCGTAAAATTATAAAATGCCTTTTTGGGCCCAGCATTGCTCAATGCTTCTCTCAGTCTTCTTATCATCTTATGTTTCCATATATCCTTGTGGAAACATGCTCAAAAGTATGTTATTTGTTTACGAGTACAAGAAAAAATGTCATCCAACTGTTTCCATGGAATGTATGCAATGCAGGAGGATTTCTGTATCACTAATCCCATTATTTATCTTGGTTAATATTTTAATTTGCAAACTTAAATTAAAGCCCTTGCTGCAATGAAGGGACGCTTTGGGGTGGGACCAAAGGGGAAAGGCAAGTGACGACGTTAGGCATAGTGAAATCAAGTATTGCTTGGTGCTAAATGCACCATAGATTGCCAATCCAATCCACATCTGTCTTCCTTATTTCTCCAAACAAAAACTTTAGGCCACCTCCCTTTATGTCTAGTGCGTAAAGAGTAAAATCTGCAAGAGATTTAACAAAACAAGTTTTTTTTTTTTTTTGGTTGAAAGCCCGTAAGCGATTGCATTGATTTAATGATTTACAAAGTAACTGTTACAAAAGTTTGTTTTGTTAAAATTAAAAAGCATTAAAACCTATACATTGAGCTACTTGTGCAGTTATCTAATTAGATATGTCAGAAAATGAAAGATATGTGAAGTCACAAAACAAGTGATGTCAAATGAAATTATAACAAAAATGTGGTTGAACCCAACTAGTAGCTCAAGTAATTAATAAGCTATTAATTAAGCTGTTTTCAAAGAAAGTCATTGATTCAAGCTCCAATAGACACAATGCTACGAAAATATGTTCTCTCTCTTCATCACTAAAATAAAAAAACGAACTATATCTAAATTAATTTATCCCTATTAATTTAGAATATGTCCTGCATTTTTTACAGTATGCAACTCATAAACATAATTATGTTTCTTTTCCTAACATTGTTCTTTCCACTGCTCAGGATTTTATACTTTCATTTGATATAATATAATTAATAAGAAAGAGGAAGATGAATGGGCTAGACCCATGTTTTTCTTCAAAACAAAAACAAGGGAGGGTCAAGAATTCTTTCTAGATTCCTTGGTACCTTTGTTTTAGTTTTGACTCTTCTCCATTGATCATGTGAAAAAAAAAAAGTGCATCTCACCTAATTAATCTATAGTTAGTAGTGCATCACAACTAGTCAACGAGGTATATCTATGCACGGTACAGGATATCTCCACTCATAATTGGATGTGGTATTGTGGTTAGCTAGCGGCTTAGTGTAAATTACTCAATTATACATTCCAAAATAATTCTTGTTTGTCATGCAATATTTTCTTATAAATTATATTTTTGTCCTATTATGGTGATTTTAAGTTGTACATTAACATTAATAAAAAAATTGTGAGCTTAATCATCTACTTTATCACAAAGACTTGATTAGAGGTAATAAACCATACACCATCAATTAGAGTTTGAGCCGGAACTGATTAGTACTAATGCATGAATCTCAAGAGTATCTTTCTTTGTATGCTTCATTTAGATATCAAAGGAACTACTTTCTTGAACAAAGGCCCAATTGAAGTATTTTAATTAGACCTAATGGTGCTATGTTTAAGGTCTTTTATAATACTTTGCACGCCTGTTGAGTTTGCTTGCGTAGTCGCATTAATAAGTTCATAATGCACTAACAATGTGGATAATAAAGGCAATTAGGCTTCATTAAACTAATAAAGTTGAATTGAAGAGACCAATTATTAGAGAGGTTAAATTCACTTGGTAGAAGCAAATTTCAGTACCACTATAAAGGTCGATATCATGCCGATGTGTAAGGAAACTGCAAGTTGCCGCGTGACGAAAGCCTTCGTACTTTTGCTCTTGCCTTGTAGTGTCGACTACGAGACGCCTCTTTTCTAACTTTTCATCCTCTTTTTAAAAAAAAATTATATAAACTTATACCTAATAATTTTTAAGCTTTAGGTTAGCAGCGCCATTTTGCTGGTTTACCCTCATTAATTCCAATCGGCACTATCAGAAACAAAAAATGCTGACCACAAAGAACTCAATTGGAGACTGCTTTTTCATGTTCACCCTTAACAAAAGTTCTACTATTAGTAATGTAGTTTTAGTCCCCCTAGATTTCGACAAATGTCTGCTACGAAAACAAGAAGCCAAGCTGCTTTTTCATGCTGTGGATAATTAGTGTCATTACACCTATGTCTAATTAAAATTTAAGATTGCTTATGTCTAAAGGGGTACTTGTCAATGCCATAATGACAAATTATATAAATTATACCTACTTTAGAGAATCGAAGAGTCCGAGATCATACGTTGGTTGATATATATATTAAATATTTCAAAGTTTTTAGTGTTTGCAAGAAACAATACTAGGCTTATGAGATAAGCTTGAAGGCACTTTTCAGGATTAGCTTAATGGGACTTGATCCTTTGCCTCATGTTTGGTTAGCATCCACAAAAATATACTTAAATATATAAGGGTAAAACAAAAAACCTCATTCTGCTCCTTTTCACGTATTTAAAGTACACTGCACTACGTTGAACCTTTCTTTAACAAAAAGATGAAATAGACACGCTATTTCAAGAGCCGTTTAATATTTATAGCAATCCACAAGTGAAAAGGAAAGTTGTTTCATTAAATTTCCAGGACTAGGGATTAGGGAATGAGAAAAATGAAAGCCCAAATTTGAGCCGGAATAGCAAGGCCTGGTTTTTTGGACTTACTGTACTCATGGGCCATGTTAGAGCCCAAATTGTATTTGGGTTAGCTAAAATTTTAGATCACTGGCATCAGAACATCAGGTTATTTTTCAATTTGAGAGTCATATTAAGATTTGGATCAGTTTCAATTTGAGATTTTAATTTAGTTTTCTGTTTACGTTTAGATTGAGTTGGTTCTGGTACATGTTTCGGTTCAGTATGATGTTAATTTTGGCCAACCCCTTCCAGTGTTTTGGGATTCCGGCTCCGGTTGGTTTGGGTTTTGGGCAAATGTGCTCACAAGTTCAGTCATTTTTAAAAGCTTCAAATCTCAAAATATTCTCGATTGGATCAGACTTTAAGTGTTCGAGTTTCAAAACAATCCGGGTTGGGTTCTCTGATCATTCAAATACCAGAATAATTAAGGGAGAATTGGCTATTGCTCATGTACCCATTAAAACTTTTCTAAGTTCCAATTTCCCCATCAAAATCTCATAATATCTTATTTCCCCATCTAAATTTAAAATCCTTTCATATTTCCCCTCTTCTTAAGTTAACTGAAATAATCTTATCTAATTAATCATTAATTCTATAAAAAAAAATTAATATGATCCTTTAATTCTGTTAACTCCTCTTTCTCTGTGCGCTGTGGGTTGTGCCGTTGTGGTGAAGCTAATTAATTCAAGGGAGAATGTCAAGTTCAAAGTAAAGCTAATTTGACTATGTAGTATTTACAAACAACATGTCGCAATTTTGGTGAAATGCTAAAATGGGTCATTAGTTGTTATGTTCCAAACTATCTGAGTCGAGCTTGCGTGGTTTGAATGTAACAGTAATAAAAGGAAATTGGGTGCAAAACACCCAAGTGCAGGTGGGACAATTAATTACATGCTCTTGAGGCATGCCATGGTTGGTACAGGTATATTCCAAGCTTTCTCCCAGCTTGAAGGCAACATCTTCAAGCTATCACTTTTAATGAAGGAAAGCAACCATGCATCTAACTTAAAGTGTCAATTATGTACATATCCTATTGAGTACATACTGAAAAGAGAAATATTATTTTAATGAGATTACTGCCGATGCACCAATCCAAGCAATAGACTTAATTTAACTATTGTTATAGAAAAAAAAAAAATTCTCAATAAATAATTATTGTTATAGGAAAAGCCAATTTTATGACCAAGCAAGGTCATACCAGTACAAGACAGGATCTAAAATATACATAGATTCATTGTTGATTTTTTCTTTATTTTTTTTTTTTTTTTGTAAAAAGTGGTTAGTAACCACTGACCACCAGTTCTATTGAAACTGACAGTTCAATTGGTACCAGTTCTATTGAAACTGACAGTTCAATTGGTTCTGCATACTGGCACCAGTGGGGATTTACAATACATTAGTTTCAAATAACAAGTGTTTCTCCTACCAAATCACAATAAAAAACAATATCAACATCATAACATACAATATCATCAATGAAAAGAGCTCAAAATATACTCAATAGTATATCCAGATTTCAATACCTTTTCGTTGCTTATCTTCTTTATTCCTCACAGTCGTGGAAAATTTAATGTATTGTCCTCCAAATCCATGTCCTATTCTTAATTCCAACTGCAACCTATAATCCTCTTCCCCTCTCCACTAAATCTCCTTGTAATTTATAAAATGTATCATTTTTCTTAGCTTGACATCAGTAGTTAGCCAGATTAATCTATTTCTTAGCTTGGCATCAGTACTTAACAGTTTTACAATTTCCTCTTCTAAAAATTAATCTATTACTTTCAACCAAACGGTCCATCAAACTGGTTCTCTAACAAATTTAACTAATTTTTAATCTTTTAGAGGTATTAAATTAACTAACTGCCATAGCTGCTCAACAGTATCACAATTTAAGAAAATAAATATTTTTTTTAATGTGCAATACAAACCCAATTATATTGTACAATTGAACAAGAAACAAATAAATGATTTACGGTTTCTAGCTACGGCCGAATACACAATGTAAATCACCCTGCCAACCACTCTTGTATCATCCTTAGTAACTTCTACCTTTCTACTGACCAAAAGAAAAGCTTTAATTTTTAAAGATATTTAAGCCTGCCAAGTCATATCATATTGTTTACTGAAGAGGGTTCAAATGCCTCCATTTTTTGTATCTCCATCATGCCTCCATTTTTAAAAACTTAAATAACTCAAAGTTTAAATCTTAAACGTCGAAATAAAACCGTTAGATGTAATCTATGTTATTTTTACTATGTGTCCATAAAAAATTATCACATTTTGATTTAGCTTTTATATGAATTAATAAGTTGAAAAATCAACGTCTAGAAATTATCCACATTTGTATACATTTTTACAAGCTCGAGATAACAATCAAAACAAAGTTGAAATGCTATGATTTTTTACATGTGTATAGATAAAATGATATAGTTCATATCCAACGGTTTTATTTTGAATTTTATGATTTAAATTTTGAGTTATTAAAGTTTTTAAAAATAAAGGCATGATGGAAACACAAAAAATAGAGATATTTGAACCCTCTTGTTTACTAGTGCAGTAATGTAATTGAAATTAAAAACTGCATATCCATTTATTTAGTTTTTCCTTTAAAAATGGAGATCAATGGAGTTGCTAGAACTTGAGAAAAATGTTTGTGTTCCATCATAAAAAAAAAAAAAAAAAAAATCTGAAAAATTAATCATTGGATGAAACTGGCAAATCTGTCAAGAAATAACAGTATTTCGTCTTAAAACATTTTGTATTGTTCTATATTAGACTTAATTATACTGATTTTGCTAAAGAGAAAATAAAATTTTGTTAAATCTAGATGGGTTTGTCATCTGCATAACAGCACAAGCGTACTGACAATTGGGCTGGTACAGTCACTTAACAATGCTGGTTTGACAATGGGAACTGGTAAGGATTGTTTCAGGTTGGCTCATGCAGTTGATTACTGTAGCATCCCCAATATATTATGAAACAACAACTGTGCATTAATATGACAATGCCTAAAACTTTTCCAGCCTGTCTGACCAGTAAAAGCAGTTCGATCCAAAGAAGGATGCTGGAGTTCGAATTGGCAATGGTTAGCTGCTGATAGATTATTGATGCGTAGGACTTTGGATGAAGGATTTAGTAATCATCCAACAACCTTGAAAGGTGCCATTTCACTTAATTTTCTGCAATATAACAGAAAATGCTCATTTCTTGTAATCAAGCATAATTGATTAGTCATGAATAAAGAATGGAAAAGAGAAATTTTCCCTTCACCAACTAATCATTCAAAATTTGTCTTTATTGGGTACTTGTATTAAATGACAAACACGGAAAATCTGCATAATCAGATATCCACAATACATGTGTGATTACCAAGTACTATGATGAGTACAAACAGAGAAGGTTAGGTAAGAGTAAAGCATCAATCCCAAGTTCCTTCCTAACAACAAGTTACATGGTTAATTACCAACTTTGCTTGAAAATGGGTAATAACTAACACGACTCATCTAGTCAAACTTCAAAGGCAATTTTCAAAGTTTGTATTCATGAGCATTTCTTTGAAAGTTTATAATTAACCCAAATCTACAATTAAATAAAGATCAAGAATATTTATAAATTCGAAATAGGGCATGTTATGAGGATAATTACGGAAATGCTCATCCCAATATAACATATTCTTAAAGCATATGTCAATAGAGGGCTAAAGTATAAGGAACAAGTTTCAAGAATTAAAGGATAATAACAAAGGAAAACCATAGAAATCAAAGCAACTTTATGAGGAATCCAACTAATGCAATTATAAATAAAAAGTTAAAAACACAACTCACATAAATAAAGTCTCTTATAAATTCATATAAATTGTTCGCAAACAGCCTCACCAATCTACATTATTACAATGGTATGACAGTGTTATACAACGCACTTCAGATTTTTGCCCCCACCCCCCCAAATATCCTATGAGACTACAAAATGAAACCCTCAACTCAAATTAAAATGTGCACACTGCTCCCTGTTTAAAGACATCAGAAGAACAAACAAAATACCTATACTTACCTGTCAAACTTAACCCAAAACCACTTCTTCACAAAGTATCACAAAACTAAATTCATATATTCAGATCCAAACTCAAATTTAAATCTGTAACCCTTTGTGCCTTCCAATCTTCATACTCTGGATCATCTGTAGGCAACTCATGTCTACAAAGGGGGCATGTATTTCTCACACTGAGCCATGGTAAAATGCACTCCTCATGATAATTATGCATACAAGGAAGCCTTTTAACCTTCTGATACAAACCGATCGAATCTCTACACACTGCACATTGAATTTCATCTTTGGACAATTCATCCTTTGTCAGATAAATTGAAGGTAGGTTTTCAATTATCAACTTAGCAGCAGGAGGTCTAGATTTCAAGAAACTATCATGATCTGAGAGATGACTTACTACAACATCGTATGATTCAAAATCCGATGTGTACACAAATGTCTCCTGGTCTTCTACCAAATAGGAATCCGTATCCTCTGGATCTACCGTAGTTCTGCCGAGACTGTTGGAAGCCATGAGCACCTCCCATCCAAGATCGTTGTTGTTGCCATCGACCTCCTCCCATTCGAAATCTTCAGATTGGATCTGATCTCTTCGTTGCGAATCCCCAAGCTGGAGACAATCCCAGCGTATCGGATAGCACGGATCCGAGTTCGGGTCGGTTCCAATAGCGATGATCTGTTCGTCGGAGTAGGACTCAAGCTCGGAATCGCAGGGACGGGCCCTGGAAAACTCGACCGAATCGGATGAGGATGACGACTCCGATAAGGAGATGCGACGGGAGAGGAAAAAGTCGTCGGAGGTCCAGTCCATGGGTAGGAGGGAGGAGGAAGGAGGTGATGCCGCCATGTCAGTGGAGATGTCGAAACCGGAGAATCTTTAGGGAAGAGCGTTTACTCGAAGAAGAAGGATCTCCCCTGAATTGATATCGGGGGTTCCGAGTAATATAGAAGAAGGGTTTGACGAAATGGGTCGGATCCTAAACTAACTCAACTTTATGTTTCGAGCCAAACCGTCCGATCAGAATCCGGACCAATCCGGCCTGAGATGAATGGACGCTTTCAATTAATATTCGTGTTAAATCAGATCAGACAGTTGGTACTAAAACACAAAATTTGAGTTACTTTAGGGACCCGTATTCGACGAGAATAGGCCATATTCTCTATAATTATTGAAAGTAGAATTCCTTTTATGTTTGGATCCAAACCGTCCGATTAGAATCCGGACCAATCCGGCCCAAGATGAATGCACGGTTTCCTTTAATATTCGTGTTAAATCAGATCAGACGGTTGGTACTGAAACACAAAAATTGAGTTACTATAGGGATTTGTATTCGACGAGAACAGGCCAGATTCTGTATAATTATTGAAAATAGAATTCCTGCTATAATGGTGGTTAGTTGAGGCGATCACACATTAAATTTGATGCTATTTCTAATTTCCCCTAAAAATAAAAGTTACTGTTGAGAAGGGATTCAATTAGCATAACTTTTGATATCTCATAATAACCACAATTTTACACAAATAATACAAAAATAAGCTTCTCATAGCAGTGCGAATTATAGATCTTGTTTTATTCATAAAGTATTATATTAACGCAAAGTTTGTTTTGTATAAGATCAAAAGGTGAGGAAAAGAGTTGCACAAATTAATCGCGATAAAATATTGACTTTTTGAACTTCTTAGTTATTCTATCAAACGAACTTCAATTTCTTATTTTATTTTTCGTGATCATATAATTTTGGAAAAAAAAAAAAGATCAATTGTTCATATTTTATAATAATTAAGGAATTAGTTATTATTATTTATGAAAAAATAATTATGTTAAGATATCAAATTTATAATAATGAAATGCCTCCTCATTTATCTTAGATGTCAATTTCAGAATTTAATAGATACAAAAAGAAAATCATTAGAACAAAGTAGAGCAACAGGAGAAATGGAGAATCCAAATTATTTAACAGATAAAAATATGGCAAATGTGGGGCATAACTGATTTAAAGAGAATCATATCAGCCGACAGCAGCCCCTCTAGAAATTATACACGCGGGAATCAAACCTAACATTCGATGACTCGCTACATATTTTGGCAGTCCTGACCGCCGTAGGTGATCTTAGGTTAAGGACAGTTTAAAACGGTGAGGTTGAATGAGAGAATGCCAGGCTGGCTTAAAGTGACATTTGGGCTGTATGCCTTGCCGATCCAACGCAAGGGATGGAATTAGTGGTGTGCTAATAGCGAAGGTTCTGGCGGAATGGCAGATCGCATGTTTTCCCCGCGAATAGCTGGCGCGCTTTTTCTTTTTTCCAATTATTCCTTCACTTTAGTGAGTGGGTATCCTCTGAGATATCTCATATTTTGCGTGACCGACGTGTCCGGTGCCTACTCGGGGGTGACGTAGGGGGTCAGTATTATTTGAGCTTTGAGATTCGTGCAGAACATATTGCAACGGTTGAGACTTTCTAAAAAGTCACGCAAAATATGATATCTCAGAGGATGCGAATCCCACTTTAGTACCGCACTGCTAGTGCGAGTTCGACAAATTCACATCCTCCCAGGTTAGCGGACTGAGTACAATTGAATCGAATGGTTCAAAATTGGACTGTTATTGGCACGAATCTCAAAGCTTAAATAATATTGTTCCCCTCAGTCATTTCAAAAAAAGAACCGGATGAAATTAAATCTGGACCGTCCTTTGCAATTGTGTTGGAATCAGGTACCTGTTTTCGCATGTGAAACGCTCGGAACAGGCTATACCTGTGAATGTGTGATAGAATAAAAGGGTATACGAACTTGAGAACAAAAAAACCAACCTTACCGTTTAACAGTCGCCTTTATCCGTGTTATTTTCTATAATTTATCCAACATTGCTGAAGTTTACAAAAATATATATAAATAATACCTGGTGTTTAACGTGGTTTGGGTAGTTGTATCGGTCCAAAATTATTCCCTTAAAATGAATTTATGCTACCTGTTACACGCGAGAGAACCATGTCACCTACTTGATAATGACATCCGGTTATCATTATTTAACAGCAAAACAAGGAATAGGATTCCTGATTAGGATCTCCAAAATAACATATCAAATGATTCATATTCAAACGAGTAGAAAAATAAAAAAAATTGTAAAACATAGATTTTTATTCGAACATTCATAAGCCAACTAGGGGAGCCGCACAGCGACTGTTCAAAGAAGAACTCTTTCTTTTTTAGAATGAATTATAAGAAAAACTCGATATGCAAAGCCAATGATCGTCTATTTCCAACAATTGATTTTATTTCATTTCCGGTGAGCACCCACAAAAGTAATATCTATTTAATGCATTTGCTTCTAACCATTTTCAGCCACACAAATAAAATTTAGGAACCTAGCAAAAAATAATTAATTAATTAACCCATGCAAAATTGGCTAACAAGTCCTATGGAACTTTTAGAGGACGACACTAGTCCTTCCATGGATCATTCTCTGTCCTGATCTCAGAGGCTTCCACCACTTCAGCCTCTGCTGAATTCGATTCAGACACAACCCCTTCCTCACCGCCATCCGCTTCAGCTTCACTAGCACCCTCTTCGGCTCTACCCCATCTCCCACCAAGTGCAATTGCCATCATCTCATAAATCTTGTTTCCAAGGTCTGACGGGTTATCTGGCTGTGCAGTGTATAAAAAATTTAGCAGTGAAAAGAAATCTTTTATTTTACCAAATGATTATGGTTTGCCATTTTTAGTTTTTCCTTGTAGATGATTTAAGTGCTCATTGTGGCAGAAATTGCACAATATATGGTTTTCTTTCAATTTTAATCATAATCATAAACAATTGCACAGTTAATAGGGACTCAATTGGCCTTCAGTTTCAAATCTAAAGAAAGGCAATGAGAGGTTCAAAATGCACATACAGTGTATCCACTAGAGACCAACGCGGTTTCATACAACAGCTCCACAGCCCGCTTTGCTTCTGAACTGTCAGGATCATTCTTGCATGCAGCCTGAAAAAATAATTTTCCCAATTAGTAATTAAAGAAACAACCATCGCATTGATTTAATTGCTTCTAATCTTACATTCAAGTCCTTGACAATAGGATGGTCGGGGTTGATTTCAAAAATTCTCCTTCCTTTCATGAACTCCATGCTTGATGGATCACCGAGTGTCTGTGCTTTCATGAGCCTGTTTAAACCAAAAGGTATTAGTTAGGTATGATATGATACTAGTTTGAAGCTTCTAAAATTAACAAACTGTTTGAGAAAAAGACAAAAAGAGCACCTTTCCATGTTAGCAGACCAGCCAAACTTGCCTGATACAAGAACACATGGTGAAGAGCTAAGGCGTTTTGAGATTTCAACTTTAGCCACCTTATCACCAAGCTGTTGCTTAATCCAGTCACAGAGGAGGATGAACTCCTGCTTAGTTTTGGTTTCACTTTCCTCTGCGTCAGCAAGGTCACCTAAAATGCTTAATCCATGTTAGCAAGGTCACCTAAATAGCAAATAAGCTCAACAGAGGCTCAAGAAGGTAAACCCTGATATTTTGATACATGCAAAAGGCAAACTGAACTTTACCCAGATCAAGGTCCTCCTTGCTAATGTCAACAAATTTTTTCTCCTTGTAGGTTTGTAGGTTCTGAATTGCAACCTCATCTATAGGTTCCACAAGGTAGAGAACCTGAATAAAGAAAACAGGATAAGAATTAGGTTCATTGGACTCCAATTTCCTAGGCAATTACACACGCACACACAAAGGAAAAGAAAGAACAAAAAGCAAAGCATACTAATTTGCTAATAATGCAGCATGATATGAATACCTTCAAAATTCATCTCTTTAAAATTATCAAAAGCTCAAGTTATCCTAAGGCAATTGAGCTGGCATGTGTCCATTTAGCCTACCAACTTTGAAAATGTTGGTAAGAACCTCCAAAACAACTTAAAACTTACCTAGGGTCATAATGAATTCAATTAAACTAACAATAATCTTCTTGACAAATCATTTTCACGACCATATCCAAGGCTACTGAACCTTTAAAGAAGCTTTACCTCGATGTCTTTTTGAATAAGTTTCTCAACAAAAGGGGCAGATTTAGCACTTTTGAGGCTGTCACTGGCAAGGTAATAGATAGCTTTTTGGTTTTCTGGCATGTTCTCCACATACTGATCCAAGCTTATTATGTCTTCTTCGCTTTTTGAGGAGTAAAATCGCAAGAGTGGTGCCAATCTTTTGTGGTTGCCAGAGTCTTCAATGCAACCAAGTTTAATTAATTTTCCAAAGTTCTCCCAGAACTTCTTATAATCCTAACAAAGCAGAATATGGAGAAATTAAATTCGCAGTAAAATAACACAACATAAAAACTGAAACACTAGACAAATTAGGGTCCAGCAAAAAGTAATGCAAACAATGTTTCCAAAATTATATAAAAGAAACTTTACCTCCTTGTCTTCTCTCTCAGACAGCTCTTGAATCATATCAAATGTCTTCCTCACTAGCCTTTTGCGCATGATCCGCACCTGAGTAAAAAAAAAAATTGAAGCAACTCATTTTGCACAAAACACAAAAATTAAACAGATTGCTTACATTTACTATAAATCATTTTAGTATGACTTACAATTCGGCTTTCTTGGAGAATTTCACGGGAAACATTGAGAGGGAGGTCATTTGAGTCAACCACGCCTTTTACAAAACTCAAGTACCTAGGAAACTGCATAAATCATATAGTATAAATGAGACATTAAAGACCACATCCAACAACTCAAAACAAACACAAGACAAAGCTAATGCATAATTTCAAGGTGTACCAGCTCTCCATCAAAATCATCAGAGATGAAAACTCGTTTCACATAGAGACGAATATTCTTTGTTTTGGGACTAACAATGTCTTCATTGCTAAGAGGACCCATTCCCGGTATGAATAGCACACTCCTGAACTCTACCTCTCCCTGAAACCAGAGAATAACACTTACTAAGAATAGCACCAAAAGAACTAACAACCCAATTTTATAACAGTTGTATATCACTAGAGAATATTCTAGAAAGATGCTCACTTCAGTGGTGAAGTGTGTGTAGGACAGGGGTTCCAAAAAATCATTAAAAGTCTTCTTGTAGAATTCATGGTATTGTTCTTTTTCAACCTCCTTCGGGTTCCTCATCTGCATGGCATTAACAAATATTAGAGGTAAATTTCTACTATGATTTCAGAAACAGATTCAAAGATTATTGCCTACTGCACAAATAAACTTACCCATATAGGTTTTGTCTCATTAGCCAGTTCCCAGTCCCAGTACTTCTCAGTAATAGTTTTGGTTTTTTTCTTTTTCTCGCCCTGAAACAGAGAAATAATTGAAAATGAGTCAGCATGATCAAAATCATTTACTACAAACAACTATAAAATGAATTTGCTCCCACAAAAGAAATCTACAAAACAAATTTGGGGACAAATTTTCTAACCTCCTGTGATGCTTCTTCTCCCTCCTGAGGTGGCTCCTCTTCCTCAACCTGACAAAAAGAGAGAAAAAATGATACAATGTATACACAATTCTAGTTCTATAATTATCCAACATACAGTCGAATAAACATTTGAGATTTTTAAAAAATAATAAAATAAAATAAAACCTCTTTGGTTCGTGATTTCTCCTGGTAAGTGTATATAGGGAAGGATACAAATTGAGAGTAGTTCTTGACCAATCCCTCTATCCTCTTGGGGTCCGAAAACTCAAATTTATCATCAGGCTGTAGAGATCAGTGTCAGTAATTAAAAAAAACCTATAATGAAGATGCATGCATGCAGCTGTATAAAAACAATATTTAATACCCTTAAAAATAGAGTTATTTGAGTCCCACGAGGTATCATCTCATTAGGATCGGTCTCTTCTCTGATTGTAAATGAGCTACTATCAGCATCACCCTCCCACACATACTGCTTGTTTGACTTGGGGCTCTTTGTTGACACCACTACCTGTACGGAATGCGAATGCAATTATTTATATATCCACATCACCCAAAAGAATTCAGAAACAGTACATCCACAATTGTTCAAATGCTTTTTGTGACTGCACCTTCTCAGAAACAAGAAAAGCTGAATAAAATCCAACACCAAATTGACCAATCAGACCATTATCCGCACCAAGATCTTTGTTCTCCTGTAGGGAAAAAACATATGGACATATATCATTTGAATTATTTCCGTTAAATCAGAGTAAATAAAATATTATGAAACCAAATTGTAAAGAAAATAGGAGATTTCTCACCTTGAGAGCATTTAAAAATTTGGATGTTCCACTCTGAGCAATGGTGCCGAGGCAATCAACAAGCTCTTCTTTCGTCATTCCAATACCAGTATCACTAAAGATTTTACAAAGTTATAAGCATGAAGATATTTAGATATCATAATTAAATAAAACAAAAAAATGGAATAGATATTTAACCTTATGGTGATGGTGCCATTGTCCGGGTCAGGTTTAATACGTATCTCCAAATCACCACCATCACCAAGCAAAGATGAGTCTGTGACACTCAGAAATCGCAGCTTATCCAGAGCATCACTTGCATTACTGGAGGACAAAAAAATGAGAAATATGTTAATGTAAGTAAAGCATCAGGTCAAGTAAAATTATTACAAGAATACAAAAATGTTCATCGAGGATTGTTGGCAACCTGACTAGTTCCCTTAGAAATACTTCCTTGTGGCTGTATAAACTGTGAACAATCAAATCTAATAGCCGGCTAACCTGCATTTTAAGAAGTACCAAAAGAAGAAAAGAAACATAAGGTGAGAAATCTTCTATTTTCTTCACTATTTGATTTCATAATATTTTATTTACTCTGATTTAGCAGAAACAATTCAAATGATATATGTCCATATGTTTTTTAAGAAATATGAAAAGTTCAAATCTACTGGTGATTTTAAGAAGTACCACTAGTGGATTTTAACTTTTTGTATTTCTTCAATACCAGCATATTTCTCTATGCAAGACTAATAGGTTAAAGTAACTCAACAAGAAGTATAAAGAGGATGGATAGAGGATATGCTTTGAAAGTCAAGAGAGTGGGTAGTTTGAGGATCAGTGAAATAACTCGTGTATTCTTTGATTTGCGAATGCAATTTCCCCAAAAGGTAATGGACTGCTTATGGACCCGACTAAAGGAGACTCACAACTAGTGATAGACCAAATCAAGGGGACATTCTATGAGCCTAGCACCTAATGACCTGATGACCGGATGTACCCAAAAAACATCAGTGTGTTAATCTCTAGGCTGCAAAGCACTGTGTATTAAATAGTTCCACTTCAAAGATGTATAAGAAAACAAAGGGATAGTGGGCTTTACAGACACAATCACACAGTTCACAGTGAAATACTCTTTCATTTCTTTCCTGCGCTAGCACTCTCTCTGACAGCAGTAAACATTTAATTTTAACCTCACTATATGAATCAAAGAAGAGGAGAACAGACCTCAGCTTGATACTCAAATTTCTCTTCTGATGCCTCGTCAGCCCCTTTCTCTGCCACAGCCGCGTCGCACTTCACCACCAATCGGCTCCGTCTTTTCTCAGCTTTCCATCTCAATTCATTCGCTGAAGAAAGCGAAATTATACTTTTCGTATTAACATAGTTGGGAAAAAGTGAGCTACTACGACGAGCTCTTCCCAATCCAAATCGAGGAGAAGAGAGGTGAATAGCTGAGATAGAGGATGCGCCTAAGCTTCTCCCGCTCAAAACTGGAGCCATTTTTGACGAGTTTCGAACCAAACAATAGTCTGAGGCACTTCAAGTGGTATTGGATAAGATATGGAACTGGTAAAACCCTAGAAACATAGCAAGGTTTAAGAAGAAACGGAACGAAGCGATGGGGACTCAGGAGTGCCTTCTAGAGAGTTCGTAGGAAGAGACCTAAAACGGGTTCTTTCGTACAAAACAGATTTTACGTAACTGTAAAGTGGGATCCCACTGATTCTACGATGACAAAGCTTTATTATATGTCATGTACCAAGTGCAAGCGCTTCTTGAATTCAATCTGTCCCAATCTCCACCATACAAAATTGCATTTGGAAGCATGGACGGTGATGGTGCCCTTTAATTTGATCTTTCATGCAAAATGTATGGTGACTAGTGAGGAAACTCTTTCCCCCACGGTACCAGAGTGCGTATTCTCTGAGATATCTCAATTTTTGCGTGACCGACGTGTCCGATGCCTATTCGGGGGTGATGTAGGGGGTCAGTGTCATGTGTGCTTTGAGATTCGTGCAGAACGTATTTAAACGGTTAAGATTTTCCATAAAATCACTCACAGTTTGAGATATCTCAGAGGATACGAATTCCACGGTACCATGTATGTGACGGAAATAAATCTGTTGCGATTTTAAAGTATCGCGGGGACCTGCAATTCTACATCTACCCTTTCATCTGTTTTGAGATCCGTGCAGAAAAAAGAATTTTGGTTAAGATCCGTGTACTCTAAAACATTAATGGTGGGATTTGAAATTGCAGGGAGTCTACCATTCTTTATAATTACAGCAGATTTATTTCCTGTATGTGACAACGGAAATTTTCTGAATTCGTATCCTCTGAGATATCTCAAACTTTGAGTGACTTTATGGAAAATCCCAACCGTTTAAGTACGTTCTGCACGAATCTCAAAGCACACATAACACTGACCCCGACATTACCCCTGAATACGCACCGGACACGTCGGTCACGCAAAAGTTGAGATATCTCAGAGGAGACACACTCAAGTTTTCTCTAGTGCACTGATAAAAAATCATTTTTTTTTTTTGGCAATACTGAAAATCATTTTTAGATAAATGATACGATGAACGATGATCACCTTTTCGGCTTTCCACATGATGGTAAAAATAATAGAGCCAGCCGAATTTTTTTATTTGATAAAAACTAAATTTTTGAAAAAATAACAGTTGGATTTTGAGATATAGAAAGAACGAGTTAGTTTATGTAGTAGATACTAACTTGTATAACCTTGACAGTGAAAAAAATTATTATTATTTGGTCCAATGAGAACAGGTTGAACCCATTATTGATATAAATTTTTGAAAGATTTCGACCCATTTATAATACATTTTTTTCTAATTCAACACAAGTTTATGAATTTAGAAACTTTTAACAACCCAAACAGCTGATATGTGTTAAATGAATTCTAACTTGTATAACCTGATTGCTAAGATGATAGCAATAATAGTATTGGTATATTAGGGTACAGAGAGAGATGGAGGAAGGATGAATGGGATCAATTTATTCGCATTTTTTTTTCAGAAGTTTTATATTTATTTATAATTTTTTATATAATTTAGAGTAGAATAGTATGGTACTACAAAATTGACTCATATTTTATGTAGAAAGATTATATATAACTGATCTTCATATGTATTTGGTATCCATAATCTGAAAGTCTGGCTTCGTCTTTGTTAGAGTAGCTTTAAAAATATGTATTATATATAAAGTGTAATAATTAATTTAAACTGTTAATTTTGTTTTTCTTTATGGGTAATGTGCGCATGTTAAATTTTTAAATTTCTGGATCTAATTTATATAATTAAAATGCAAAAAATAAGTATATGAAAATTTTATATGCAGCGGTTAGCTTTGATTTCTTCATTTTATAGACTTGAAATGAGATTCGATTGGATGACTACAAAACAGACTTGGATGTTATAATAAATTTGAGTTTCGTTATGTACAACTGAATTATCTAAATATTCCCGATTAGTGTGTATGTGGGGTGATACAATAAAATACCAATAAGTTTATGAAATATCATACTTTTAAAAATCATCAAACAAAATTTTCTTCTTCAATTATTAACAAAATGTTTTTGTAGATCTCAAAATTTCCCTCTTCTCCTCCCTCCCTTCAATTACTCTTGAAATATTAAAATAAGCTACACCATATTACTCAATTTAAATCAATAATTAATAACAAAATAGAATAGGAAATGAAATCAAATTGAAGGTGTTTTAATTTCAATCCCTCGTTTAATTGGTTATTTGATTTTTTTTTCCCTTCTTTTATACTCTAATTTGAAAATAAAAAAAAATAATTATTTATTTTTTAAGTTAGAGGAGCTTGATGAGAAATATCAATTAAAATGAAGTATATTACTGTTGGAGTTATAGGAGCTTGATGAAAAATATCAATTAAAAAAAAGTATATTGTTTTTGAAGTTAGCGAACTTTATGAGAAATATAATTATAACTTCCTTTTCAAATATACAACTACAAAAAAAATGATTTATCTTTTTTGCTCTCTTTGCCTTCCAATACCCCATACAAAATATCCCATAAAAAAATGATTAATCTTTTTTTTTATGCACATTTTAATGATCCAGATATTGACTTCCATAAATATATCATGACATATCCTGAAGTCAAAACTCGAAGCACAAACCGCAACATGGCACTGCAATTTATGTGAAGTAACCCAGTCTTTGAGTTTTAAATCGGGACCATCCGATTCAAATCCGAGACAATCTATCCGAAGTGGAGCGCACACATCTTGAGAGATGAATTTGAATCGTGAAGCAATCTCGATCCAAAACTCAAAGATTAGGTTACTATAAGGGATCCGGACCCGGGGCATGTCCGCTCTATTTGGTGACATCTCTGAAAAGAATCCTCATAAAAAACCAACTTTACTATAACAAACATAATATTCATCCACAAAGCCAAGCCAACAAAAAACAGAAGACACACCAGAATTAACAAGCTCTTTGGAATAATCCTCATATCTCATATGTTTGAAACATCTTTGAAACAGTCAACATTGCACAAACCCACCGACCTAATCATCCCTCCAAATCTGCATAAACAATTCATATTAGCTTTATATTATTTGTAAAAAAATGTTAAACCGTGAACATGCCAAATTTCAATATGTACTGATACAGTACTGGTATGAATCAATGTTGACACCAGCATGGTCTCTTTATAATTTATTTTATTTCCGTTGCACAATTGTGAGTAACTGACTTATAAATTGATTACATTTCGGCTGAAACTGAGAGTTAATTGAAACACAGTGGTTTATTGGGGGCTCATCAGGTCCTATTGCACATAGCTAGCAAAACTTCAGAGTGACGTTATGAACAGCAAAACAAATATCCTTTTCTTATACAAACAAGTAATTATCATATGCACCCTCTAAATAAAGGGTAAATCTCATCAACACCCTTCCTTTATTTATTACCAAATTCAAAGATATCCTCATTCTCCCTCTATTCGTGCTCATCTTGAAGAGTTAGAAAATTAAAATTAAGGTTAATTAGGGTGTTCTTTGAAGTAAATTTATAGGAAAAAATTTTATATTCTGTAGAATCTGAATGCTACTACTTCTTTTGAAAGATTTGTATGATATTTAAATTCTTGGCAAATTTAACCATGGAAATATCAGCAGAACAAGGTGATGGGTAACCTACCGATCAATACTCTTTCTTGGTTTCTCCACACCACCATCTTTAATATTTTCACAGAAGTCAACACTCTTTCTTGTTCTCTCTCTCCTGCCAGTATTTTTCCTTGGCCTCTCTCCAGAACCCGTGCTCATCCTGCGCTTCTCTCTCCCAGAGTTCACAATCTCCCCTGATATATCTGACCTGTCAGAGCTGGTACGTGGCGCTTCAAACAAGCCCAAGGTACCTGTACCGAGCTCAATTTTATCTGAGTTAGATGGCATCTTCTCTATGGCTGTTACAAACATTTTTAGGTGCTTCATGTATTGCGTATATGACTCGAGATTGCAATGATTTCCGCCTTCTATCCATAGAGGCTCATACTTCTGTTGACATAATTCAAATAGTTGCTTCCCATGAGACCAATCAATTGTTTCATCTTTAGTTCCCTGTGTGGAATCAATAAAATAAACTAAGCTACTACGGATTATGTAATTTCTTTTTAAAAGTTCAAATTCAATAGATGAACACAGCTTACATGAATTATCAATATAGGACACCTGACTTGAGTTATCTTATCAACATTCTGCAAAAAAATTGGAATTTAATGATTAACTAGTATATTCACAAAATTTAACCAAAAAAAAAATTACCAAGCAGGAGAATAATACTGCTCCAGTAATCAACATAAACCTTTCTATCCTTCTATCCCACACTCTCTCTTGCAGGCTTTCTTTGCAGATATCAGCTAGGCAATAAACCAGGCATTTTAACTACGAGGAAGAACATGTATATCTGTACCAAATATTGGTTATGGAAAAAATTACAATTACGCTCTACAAAACAAACTTCTATATCTGTACCAAACTGAATGTTGGATTTTATCAAAATAACCTAATAAGTCTGTGAATTTTCATTTGCACAAAAACAGTCCCTCAACACTGAAAAGAGAACTAAGTTGGTTTCAAACATCTCTCAAATGAACCTAGTTAGTTGTTTCGTTAGTGCTCTCAAGGACTAAGCCAGGGCAGAACTAGAAAATTGAGATTGTAAAAGATATAAATGCTTTAAAAATTATAAAATAAAAAGGAAAAAATTGCAAATTTTTATGAAAGAACTTCAATTAATGACCAATGTAGTACTTCTTTAAATGTTCAGGACTAATTTGGTGCAAATGAAAGTTCATCAACTAACTCGGTTTTCTTCTTTTGAAGTTCAAGGTCCCACTTGGTTTTATATTTTATCCAGGAAGTCCAATTACTACTGTAATACAAATGAAAGTTTGAAATCAACTTGGTTGTTTGAGAAGTTCAAAGGCCAAACCTGAATTTTCCCATTAACAGCCAACGATTATATTATATCTTTTTGAAGGAAATGATAAAGACGCCCTTAAAAATCTATTATTGTGTCTTATTAACTAAATGCCTTCTATATTTGGAAATATCTTTAAGTTGTTACCAGGAATTGAGAATAATTGAAATAATATATAGCAAGGCAACTACCTAATATGCTTCCATTAGAGGCTTATAGTTTAATGTTACTTTCTAAGCTAACAAGTAACACCAACTAAGGGGTACTTTAGTCATTTTCTTCTAACAAAGTTAGCACTGTCTATATTAACAGAAAATGAGTAAACACTGTTTACATGCTTACTCATGAGCTTCTATTATGGACTTGCAGTTTATCAGATTTTCTTTTTGATGCAATGTACTGTTTTCTAAGCACTTTAACTCAGTTTCTGCTAATTTTTATTGCTTCTATTACGGGCTTGCAGTTTATCAGAATATAATTTTGTAAAGTACTATGGTCTAAGAACTTAACTCATTTTCTGCTAAATCCAACATGCAATTTATCAGAATATTATTTTGTAAAGTACTCTTGTCTAGTAATTTACTCCTTTACTGCTAGAGAAGTTAGCTGTGCTGGTTCATGTTAATGGGGGCAATGTGGAAATTAAATACCTTGTATATGTCGAACCAGTAGGTACGTTTGACGGGGTACATGACTCGTAGGCCTGAGAGCAGAGGACTCTGCAGAATAACAGCTCTGGCACAAGTTAAACGAGCTGCTAAGTCCAAGGTGGGCCCACTGCCAACCGATTGGCCGTATAAAATAATATTTTCTGGTTTGGTACCATAAGTCTCTACAAGGCACTTGTAAGCAGCCTCTATATCCGCATATGTATTTTGCTCACTTGGCTGGAGAGACAGAGAAAAGTGACAGTAAATATTAAAAGTTAAACTGACTAGGGACGCTTCAAATATTTTATTAATTGAAATTCTTGAAAATATAAAAGATGATAGTATCAACCTTTCCAGAGGATTGGCCATATCCTGAATAATCATACCTGAAACAAGTAAATAACAAATCTTTCTGAAAAACAAAACTATTATCTCTATCTCTATATGAGCAGAAGGACAGGTGGAACACTTAAATTTTACAAAGAAGAATTTAAAACATTACCATAAAGTGCATTAAAATTTAGTAACTGATAATTTTAACAGAAAGAGAACAGATTGGTGGAATTTCTCTATGGTCCTTGTTTGCATATGTAATTGCATTAAACACCTCATTCTGAAGTAGTAAATAACCAAATCAGCCCATAATATGATAACTAATTAAAAAGTAATAAAAAATTGACAAAATAAACTTACCCCAGTAAATTAACACCAAGATCATTACTGAGCTTAACAAATAAAGCATACATCATGCCAAGATCAGCGGCATTTCCATGGGAATATAGTACAGTAAACTTCGCTTTCTCGTTTCTAATATGCATCAACACTATCTCATTCCCCCTACTTGTCGAAACTCTCCTCGCCTCTACCACTTCTCTCACGACCGGTACTCCGGTGAGTATCACCAATCCCGGCAGTGACGCCACCTCCTCCGCCGCCCGTGGTGGCTCCTCCACGCCGTATGTAGGTGGGTCCGGCGGGAAGAAGGCGAGTCTTGCCGCCATGTTTGACGTCACCCCTCCCATCTAGGGTTACAGTGATGATACGAAGCGAGAGAGACTGGAGGTCCAATGAAGAAGCTGGTAAGTGGAGAGCAAAAATGCATGATTTATCTTTGATAAAATGGATTCCTTTTAGAAGCATGGTGCAAAAAGGCAAGCAGGGAAAATAATTAAAGGCAAAGTTATGATTTTATCATTTTTCAAAATGGAAGGGACGAAAACAATGGAGACAGTGGCGCGAGAAAACGAGGAATTCCCGGCGCATGTAAGGGAACAAACTCACGTGATCTACTCCGGAGGTCACGTGCTTCATTCTGCCTGAGCAGTGGGCCACTGGCTTTCGTTTGGGCCTTCTCAGGACTTGGTTAATTTTACATAGTTAATGGGTAATCGGCACGAAGCTAGTGCGTTCTGCTCATTAAAAGAGTTGAGTGAGTATAACTTTAAAAATGTATTAAGTTTAAAAAATTTGTTTTAAACGATAAATGAAACTCATCTAATAATTTATGTATATTTAAAAATTTTAAAAATTCAAATTCATTTAGTTTTAGTATAAAGTTAGGCATTAAATAAAATAATGAAAACATAATGAACAAGAATGCATAAAATAATTTATAAAAAAATAACTTTTTAACCGTTCGACTTTGTTTTAAATGAATTATAAACTTTAAAAATATTATATGTACACGCATCACTCATAAAGTAGTGATTTTAACTGTTTAAATTCGTAATTTGCAAATTCAATAAATTATTGGAGTAATTACTCTTACTTTGTTCGGAGTAATTACTCCAGTATTGGTTAAATTTGATTATTCCCATATTTTCTAATTAAAATATCACACGTTCCTATTCATTTCAATTAAACTAATTAATTTTTCGTACTTTTCTTTTCTTCTCCTTATTGGACTATGGTAAATGATTTAAAACCTATTAATTCCAATCATAAAACTATAACAATTGAAGCATCAACTTCAGAGTCTAACATATATATATATATATATATATCCTAATTAAAGTTAAAACACTATCGCGTAGTCATGCTTTACATAGTATAAAGCAAGCAGTGTTTTAAAATACGGTTTTGTTCATACATGCGGAAGACCGCTACATACCGCATATGCGGATTTTAAAATAAAAATTCACGTATATATATATATATATATATACGAGGAGGGATCAAGTTACAACACTTTAAAGTTACAACAAAGTTACAACATCTATTTTTTTCATTTTCAAAGTCCAAATCGTTGATCCAAACCGTTAGATATTCAATCTATATTAAAATGTGCTTGGAAACCAAATTTTACATTTTTTGAATTTTTTTTGCTATTTATTAAGATGGTTATAAAATCGTTGTTTTTATTAAAATTCTGCACCATTAAAAAACAGCGATTTTGTACCCATCTTAATAAATAGCAAAAAAATTTCAAAAAATGTAAAATTTGGTCTCCAAGCACATTTTAATATAGATTGAATATCTGATGGTTTGGATCGATGATTTGGACTTTGAAAATGAAAAAAATAGATGTTGTAACTTTGAAGTGTTGTAACTTGATCCCTCCTCTCTCTCTCTCTCTCTCTCTCTCTATATATATATATATATATATATATATATATATATATTCATATTAATATATTTGAATTTATTTTCACATAATGACATAACCAACAATAGTTTTTCGACTTTTTCACATAAAATTTAATTAAAATACAATCAAATTATCAAAACCGCATGCGAGGACTGCATGGCCGCATATTCGGACCGCATGGCTGCATTTTTAATCCGCATATGTGCTTTTTTATTCCGCATGATCGCATATTCGGATCACATATGTGGTCCCATGGTCAAAACCGCATGGTATTCTGAACACAGCTGCCGACCACATATACGGCCCATGCGGTCGCATTTTAAAACACTGGTATAAAGTGGCAAAATAGCCGGACCAGTCCATAAATAGGAATCCATATCACCCCAGGTACAAGCTGAAAATCAGAGCCGTTCTTTTAACTTGGCACAACTCTTAAAGTAGCTCTCTACAGTCACATGCTCACAGCAGCTACCGAATTAACTTTGATCTGAATAGAATTAATCTGGACCGTTCATTCTTTTAAATTGAATACCTGAGCGGATACGGACTCCCATAATAGTTGGGCTGAAGCCCAATTAACTAAATGGAGATTATTAGACTCAACTGCAGAGAAAGGCCGCATATTTTTTATTGCATTATTATAATAGTAACGGTATAGAGTAATACAAGCAAAGCGATTTTTCACCCTTGAACTATATAAATAATTATTTAAATTCAATCTAAAAAGGAAAAAAAATACTGGCATCATTCTATTAGTACGAATATACTGCAACAACATATACGATAAACAATGAAATAACTGTTCTCTTTCGACTTAAAACTATTATCTTGCTTTTCCCTCTGTTTCTATAACTGGGCAAGCATTGAACCACTAATGGGATGGCAATCAGTTGCGTTTTCTCCGAAGCATCCCGCAGCAATTATTGCATTAACAGCTTGTGTAGGATGAAATGCATCCCAAAACACATACTTATCACGCGCTGTACACGGTGTTTGAAGGGGTAGACACGTAAACCCGCCCCCGTACTGTCCATTGCCACAACAAGCTTGTTTGACCTCTGTAAACCCTGATTCATTTACGTTCACAAAATTCAAGTATCGATTATATATATATATATATATATAAAACCCTAAACCCTAAACTCCCGGAGCCTTTAGTTGTGTTATGTGATGATGGTTCAATGGCTTTGTATTTCCTTTCTAAAAATCACTTTAACATTTAATGGTGAATATATATATAATAAATAAAAGAGGAGGGATCGGATTACACCACTATTTTGGTGACATTGTGTGACAATGTCAATTTTCGAAATTTAAAAATCCAAATAGTCGATCCAAACCATTCAATATGATGAATATATTAAGAGTAAGTTGGAAATCAAATTTTACATTTTTCTGAATTTTTTTACTATTTATTAAGTATTTAACAAAATCGCTATATTCAGACCGTTGAATTTTTGAACCCCTCTAAATAAACCCAAAAAAAATTCAGAAAAATGTAAAATTTGATCTGCAAGCACATTTTAACATATCCATCAAGTTGAACGGTTTGGATCGACTGTTTGGACTTTGAAAATGGACGGTGTCATCCAATGTCATCAAAAAATGGTGTCATTTGATCCCTCCTCTAAATAAAATATGTGTAATTTATGGTTCCCAATAAACGATTCCATATGTGCGAACCATTTATATGAAATCCTTTCAACTTTAAATTATCTCAAATAATTATTAGCATGCATGTCTGATATTGTATTGCGATAAACAGAGTCGCAGATTATGAACTAACCATATTTTGACGGATTATTAACCATTTCAGTGAACGGGCTGTATACATCCTGGTAAACAAAAAATGAACCCGATAGAGTTGAATTGAGCTGGCTGACAAGTTGCACAAGATGACAGTTGAAAGTCACGACCAAGTCATTGACTGAGTCGATACACTGGCCGGTGGTGGTCTTATTCATAGCTAGCTGACTTGGTATGCACCCAAGTGGCCCCACCCCTGTAACCACAAATTTTCTAGCTCCCAACCGGTACAAACTCTGTAAAATATATCAATAACAAAAGGTTGGAGAAGTGTTTGAAAGCTCTTTTTTGAAAAAAATAAAGAAGAAGCTACAAAGGCTTAGCTATCAGTTTCGAAGAGATAATTACCGCCAATTGTCGACTTAGATTGTTAATTAATAGTTTCGCAAATGCATCGCTGGAGTAGATGCTTCTACTATTGTAGAGAAGTGGCAAAAGATAGTTGTTTATGTAGTCATTGCTTCCTATGTTAATCATGAAAAGAGAATCTGCAATGTATTTTGATAATGCCCCTTGATTTTTTATTAGCAGAGGTAATTGTATTCTCAGCGTGCTTACAAATAATGCTATCTGCTCATTCATTGTTACCCTACTTCCCTGTGAAACAAAAATTGGTGTTATGCTTTTGTGATCACAAGTCACAATATATAGCTGTGTTACCGGAAATCAAATACCAGAAGACAGAAGTAAATTTGAATTAAGCATGGAACAGATACGAATTTTGATTAAAAGTTACATAATGCTTGCCGGTTTCATCAAGTATGCCGGCTGCAGCTGAAGCGTAGTTCACGCCTCGCAAAACCAAATTACTTTTGGATGACAGACTTAAATATGGTGGTGGAGATTTCAAACCCAAGTACCTAGCTGCAACAATAATAGATCATCAAAACGCAAAATATTCTGGCAATCTTAATCAGATCATCAATACATCATCACATTTCATTGATGCATTATTATTATGGACCTTATTCTTCCTTTGGGACTTTAGACATATTTTACAGAGTTACAGTAAACTACTTCTTACAAAAAACAGAGGAAAAAAATAAATGCTTCCAAATCCAACATGACTAGTGTTCTTACCAGCATAATCTGGGACTGTTAGACCATTACAGAACCGGCCAGTGGGTCTCCGATATCAATTCCGTATGGAGGATAATTTGCTCGTGCAATAGCAGGGATGTAATTGTTATTGCCGTTGTCGATCAACGAGTCTCCAAATATGAACAAAGCCGGAGATCTCGCACTGTCTGATACTGTAAAAAATCCTCCCAAAAAAGCAATCAGTAAAATTAGAAAAAGCAAAAACTTGTTCTTTGTATCTTTTCCCTCCATTTCTCACAAGAAGTTTGTGTGTTCAAGGTGCATAACAAGTGAACACAAGGTAGTTAAAGAAAGCTCATTAGGATCTGGTGTGCATTATTTTCTTATTTTTCTTTTTGGAATTAAAGGTTTGGCATGAATTGAGGTAGTTGCATCTAATTATCGCCGTTTCACCATTTCAACAATAACCTAAGAGGGGGTTTGGTTAATTTGCATGGTCCAGTACACAATCCAATACACATTGAGCCTTGTTTAGTTGTTTACAACTTTAATTGCTGCCGGGTAATTAATGTCGCATAATGGCGACTTGGCGAGGTATTGATTGAGATGTGTACACTGCATGCTAATGTCTAATAATAGTTTTCGGATGTCATGCCTAATAATAGTGTTACTTTTAATTATTCCATAATAGCGCAACCTAGCTAGCTAAGCAGCTGTGTGATCACTGCAGTACGTTTGTAAGTAGCAAAATTTGATCTGCGAATAATTGAAGTCGCACTAGGATTTTGACACCCTGTACAGTTGTACTATTGCTCACAGTCACAAGATTTGCAAATTATATCCGAATAATTTGTTTTTTTAATGATGCCGAACCGAACGCCGAACTATTCGGTTGACCGAACTTTTATCGAATTAAACCCGAATAATTCGCGAATTTTATGAATAATTCACAAATTTTTCCTATAACATTTTTTTTACTCTCTTTTAAGACTAAGATCTCTGATCCGGATAATATCGAATCATTTCCGAATCACAAATTTTTGATCTCGCCGAACTGAGCCCGAATAATTCATTTGTCACTATTACTTAGTTCCATTTTTTAATTTTTAATTTGACAAAGAACTCCGTTCATCCCCTCTCCAGTCATCAATTCATTTTAATCGACACCAATGGCATGTCCGTACAGTTATAAACGACCACATTATTCTTGAATATATCTTAATCTAATTATTCATAAATTTTATGGTTTTGTGATTCAAGGTTAAATAAACATTGTTTTTGAGCAATTGATGAATCAAATCATCCAATCATTAATACATAAAGAATTATTCTACTGAATTTTGAACGTACAACCTCTGCCATGCACGGACGAGTTAGAATTTTCAGAAAATAATAGTTATTTGATTTACTATTTTTTTGAGGTATGTTATATATAAAAAATTTCTCTTAATTGGCAACGTTCCTAGAATGGCTTTCGTATCCAACGTTATTTTTCTTATTCATTTGAATCATTTCGCTTTGATTTGGAAATCACCGACAAATCAGCTAAAATGTGTAAGCTTATAATAAAAATTCTGAGACATGATTAATTTTAGTCCGTTCGAGAGGCAGATTTGTATTCACAATGAAGCATCCATTGGTAATTGGTAATTGTTTAAAAAATAAATTAGTATTATGTAATATAACTTGTATATCATCGTATGAATTATATTAAATTGGACACACATGTAAGTGATTTTGTCGAAACTTAAAAGAAGAACTCTTGTATTGTGCTAATTAAATTAATTAATTAGCAAGAGATCGTATATCAGGTCTACTAGGAGTAGGGGTGTCTCTCGGTAACCGAACTGAATTAGGCAAATCAAAGTTATAATTCGATTTCAAAAATAAAACTGAACTGAACCGATTTAGCATTGCAACCGAACCGAACTGAACTAAGGTTTTATTTCAGTTGGTTCGGTTTAAACCGAAATATATTAATTTTTTTATTTAAAGCAACTGATTCATAATAAATCAAAGTATATTAAGAAATAAAACGAGATAGTAAGAATAAATTAAAATATTAAGAAATAAATCGAAGCAAACAAAACTGAACTATTTGGTCCAAATTAATTTGGTTCGGTTCAAAACCGATTAAACTGGACCCGATGAACAGCCCTAGCAAGGAGACGTATTTATGTGAAAAGGAGATTTACACACGGCTTTCATTCAGTGTGTGCACGCAGCATTCGAAGCCCAAGTGGGACTATGTCGGCCTGTAATGGAAAGGAATTCAAATCCAGTGCAATACTGAGTACAATTAGATCTGAATCGTCAGTTTTAACTTGACACAAATCTCAAAACAGATCCATGTCTAAATACGCACCGAATTTCAATTACGCGGGCGGAAGTTGATATGAGATAATTGTACTCTCTCAGGTACCTGAAAGGATACAGATTCGAAAGAAAAGTAACTCAAATTTTGAGTTTAGAACGCTGTTGCCAGTTGGCATATCTAGGTGGTCAATTCGGATTATCTAATTAGAATTCGAGCAAATTTGGTTTTTTCTAAAAAAAAAAAAAAAATATGGTGAAATGTACGACATGGAGTAGATTGAACGGTTCGATTCAAACTAAAAAAATTGAGTTACTTTGGGATCCAAATTTGCGTGTAATTGCATTGCATTGCATTGATTTTTTATTTTTTTTTAAAACTGAATAAGAAAGAGATCTGATATTTATTATCAGTCACAACTAACGGTTTTCTTTATGTCTTGTTTAATCTGTGCACTCCGAATAAGGATGACACCAATTTTTTTTTTTTTTTTTTAAAAAAGGCGTGTGATTTAGAAATTATATATAAATAATTCTAATTAATTTAATCAAGACAACACAGATCCAATTGCCAGGCATGCGATTGATTTGTCTCTACTAACTTGATCACAAATTAACAAATTAAGATCTTTAAAAATGTTTTCTTTTAAATAGTTGAAATTGACCATACTAAAGATAATATTGTTGTAAATGAGTCGAACCTAGCTGAGATATGTAAATTTAATTTGAACTTATCTATGAAGAAAGAAAAAATAATAATAAGAATCATGTTAAATTTAACACGGTCTGAAAAGTAGCATACATGTGCACAATGCTAAATTTGCATACATGTGCAGTACATAATTTTCGTTTCTTCTGTCAATTTTACAAATTGAAGGTTTAAATTACAGGTATATAATAAGGCAAAATATTACAAATTAATGATTAGAACATCAACTTTGATTTCAATTTTTTTTTCATTTGGTGATTGCTTCCGGAACAAATTTACGCAACTTTAAATTGCTTAATAATAGCTGACTCGGGTTAAGCTACACCAGCACATTTAATTGTATGGTCGAATATCTGTATATGATAATAATAAGGGTTTGTATAAAAATTAATCCAATTGCTATTCATTTCAAAATTTATCCAAAAGTAGAAAATAATATAATTAGCATATAAAACTATATAATATTTTTCCCTACAGAAATATTTCAACATGATAAAAAAATTTAGTTTTCTCATATATCCTCAATTTGGAAGTCCAACATAAATTTAGAGACATATATACAAATTTAACAAACAACATGGTGTGCTATTAGTAGAGATATATATAATCCATTATGTGGAGTTCACATTTAAATGAAGGAGAGGCATGAGAGGTATATGAAATCATCACACCATATACATTTTATTCCTTTTTTTAGCATTTACAGTAATTTATTTCTCATGAAATTATCATATCACCTAACTGATGTTGCCCCACAAATGATCAGTTGGCCATAATTCAAATTTCGGCTGGTTATGTTAATTTTTAAAATTATGATGATGTATTTACTTGATAGTGAGTTCTATGTCGTTGGGTTAGTATTTTTTTTTAATATATCATATGTTTTGTTGTATAAAATAAGACATTTAGTAAAACTATGTACCTATTTTTGATACAAAATAAAAACAAAGAATGTAAAAATTCTTTGTCATGTATCAATACAACAAGCTAAGGAAAGCAAAACATCCCAAAAATATTTTAAAAAGGTGTATAAGAACTATAACAAAAAGGCATTCGTAATAAATATGGTCAATAAGTGCTGGAAACAATTTTTTTAATTTAGAGAAAAGTTTTCGGTAACAAAAGAAATTGGCTTATCCGGTGCACAGGACAAATTCTAGTTTCAAATTTCAATATAAGCTCATTTTAAGTTTCTCTTTTGCTTCACCTGAAAAAGAATCATTCAATAAAAAAAATTCATTTGCCAGAAGACAAAATATGAAGAGAAACAAACAAGTAGTCAAAGTTCGACTTAAATGCTGCGTTGTGCGTACTGGCCAATGTGTACGGAGTACCTCTATTTGTTATTTTTGTCTTTAGAGCGGCGTCTCTAAGGTGACTTCACGTTTGGAATGAAATGAATAAATTTGACCGTTCGTTGCAGATTTTAAAAATAGTCGGTACTCTAGAAATAAAAAAAAATGTGTTCATATAATCGGATGGTTCAAATTCTATGACCGATCATTTTAGTGGTTTAAAATATCGGGGAACTTGATGCAAATTGTGGATTTAAACCGAATAGTTCATATCAGACTACTTCAGTATTCGAGTTTATAATATTTTTTTTACCCTTCCATAAAAAATGAACCCGACTTGTTCAATAAAATTGGATGGCTAAAAATACCATACCATATGAAAAAAAAAATTAAGTATAACAGTTCAACTCCAAAATTTATCAAAATGACTTCAAATGGCGAATCTAAACCATTGAAACTAATTTATTTTGAAATAATGAGTTTACATATTAAATTTATGAATTTCAAATTAATTTAATATAAAATCAAGCAGTAAAAAAATATTTATAAGTTAATTTTAACGCATTCATTATTAGTGACTATTGGTTATTATTTATCCGATTCAACTCGTTCAAAGCAGTATCGATCAATTTACCTAGAACAATATACATTTAAAAATTTCTTATTCATTTGCTTGATTTAGCATGTTTTGTTATTTTGTCTGATGAAGTATTCCAAGTTCATAACAGTTGTTAAAATTTCTGTTTTTGAATTAAAACTCTAACAATTAATGAGTCATTAGACTATTTCCAAGATGTCTATATAATAAAAGATCCAAGCAAACAGTGTATACACTTCGTTGGTTTTTTAAGACATTTTAAAATTTCATGGGTGTTATAAAATAAATGTGAACAAGCATAAAGAAGAATAAGCAAAATAGAGATGAAAAGATGACAATCTCTTTATTCATACATTTCTCATGTGTGTACAATACAAAATTACAAAGCCTCTATTTATAGGCTACAAATTGTAAATGAAAAATTTCATCTAAATAAATGGAGAAATAAATTCCAATAGTAGTGGCCATCAATTCCAATTGTAGTGCATAGAGTAGTGGGGATAGTGGGGAATGAATGTTGGGAGTTATGGACATCCACATTAATATTTTATTCATAACACTCCCCCTTGAATGTCTATTACATAAGAATATGCCTCATTAAAACCTTACTAGGAAAAACCCTATGAGATAAAAACCTAGTGAAGGAAAAAGAGTACAATATTCTTCTAAATAGGCAACTACAGCCTTACCAGGAAAACCCAGTGGAAAAAACCATGGTTAAGGAAAATATAGTGCATATTAACTCCCCCTCATGACAGCATCAATCAAGATCTTTAAGTTGGCGAACTCCAATATTACGAACTAGTTTTTTGAATATTGCAATAGGGAGTGCCTTAGTGAATAAATCTGCTGAATTTTTCACTTGAACGAATTTGCTGAACATTAATAACATTATTCTTTTAGAGATCATATGTGAAAAAGAATTTTGGTAAAATATGTTTTGTTCTATCTCCTTTAATGTATCATTTCTTTCATTGAGCAATACATATAATATTATATTCATATATGATCTTCAGGATCATTTCTCTAAAAGACAATCTACATGTTTGACAAATGTGTTAAATCACAGATCTTAACCAAATACATACTTGACTTGCTTTTGTGTATTGCTAAATTTTCTCATAGGTAGCGAAATATATGTCAATATCTTCGCGTGAGAGAAGAACTATATTTTGCTAATAAATTTACTATAAATGATATATCGTGTATTGTATGCTCATCAAGATAAGTGCTCATATTGCACTAAGATATGATACTTCAGGACCAAATAGTTCTTCATCATTTTCTCGAGGTCTAAATGATCTTTATTCACATCTAATGATCTTACAACCATCAGATTACTTAATGAATGTTATTTATCCATAATTGCAATATAATTTTCTTGATGCATAAAAATATCATTTTTAAATGTTCAATTTGCAATCCAATGCAAAACTTTGTTCTTCCAAGATCTTTCATCTCAAATTCTTCCTTTAAATAATTTATTCTTTTGGAAGCTCTTCAGGAATTCCAAAGATCGTCAACATAAACTGTAATTATAATAAAATCATTTCTATATCTTTTCATGAAAATACATGGACAGGTCGTATCATTATTATATCCATGTTTCAATAAATATTCACTTAAACGATTATAGCATATGCGTCCATATTGCTTTAATCGATATAAAAATTTATTCAATTTAACTAAATAATGTTCTCGAGAACCTAAATTACATGCTTCCGACATCTTAAATCTTTCAGAGATTTTCATATAAATATCATTATCAAGCGAGCCATAGGCTGTAACAATATCCATTAGGTGCAAAAAGTCCTTCATAGACTACCAGACTAATTATATATCAAAAAGTTGTTGCATCCACCACATATGAGTATATCTCAAAATTTCACCTTTCTCATTTTTATTTTCTCATAAATATTCATTTATATCATACTGGTTTTATACCTTGAGGTACAAGGACTACAGGTCCAAAAACTTCTCATTTTTCAAGAGAGTTTACATCTACCTCAATTGCACCTTTCTATTTTGGCCAATCATTTCTTTGTCGACATTATTTAATAGACTTCTAGTCATGATCCTCAATATTTATTATGTTTAGCGCTATATTATATAGAAAAATATTATTGATATCAATTTTATCTCGGTTCCATCTTATTTCATTCATGATATAATTTATTGAGATCTCATTATTTTCATGAAATTTCAAATACCTGAGTTTCTACTGGAACTCCAATATTATTTATAATTTTATTTTCTTCTGGAGTTTTATCTAAAATTATCATATCCTCGACTTGATCATTTTCATTCTTTGCTCCTTTTTTTTCGAGGATTTTTATATTTTTAATCTTTGAAACCGATTGCTTTTCCACGCTTCATGCGTGTTATAATTAGTCTGTCCAACAGGGACACGGACTTTAATTGGAGCATTAGCAGCTGGTACATGTGATTTGGTCACTTTCTTTGAGTCTGTGAATGTGTCTGGCAATTGATTCACTAACATTTTCAAATGAATTATCTTTTGAACATTTAGTTCACATTCTTTAGTACGAGGATCAAAATAAGACAATAATAATTCATACTAATATATATATATATATATTTTTTTCAGCTGATAGTTTTCTCCCCCTAAAGTTGGGAATTTTTTATTCATCTAAATCACAACCGGCAAAATTAGCCATTAATAAATCTCCCATCGATGGTTTTAGATACTATATTATATATGGAGATTCAAATTCAATATAAATTCTCAACTTTCTTTGATATCCCATTTTAGTGCATTGTGGTGGAGCAATTATAACATATACCGCACATTCAAAAATTATTATATGGAAAATATTAGGTATGTGACCAAAAACTAATTATAAGGGGAAGCTTTATAATAGCTAGTTGGCATGATGCGAATTAGTTTTGTTGTATGTAAAATATCATATTTTTTTTTATATACGAACATCTACAGGATGTTTAACATTAATTTCGATATTGTCTAGACGTATTTTCATAATTGGATTATGCTCTTTGATCAAATCTATTGACCAAGTAATTTCGCAAACGCCAGGTTGCGATTTGATAATAAACATACATGTGACCATCTTATTGATGCATCAATTAAAATTATAAAATATTCAAATGGTTCACATGTTGGATATATTGTTCCACAAATATCATATTGTATACGTTCTAGAAATAAAACCAACACACAAAAAATTCATCAGATTAAATAATCTTCTAGTTCTTTGATGAATGTTCATAATAATTATCTATTATTTTTCGCATCACTATTGATCCGGAATGGTCCAACCGGTCATGCCAAACTATAAACATATTATTGTATGTAAACTTCTGGTTTACAATAACATGTGTTTCAATTGCACTAATATATGTGTAGTACAAGTCAGAGAAAAAACATATGCAATTTATTTCCAATATGCATTGTTTTTCGTATATTCAATATTTTTTCATTAGTTGTCTCAATATGATATCCATTTCAGCGGATATTCTTAAAACTTAACAAATTTATTTGAGACTTACAAGAATATAATACATCATCATCAATATAAATCTGTATTCCTCCATGTAACCACAAAATAGCTCTTCTAGAGTTTTCAATCAATTTTTTTTTTGTTTTTTTTGTTTTATAAAAATAAATAAATATCATTTCAACAATAATCAATAATAAAAACAATAAATAACTAGTATTTAAAAAATTAAACATAAATAAGCAAATTTTATCTTACATTTACATTTTTTTATGCACTACAATCAATATAAATAATAAATAAGTATTAATTCATTTTTCAGAATAAAGAATGAACAACTATTCATTTTTTTTTATCTTACAATTTTCCGTAATAACATAAAAGATAAAAATTAAAATTCCACCTTATAATGTAATACCTCTAATGAAATAGATAAGCTTCTTTAAGGCATTGTATTAATAGACACAAACAAGCTTCTTTTAGGGCATTGTATTAATAGAAAATTAAATGATTTATAAAAGTAAATCATCTCTTTTCAAATGATTTTGTATAAGTTTGATATACTGTTTTTTTTTTCAAACAGTGAGGGCTCAATTTTTCATAAATGTCACCTATTTTATATATCTATTTTTCATCATTCAAATAATGTCAAATCATTTGACTAAATTGAGTTTGTCCATAATAGTTCAATATAATGTTTTGACGTACTACAGGTACATTGGCGTACGACAGGTACATGACTAATAATAGCATAAATTTTCTTATTTGTTATTCTCTTCACTTTCTAATTATTTCTCCACTTCTAGTGGTAATTCTTTTTGTTCATTTATTTTTCCACTTCTAGTGGAATGATGCACTTTTTCTTCATTATCACGTCCATATCTAATAGTTTTTCCATCAAATTATTTTCCACTTCATGTGTAACTATTATTTTGTTCAACCAGAACAAGACATGTGGCTTCAATAATTTATTATAATTGAACGTCAGGTCAATTGATAAAATTGATGAAATAGGTTCAGGCCAATTTCATTAATATATTTTATATTCATATGGCTTCGGACCATTTCATTAACATAATATAATGTAAAAGATAATGTATAAACTCAAAATATTTCTTGAATCTTCTTTCAGAAGAGTACATCAAAAAATTTCACATCATATAAATCTTATTGAAATCTTCTTCAAGAAGATATATTGAAATATTCTCATATTAATTTTGTGAGCCACATAAATCTTCTGCAGGAAGATTAAATTATTTAAAAAAATATGAACATCACATTAATTTTTGCACATTATTAAAAAAAAATTCATTATCTTTCCACTTCAGGTGGAAAGATGTGTTTTTGTAATAATCACCATGATAATAAACTCATTCTTGTACGTCCATGTCCACAAGTTTTTTTTTTCAAATTTATTATTATATATTGCTACATTTACTTCAAGAAATGAAGCAGAACAAATTGAATTATTTTGTCCAACAACTCATTATAATCTCTTCAACCATAAAGAGATAATAAATCAACTTATAATATCTTTTAACTTCTTCAAGAAGATTAAATTATTGAAAAAATATATATAAAAACATCATGATAAATTTGTTTATCATATAATTTTTCTTTATATCTTCTTCAGGAAGATCTTCTTAATATATTTTGAAATCTTCTTCAAGTTGATAAAATGACTACAATGGCTTCGGGCCAATTGCTCGGTGCATTTTATAAAATTGAGAATTTTCGTAATATCTCTTGAAATCCTCTTCAAAAAGATTCAATTATTGAAGAAAAAAAAATATGAACCACTATACAATATTTATACATCATATAAATCTTCTTCAAGAAGATTTTCTTTTAAATCTTCTTCGGGAAGATTAAATTAAAAAATGCATTTCATATAAAATTCTATGAATCATACTAAACATCTCAAAATAAATATAAATAAATTGATAACTTATTTCATTTAGCAATTACTAGGAAGTATTATTTATATAAATAAAATTGAAATAAAAGTTACTAAAATTACCTCGAATCTTCAACTAGTAGAGCTCTCGTGCTGATAACGTGTTATAAAATAAATGTGAACAAGCATAAAGAAGAATAAGCAAAATAGAGATGAAAAGATGACAATCTCTTTATTCATACATTTCTCATGTGTGTACAATACAAGATTACAAAGCCTCTATTTATAGGCTACAAATTGTAAATGAAAAATTTCATCTAAATAAATGGAGAAATAAATTCCAATAGTAGTGGCCATCAATTCCAATTGTAGTGCATAGAGTAGTGGGGATAGTGGGGAATGAATGTTGGGAGTTATGGACATCCACATTAATATTTTATTCATAACAATGGGTTAATTATAAAATGAATAATTATAGACTATTAAATCATTTAATATGAAGTTGTACCCTTGTAAGATAGATGTCATTAATTATAGACTAATTAAGTAATTAGGTCTGCATGCAAAAAAATAAAAACAAATATATATATATAATTTCAAGGTTGTAATTTATTATAATTTTTCTATTAATTTTCGTAATTGCTTTACAAGTATCATAAAATTAAAAAAAAGGAACCAAATCAAAATCCTACAACAAGGTCTATCTATCTATCCATCTATTCATGATCTGAACGGTTTATGATTAAAATATGAAAAGTACTTGATTTACTGTTCATGTTCTACGCAAAATCCCGAATTTTTTTTTATAGCATTAAAAAATAGGACTGAAACAAAATTTCCGTCAATAAAATCCATCCGTTCATCTATTCATAATATGCACAATCATGATTAAAGTATGAGTTGTGTGTTCTCAAAATTAAGTACCATTATACTTTAATCATAACCATTCATATCAAATCCTAAGTAAGAAGAGCAAAATGAAAGAAAATCCTGATTTTTTTTTTTTAATTTGGTTAAGACTAAACCAAACTACTTTTTTTCTAGTTGGATATAAACACAATATGTTAACTAAACAACAACTAGTGAGTATGGGTAGAAAATATTTACCAACAATATCTATCTGTCCGAGGAGGGTTCCAATACCTCATTTTTTTTATACCTCATTATACCTCATATTTTATATCTTCATTTCTTTCATATTTAAAGTCTAAATTGTCGATCCGAACCGTTTAACATGATATCCATACTAAAATATGGTTAGGGATGAAATTTTATAATTTTTGGAAAATTTGTACTATTTTTTAAGATGGGTAGAAAATCACTGTTTTTTGAACGGTTCAAAAACAGTGATTTTGTACCTATTTTAAAAAATAGCAAAAAAATTCCAAAAAATATAAAATTTTATCTCTATGCATATTTTAGTATAAATATTTTGTTGAATGGTTTGGATCGACAATTTGGACTTTAAAAATGAAAATATAAAATATGAGGTATGATGAGGTATGAAAAAAATGAGGCATTGGAACCCTCCTCCTATTTGTCCATCTATTCATAATCTGAACTGTCATGATAAAAATATGAATTATATATTTTCAAAATCAAACACTATTCATACTTTAATCATAACCGTTCATACCATAAGTGAATGGACAAGATAGACCTTGTTAGCTTGCTAAAAGAATTGGTTCCACCTTCCTAACTTGGATTCGACTCCGCTGCTCTCCAAATAGGAGAGCAGGACCTTGTTATTCAAAATCTAACCGTTAAATTTTTTTCATGCATGAATTTTAACACAGATGAAATTTTTTTTCATCCTATTTGGAGAGCAGTGGAGTTCAACGCTCCTACCTCATTCTCTGCCTAACAATTAAGGGTGTTCATCGGTTCAGTTTGGTTGAAATCAAACCAAAATTATAATTCGGTTTCAAAAATAGAACCAAACCGAACCAATTTAGCATTGCAATCGAACCGAACCGAACCAAAGTTTTATTTTGGTTTGTTCAATTTGTTCGGTTTAAAATGAAATATATTAAATTTTTTTAAATCAATTGATTTATAATAAACCGAAGTATATTAAGAAATAAACAAGGGTATTAAGAAATAAATTGGGATATTAAGAACTAAACCGAAGTATTTAAAGCAGGTTATTAAGAAATAAACCGGAGTGGTCCGGACCAAACGGTTGCCTACCTATACATATAATTTGGTTTTACAAAACAAACTGAACTGAACCGAACTATTAAACTGAAAAAACCGAACTGTTTAGTCTAAATTAATTTGATTCGGTTCAAAACAGACAAACCCGGACTCCACGAACACCCCGCTAACAATGATATCTCTACAGGGCACGTACCTATTTATCATTAAATACAAATTTATTACCTGATAGAAAAACCAAGAACAAGAACAACTATAGACGCCTTTTAGTCTACCCACGCAAAACGAGCCAACAGGAATTCATGATTTCAAGAAAGAGGCACGTGACAGCACCAAACCGACTTACACACAGTACTAGTATGACTGCGATCCAACCACGACGGCTTTACTGGAAATTCGGTTCCAATGGGCCTCGTGCTCTAAGCCTACCATCTGCTTAACATTGGGAACAGTGGCATCGATACCAACGGTGGGGCCCTCATCGGTAACCGTACTCCCGTTCTCCTCTGACCTGGAGTTTGGAAACTTGGCCGGCCGGTTTGTAAAGTGATCAGATGCTTTCGGCCGCACGGCCCGCACGCATCTTAAAGGCCGCTAAAATTCGGTTGGTACTAGACTACCAGTCAAATACATGAGAGTACTAAGTAAAGGATATTTAATTTAATGAATAAAACAGATAATAACGACAAATACAAACAAGTATAAGGAGGGAAAAGAAAGCTTAGAGGCTTAATCCCTCCTTGGTAACAAACAAGTAATGGATGCTTTTCTTTTTTTTTGGCTCGTAAGATGCAGGGACGGATTTAGGATTTTCATTAGGGGGTGGAAGGGGGAGCAAAAAATATCAAACCGGATTTAAATTCATTAACTAATTAGGGGGTGCTCTAAAATCGACGCCAGTAAAGAAAGGGGAAGGGACGGAAGAAAGAAGAAACTCCTCTGAATAGTAATTTCTACACCCTGATTCGAGGGTGATAGATCTGGCCGAAAATCAATGTTAAGGCCCTCTCTTCTCCCCTCTGAACAGTAATTTCTCCCTTCCTCTACCTCTTTGTTTCTCCTCTTTTGGAGCAGGTGAAGACGATGAGTAGCCCAAAAATCAGCGAATTTCTCCTCCCCTCTCTTTAATAAAAGGGTTCTCCCTCTTTCTGGAGCACATCCTTAAATACTTGATAAAAAAACATTGCTTTAACTTGTACTTTTCAACAATTTGACTTGTAATTTTTTATTCTCTGATCTATATTTCTAATTATCAATCATAATTAAAAAAATATTTAAATTTTTAACTCTAAATTTAACCCAAATTACAATTCAAATATTCAAATGGGGGGTAAATTTTTTTTTCAGAAAGAAACAAAGTCGATTGGAACATCCCGATCTCCACTAAAATTCAAAATCTAGGAGGAACAGAGCCCCCTGAGAACACTCTAGGTCCGCCCCTGGCAAGACGTCTTCCAAACAAATTAAAGAAGATGAGAGCTCTCCAATGCAACTTTTCATTCTAGTAAATTTAACATAGGTTAATTATTCATTATGAATATGAAATCCAATTTTACAACTTACAGTTTGGCAATTAATTACTTGTTGAGTATCAAAATATGAAAGAAAATATGAAAGAATTGATAATATATACCACCACCTCTATTTAGTGCTGCTGCTGCTGCTGTTATTTTTTTTGGATTCGAGGTTCAGGGTATCTATACCTGTAGCCGTGACATTGTATTTCAATGTATTTGTTAACACGATCAACCGTGGTTAATTGCACTTTGGGTACGTATTACCGACAAGAACTGACAAGATATCATGTTGGAATCTTATTAATTACATAATCATGGGAAACACTCCACTAATTAATTTCTTATTTGGAGCAACATGTGTCATCAATCTGTGGCGAACATCGGATTCTGATTGAGCATGAATCTTGACTGAAGTTTAACCTAATTGTTGCTAGCCTAGGTAACCACGACCATGCTGTTAAGTCAATTAATTACATTGTCAGGATTATAATTACTTATTTTGGGAAAGTTTTTTTTTTTTTTTTTTTTTTTTTTTTTTTTTTTAAATAAGGTAACTATTAGAAAGACAATTGATCAATGAAACACCGATATATACTATTTATATGTTCTTCATGAATCTATAAGAATCTTCCACTATCCATGAGGTAAAATTATTTAATAGTCGGTACTATCGCGAATACTCTCATCGACAATTAATAACGATATTCTTAGAAATAACAATTTATATTGAGTTAATCTCGGCAATAGTTATTTTTGCTTTTTTTTTTCTTTTGGGAAAAAGAACATACAAGGAGTAAGAAAAGTTAATAAATTGTAGTAAGCTAATTAGAGGTGTATACAGAGTCGGATTATCTGTTCTAAATTCGCTCTAAATCTGCTTACTATCTATATCCGGATTAAACAAAGAGTATAGTTTGTGGATATAATACATATAATTTATTAAAGAGGAGGATTTAAATGCCTCCATGTTTTTGTGCCTCTATCATGCCTCCATCTCTCTCCATCATTTTCAAAGTTCAAATAGTCGATCCGAACCGCTCAATCTAATCTCCATTCTAAAATATGTTTGGAGACCAAATTTTATATTTTGAGGAATTTTTTTACTATTTTTTTAGATAGGTACAAAATCAGTAAATCTGAACCATCTAAAAACATTATTTTTGTACCTATCTAAATAAATAGTAAAAAAATTCCTCAAAATATAAAATTTGGTCTCCAAACATATTTTAGAATGGAGATTAGATTGAGCGGTTCGGATCGACTATTTGAACTTTGAAAATGATGGAGAGAGATGAAGACATAATGGAGGCACAAAAACATGGAAGCATTTAAATCCTCCTCTTTAATAAATAAAAATAAAATTTGCGGATACAGACACATATATTTTCACATATCTGTAAACAGAACAAATATCCAGATATATTCGAAACCCATTATCTGATAGGTATGTCCCAATTTTTATGTCCTATTTAAATTCTAATATCATATTAACCTAAATTCAATACACGTTTTATCTAAATTATGAAGAACATATAAAGTTTAAAATTTTATTTTGACAACTATTAAGTTGATTTTTATAGCTATCAAATTATGGTCATTAAATAGATGAATTTTTCATATTTAAAATTTGTTAATATGTATTTCTATGTTGAAATTCATATGACTCAATTATTCGCACTATATCAATATTTGAATCTGTATTGGTGGATTATTTGCTCCATCCGTTTAAGACAAATTTGATTTTAAATTTTGATATATGTTCACTGTCCGTATTCGTATCTGCTCATTAAAAGATGAATTCAGATTCAGTATTTTGCATTATCCGCTTCGAATCTGCTTTGTTTGCACCCCAAAAGCTAATTCCATTTAAAATAAATAAATAAATAAATAAGAGAATGATAAATATTAAAGAACGAAATTAAGTAAAATCTATTAGCTATAGCACCATTGGTGTGGTATCTCAAATCATATGAAGAAAGGCAACCAACCGAATTGTTAATTTCCACTAGGCACTTGCATAAGAAACTGTGCTCAAGCCACGTTATGTACTTAACCCTCATTTTTATGCAACTTTTGCTTATGGCCTATGCGCATCAAGCCAACATAATTACTTGGAACTCCAAAATATTTGAGTGTGATAGTATATGGGATTTTGAATCTAGTGTCGTTTGTCTAATTGAATAAACAAATGAGGTTTTTATAGAACAATATTACTTATACCTCCTAGTTAGGTTCCTTACATTCTAAACAACTCATATTTTTAATTCATCTTACGATCATTTTAGATTTTGCCAAAACAGAGTTTAGCACTAACTAATTTCTTCTAAATAAATTCACCTCAGCCATGCTTGTCAACAATTATGCAGAAAAGCCCTCTGTCTTCTCTGGTATATCATTTTCTTGCAATTTAGTCCTTCTAAAAAATGCTTTTACTGATGTGGAAATTTCCATTGCTGTTATAACTTATAACAACTATCTTTACTGGTACAGCATCATTTCTTACTTTATAAACAATCCAATACTTTATTAATATAGTACTCAAAAGTAATTTGCAACATTTTTTCGTGTCTTATTAATAAGAAATTTAAATCTGGTACTATTGAGAATAACTTGAAGAATCAAATTGTTATGTTCAAAATTCAACAACACTTGGTGCCCTAAAGCATTTCATACCAGTTCCCATGTGAAAAATCTGTATTTGAGGTTAATTTAAACATTGGACTCCGTTTTAGGCAGGACCATTGCATAGAAGTACGTTCTACAAGACAGCATTTATAAATTAATTAATAATGAAAACAGTTACACGCACACATGAACTGACAGAGAAAGTAAGACCAGCGCTTGCTAACTAGATCTTTGTTTTGACTTTCTATATTTTAGTTTGAACACCACCTTTATATAAAGCCAACTTCCTTTCTTCTTCTCTCTTCTTTTGTTTACCTCTAGCTAGCTAGCTTTCATCACCTAACTATAACTACATCTGCAATCAATGCTCATGGCACATGTGCTAACAACCAGTGTTTTTCTACTACTGCTGCTACTCTGTTCAACTTCACTTAGTGGTGCTACAAGTACTGAACACAACGGTTGGTTTTTCAATCATCTCCACTTAGAATAGTTCTAGAATGGAAAATAACATCCACAACAATAATGAAACACTTTTCACGAGGATAAAAAATGACTTTTTGCAACGGACTACTCTCATTATTCAGCTTTTTCTTTTTGCGAAGGACGGCCGTCGTAAATACGTTTTTTCTCTCGCGAAAAGTGTCTACTTTGTTGTAGTGATATCTTTTGTTTCACTTGTAATCGAAACGCTCAATCAAAGATTGAGAATAGTGTTGGGTTTGTTATTCCGCCAACTTAGGCTTTCGTCGGAATAGCAAACTGATATTCTTTTTTTAGATTAGTATTACTCTACAATCCAAACAACATTTGTATTATTCCTTTTGAGAATCCAAACGTGGCTTTCAATTTTAGATTTTCAGACATTTTATAGTACTATATAACTACTAACTTGAACTATTCCTTTGCATGATGACAGCATCGATTGAATCAAGTGCTAACAAGCAGGATAATGCAATTATCAACAAGGTCAGTTTTATAGCTCTTTAAAATAATCCATATTTCTCATACTGTTGTAAAGAAGTAACACATTGTGGTTTTTCTTTTTTATCTTACTCTTTACATGGACTTGACTTGTAGGAGTTGGAGAAGCTAGAGATGACAAAGTATCAGAAGGGAAGAAAGATGGGAGGTTTTGAAGTGAAAAAGGATTCAACTGAGACAGGTGCAAACCTCTCTATTGGAAAAAGTGTGAATGAAATGAAGAGAGATTTAAGTGCATTTAAAGGAGCCTCAGGAAAAGCTAGTGTTGTTGGCTTAATACCTTTGAGTTCTGACTATCGCCAACCTAGATCTCATACACCAGTTCACAACTAGAAGGCAGAGCCTCTGAATTTGCAACACTAATCACAAGTTTTAGTTCAGTTGTTTAGTACATATATATGTTTATTGTTTTTGCAATTTTGTTATGTTCTAGTGACCAAGGAGATAGAATTTTTTTTTTGGCATGTACTTGGATGTTTGCTTTCTGAAGAAAACATTCACTTTTTGACCTCCAATTGTAAATTTTGTTCAACTGTTTCTTGATTCATTTTATAATTTCCAACAATAATCATTTTTTTTTGTCTCTGTGGCTAATCCGTTATTCCCAAGAATAAATAAAGGAAAATTGAAAAGTAAAGAAATAATATAATTAATAACAGGCTTTGTGTAATAGATATGAAATGTGTAGTGCTTGTTTCATGAGTAAAAAAATTAAGTTAGACAAACTTCAGATGCAATTCAGAGTAATATAAATAGAGTACTCTAATATGTCAGTCTCTGACAATTTTCTGACAATATGTAATAATGAAATATGAATATTTAGTTTCTCTCATGCAGGTAAGGCAACTGAGACAGAAACGAAGCCTGCGGGTTCTTCAACTAAAGATGCGAAGGAAAAGGTATCTTTCTAATCTCTCACTTGCTAATCAATTTTTTCTTAAACTTTCTTCGCTGTCGTAAAAAAAGCAAATCAAATGAGTCTTTAACGCTCATATATATGTACTTGCATCATGTGAAATATATACCTCTTGATGTGTAGGATACTGGAAGCAAAACAGAGCTTTCAAAAATACTAGCTCAACCTGGTGCAAATCAAAACTTGGAACCACATAATAATGGCGATGTGGTTATGGAGATATTCAACATGCTCAAGAGAGACTACTCCCAGAAAGCTCGGCGTCGGGGGCCAATCAATAATGCATTACCCTTAGACGATGAAGAACCCTAAATAAAACTTAATAGGAATTATAGGGACTATATTATATTATAAATATACATATGTGGTTATGTTAGATCTGTTCTTTGTTTAAAGTATTAGGTCGAGGCAGTTAATTCGGTGTAAAATAGAATAATGCTTTCAAGCTTTTCTTAGTCGGTTTTGGGTCTAGTAACGGTGCATAACTTTAGATGGACAATTTTGGCTTACGTATGTTAACTTGAAGCTTGTGAAACATCCCTAATATATTAAGACTTCCATATTTCATTAGACAAAAATGATTAAGTATCTTCATTTCTAAAGGATAATAGAAGAGAGAGATATGAAATGGAATTGTACTTCCTTGTAATACATTAATTATAACTGGTGCTCTATATATAGAGTCTTATCTACTTACAATTCTGACACTAATAATCTCTTAACAACTCTAACAATATTTCTAACACTCTCTTAATAACTTCACTAATTACAAGGGGCCCGTTTGGCAACACATGAATGATTAAATATTAATCCGCACTAAGGATGAGTTGTTCATTAAGCTAAAGGAAGAGCCAAGAGATTATGATAGTTTAAGAAACTAAAGGAAGGGAGGAGGTGCCTTAAGAAATGGGTAGAGGATTAAGATCCAGACAAAATAAGATTAAAGGAGGTTGTCTTAATCTGCGGTAAAAAACCGGTGTTCGGTAAGAATAAACGGTTAAGAAAGCTAAAGGAGACTTCTTTAGACTTAAAGAGGCCCTTGTCAAAGAACTAACACCAACATAATACTAACTATCAAAAGGAACTAACTCTATTAATTTCTCTGTAAAATTGCATAAAGAAAAAAAAATATTGAACTGTGTCATGTATGATAAGCATTATGTCAAAGCGCCGCATCTAAATATTTGTTAGCTTCTCCATCCAATCTAACATCGTTGAATAGATAAGTCCGACCCAATTCCTCAAAACCTCACTATGGAGGATTAATTAGTAATAAATATCAAAGAGGAGCGGCAGAGCCATCGTACAAGAAACAAGGATTTTTGTAATGAACAAATTCACCATTAAAAATGTTAAATTTCCCCAATAAACCACTGAATGAATAGTAATAAATATGTTATCGAAAATGCTTGGATTATCGAAAACATATGGGTCTAGTAGCTACCCATGAATTTAGGATCGGGGAATATATTATGCGCACCTAAACCCAAATTTAGTATGTACAAGTTCTATAACGTACGATTATAATGGGCCATTCAAGCTTGGGATATCTTGAACTCGTAACTTTTGTTAGGCCGTTAAAGCCCAAACAAGTAAAAATCCATTTCAGTACCCTAACGATCATTGTCAGTGTGTCGACCGATATATCTGACCTGCCGAATTTTTTTTTTACCACCCATTAAATCAGAATTAAATAAATACCACCCGATTAATTAGATTTCAGATTTCACCACGAACTCGGACAGAATCTACCGACGAATCCTTGATCCGTACAAGTATTGGACTTACGGACCGATCCATTCGCTTACTGGGCCTGCGCACGCATCCATGCGAGTACTCCTCAGTTAGACTATTTGACCGTGATACAAGTTCAAATACCAAGAAATCAAATTTAGACAAACATAACCCCAAAAAAATTGGTTGCGCAGCTTGTTTTATGATTTTCTAATACAAACGCTAACTGGGGATGCGAACGGGTCGGTGCGCTGACACAATCATTCTTGCGCAGGTCCAAGGTGCGAGTAGATTGGTCCGCAGATCCAATAAGAGCATGAGTTCGAGATCTGTCCGTAGATCCAGTTCTAATTTGTGGTGAAATCTTAAATTTGAATATACAAATGGCATTCATTTAATTCTGATTTTTGAGGGTGATAATAAAAAAAATTTCGATTTGACCTGACGTGACAAAACAATAATAACTTAACTAATTTTCTGGGTCACCGATTCGGCGGTCCATAAGCTACAAAAAAGCGTGGCTGACTTCACCAATGTAAACGCCGAAGTGAACTCATCATATAACTCATCATATCTAGTATTGGGCCTATTCCGTCTCCAAAACTCCTGTGAAAGGAGAAGCAATGGGAGTTGTTGATTGGGCTAAAAGGCGTTAACTACTGAACAATTTAAACGAGTTTTAAGAGTTCGGATCACTACTGTGGGTTACCTGATAATTGCAAAGCATCTTTATCCCCGCCCGTTAATAAAAAGGTAAACGGTTGATGGGCAGTATCCATATCTTTCCAGGTACCTGACTCAACACAATTGAAACGGACGGCTCAGATTTATTCTCAGACGGTGCTTATTCGGAATGACGCAGGAGGCCAGTATTATGTGTGTTTTGAGATTCGTGTCAAGTTAAAAGAATCCTGTACTGTCCGTTTCAATTGTAGTCAGTCAGGTAACCTGAGGAATTCGTATCCCCTCGGATCAACTGACTGAGTAGAATTGAATCGCACGGTTCAAAAATGGATTGGCACGCATCTCAAAGCACAAATAATCCTGCTCCTGTCATCCCGAATCCTGACCTGTTGAGAGTAAATCTGAACCGTCCGTTTCAATTGTGTTGAGTCAGGTACCTGGGAGGATACGGATCCGTAACCTGAGGGGATGTGAATTCTGATGGGCAGCTATTGCTAGTCAGGAACCCGGCCCAATTGGCTACTCAAGTTCTCTGATTCTCTCTGGCTGACTGTACGCTTGCGCCACCACTGTGGCGGCGCACCATGCTGCGAAGAACAACCGCCCCTATCTCTCTTCGATCTCTTCAGTCTCTCTTCCTTCCATCGTCGACTTTTGCTGCTTCTTGTTCTTCTCAATGCAAAAGAAGAAATCTCAATTCGCCTTCTGTACAACCACCAGAACCGCCAAAGAAGATACCTTTCACTGTATCCGCTCACGGACGGAGCTGGGATGATCCATACCACTGGATGCGCAACACGGACGATCAGGATTTGTTAGAATATCTCAAACGAGAGAATGACTACACGGAGGCTTATATGGCTGACACAAGTGGTCTCAGTAGGAGGTTGATAGCTGAGATGAAAGGTCGGATGCCTGCCACGGTGGCCACACCTCCTGAACCGTGGGGGACATGGTACTTTACCTAAGCTCTGATACAAAGCAATCAGTACAGTTTTTGTTGAATTCTAAAATTTTCTGAACCAGGTTATACTTTCAGTACATACCAGAGGGGAAGGAGTATCCAGTACTATGTAGAAAGCCCAGGCTATCGAGAGGTTTTGTTAAATCGGCTATAAATTATATTTATGCCCTTGAGAAAGAGCAAATTTTGCTAGATTGGAACCAAGTTGCTAAAAAATACGGTATGCATTATTCTTCTTTCCTTTCTTTCGATTTTTTGACCTGAAGTGTGTAATTTTAGCAAGTGCTTACTAAACAATATGGTTAGAAACCATTTTCTCCATATTCCAGTTCATTAATATTAAATTCTGCAAATTAATCCTCAACTAAGCGAAGATAGACAAGTAATTAAGCCACAGTTCAACTGAATCCTGCCTTGATAATCAAGCATTGCCTCAAGTTGTCACTGCTCACTTAGGAACTACAAGTTTGACCTTGACAAAATTTTGTTAAGCTGGTTTAATATTTGAATCATACTTTTCTCTTAATTAGCTCCGTATCATTTTTAGGTTATGTTCATATTGGCAGTTGTCGAATATCACCTGATCACAAGTTCCTTGCATATACGCTCGACTCATCTGGCAGCGAATTTTTCTCGCTTCACATAAAAGACCTTCAAACTAACCGTATTATTTATACGAGTTCAGTAGACAAAGGTGTTGTTAGCTTAGCGTGGACTGGAGACAGCTTGTTTTTAGTTTACACTATATGTGATCAGACTCAGCGTCCCTATCAGTATATCCTTGTCTTTTTTTCCAAAACATATTAATAATTTTAGAGCAGCGACACTAGCAGCAACAGCAGCAAGTACAAAGCAGCCAAACAGAAGAACATTTCCGCCTGTAATCTTGATATGTGATTTTGATCATTTTTTTTTCCCTTTCAATAGGGTCTTTTGCCACAAACTTGGATCGGAAGAAGAAGATTCTCTGATATTCACTGAACATGATAGAAGTTGTTGTGTGGATATAACAAGCACAAGAGATTTCAAGTACATAACTATCAACTCAAACTCAAGGACATCATCTGAGGAAGGTCACTTTCCAAATTCAATTCTAAAAATAAAATTTTCGAAACCCTTTTCTCTTTATGTGCTTTTATTGAGAAATAGTTTTCATTTTGATGGTGTAACAGGTATACATAATTGATTCTGCTAATGTCAGAGCTGGCATGAGCAGGATTAGGAAACGAGTGACTGGTGTGCAATATTTTGTGGAGCATCACCATGGTTACTTTTACGTTCTAACAAATTATCCCACTGAAGCAGTGGATTTAGCAGATTATGGTGGTTATTACTTGGCTAGATGCATGGCTGAAAGGTCCATGTTGAATGAATGGGAGGTAATGTTGTTTCAAGCTTTGTAGCATGGACACTCTAAAATTGTGCCGTATCTGTGTCTAACCACATACCGTATCCGTGTTTAACACATGCTTTAATAGAAATTGAATCCAAAATGACGTGCAATATTTTGTTGGCTCATGTCGGACACTCTAATCCATGTCAGTGCTGTCAAGCAAACCCAACCAGGCATTTAGTTCTCGCCATGTCTCTCTTAATTAAATTTTTGTTATGGGGTTTTCTTAATTTTAGCATTGGTGATTCAATTCTCAGGTTCTTTTAGTGCCAGAAGAGGGCACCATTTTTCAGGATATGGATATATTTCATGGCAATCTCGTTATTTTTCTTCACAAAGATGGGCTTCCATTGTTTTGTTCCATTGACATGCCAATTGATCCTGATATCCAGGTATCTTAGTGAGCCAGCTGATTGGTCTACTTTCTATGGATAATTATTTCTTTTACAAGTCTCTTGATAAAAACCATATTATTCAGGGTCCAAAGAAGGTAGAAGAGTTTGACCCATGGTTCTTCCCAGTTCCAACTACTTTATGCAGCGTCACACCCGGTTCAAACCATGATTATATGTCCACTGTTTATCGTGCTGTTGTATCATCTCCAGTGGTATTGCCTGTTATCTCTATGCTTTTTTCTATGTTATATTTTTCTTTCCATATGGTCTATTTGTCTGCCATAAAGTAATTCAACTCAGCTAGTAGCCATAATTTCATCTTGGCTGGAGTAATGGTGCTATAATTTCTGTCTGTTTTATAATATTAGCAATCAACTGTTCATAAACTCCATAGCTTTGGAGTCAAGCCTCTGCTGTGCAATTAGGCCTAGATTTAGCCAAATATATGCTCCATAAAATTAACTCTGAATTTAAAAATGGCACATTGCCTACTACAAAAAACGAAAAAATAAAAAAACTCTGAAGTGAAACATGTCAGTCATGTTACCCTCTATTGTGTGATAATGCTTACTGCCATAATAGAAAAAATAATTTCTATCCGGAAGCTGTTTTTATATTAGTATGTTGGCCTTAATTCTTTTTTGTGATTTTTTAGATGCCAGATTTAACAGTTGATTATGACATGAAAAAAAGAGAATTTACCATCTTACAACAAGATGTTGTCGAGGGCTTATCTGAAAACAGTAATCCAACTGGCTCCCCTCTGAAAAAATTGGAATCCCGGAGTATGATAACTTGGAGGGACCTTTCTGAGAAATATCATTGTGAGAGAAGAGAGGTCAAGTCTCATGACGGGATTTCAGTGCCTTTAACAATTTTATACTCGGGTAGCAAGGATATTCAAAATAGTGCTTCGGCAGGTATATTACATGGTTATGGTGCATATGGAGAAGTTTTAGATAAAAGCTGGTGTGCTGATCGATTGAGCCTACTTGACCGTGGTTGGGTTGTTGCATTTGCTGATGTAAGGTACAAAAACGTAGTCGTTGTTCAAGTGAATCCTTCAGAGTTCAAATGCCTTGTGTTTTTCATGCCTTATCATGCCTTATATGTGTTATGTTCATTTTCAAAGTTCAAACAGTCGATCTGAACTTATCAACATGATCTCTGTATAAAAATGTGCTTGGAGACCAAATTTTATATTTTTTGGAAATGTTTTACTATTTTTTTTAGATAGGACCATCCAAAAACAGCGATTTTTGTACCTATCTAAAAAAAATAGTAATAGAAATTCAAAATATATCAAATTTGGTCTCCAAGCACATTGATATGGATATCATGTTGATCAGTTCGGATCGATTGTTTGAACTTTGAAAATGAAGATAAAGCATATGAGGCACATTTCAGGCATGAAAGACATGAGGCATTTGAACCCTCCTCTTTAGTTTATTATTTTTAAATTTTAAGTGTCCATCTTTTTGTCAGAAAAGAAAAGATAATAGTGTCCTTAATTGTTTGAAAGTTTGACTTATTTTTTAATAGAAAGGTCCAGATTTAACTTTTGGCTAATGACCATAACAAGCAGTTGTAAGAATTATACATGGGCCTTCCAAGAGAATATTTTCAATGAGACAAACGCAAAACCTGTATATATTTCATATTCCGATTTTATGTACATTTACCATAGAATTTTCAGTTGTAAGTTCACCGCGGTTCAATATTTCAAATTTGACTATGTTTACAGGGGTGGTGGGGGTGATCCATCGTGGCACCAAGCAGGAACCAAAACAAATAAAATGAACTCAATCTATGATTTCACTGAATGTGCAAAATATCTAATTAGAGAAGGTTTTGTTCACAAAAATCGTCTTGGTGCCATTGGTGTCAGCGCTGGGGGCCTCCTTGTTGGTGCAACAATCAATTTGTATCCGCATTTATTTTCTGCTGCCATACTAAAGGTACTTCCTATTCAGATAGGAGATTTCATTGCAAAAAAAGTTACTATCATAGATGATAATGTAAGGCTAATTGACTTTTAATCAGGTACCATTTCTAGATATATGCAACACAATGCTAGATCCGAGTTTGCCCCTCACAATCTTGGACTATGATGAATTTGGCAACCCAAAAGTAAAGCCTGAATTTGAGGCAATTCATAGTTTGTCTCCTTATGATAATTTGTTACCTGGTGCATGTTACCCCCCAGTTCTAGTAACAGCCTCCTTCCATGATTCTAGGTATCTTTATTCTTTACAGTTTTCTTATATTTGAAAAGTTCTTTTCCTTGTACAAAATTATTTCACTCTCTTTTTTTTTGCCTTTTAGAGTTGGGGTGTGGGAAGCAGCAAAATGGGTTGCCAAGGCAAGGGATGTAACATGCACCTCCTGCTCCCGTTCAATTATTCTTAAAACTAACATAGCAAGTGGCCATTTTGGCGAAGGAGGCCGATTTTTACAATGTGATGAGACAGCTTTTGAATATGCCTTCCTCATAAAGGCACTTGGAGAATGAATGTGTCAATCTCTAATCATAACTACCTTGTGAAATACATCTCTTTTGGGTCTCTGTTTCTACCTTAAGTTTTTGTTCAATGGTCTATTTTGGGCTATTTTAAATACTTATTTAAGTTCTCGTGGATAATTGCACCTGTAGTTGTTAATTCTATTGTGATTTTATTCCCTCTGATCCTGTAGTACAGGAATGGGATTCTAGATTCCAAGCATAACTCTTTTTTTCCCCAAGGAAATCGGAGTATTTTGACGACGGTAGGTTGGATCAGGGTCTTAGGATTACAACATGCGAAATTCTTGAGATTTTTTTGGTAACTTTTAGGTCATTTATTAGTAAGCATAGTTCTGTTTTGATATGTTCTACCTAATTGTTCAACACAGGAAATGTGTGGGACTATTTTCTCAAGAAACAGTGTGATGTAAATAAGATAAGAGGGGGAGACAATATCTGATATTTCTTATTATGTTTTTATACCGAATAGTTTCTAGCAATAAATCAATAAATCATGACCATACATCCTCTGTTACATTTTGAGTTTAGGCCTTGCTGACTTTGTTTCTTTACAAAGTGATACTTCGTATTTACAATGTGGGCCTAGCTGGTTGAATTTGATTCAGGTTAAATTGTCAAAATGAAAGCTACTGAGCTAAGCGCTACTTGAATCACGTGAGCAAAATTCTAGTGCAGTGTGCATAATTTTGCATTATCCTAAGTTGGGGAATTATAATTTATAACTGTCCCATTTCCGTAAAATTTTGCAGGAAGCTGGTCCTTTGCTGACAGTAAATCTGTGAAACTGTCCCCCCTGGACTTTTGACAGTACTTCCATATCAGAAGTTTGGTTTCTAGTTTCGTGTGATGAAAGAATCTTGGAACAAAACAAATCATATGGACCAGCAATTTAAGACTCGTAAGGTCTGTTGCAGGATTTTTTTTCTAGGAAAAGGATCAAGTGAAATCCTATATATTATAGCCATTAACACAAAATTATGGCTAACCTTACTTGTTTACGTTACTCCAAATTATGATGAGTTAGGATGGGTTTGTTTACGGCTATGTTGCATGGATACGGATAAGGGTGTCGTATATATAGATACGGCAATATGTTAATTTTCAAAAATCCTAAGTATAACATGGCTACTGTATACTTTTTATTTTAATTATTTCATTAATTTAACACTTGTATTATATAATTAAATAACAAAAATCAACTCAGGTATAAATTAAATTCAAAAGCTAGTAGATTCAAATAATAAAAGTGAGACAGCGCATTGGAAAAGTTATATGTTACTTAATTTTTTTCATGCGCGGTGCACAGGACCGTGTCCATGCATGGTGCACGATGGTGTATTGATTGTATGAGTGTTTCAATCTGTATTGAAGCCGTATCAATCCGTTTCAATCTGTATCGGAGCTGTATCATATACCTCAGTTGACGTATCCCCTAAATATCGGTTTGTATCATACTTGTATTTGATACGCATCTGATATGGATACAGGATCCAGGATCCAGTTTGAAGTATCCGAGTAACATAGGTTGACCATTAACATATGAAGAAATTTGCATAGTACTGTATAGTATAAATATCTTCGAGAAGGCGAGAACTGTGTTATCATCTGAAGCAAAAAAAGAAAAAAAAAGGTTGCACAAGTAAACCACAGTGGAACTGTCACAAAGGACGCAGGTTCTTAATTTAGAAAAGGCATCAACCTGAGTTTTCTTTGCATTTAGCTCAGTTGGAAGATGGAGGCGCCTGATATAACCTTCTTGGAATAAGAGGTGCATTCAGATCTCCTTTAGGAAAACCTTCCCCGCATAATTAAATGATGGGACCATATTATTTTGACTCCTGTGGATCTTTAATTACAAGAAGCCTAGAACCAAACAAAATGGGGTTATTACTAGGAGCCCAAGTAGGGGTGTCAATGGCACCCTTTTATCCGTTTATTTGATCTGTATCCTATCCGAAAATACGGATAAGGGTAAGATATTTTGTTTTCATTAGCTAATCGGGTGCAGGTAAGGATAATTATTTTTTTCATTATCTTACTCGTTTTCAAATAAGATAATTTTTAAAAATAAAATTATATATATATATATATATATATATATAGGACGTGGCTGCGGTGCTATGGGTAGCTAAGAGGCCTCCATGCTACGGCTCGGATTTCGAGTTTTCAAAATCCTAACGATCGATCCGAACCGTTCATCTTGTTCTCCATATTAATATGTGCTTGGAGACCAAATTTTACATTTTTCTGAATTTTTTTACTATTTATTAAGCCACTTTGAAAACCCCTGATCCAACGGTGGCTTAACCCAACAGTAAAACCAGAAACTACCGTTGGATCAGCGGTTTTCAAAGTGGCTTAATAAATAGTAAAAAAATCCAGAAAAATGTAAAATTTGGTCTCCAAGAACATATTAATATGGAGAACAAGATGAACGGTTCGGATCAACCGTTAGGATTTTGAAAACTCGAAATCCGAGCCGTAGCACGGAGGCCTCTTAGCTACCCATAGCATATTAGCCAAAACCTATATATATATATATAAAGAGAGAGAGAGATAGGCTAATGTGCTTTCGGTAGCATATGGGTCGAAATACACACAGTCCAAATTTGAAATTTCAAAATCCAAACAGTCAATCCAAACCGTTCATCTTCTTCTCCGTATTAATACCTGTTTGGAGACCAAATTTTATATTTTTCTGAATTTTTTTACTATTTATTAAGTATTTTACAAAATTGTTGATCCAACGGTGGCTGCACAAAACAGTAAAACCGTTGAATTAGCGATTTTCAAAGTGGCTTAATAAATAGTAAAAAAATTCCAAAAAAATGCAAAATTTGGTCTCCAAGCAGATATTAATATGGAGAATAAGATGAACAGTTCGGATCGACCGTTTGGATTTTGAAATTTCAAATTTGGACTGTGTGTATTTCAGCCCATATGCTACCGAAAGCACATCAGCCTATCTCTCTCTCTCTCTCTCTCTCTCTATATATATATATATATATGAGGAGGGATCGGATGACAATGTCCATTTTCGAAGTTTCAAAGTCCAAATAGGCGATCCAAACCGTTCAACTCGATGGATATATTAAAATCTACTTGCATATCAAATTTTATATATTTTTTTAATTTTTACAATTTATTAAGTATTTAACAAAATCTCTATATACAGACTGTTGAATTTTTGTACCCATCTGAATAAACCCAAAAAAAATTCAGAAAAATATAAAATTTGATATGCAAGCACATTTTAACATATCTATCAAATTGAATGGTTTGGATCGACTGTTTGGACTTTAAAAATGGACGGTGTCATCCAATGTCACCAAAAAACGGTATCATCCGATCCCTCCTCTCTCTCTCTCTCTCTCTCTCTCTCTCTCTCTCTATATATATATATATATATATATATATATATATATATTTGTATGAAAATGATACATGATACAATAAAATTTTGTATTTTATTAAATTTTCATAATACAAATTACCTGCATTCACTATTTTTTTTTTCTTATTTAAAAAAAATATTTTATTGAAGGCACAATTTGAAATGTTAATGACATTTTTTTATCCGTTAACCCCACCCGTATCATATTAAAAAAAACGGGTAAAGGTAGAGATTTTTTTTCCGTCATTATAACGGATACGAGTATGAAAATATCTCCACCTGACCCATATCGTACCTGTTGACAACCCTCAGCCCAAACAAAATGGGGCTAAGGTTTAGCTAAATTTGCCTCTACACTGGTGGATCTAAGGTTTAGTTAAAGGTGGCTAAGCCACTCCTATAATTTCAAATTTTTAATTATATGTAAAGAAATTTAATTGAATTTTGTCTTTTTTAAATATTTTATATAGACTAGTAGTTATAGTCTGGTAATTAAAGCTCTATTTTGTGATTGAGAGATCTTGAATTTAAATTCCAGTATCCCATCCATTACTATTGTGCATTTTAATTTTCAGTCATCTCTATTAAAATTTTGCTAGTTTCATCCCTCTCTACAAGCCACTGAGTCAGTCAAAAATTATAGGGGGACAATTGAATGTCTTTGTCGACGGAGGAATACATTTTGTTGATGGAGACGATGATATTATCATTTTGTTAGATTTTTCTCCTTGGAAAATGAGGGTCGGCAGTGGAATAATCGAATTTTAAAATAGATTCTGATTGAAAAGTTGAAGTTCAAAAATCAAAATGAGAAAAACTTAAGTGACCTTCGAAGAAATACACTAACAAGAAGGTTTGGAAATGACAAAAACTGAATGAAGTAATCGATGCAAAATCATAATTATAAATACATAAATACATAAAAAAAAAAGGTTTATTTTGCTCTCTTTATTTATCATCAGTGGTACATGATCATTTTCGTAATAATATGGAATAATATGGACGCATTTAATGTAGCAAGGTGCGAAGTTGTTCACATAACACTTTTTTTTTGTTCTTTGGTGAAACTTTCGTGTGATTTATCATGCCATTTATCGTTGTTACAAATCTTTAGCATGTCAAATAGATATTAATTTGCTTTTCAAAATTTGTCAAAGCAATATTTTTATAATATTGTCTTACTTAATACTTTATTAAATAAGTGTTTCTCTTTTGGATATTTGAATAAACACGTTATCTACAAAGAATAGACCTTTTTTTAATAGGAAAATATGAAAAACAATCATAGTTATAAGAAGAAAAAATCATTCTAAGTCTAGCTATAAACACGTTATCTACAAAGAATAAACTATTTTTTTTCATTTTCAAATATAATTTTTTTTTTTGGACATTTGACTTCAATTGACCTATCTTTTTTAAAATTCATGAATTTTTAATTGCAAAAGGGATTCTAGCAAGAAAAGAACGAGGAAATTTCTTCATATTCGTGCTTCAATTAAACCTCTATTTTTCAAAATTTTAGTGAGAAGAGTTTCGATACCGCAAATTAATACCACAAAATTCCCTAACTTTTTTTTCATTTAATTTTCAATTTTGTATATCTAACATCAAATCCAAATCACGCGTACACATAAAATTTTATAATTTATTTTAGTATATTTATATTAGATCAAGAATTGGAAAAATGAACATCATAGTTGATCGATTATAGTTAACTGAGATCGCACATTATAATCTGATTTAACCGAACTCAAAAAAAAATACGCCTCCTTTTAAAAAAGAACAATACAAAAAATTTAAAATTGATGTTTGGTTTGGATCACAAATTTTAGAAAAAATTGATGTTAATATTGGTAATCTTTGAAATTTTTGTGTTAATATAAAAATTAATTGTGTTAATCATCACCCTGTTATCCCCAGCATATCATGTTGGTAATCTTTGAAATTTTTGTGTTAATATAAAAATTAATTGTGTTAGTATCATCACTATGTTATTCCGGGCAGATCATATTGATAATCTTTGAAATTTTTGTATTAATATAAAAATTAATTATGTTAGTAACTCTGTTATCCCGGGCAGATCATATTGGTAATCTTTGAAATTTTTGTGTCAATATAAAAATTAATTATATTCGCATCATCACTCTGTTATTCAGGCAGATCATATTGGTAATATTTGAAATTTTTGTGTCAATATAAAAATTAATTGTGTTGATATCATCACCCTGTTATTCTGGACAGTTCATATTAGTAATCTTTAAAATTTTTGTGCTAATATAAAAATTAATTGTGTTAATATCATCATCACCGTGTTATCCCCAGCAGATCATATTGGCAATTACGTGCGATATCCTTTGTATTGACTCACGGAAAAGTCAATGTTAATTATTAGAACAAGGAATAGGTGGCAACTTACTTTTTTTTTTTTTTAATCTCCACTTCCAACATCTTAGATACCTAATAGCAAAAAATGAATGAAATAAAAATCCACAACAATCTTCAAATCTTAGCCGCCACAGGTGTTGCTCGCTCCTGGCCTACCTAATATATATGTGTGTGTGTGTGAGAGTAGAACTAGGGTGCTTTTAAGCTCACTAAAATTTTGATGGGCTTAACTCTAAAACTCATCAAATTGATTTCAAATGACAAATTCGAACCATTGAAACCCGTCTACCTTACGTGTGATGCATCTACATGTGAAATTTTTAAACGTTTGAATTAATTTAGTATAAATTAAGCGGTCAAAATTAGAAGGTTAATAAATTAATTTTAGTGCATTCATTTTTTAAACGTTTTTTACCACTTGACTTTATACTAAATGAATTCGAATGTTTACAGATTTTACATGTAGATTGATGCGCGTAAAAGCGTATGCACAAAATTTCAGTACAATGAGATGTACCTTTTAACTCTAAATACACTTTTGGTTTAGATTGCAAGTATACAATCCTACCATGTAGTATATTTTCGGGTATCGACCCACAGGGAGTATGTTTAATTACTATGCTTAAACTTTAGTAATAAATTTCAGAAAATAAAATTAAGTAAAGTGCAATAAAAGTAAATTGGGGGGATTTGTTCTAACAATTCCTAAAGTTAGGTTCAATACCCAAAAGAAAGGAGTTTGAAATAATAATTGTAAATAAAAGTAAAAGAAATGAATTAATTTGCTTTCAAGGTTTAAAGATCTAGGGGTCTTTGATCTACAATCCCTTGCTAACTCTATCTATTCGATATTTGTTTAAATTCATATATGATTTGACGAGGTTTTTAACCTAATATGTTATTAAGGGTTACTTTCGTAAATTAATAACGTGCCTAGATAACTCGAACTTCTCAATTAAGTCCCCCACCCTAGCTACCTAGACCATTTGAGCTCTTGTTAGTCTCTTCTCTCCTCAAATATTGTTACTTCACAATTGAATCCATCATACCAATACCCGATTCAAATTGAGATGTCATAATTAGGGTTTGACTTCATGGTTAGGTTCTTCACCAAGTCTCTAACCTTAATTTCTATAGTTCCGGCTTAGATTAAATTGGTTACAATCTTAATTTAAACCTAGGGTATTTGCATTCATAATTTAGTACTATCCTATTAATCACAGTCAATTTTGGTTCTTTCGAATCCAAAACGGGATACTACAATTCAAGTACTAACTATGTAATTAACACAAATTATTAAATCACAAAAATTAACAATCAAATCCCATAAAACAATCATGATAAAAACAAATAACCGAATCAGATAGAATTAAACAAGTTTGTGCATTGATTTAAACCCCTAGAGAGAGATATACTCCCTCATAGAGAGATCCATTACAAAAGTTGGCAAAAATAAGAAGAAATGAAATAAAGAAGTAATTACACCCTTTAACAAATCAAAAACCTCTATCTTGCCGACTTCTTGCTCAGGAAACCCTTCTTCTTCTCGCTTGAAAGCTTTCCTTCAGAATTTATCGCTAAGTGTTGTGTGGAGAGAGAATGAGATAATGGATGATGGATGGGAAGAGATGGGATGAGATGCCTTGAATAGAGAATGAACCCCCTCTTTTATAACTAAAGACCATGTCTAATTTAGATGCTAAGAAGTGGAGTTAGTGAGTGCTATATTTGGATTATTTTTCATGATTTTCTTGTCCACATTTGGCTGTAAAAACGTGTCCTTGGTGCGCAAAAAATACAAAACTGTGTTGAAAACGTGTATTTCTGACTGTCTGCGAGTCTAGTGCATTCGACTGACTCCAAAATTCCTTTTTTAGTTTCTCATATTGTAGATCTTCTTCCTAGCTTTCCAAAAAGTGGTCGCAAGCCTTAATCGAAGTTACGAGTCAAAAGTTATGGCCGTTTTAAGTTCAGGCTGCAGTTATGCGTTCTGCTACAGTGCGTCCGCACTGGCATCCGCATTGCTACAGTACCATCCGCATTGCGATCCACACTAACACTGCTACAGTACCATCCGCACTAGGCTCCGACTTTTTCTGTGCGACCAGAGTGCGGCTGCACCAATATCTGTGCGTCCGCATCGATATCTGTGCATCCGCACAGATTTTGACAAATAGCTTATGATACCTTTTTAATATTGGCGCGCATCCAGAAATCCATCTAAGTACTTATTGCAGCCATATTGCAAACCGTGTGTCCATACTTGACATTTTTCCTCAATTTTCTTCATTTTTCTTCATTTCCTGCAAGTTAAAACCAAGCAAACGCAGTAACTTGATCTTATGTGTATTCTATTCACTTTATATTCAAAATGCAAGATATTTAGTGTTATTTTGTGAAAAAAATTAGATCGAATATATATATAATTTAGGCCTATCATAGATGCATCACACGTAAGGTATGTGGGTTTCAACAATTTAAATTCGTTATTTGAAATTAATTTGATGAGTTTTAGAGTACTTTGGTGAGCTTAAGAGCACCCTAATTCTACTCTATACACAAACACTATAGTTCTAGTTTCATGTCAATTTATGAACGTTGCCTCTTTTGCAACAGTTAAAAATATGTAGCTCTTGTTTCAGGATGTTATGTTGTATTTGGCAGAATAATAAATTTAAAATTCGAAAATAATTGAGAATTAGATTTTGGTCTAGTAGTAAAGGCACATGGTCTCTATGTGAGAAGTCATGAGTTCGAAATCCACATGAGAGAAATTATTTGTTGTAATAATAAAGATATTAAATAGTTAAGTGACTTGAGCTCCAACATTTATTTTAAAGAAATTTGAAAATAATTAGCAAGTTTTAAAATTTATAGTTCAAAGTATAATGCACAAATAGTTTGTTCTCTTATTTTCGTATTAAAATGTGTTTGCAGACCAAATTTTATGTCATTTGAAATTTATTTACTATATTTTAGATAGGTAATCATTGTTGTAAAAAACGGCCATTTAGTCCAACAAATTGTCCAATTAATCACTAAACTATTACGAATCGTCCATTTTAGATTTTTCCGTTTATGTGACTAATTAGTTAGTCATTTTTATTATTATTTATTTTTGTATTCATCCGTTAAATGTATTATACCTTCCCTTGTCTTATCTGTATTTAATTAAATGACAATTTCATAAAATTTTGTTAATTAGTTTTAATAATTATAAATATATGCACATAACTTTAGTAAAAGCGTAAAATTATTCGCAATATTCTGATTAATCGACCGCATACTGATTAGTCGCTTAATGGTACTCCGTTCGTTCAACAAGCTCAACAACAACAACCAAGTTTTTAGTACCGTTATTTACATCACGGATACAATATCACTATTTTAGATGGTCCGGAATCTTCTATAAATAAGTGATTTTGCAACTATCTAAACATTAGTAAAATATTTAAAAATATATATATAATTTGATGTTCAAGCATATTTTAATATAGAAATTGTGTTAAGCAATTCCGATTGATTGTTCAAATTTTAAAAACAAAAATAAGAATGTAAAACATGATTAATACATGAAGTGAATGATACATTACAACTCTCTTCATATTAAAACTATGAAGTTTCAGAAATAAATAAATTATGTGAAAAGTCTGGATATAACTCAAAAATTGCCCATAATTTACGAATAGTTTACAAAATAATTCGGAAATTCATTTAATGCGTCTCTTCATTCAAAAAAAAAATATAATGAACTAGAATGAATAATTTGCGAATTATTCGAATTATTCACAAATCTTGTTCTTTTTCACCAGAGATTTTGTTTGAACGTGGACTGCGCAGAACTTTTGAAAAGAAAAATACCCAATTGAAATAATTTTGCATCTAACTTTGCTATTATAATTATAAGAACACGCAAACAACGAATGATTAGGTAAAAAAAGGAATAATCTTGCTTCAGTGCAAAAAAGTATAATGATACGGTGTATCCAAGCTGGACCTATTTTGCTGGTTGTTGAGGATTTCATCGCAAATTCTCAAATCATATAATATATGTTTATTATTAAACTATGTTTCTCCGGTTCTTGTGTAGTTGTAAAATATGTTGTATTTTGTACAGCGCGTTTGCAATACCAACAAAATCATACCAAGGGCTCGTTCGGCAATCCAATAGGGAATAGAAATGAGTGTGGGAATCAAAAATTTTGAACTAAATTTTACTGTTCACCGTAGGAATAAAAACTTAGCTCTGAACAAATTTTTATTTCTCACGATGAATAGTATGTGGCCGAACGGACCCTAAATGATTTAGCATTCTAAGCTCTTTTAGACAATTAAATTATAATTTTTTCCACATTACAATAGCTAATGAACAACAGATATTTGCATTTCATAAGAAAATAAGATGAAAAAAAGGGTTTCTAGAATTAATCTTTAGTCTAATTAATGACTAAGAGTCTAAGACAACGTTGTCATTCGTATAGAAGTTCGTCAAAATTCGAATGAAAAATTGTTATAAATATTTGACTTATATTTATTAATATATATATATATATATAATAGGCTCTGGGACATGAGGTTTAGGTCAGGCAATAGGCATTACAGGCTAATTTTTTAGCATTGTTTTGTCACAAGATTTGCGAATTAAATCCAAATAATTGATGAATTTTATAAAATTTTCCTGAAATTTAAAAATTAAAAACGAATTATTCGGGTTTAATTCGGTTGACCGAATCGAACGCCGAATTATTCGGTTGACCAAATTAAACCCGAATAATTCGCGATTTTTTCTCAAATTTTTTCCAGTATTTTTTTTTCTCTCTTGTAGGACTGAAATCTTTAATCCGAATAATTCTTAATCATTTTCGAATTATTTCCAAATCACGAATTTTTTACCTAGCCGAATCAAATCCAAATAATTCATTTGTCACTATGGCCTTGATCTCATCAAAGTTGGAGGCTTGGAGCCATATAAGAATTCTATATAACCATATAGTTCACGTGAGCAGATGTCATTTCCATAATTTGGAGGTTCCTAGTGGATCCACTTTTCCTGCTTTTCATACTGAAAGGAATGATTAGTTGTTGTGCTGGCTTAAGGAATATTGAGCTTAGTTGCCATGTCCTTGTCACGGAATTATTATTGACACATTTTGTTTTATTTCATGAATGGTAGTCAAAGGGGAAAAAAAAAACATTGTACTATTATAAAGAAAAACCTGTTTTTCCTTGCAATTTTGATGGTTATAAAAACAGAGTAATTTTGGCATTTGTGTATGCAATTATGCTATGTTCATTTGATTCATGGATGCTAATCTAGATATTTGTTGGAGATTGCTTTTGTAATTCTTTTTACTATTCATTTGTTGGAGATTAATTTTTTTTACTCTTTATTTTTCAACTATATTTTTTGAAAGGGATAAAACCATTATTAATAGATGGTACAAAATTCGTAGATCAATAATTTCATACATGAAGATTTCAATTGAATAGAACAAATTAAGTATCAATTATGGCCTAGATAAAATAATAAAAGTGCAGTATAATTTTAAATGAGATAAGCATTCAACAATTTATCTCACTTAAATTTCTTTAATTTGTTGATGTATTCAAAACATTAAACTGAAGAATATTGTTGACTGATATAGTGCTTGTTGTTATGACCATAGTGACAATGAATTATTCGGATTTGGTTTGGCGGGGTCAAAATTTCCTGATTCAGGAATAATTCGGGTATAAATCAAGAATGATTCAGAATTATCTGGATTAGAGAACTTAGTCCAGCAAGAGAGCAAAAAAAGAACCAAAAACAAGTTCTGAGAAAAATTCGCAAATAATTCGTAAAATTCGGGAAAAATGTGCAAATTATTCATGTTTAATTCGGTCAAAGTTCAGTCAACCGAATAATTCGGCGTTTGGTTTAGCATCACCAAAAAAAAGAATTATTCAGGTTTAATTCGCGAATCTTGTGACTTTGGTCATGACATCACAAAAGCAGAATAATAACAAAAATATAATTAAGTGAAATGATTTAGAGCACATGTGGCATTCACAGAGATGAATCATACAAGAGTACAAGACACAAGAGAAGATAGTACAACTATAACTAAATTAGGGTTTAATTAACATTCAATCTTGGTTTAAGCAAAATTGAATGCAATGAAATTATAAAATATCAAGGAATAAGGATCATACTTTAAAAAATTCAGAAAATTGCAATATGACACATTTAGCATAGCGGACAACTAAAATGGTCATAACGAATAGCGCAATAGAGGATCTAGAGATCATGATTTCAATCAAGCACCTAAAAGCAATAGTTGGGAAATAACAAGCTGCTTACAGCTCTGTTTTTATACAAGCACATGGTTTGAATCCATAGTGACAACTTAATAGTTCGGGAAAGATTTGGCAGAGTCAAAAATTCGTGATTCGGGTATAATTTAGGTATAATTCGGAAATAATTCGTTTTTGTAAACACCAAATAAGTATAATTCGGATATAATTCGGAAATAATTCGGGAATAATTCGTTTTTATAAACACCAAATAATATATTCTAAAATACTAAAGTTGTAAAAAAATAAGATTGTTTTATTCATTTTAATTTTTTTATTAATGTAAAAATAGTAATGAAATTTTTACATAGACATGTTTATTTAATTCTACTCTATAAGTCCTATCAATTTTATAGTTTAGTTTAACAACAATTAGCATAGTAAGTAAGAATGGGTATCAGTAAATAGTAAGCAATATAAACATCATCAGGCTGATCTAAATTAATTCATTAATATGTAAACAAATTAACTTGTCAAAAAATGGAAAGTGTAAAATTAACATTTAGAAGGAGTCACAGTAGATTATTTGAGCATTCTAGAATTATACTTTCTTTCCTATATCACGTGGTGGGGTCCACATTATATTCAAAATTCAAAAGCACAAAACTACGTGGTGCCTTATTGCCTTAGCCTCAGCATCAAAAGCACAAACAACGGAGCAAAAAATTATACCGAGCAACGAGTTTTTCCGAATAAAATGCGATTAATTCGTAAAAAACGTATTATTTGCGTTTTAATCGAGAATAAATCGGTAAAAGTACGGTCAAGCATTTTATACGCAGTTCGGTTCGGTTATCTCTAAAAAACATTTTATTCGCGAATAAAATGCGAATCATGTTACTATGTTTGAATCAAGCACCTTTTGTAATTTGTAAGCTAGACATAGGCGTTCATTAAAAATTTGAGTGTTTTCAAATTCCGGGTGCGTTTTAGTAGACTCAACTCTGTAGTAAGTGTTCTCATTTTTTTTTTTTTAAAAAAGAAAAAGGGTCTAGCCCTTAGACTCAACTCTGTAGTAAGCGTTCTCATTAATTGATAAGTTGAGTAACATCTATAGAATCACGAGCATTGAGATAGGAGTAGGTTCAATGGACATTGGACCTACTTTTAGGTTTAATTGGCTCCAATGCTGTACAATTAGCATTAAAATTTGCACACACGAATCTTGATGCAATCGGATGATCGCTACACCCATAGAACCAAAGTAGGTCTGATGCTCTGAACACCAGGAGCACAACTTGTGTTAAAAAAATCTGATGGACGGAGGGTACAAACGGATCGGAGCTTATTTGTCCTTATCTGAATTCGTATTCGAATTTTTACGTATTTGTATTAATACGGATATAATTTTGCTGATATTATACGGATGTGGTTTGAGTTTCAAAAGCCAATACAAATAAGAATATATCTAATTTATTTTTGAATAATAATTTCTGTACTTGCGCTACAATAACTGCATTTAGAGGAATAATGTATTATGGTCCCCATTAATTATATCGTGTCCACTAATAATTATTCTAAAAAGATATTTTATAGTCTCAACTAATTATTATTCTAAAATCCTAGCAGCATCCTTTCAAAGCCTCGACACTAATTCCACGTCAACATTTATCTAACAAAAATAGTTGACCTCATAAAAATAAATATTTCATTGCATAGATATAAATACTTTCAATACTTAGATATTAATACTTTCAGTGTCATATGTAAAAAGAGGAGGGATCCAATTACAACATTATAGCAGTTTAGTTCTCCACAAGCAGTTATATAAAAATTACAACATTGTTTACTGTATAGATATAAATACTTGTGTTCTTTGAACTATATACGTCAAGATTTGACTATTACTATTAAAAAAAAAGTTATAGATCTGAAATGATTGCGGTCCCCACAAGCAATTTAAAAATAATTAATTTATCATTTACATTGTTTACTATATAGATATAAATACTTGTGTCCTTTGGACTACATACTTCAAGATTTGATTATTAATATTAAAAAAAAAGTTACATATCTGAAGTGTAGTTATGACAGTTTGGTCCCCACAAACAGTTGTACTGTAGCGCGGGTAGCTTCCTTTAACTTTATGATTGACGATAATTGCCGCGAATAAATACTGATAAAACGGTATATTTACAAGATCTTAACTAATAAATGTCCTCCTACACTACCTATATACGGTTATTGGAGAATACATTTCTCTCATTTGTAATCAGAAACACTAATCGCACTCGGTTACAAGTATCCTAAAAATACTTGTCCTTTATTATTCAATCTTAAGTATTGTACCGTTTATGAGACGATTTAGTGTATTCTCAAAAAAGTCTTACGTTCCTTTCTCTATCGTGATTAGGTGCATGCTGTCCACACCACATTCCCATTAAGTCCTCTGTGTTGCAATATATAGGTCATGCTTAGCGTGGTTCCATATCGTTTGTATATCCCCTCCCACGCGTATTGAAAATGAGATCTGGTACTTTTTTTTCCATGTTATTTTCGTGCTCTTCTCTCTATCTCTCTCATTTTACTTTGGAGCCCACGTGATTCACTTTCTTTCTCTTCTCTTCTTTGAAGAGAGATATAGAAAGAAAATGAAGAGCAGCCGGCTGCTTTTCTACTAAGAAAAGCAATGGATGGGTTTCCCGCAGATTGGGAGGGGGAGAGTTGGGATCTAAAAATTTGTGATTTAAGAATAATTCAAATTATACATTGAGTCCATATAATTCAGTCTAGAGCAGAGATTGCAGTCCCACGAGAGAGCAAAAAAAAACATGAATAATTTGTAAAATTTGGATAAAATTTTGTAAATTCGCGAATAATTCAATAAAAATTCGGTCAATCGAATAATACGTTGTTCAGTTTGCCGATACCACAAAAATGAATTATTCGTGAATTTTGTCACTATGATCTACAACTATAGATGAGGACTTCCAGTGTTAGGAAAGAATACAGACAATTAGATAATTATCCAAGTTTTTTTCGGGTATCCGTTTGTTTTAGAATTATATATGTTTGAAGAGAATAATATATTTATATTGGTATCTTTTAATTAAAAATATAGTTATGTTGGTGATTAATTTTTGAATGGATATATATTTTATAATAACAAAACAAGTTTAGTATGAACAAATTTATTTTGTTTATCATAATGATTGAATATCTGAATTATATTCATATTTAAGTTATTTAATTTTATAACGGAACAATAATTTAATGAATTAATTTTGTTACAATAATTAATTCAAGTTCCGAATTATATCAGTATTACTAAGTTTAACTCAAACAATATTCTACTGAATAAAATTCATATCATTCTCATCGGAATAACAGACAACTTATAAATATATAATCAGTATAAGAACGGATCCAATTACATTTTTTGGTGACATCAAATTACACTCTCTATTTACAAAATTTTCAAAGTTCAAATAGTCGATGATTCAAAATTATACTTGCAAATCAAATTTTATATTTTTTTATTTTTTTTACTATTTATTAAGTATTTAACAAAATCGCTATATTCAAACTACTGAATTTTTGTACCCATTTTAATAAATAATAAAAATATAAAATATAAAATTTGGTTTGCAAGTACATTTTAATATATCCATCATGTTGAATATTTTGAATCGACTGTTTGAACTTTAAAAATATAAATTGTAATCGGATCCCTTCTCAATCAGTATTACACTATTACTCAGTATCAAGCACATTTCATGTCATGGAAAATCAAACCTAGACATTCCCCCCTGGGTGCGCTCAAACGATATATTAATAACAATTAATTAACTTTGAAGTTTGAACTCTTAACTTGAAAGTTTGACACCGTCGTCAACTCGTCATGCAAGTCAGAGATGCATCCTATAAAAAAATATTAAACAAAAAATCAGAATACATCAAAGAAAGAAATTTAATATCCTGTCACATTTACCTCCTGTGACGCCTAACCCAGCAAGATTCCAGATTTAGTGTACCAGTAAAGATCTTCTTTCCATGTAACCTATCCCTGACAGGAGAGAAACATGGGGTTTTGGAATGGCCACAAGGTTTGGAAACCTTTATTTGCCACAGAGGATCCAAGCTGTACTTATAATATTTAAATATATAAAGAGTGTGCAATTGTGCATATATGCCGCCAAATCACCACTGCTGCACTGCACAATCGCATTGCTTTGCACACCCTATTTTAATTCTCCACTACAATTTTTTTTTTTTTTTTAATGTTTTGGGAATGATTGAAAATTGACAAAATGACTGAAAATTTAGGTTTTGCCATTGGAGATGCCCAAATTTAAGGGTTTGTCTGCAAATGTATACAGATGCAAACAGATTTTGTACAGGGTTAGAATGTCATGGGGCTAACTTTTATCTAAAATTAAAATGTTTCCCTGAGAAAATAATAAAAAGGATTATGCAATACTTTGTGCAAAATAAAGTAGACTTAGACGGTCAAGCAAAGAAACAAATATAAATAAGCAGTAGCTTAGTCAGGGGCTGATTCAGAATTTTCGTCAAAGGGGGTAAAAAAATATCGAAAGGATTTAAATAATTAATCGGATTTAACCTATTAACTAATTGAGTACTGGATAAAAAAAATTACTTTGACTTATATTTTCCAATACTCTGACTTGTAATTTATGATTCTTTAACTTATAATTATAATTATCAATCATAATTCAAGAAATATATTTTGATTCTAACACTAAATTTAATTCGAATTACAAATTATATATCCATAGAGGAGCAAAGTCGATCAGTATCGACAAATCACCACTAAAACTCAAAATCTAGAAGGGCGACTGCCCCCCCCCCCCCCCCCCCCCATAGTGTTGGGTTCGCCCGTGAGATTAGCCTCCGACGAAGTCCACGTAGAAATATTATATGCTATCCAGAGTGAACGTAATATTTTAATGTATATGGATCAAAATAAATATACAAAGTTACAGCACTTTGATTTTATTTTCCTTTTTAAAGAAAAAGTAGAGGCAAGCAATAAAAAAAATTATATATATGAGAGTCAGTATCCTTCTAAAAAAATGTTAAATAACTTTAGAAAAAATAATATCAATTGGCCCAACACTCAGCATGCTATTAAGGCATTTTGTATTTATCTTTAGAATACATGACAAGGACAACAGTGTATCATAACAATACAAGCATTCCTTAAATGCTTGCATTTGTTAGAAATTTAAATATTATAATCATTATCATCACAATTATTGTTGTAGTCACAATCATCATAATTATCATGTTAATCCTTTTTGAGATAAATTTTGTTACTTTATATTTGAATAAGGGATGAAGGAAAGACAAATTAACTTCATAAACTAATATTGTTTAATTGGATATTAATAGGATAATGAGATTAATGAAGGTTACAGAGTGCAACGAAAAATAAAAAAGACCAATCAACAAGATAATAGAAAATATCTATTTTTCAACATATTTGTTATGAACGACTGAAATTTTTTGTTTAATTTTTAAAAAATTTTTGATGGTCTTACGTGTCCAACATTTAAATAGTATTTTTTCAGGAAAGACGAAAACATTATAAAATTTAATTTCTTGTATGATAAGATCGCAAGTGTTTTCTAAAAAAAAAAATTCTTAGAAAACGAAATCGGATAGAATATTCGGGAATGAATCTACGAATTACCTTTTTTTGTGTGTTGTAAATCAATTCATAGATCCCATTCTTATATATAATAGAGAGAGGAGGGATCTAATTACACTCTTTTTTTTGTGACACCAAATTAAACTCTATATTTTCAGAGTTCAAACAGTTGATTCAAACTGCTCAACGTGATGGATATGTTAAAATGTACTTGCAGATCAAAATTTATATTTTTTGTATTTTTTTTACTATTTATTAAGATGAGTACAAAAATTCAATGATTTGAATATAGCGATTTTGTTAAATACTTAAATAGTAATTTTTTTTTAAATATAAAATTTGATCAGCAAGTACATTTTAATATATCTATTACGTTGAACAGTTTAGATTGACTATTTGAACTTTAAAAATTTTAAAAATTAAAAATATAATTCGGTATCACTTTAAAAAGGTGTAATAGAATTCCTCCACGTATATATATATATATATATATATATATATATATGAGGAGGGATCAAATGACATCATTTTTTGGTGACATGGAATGACACCGTCTATTTTCAAAGTCCAAACAGTCGATCCAAACCGTTCAACTTGATGGATATATTAAAATGTGCTTACAGATCAAATTTTACATTTTTCTGAATTTTTTTTTGGTTTATTTAGAGGGGTTCAAAAATTCAACGGTCTGAATATAGCGATTTTGTTAAATACTTAATAAATAGTAAAAAAAATTCAGAAAAATGTAAAATTTGATTTCCAAGTTACTCTTAATATATTCATCATATTGAACGGTTTGGATTGACTATTTGAATTTTGAAATTTCAAAAATAGACATTGTCACACCATGTCACCAAAATAGTGGTGTAATCCGATCCCTCCTCTACATATATTGCTTCTTTTGAAATTTGCCTGGTAGATTTAATCCTTGCCATTTCTGACCTTGCTCCATGTCCAAGCAGTTAAATTTGACTGGTAGGAGCCGTTTTCTTAACGGGAAATTAAACGCGGGTTCAGGTGACCGCACCGAAAAATTAACCGGACCAAACGGTGGGAGTCACGGAGATCCTGACAAATTCCGTGTATCTACATCATTTGTGCTTAGCTGTCACTTGTCAGTGCTTCTCACTGGCCTAGAGACCCGAGACGGATCTCTCTGGATTGTGACACGTGGCAAGAGATGTAGGCTAAGGCTCTACATTGATTCCTTTATACGCTTTTGCGGAAACATCCACAATTTTTTTTTTTTGTCTTAATTAGATTGAACTTCATTGTCAGTGTTAGAATTATGAAAGGTGCATTTAAAAAAGGCATCAATGAAGGAAACGCCGGAGCAAACAATGAACAATCAAGTGCATTTTTCCAATTAATAAATATTTAAGGTTTATTTCAAATGCAAGTAAAAAGAAATATGGATATGTAAACTCTGGTATGTTATTGTAAAAATTTATTTTGTACTGTAAGATCTATATTATTAGCTTATATTAGTAATGTGCGAGATCCATTAAGCTTCTATCCGCAGAAGATTGAGATTTTACAAAATCAACACATCAGACTCATAACTAGGGGTGCAAACAGATCGGAGGATCGGATAATATCCGACCGTATTCGAAAATTTGATATAGATTTTTAATAATTCATATGTGAATAGTAGATATATACTATATAGTTTAATATGTATTATGAAAATATTTATGTATATATCTATAAATATCTGATATACGATAAGTATCCATGTAACAATATCATATATGAAAATATCTTAGATTGCACAAAAGACATTAAACTTTATAATAAGAATCAAATTGATTTGTAAGAATACCGTATACAAATTCATTACCAAATTCGACACTGCTTCTTTTGTTACCACTACTTTCGAACACGTGGTTCATTATTCTTTACAGAATCTTATAAATGACAAGCAGAGTTTTTTAAATTCATCTTAGCATAGAAATTTCAATAAAATAAAGTTAAGGGGTTTAATTGTAAAGTGAGAAAATACAAGTTTGGAAATGGAATAAATAAATCGATTATTGGCTGGAACACCGTTTGGACCAAGCGTCGCTATCTACCTAACAATGCGTTAATGCGTTCCCTCTAGAGAGAGAAAATGTACGGACAAACAGGTATCCTTTCATAAACGGCACCGACGCCGAATTGTATTCTCTAAGTTAACTCAAAGTTTAAGTTAATATCTAAACCGTTCGATTTAAATCCGCACGGATATTAAAGGATCCGAGTGTTATAGGCGCGGTTCAGATTGGCTCGAATTCTGATCGAACGGTTAGAATATGAATTGAAAGGTACGGTAATGCAGAGGTCGTGGATTCACAGACGCCAGCGATGCGATAAAGAGCATCGCGTTATAGAGAGTTATAAGATAGGAGAGAGAAAGACTGAGAGGAAGGAAAAGCGCTCCGCTCTTAAAAATTCCTTCCAAATTATTACAAAAACAAGAAGCAAATAAAATTAGTCGGGGAATAACGAAAAATAAAAAAACCATACCCAGCTGCTAATATCGCCAATTGTTCCTGAATTCCTTGTATGAATATTTCTGTTAACCTCCCAAAAATTCAGCTATTTTGGAATTTCTTCACAAGAGATACTCTTCTGATCTCTTCTCCCCTCTCTCTTTCTCCGAAACAGGAGCAAAATCTGACCTGATCGAGTTCGACAATTCGAAACTAGTTGCGAATTGGAGCCTGAGAAGTTGTGAATCGTTGCCAAGGCGCGATTTTGGTCGCTTCTTTTCTGGTTTCCTGCTGAACCCCAGTGGGAAAAGATTGATTCTTTTTTATTCTTCTCCGCTGAAGATTTCGGCCGCATTGTGCGAAATTGGAGGATTTCTTGAAAGCTTTCCTCTTTATGGGTGTAAAGGGGGCTTGGTTTGGCGGAGGCAATAGCAAGAGATCTGATAAGGCCAGATCGAAGATGATGAAGGTTTGGATATTACGAGCTAGTACGACTATTCTCCTGTGGACTTGCGCGGTGCAACTTACTGCGATTGGAGAGACATGGGGCCCTCGAGTTTTGAAAGGATGGCCTTCTTGTTTTACGCCGTCGATTCCTCCTTTTCCAGTGAACTCTCATGGCGATTCCACAGAGGTTGGTAGTGCTTCGGTTGTTGCTGAGAAGCTTGTTTTTCCTCCCAAAAGTGAGTTCTTTTGAAACTTTTAAACTAACAATCTTGCATGGTGATGGAGTGCTTTGTTTCAATTTTGTTAATTTATTTGGCAAAATAATGAATATAATGTTCTCCATTGTTTCCAAGGCATTTGATTTGAGTGCTTTTCTTTATGTGTATTTGATGCTGGAATTGATAAAGCTCTGTATATATATATTTTTTTATCTTTTCCTTTCTGTCTTTTGAGTTTTGTCGTCATGCAATTTTTCTTGTGTAACTGTTTTCTCAACCTTTCTTTTTTGTTAAATCAAATAAACGCCATCTGGAAAGTTCTTGTTCAGTTTTCGTTTTGTTCTTCTTTTTGTGAAATCCATCGAGTTGGTTGATTTTTATGCCAATTCAGGCTCTCTGTTTGAAAAGAAACTAGTAGACATTTTGCTCAGCCTTTCGGAAAAAAAAAAAATAATAATAATAATAATAATAATAAAACAATTGATTATACCTTTGACTTAGTATATGAAAGGAAGATTTTGCTTGGTGGAATTTGAAATATTTTAGCTATATTCTATATGATTAAAAAACGCCTAATTTTACATCATACAAAATTTCCTTCCCAATTGGTCCTGTTTGCTTGTTTCATGTTACTATTGCTTGTTTCAAGTTTGGTACTATTGCATGTTTAACAAGTTCGTTGTTGGTTTCTTTGGAAGACGCGTGATGGTTCGTATAATTTAGGCAATCGATTGATACCTTTCTGGTGTTATGTATTTGATAAGTTTTGGTTAAGTTTCAAATGAGTTTGAAATTGCCAAATGAATGCATCCAACTAAACTGGTTCTTGTTTCAAGTTTGGTACTATTGCATGTGCAACAAGTTCGTTGTTGGTCTTTGGAAGACATGTGATGGTTTGTATAATTTAGGCAATTGATTGATACCTTTCTGGTGTTATGTATTTGATTAGTTTTGGTTAAATTTCAAATGAGTTTGAAATTGCCAAATGAATGCATCCAACTAAACTGGTTCTTGTTGTTTTGCCTATTTTATTCATAAAAGAAAATTTTATCTTTTGCAAACAGGAATATATAAGAACAATGGTTACTTGATGGTTTCATGCAATGGTGGTCTCAATCAGATGCGAGGTGCGGTAAGTATTTCTTTAAATGTACCATTCAATTATCTGCCTATTATTTTTGGAAAAATACCTATTATTTTTGGAACTTAAAGAACTTTATTTTTGTTTTTCTTAAACAGATATGTGATATGGTTGCTATTGCGAGATACTTGAATGTGACTTTAATTGTGCCAGAATTAGATAAAACTTCATTTTGGGCTGATCCTAGGTAATCTACATGCTTTCTGCTTCTGTAATTTTCCTCTTTTTTTGCAACTATCAATTAGTTGTGACATAAAAGTACCCGGTTCTTTTTGTCTGTCAGTGAGTTTCAAGATATATTTGATGTGGATCATTTCATAAATTCACTAAGAGATGAGGTTAGAATACTGAAAGGGCTACCACCGAGGCTAAAACGAAGGGTTGAACTGGGGATGTATCATTCAATGCCTCCTGTCAGTTGGTCTGACATCTCCTATTACCATAATCAGGTTTAAAAATTTACATTTTCATATTTATTTATATGTTCAGATTAGTGTGAATACCATTATACATCTTTGGAACCCCTTCCGTACCAGCTTTGAATATTATAAACATGCTCAGTTACATTTTATGCCTAGCTTATGTCGAGTTTTGAAAATACTTATGTGAGAACCACATGTCTATAATAGTTGGTGACGGGTCTTACCTCTTATCTAGGAACCTGCAAAGGATGTACCCAGGATGCCGGAAAAGTTTTATAAAAATACATATGTAATTAATGCGAAATAAGTTAGCTTTTTATCAATAATTTTGGAAGATGCTGAATGAGGTTACTTTGGAATTAAAAAAAAAAATACAGATTCTACCGTTGTTCCACAAGTACAAGGTAGTGCACCTGAATAGAACTGATGCAAGGTTGGCTAATAATGGGTTGCCAGTTGAGATACAAAAGTTGAGGTGCAGAGTCAATTACGCTGCCTTGAGATTCACATCCCAGATAGAGGAGTTGGGTAGAAGGGTAATAAAAATTTTACGTGCAAACGGTCCCTTTCTGGTGCTTCATTTACGGTATGAGATGGATATGTTGGCCTTTTCGGGCTGCACGCAAGGTTGCTCAACTGAAGAGGCCCAAGAACTTACTAGAATGAGGTAATAATTTACTTTTTATAGGAGGCCATATTACCAGTTATATTCAGTATGCTTTTTCATGTTGATTTTGGTCTTTTACACGCAACCTCTGAAAAATTAAATAAGAAACACATTTTTCTCAGGAAAAGAAGAGCTATAATGGAAAATTGATCCAGGGATGGTGACACAATTAAATGGATTTTCCAGGGACCGCTTTGCAAAGAATAAATTTATCACTAGTCAAATAATGGAAAATTGATAACATAATTGGTACTCCAAACCACTGGAATAAAAATTTTGCTCGAGTGCAACATTAGATTTTGTAGTTTAGTACTTGACTTTCTATTATTTTTCATGCGCTGAATAGATATGCATATCCTTGGTGGAAAGAGAAAGTAATAGACTCAGATGCAAAAAGGAGAGATGGGTTGTGCCCCTTGACTCCTGAGGAGACGGCCCTTGTTCTACGGGCACTAGATATTGACCAGACCATGCAAATTTACATAGCTGCTGGAGAGATATATGGTGGGTCCCGCAGGATGGCGGCTCTCACTGCTGCATACCCCAATGTGGTAAGTTTTCATCTTTGGTCCTTGGTGTATGGCACTTCCCAAAAGCTGCAAATAACATGTATTATCCATTATGATGGCACAAGTTCTTTCAGAAGTACCAACTATTATTAAAATAGTGACATTTTTATTTTTAGTGTCTTATAAAACTTGTAATTGCTTGTTACTAATAAAATAAAAACTTATTTTTATCAGGGAACTACATTGATCGAAACTATTATGGACCTTCCATTTTAAATAATTATTTTTCTTCTTTTGGGGGTAGGGGGGGTGCATTTTGCATGTTGTTTATACTTGTGGGGTTGAGTTAGTTGATATGCATGATACTTGTGATGATAGTTATGAGGATAATGATGATTTGATGTTTATAAAATGTGAAAAATATGTTCAGGTGAGGAAGGAAGTTCTATTGGAGGCAGACGATCTGAGATATTTTCAGAACCATTCATCTCAAATGGCAGCATTAGATTACATGGTTTCTCTTGAGAGTGACATATTTGTTCCTACTTACGACGGTAACATGGCCAAAGTTGTGGAAGGTCACCGGAGGTACTTAATCTATATCACCTACTACAACTCCACATTTTGCAGAACCACCCTCACCGAATGTTGTTTCTAACAATTTTTATCTTTTATCTTTTCATGAAACAGGTACCTCGGTTATAGGAAAACAATTTTGTTGGAAAGAAAGTTAATAGTCGACCTCATTGATCAATACACGAATGGTAGCCTCAGCTGGGACGTGTTTTCTTCATCTATTAAGGCTGCACATGCCAGCCGCATGGGCTCACCTTCTAGAAGACTTGTAATTCCTGATAGGCCCAAAGAGGAGGATTATTTCTATTCCAATCCATACGAGTGCTTGCATCAATCCATTGATCAATTGACTTCTATATAGATAAAAAATCACAGTTATTATTATTTTTTTCCCTTTACATTGCCATTCTTTTCAAGAAATAGGGCGTTTTATCCGGGCTGATGTTTCAGCCCGACCCGAGATTGGACCACACAAGAGGATAAGCATTGGAGATGTGGAACAAAGGGGAGAAGAAAATGTGGGTTTTTGTTCCAAGGAAAATGCGGCTGGGATATATAAATTAAGAATTGAGATGGTTCAATCTTTTTTTTCATAAATAAAAGGCCAATGTTGTATAGAGGTGAGGGAGTTCTTTTAATGTACGGAGCCGAGATGGCGTGGGATAGAGATAAGTGGAAATGTCCATTGTTGTCAGTTATACAGGTTTAAAAATGAGAATTATGCACATATCTCTGTTGAAGGTAGTTCAGTCTTTCGATACCGACTTTGCTGATTTCTTCTTGTTGAATAAATGCTTCAGGTCAATTTTTTTTCTATACTTGCATTCATAATTCCCATTATGTAATCCCGGAACAAAACTTATAGATCGATCGATGTCCCTCTGTTCACATAGTCTACCAGCTCGGGTTTTTTGTACTTTATGTATATACAATAGAGCCGCCGCCCATGTATATAAAATTCTTTGTTGTATTGAGATTGCTGAACTTTCTCCTGGTGAAAGACAATTGCACATTGTTGTATATATGAAAAGAGGATTGGGTATGTAGGGCGGAATTAGAAAATTTGAATAGGGATGGTTGAAAATTAAAATAAACAATTATGAAGAGTGAGATTTGAACGTGAGACCTCTCAACTATAAAATAGAGCTTTAATCAGTAGGCTACAACTAAACATTTGTTATTTATTGAGACTCGGTGAATTATATAGAAAGTTAAAAAAAAATTCAATTAAATTTATATACATATAATTAAAATTTTGAAATCATACGTGTAGCTTAGCCTTAGATTCACCTCTGTATGTGAAACTGAGAGGATATAAAATGTCAGAAAACCCTTAGATCCGCTCCGTATGGTGAAGCTGAGAGGATATAAAATGTCAGAAAGCAGAGATGTCGATCATTAATGGTTATATTAATTGAACAAAGAGAAATGATTAAAATGTACTTACAACGATGCGTTTCTGGCATTTTTTTCCAGTTAGCAGCGGTCGGTCCTGCTAAACAACACATAAAAGTACATTTGCTTACCCTTTGCAAATCAATGTGTCTATTATTAATATTGGTTTACATATTTGTTTCAACTCTGGCAGCATCAGTACCGCCTTGACTTGTTGTGGTCATAAATTAGTCCCACATGATATTTGGAAATTTCTGTGATGGTGATGAGGAATAACTGGAAGAAACCTTAGTTTGAACCTTGTTTTTATATTATTCTTTGTCAAGTTGAGTGATGAGATTAAAATCTATTGAAATGACTTCAAACAATTAATTTTAAATCGTTGAAACTGATTTATTTTACAAGTGATACATTACATATTAAATTTCTAAAAAGTTATGTGGAGTGTAGATGTGATATAACATCTGGTCGCCAAATATCACATAAGTATCTCTATTACATACGAAATGGTTAGTTTAGTATATCTTAAAGAGTAAAATTAGAGAGCTCTTAACTTCATAAATAAGTTTTTTGGTAAGCTTAATTTTAAAATTTATCAAGTTAATTGAAGACGGCAAATTCAAGTTGTTGAAACTGATCTAATGCATGATTTTTTTGCATTTACATATAAAATTTATAAGTATTCAAATTAAATTAGTATAAAAAAGAAAACGGGATTTGTAATTTATTTTAATACATTTATTTTTTATTATTTTTTTACCGTTTGATTTTATAATAGATTAGTTTTAATAGTTTGTATTTTTTTTTTGTCTGAAGCTAATTCAATGTGGTTTGAAGTTAAGCATATGAAGAAATTTGGTTAGTTTAATAACAACCTAGTTGTACTTCATTCTAAATTCTATTTCTCGTACAAAGGTGTGAGCTGTTACGATTGATTTGTACGCAAATTGTTGGAAAGCAGCGAGTATTACAATGAATGAGCCAAAAATCAAGGTGGATATATTAAAAATTATAGAATGGGTATTGGGCCAACCAATGGCTGCGGTTCCAAATGCTTTATTGCTACGCTAATGATTAATTTCTTTTAGAAAACACTAGTGCTATTATATGTTTATTTATTATTTTAGGTAATCAATGTCAATGGCCTACTTGAATTTTCATTAGAAATCGAAGAAAAGGTGTAAATATTTATAGTTATTTACGAGGACAGGACGAAAGTTAGGTGCTATGGTACTATCTAGGGGTGCAAACTTATCGGTTATTATCCGATTTCGTCCGAATTCGAATTCAAATTCGAAAAATTACTTAAATTATCAATTCCGTATTCGTATCCAAGACTATTTGTATTCGTATTTGTATCAAAAAAAATATAACGGATAAGGATACGGTTAAATTTTTAACTATTTGTATCCGATTGTTTCATCCCTAAACTGCAAAAAATATATTTTATGTTTTTAAATTAATTTATTAAAGTCAAAGGTTTAAATAACATTTATCGCATCATAGTGGAACGAACAAAAAAATGGTGCTATGTCTATATAGTGGCGCTATAGTGCAATAGCTTTGACAGTCTGAAAACGCTATAGCGGCGCTATTTAGAATCTTTATTAAATTACATATTCATAAGACTGCATATGCATATATATTAGTGACTAATATTTTGATAACATGATATATGTTTTGTAATCAACAAACTTATTATAAAAATATTGGGATAAATTTCGCTGGAGGTCACTAAACTTTGTTACTTGTCACGAATTGGTCACTCAAGTTTGATTTATCTATTTTTAGTCACTCAACTTTATTATTTGTCACAATCAAGTCCCTCTATACTTCTCCATCCAAAATCTTAATGGAATATTCTCATTCCGCCGAAAATATTAACGGAATATACTCATTACATCCAAAATATTAACATAATGAGCATATTTCATCCAAAATACTAACAAAATAGACATATTCCGTTAAAATTTTGGATGAAAAAGTATAGAAGGATTTGATTGGAACAAATAACAAAGTTGCAGTTCCATTTTGTAATAAACCGCTAATCAGTAGCTTGGGCGGCAGGAGCTTGGGCGTTATGGAGAAAAGGAAATAGGCGATTGTTCACCAACAAACGGAAGGCTGTGCATCGCCTAATAGCGGACATGGCACTTGAGATTCAAATTTGGAGAGCAGTCGTTTTGTGAAATACGTGCGGACGACCCGGCCAATCACACGGCTGGGAGAGAGAATAAAAAAATCGTTGTATAAACTAGGAATGGCAATTTAGTTGCTAATGAGCTTGTATATGGTTTCTGTTTTGTTAAAAAAAAACTTTTTCTATCAATATAATCGTTGATGAGCGTTTGCCATCAACCATAAAAAATAAAAAAATAAATAAATCACCAATCAATTTCAAAGATAATCCTTTCACTAGAGACGAGCAGACATAATAGCACCGGTGTGCTGATTTTGGCGGAATTACAATTTTATTTTTTTTGTTAAAGATCCAATACTCATTGATCTATCAATTGCATCTTTTTTGTATATGTAAAACTTCACATTTCAATAAACAATTGGGGAGCGCTATTTTGAATGCAAGATTTCTATTATTGAGAACTGAGAGAATTTTTTCTCTTTTGTATCAATTTTGTCCTTAATAAATTTTCTTCCAATTTTTCTTTTAAAGTAAGTTATTGTTATCAAAGGAAACATTTGAGACTTAACAATACAAATAACAGATCTTATATATTTATGAATTCATTAATAAGGATGTAATTATTTTAGACTTTTATTCATATGATCATGATTACAATTAAAAAGAAAAGAAAATTGAAAGAAAAAAAGAGAGAGATCTCTTGAAACTAAATTAGACCTTATTTTGTAACACCTCAGTGTCCTCTTTGTTTCATATGAGTAACACTGGTAGCAAAATATGTTCAAACTAAGGTATGTACCAGTGGCATACTGGCGATTGGATCTTCAAATTATAATTAATCTAACTACTTCTACCTTGGACTACAAAAGGACACAAAAATTTGAAAAAAAATAAAAATATATCCATCACATGACAATAAACGATCTCCACAAAATGAAATTATCTATTTAATTTACAAATAAAATACTTACAAAAATTACAAAACGTTTATTAACTTTTAAGAAAGTTCCATAATTTAACATGTTATATTTTTTTCATAATTTTAATTGCACATATTGGAACTAACAAAATTTGATCATATTTTTTATTTAGATAATTTTCGTTGGATCAAATAGAGAAAATTTATTCACGATTAATTTTTTTACTAGTCTGAATGAATTTATCTCATCATTTAATTACTTATAAAATTTATTTCAGATGGTTGAAAATTTGAATCAATATAAAGTTGTACCTGACTGATAGGCAGTAATTAATGGCAGGAATTTTTTTTCTTGATATTCAGGTAGAGACTACCAGGCAAAGGTTTAAATAGCATTTATTGTATCATAGCGGCATGGTTAAAAAAATAGTGCTATGGCCATATAGCATGAAATAGCTATAGCGCTAATAGCGCCATAGTTTTTATGGTCTAAAATCGCTATAGCATGCGATAATACCTTGCTACCAGGTGTTAATGGCAGGAATTACTTAAACAAAGGCTTTCTGAATTATCCTTCCATAATTGATAGCAAGAATTAATTAGAATTATAATAAGAAGGTATTTATTAAGGGGTAAAATTGGATTTAAAGCAAAAATATTATCTTAGCACTCAAAAGTAGAATTTATGCGCTTAGAATAGCAATCCCCTAAACAATTAGGAGCTTGATCATATCTTCTTCTTTTTTAGAAAAAAAAAATGATTTATAAGGTATCACTATTTCACAAGAAGAAGAAAAATGGAAGAAAGAGTTATGAGATCTCTTGCATACAAATTTAAAAAAAAAAAAAATTTCGAGATCTGTTGCATACAATAGTGCTGAGTGCATCTTATGTAACTCTGCAATTGGCTAAAAGCCAAAATTGTCAAGCTGACGTTTAATTACTGGAACATGATTGGAACAATGAAGGGCCTGTTTGGCTGTCAGATGAGAATGCGAATGAACTTTGGATTCGGTCCAATTTAAATAGCTAAAATACTGTATGTGGGGAAAAAAAAATCATTTGAGTAAATTTTTTTTTTCCCATGAATACAGCTAAACAAGTTCCAAGTATAAACAAAATTAGCGAAGCACTTTCATGTTTTTTTTTTCAGAAAATTTTGCACTCTTTTTGAACTAAATCTTTAGCAACTTTTTTTTGGAGAGGGAGATTTGGCCATTTGGGTCATGTGACAAAAAAATAAAACAAGTCGCGGGGAGGCACAGTGAACCTCAGAATTCGGCCGTTTCTGCGTTGAAACCCAACCTCTAATATATATTCCCGTTAGTGGTGGCAAAAATGGTCGTAACTAGTGGCTCAGCTGTGACAAGCAGCTGATTCACTCGCTGATAGTTCGTTCGCTGACAGCTCGTTTATTATTGCATCGAGCTGTTAACGAGCCAGTTTGTCATTAGGTTGGTTCAGAATTAATGAGTTCAAGCTGGAGTCTAACTTGCTCGCCAGCTTGTGAGCTAACTCAGTTATACATAAATTTGTGTGCATTTTATACTGTTTATCTCGGTTCAGCTCGGTTTAGCTCTATCCAAAAAAGTTTGTAGAATTTATTTTCTTCTTGAAATAAGATTCACTCAGATCCAGCAAGCCAACTCGTCAGTTCACGAGCTAGTTCGGACTAGCTTGTCATGATTTCAAGCTGAAATTTTAGCTCGATACTCTAAATCTAATTTGATCCAAAATTAACAAGCTGAATTAGAACCTAGCTCGTTACCACCCCTATAATATTACCTGATATTCTAAACAAATTTTGCATCTCTTTTTGTGATTAGTGGTGATTTGTCAGTTTCATTTTCTTTCCACCACTTCACCTACCACGCGTGGGTTTAGGCGATGGCTTCTCTTTTATAGACTTTGACAACCCGCTCGAAACACTTTCCTATACATTCCTTTTTTATTTATTTTTGCTTTCAAGTTTCCTTTTTATTTATTGAATCAAACAATCGAAGTACGCACCGACAACAAGGGTGTTGCCGTGTTGGTCATATCAATTGATTAGATAAACGTTGATGTTTCATCCACAAAACTAATCATAGCTAAATGTATGTCATGACTAGTTTACTTCACCCTTTTCATCTCTCCAAATTTATGTCAATTTTTCATTCATCCTTAGATTCTTGTCTGAAAACAATAATACAACGACAAACAAAGAGGGCTAAAACTTAAAATGCACAAATTGTGTTTAGTGAGAGTTGAATCCAAGTTCTCCACTAACAAAAACTAAGTTCTAACCATTAGACTATAAGTAGATATGTGATATTTATAATGAAGGGCTAGCTAGCTTATGTAAAATATTTTAAAAAAATAAAATTTTATTAAATCTTAGTACACATAACTAAAATTTTAAAATTATAGAAGTGACTTAGCTACCTTTTGAATAGCTTTAGATCCACCCGTCCCGTTAGGCAAAGGTGACTTTGTTGATGCCTAGTTATACTAATGCTGTTGCATAGCTATAGAAGCATATATGCTCATTAGTGAAGGGATTTTAAATGAGTGCAAATGAAGCTAGTTGAAAGTGTTCAACCCGTTAGCCATTAATTGAGCATCTCGGACATATAATGTTACTTAGAACATAATTTTCTGTGTTAAAATAAACCAACAATTAATAACTCAAGGTTATCGAAAATTGGAGTAGGGTCCTTAGATTATGTTTTCTTCCTTCTATTGCAAGCTATGGTATCAGTAATTTACTAGAAGGAAAATTAAATAGACGGTAAAGTTGACTCTCTCTTGTTGTTTGGTTTGGCACAGAAGTACACAATTTCGTATTGTAATATATAATTCAAATATACAAGAAATATATAGCAGAACACTTAACCATGTTTTTTTTTTTAATTTTGTTCTTCAAAAATCACAAAAGAAAATACATATTCTTTACATATTGTATACTGTATACATATTCTTCATACAAAATTGAATATATGATCTGATGAAGTATTTACCTAGTTTAAGCAAAAACTTATTTCGCAAGTAAGACGAGTTACTGAGATCGGTACAAGGTACAAGGAGTAGAACTAGGATATTCCTAAGTTCACCAAATCTCTTTGTGAATTCAACTCTATAATCTATCATATTAACTTCAAATGACAGATATGAATTGTTGAAATCCATCTACCTCACAAGTAATGCATCTACATACAAAATTTTAAATTTTCAAATTAATTTTGTATAAATTCAAGTGGTCAATAAACATTCAAAAAATTAATACATGAACCTTCTGATTTTGACCGCTTTACTTTATAATAAATTAATTCAAATTTTTTGCATGTAGATGCATCACTCGTAAGATAGATAAATTTCAAATATTCGAATTTATTATTTAAAATTAATCCAAATAATTTTAAAATTAAGTTTACAAAGATGGTTGATCAACTTAGCAACATCATAGTTCTACTCCGATAGAAGCTTGCAATGTACCTGCTTTAAGTAATGTGCAGTGTCCAGACTCAGACTCCAGATGGCCTACAAAAAGCGATGGGCTGGGTGTGGTGTTGCTACAGCTAGGCCCAAGTTTGATTGCAAAAATAATTTATTTATTTAATTACATATTTGCTGATACACAAGTAAAATTGAACTTCACGTATAACATACCGACCAGCACAAAATAAGTAACCGTCGGATCATTGGACACTCTCAACTAGGGGTGTCAATGGGTACGGTACGGATTGGATGGAGACATTTTTATATCCATACCTATTAAATTTGACTTTACCTATATCCTATCTATACCCATTAAAAATTGATCTTATCCTATCCTATTCTTACCCGTTAATGTTATCGAATAACGAAACGGTAACGGGTGAATAACGGATAATACTAGTATAATAATTAGTTTTATTATATTTTACAAATTAAACATCAAAAACTCATTTATTTCACATATAAATAATTGCATTTCTAATAAAAAAAATATATATATATGCAATCAATTCCAACTAAATTATTTTTTATAAGAATAAAAATTCAAAAACACGAATATATATTTAAGTGGGTTGAAAATTGAATTGAATATATATTTAGAATTTGTAATTACCCTATAGGGTAATGAGTACAAAATAGTCATTACCCATACTCTTACCCGTTTATTTAACAAAAAAATATTCTTATCCATACCCATACCCAATAAGCTAACAAAAAAAAAATCTTACCCATACCCGCCTTATCGAATACGATGCAGGTCAGGTAAACGGCTAAAAAGGTACCATTGACACCCCTACTCTCAACTCACTGTATAGTAATACACTGCATTTATGAACTAATTCGTTCCGTTAAATGGATGAAAACAGAACAAAGGAAACCCATTTCAAAATTGCAGTCAATTTTAGGCCTTCTAGCTGATTAATATAATTTAAACATTCACAACATTCAGTAGACAATTATCTCTACGAAGGTACTAGTAACTTGAAAAACTTCAATTAGTGAAAAATGCACTAGATAGATTTCAGGTACGATGATGGGTCAAACAAGAACAATGAAAACAATTAATATTGGGTTAATATTTCGAAGGGAGCATATTTAGTTTCCATGAATCTTATTTAATGCGGAAACAAAGTTTAAAGCTACTTGTAGAATATACACCGAATTTAAAATATATACACATTATGGCATATTGGAATTTGGAAGTACATAAATCCAGCTTTTACACGATATCAAATTGGGAAATTGGTTTACAAAAGAATAAGAGGATTGAATTATAGGATCTCTATTGAGAAATAAAATAAATTATCATTTTGAAAGAATAAGCTTTTTCTTAATGAGCACTTCAATTAAGCCAGTGCCAAACTGTGCTTGTACACAAATAACTACATACAGTCGACCTCTAAACAATCGTGTGGTTATACATGAATAATACAAAATAGGAAAATGATGATAACATGGCTGTTAACTCTGCTACCTTCCAAGAAAGCTTTTCAGAAAAGAGCTAGAGCAGCTTCTCATGTGAATGGAAGCCTAGGATCAAAAAGCAGCTCCACTATGCGTGTTATCAGCTAGAAAGTATATTATACACTCATGAAAAAGACTAATAACAATATCATAAATTATAATTCACAAAAATATCAAAGGAAGAATAATAGGGATACTGGATCAGCTATTGTTATCAGACTTGCGTCTCTTTAGTGCATGCAAAGGTTCTTCCTGCCTTTTTGCATGATTATCAGATGTTGCCTCTTTGTGCTCCTAAAAGTAATTAAACAAACAAAACATTCTATGAGCTTTTGATAGTGCAGAGGACTTCTTTATGGATAAACCAAGGACTGAGACCTAAGATTCTACTCAACTATCTGAAAGTTTCTATTGCTCAACCAATCAGGAACCAATCAGGCTGGACTGCTTGGTACAAGTTTTTGTACCAGTTGACTAGCCAACAGTGTTATCAAAACAAATTCTAGATGTTGAAGTAGGATCACCAAAAGAGACTAATCAACACCGCTATGTCAATGTTAGATAATATAGAGAGGTCTACTGATAATGATCACCACTGAAAACTTCCCCCAAGACATCAAAATAAAATTGATAACAATAACAGCAAGACAGTGAATCAGATCAAAAGGTTATATTTGGTCCCAATTACCATGCTAAAATGGGGGAGGTGCCAGAGTATTGGCGGGAAGATTATTCCCCAAAAGATGGACAGTAACAAAAAAACATAACAATCACAATAATGAATACCTGAGGTGTGTAGGCAGTACCAGTGGTGTCAGATCGCTTGTTTGATGCACGCTTGCCGAGATTAATCTGGACAGAAATACTGGCTTGAGAGAGATCTATTCCTGAGCTTTGCAGCGCTTGACTTAGTACAGTCAACAGTCTGTTTCATGTCAATAACAAAAGTTTAACAACAAGAACCCCGATTAAAATTAACAGCTTAACTAGGTTGAGAGAGGGGGGGAGAGGGTATCATTGAAAATAAGAGCGTACTCCTGCGAGTAATTAGAAGATAGGCTAATGGTGCCCTCATCAATCGTTAACTCTTCATGTTCATGCAGCATATCTCTACTAGCTGAACATTCCTCTGCCGCTGCTGGTCTCATCCATTGGGACAGTGTATGCACCTGTGCTTGCGGTTGTGCTTGTGCCTCAGATGTAGCATTCTCAGCATCTAATTCACAAAAACATAATTAAACAATTCAACTGATTAGTTAAAGACTACAATGAAGGCCTAGGAATATAATCCCCCAATAAAGGAGCCCCTGCACCCAAAAAAAAAAAAAAGGAGAAGAAGAAAGAACTGAACAATACAGGCACATTCACAGTGCAAGTGATCCCTGAACAAACCTGTTAAGACCTAAAGGAGAGAAAAAACACTAACGTGAATAACTTTTGGGAGTTTCTGATGATTTGTAGGGGAAACCAGCTACTACACTAGCCTCCATAGGACTAGCTGCAGCCGAGACTGTGGCAGCTCCACCTGCAGGAAATGGGAATGCAGGGGGGCTAGCACCATTCTTCAAGACCTGAGCAGGATCTGGCATCGTGTCTCCATTTATACTTTTATTCTATACAAGAGAAAAATATTAAGAAAAGTCCTTTGGGTTTTGAGAAAGAACTGTCTGGACAATTATCAATTCTGAAGTCAAGTTGGAGCTCACCTCGGCTTGTTTCCAGAATGATCTGAAGTATGCATTTGCCTGTAAACCATTTAACATAAACGACAAAATGTTAATTAATATACCCATGTAAACAAGTAAGAAATGAAAATTAAATTTGGAAGGTAAAAAAGCCAATTCTGACAAAAAAAAGACCCAACATAAGATGTCCTCCATGATTTCTGTAGTAGATGTATGGAAATATATGATTGTTAAAAACACAAGCACTTTTGGCTTCGAATTTCTGATCTTGGATAGAGGTTTATTATGATATTATCCTAACCAAAATAAAATTTATCACGACTGTCAGCTAATATTAATAAAAAGTAGAACTGACCCATGGCATTAGCTTCGAATTCTCTTGATTCCATTCTGGGTATGATGCCTCAAACTTTTGCACCTTCTCTTGCAAGAATCGTATATACTCAATGACCTAAGAAACAGAGTTCATTCGAAGATCAACAATCTTAACACAGAACAAAGACACCCCTCCCTGTAAAACACAACGCACATGCCCTGCACACACAAAGAAATAAGGAGTACCTCAAGAAGAAAAGATGCTTTATCCCTCTTTTGATCACTATGCGGTATTAAATCCCTAAGAATCTGAAACCTGCAGGACAATTGAACCATATTAGTTGAAAACTGCATAATAATTGGATTGGCAATAGCTTTAATTGCATAGCTTCAGTCCAACAATGCCACCCCTCACTGGTATATTTACCAATTTTACAAAGGGGCCATGGATGCCAAGCATTAATTTCAACTAAAAACTACCTGATATTGATAATATTTGATTGGTGTTTGTTCTGTCTGAATTAACCACAAACTAAATGTCAATTATTATTCAGACACGCATCACACCCCACTTCAGGTAGCATTAATTGCATGTAGAACCTGACTAGTCTGAATCTAGACAGCTTATCAGGGAAAGAAGGGAGACCTCAAGTTAGGCTAGAGAAGCCTGCACTCTTTACAAAGGAATAACACAACACAAATGAAAAAGTTCCCCGCACCTATCATTTATCTTGCTTCTTCTTCTCTGCTCTGTAGCTGAATGCTTTGATCTTGGCGTGTTTGGCCTCTGATCGCTGCCACTACCACTTCCCTTTCCATCTGTTCTCACAGTCAACTCTGAGAAAACATAGAGCAAAACAAGAAATCCATCTTCAACAAAAGATTTTAAATTCGCTACTAATTCAATCCAGGCAATCAATATTAGTTGTATAAAATGCAAACACAGAACAGATAATCGAGATAACCAACCTTTAAGCGAAGAAGATGCCTCTCTCCTGGTGAACTCCTCCCCATCGTTATCATCATCATCAAATCCTCTACTGGACCGGGAGACCGCGTCCATATACCCCTTTCTCTCAGCCGCTTGATTATGCCTAAGCTCCATAAAAGAAAACCAAAATCTAATAAAAAACTTCGACAATAAAAAGTTTCGGAGTGGAGAGATAATAAAGGTGAATAACGACGAACCTCGAGGAGGAGGAGGTGGGGGCGCCGCTGGCGCGGCCGGCGTACGGCAGCGTCCAATGCCCGCCTACAAGCAAGCAAAAGGAAAGAGAATAGTAGTAAATAGTAAATACCACGCCCGGGTCGGAGACTCGGAGGTCAACTTAGCAATTTTTTAAAACAGAAAGGTGGGAAATAAAAAATAGTAAATTGGCGCTAGGTGTAGTGGAGATTTAGCGCTAGGAATTAGGATGGTTACTTTTCAGGCAATTTTTCTTTTATGGCCTCGGTTCGGGTATGAGATCATTCCGGATCTGTACCCACAAACCGGAACCAGCGGCGATTCAAATCCGGTTAATTGAGCTAGAGAGGGGGGTTTGAAATCCGGTGCGTAATGAGGAAATGCGCTCCTTTTAAATGCTGGGTGCCTGGATTTGGGACCAGGCAGTGACTTGCGACCGTGTAAATATGCAATCCGGATCCTCTGCATTAACTCAAAAGAGAATCTTTTAAGTTAATGAATTTTAACCATTCGATCTGTTTTAAAATTCGTACATACTAGATCTGTATTAATATTAAAGGATCACCTATATCACAAGCAGAAACTGGATTGGCTCCGTTTAAAATCCAACAGTTGAGATCCATTAACTCAAAGGATTCCTTTTTGAGTTAATGCAGAGGACACGCATTCGTAAATATGGTGAAAGAATGGCATGGCGTGCTATTGAGATAGATCTCTCTCGTCACTGCGGGGGCCGCGTGAAGTCACGTGGATATCACGTGGACTGCGTGTGACAACCACCTGACTTGCGTACAAGACAGCATTTCGGGGTTATAAACGGTTATAAATATCTCGAGTTATCCTAAAAAACCTACAGTTTTGTACAATCCTTTGCGTCAAAATTTGATCGTCAAAAATATTTACCTACACTAAACAAAGTTCAATCGAACATTGCAAGGGACCGACCGATTGTTTTAGGGTCCAACTACAATGCTGACATAGTGACATTCATTTGATTAAACTTTTGATGTTACCACTCGTTTGACTAAAATGCTGACATTCGCTCCTTTTATGAATTTTGAGTTTAGATATCATGTAACCTAATAAATGTGCATGGACCATGATGAGGACTAGTCTTCCCGTTCCACCTCATCGGCTCATCCTCCCTCTTTTTTTTTTTTAATCTTCTCATATCCTCTCTCTAGGCTCTATTACTTTACCTTGAAGATTTTCTCCATGATATAGTACAGTACAGAGGCGATAAAGAACAAGACCAAATCACGTTGTACAAGTACACAACGGACGACACCTCAACTTACGACTTCCCACAAGAGGAAGCAATGTGTCGTCACGTGCTCGTCGACCCCCACACCTCCTAGTTGTCAAACTGGCTAGTTCCTACGCCACATTTTAGGTAGACCGACAGCCATGGCTATAGCTTATAGAATTTAAATAGTTTGCATGACTAGTGGAGGTCAATTGCCCTGGCCTTTACCGGATTCCATCATCACACGCTATCGTTAACCGAATCCACTAAGTAAATTAAAAGTTCAGACAATAATATCTTACCTCTGGATGCAGATGCGGATTCTCTAGAAACCGATTCACTCCAAAGAGCAAAAGGTGCACTGGCGTAACGGGCGTAGCCACTGCTATCGGGTTCGGGTTTTCCCGTTGGAGCACAAGTTACCAGCTCCGGCTTCACCACCGGTCTGGCACCTGCGTCTGCCACGTGGCATATGCTGAACGTGCCGATGCCGCCTGGAAGGACGTGTTCCGTGGGACCCTTACCTGACACCTCACGGGCCGGATTCTCCCCCTTCTCCCCTCTCTCAAGCGGTTGAAGGAAATCGTGCGTTTTCAGAAAGAACCCTAGAAAGTAGAAACAATTAAAAATGGTAATAGAAAATTAGAGAGTGATTACTGATTAGCGATGGGACCTAGCAAGTGGTGGGGCCAGAAAGAGAGGAAACGAACAACGAAGTGATGGAACCGATGCACGTGATTTAATAAAGAAAAGGTAGTTAAGATAAGGAAGGCTAAGCAGTAGACTCTACACACCTGATTAGAGAAGAGAAAGAGTTCACGGATTATGCATTACTCTCCCTTTCTTCATCAATAGTTTTCTCTTTATAAAAAAATTAAATAAAAATAAAACACAGTTTTTTTTTAACTTTTTAACTGCCACGCGGTAAATTCGAAAGCTGAGGCCTGAGGGTGATGTTTTCTACCAACCACTTCTTGCTTAATTGGGCAAGTTTTTGTCCCCGGGAATTATGCACCTCGGTGCAGCTGCGCTTTAGTTTACCGTGAGAGGAGGAACAAAGATAGCTCATATCCAAGTAATTTAATTGCAATTTATCTTGAAAATATTTCAACTGCACTTGTTCTTAGCAGATCAAGACTTGCCATATATTTATCGAAGTATCTAAATTACAAAAGAAACTGGATTAAAGAAAAGATGAGTTTAGTAAGTACCTTGCGGAGGAGGTCTTGGATCCTGGTGCTGGAAAGAAGAATCCTTCGTCGTGTACAGAGAAAGAAAATCGTGAGTAGCTTTGTTTCCTGTTAATTAATCAGAATTGTCACTGCTGTTAATTAATTCGTTATATTAAGCAAATCCTGTTTCCGAAATGAACAAAAGAAATTTAACTCTTTATAAAAAGAACGCAATTAGCTATTCAAATGCTTTTCTAGAGTTGTATACCTTGAAGCTCCATCTTCCGTTCTTCACACTGCTCAATCTAGCTAGAAATCAATATAATTTCCTTTCCTTGAATCTTCCCGTTGAAGAATTCACCTCAGCAGAAAGCGAAATGAATTCAGACTTCAGTTCTTTTGAATTTCAAAGACCGAGCCGAGACACTTCTTCAATCGAGACGATTCTTTTAAAATTCAGATCGAAGCGGGATAAACAAAGAAGAACAAAATCAAACCAGATCGAAGCACTCGATTCAATGTGGTGCAATTTGGACTGAATTACTACTACTCTTAATGCCACTTCGAGAGAGAATTCAACTGGGAGTCTGAGACAATTCTCGATCGCGCGATCTCTCTCTCTCTTCTCTGTCTCACGGCGGTGGTGGAGACAGGTAAGCGGGCCTCCCCTCTGAGATCCTTTTATACTCCCTTTTGCTTGCTTCTCTCCCTTTTATTTATTCTCCTCTCTCTCTTTCTCTCTCCTCTCTCTGTTGCTAATACTTTCTCATTACCACAAAACGCCGTTTACTTAACAGCGTGACTTTTAATAAAGAAGTCTCAGCCGTTGGATTAGGGAAGGCAATCAATCACGTGCCGATCGTGCCGTACAACGGTTGACCGTGGTTGGGACAGGTTAAGAAGATAAACAAAGAGCCGGCAGGGAAAAGAAGAGAAGACAGGCACTAATCCCAATTAAAAGGTTAAACAAGAGGTGTTACGAGTTTAAAAGGAGAATTTTAAATTGCTTAATTCTATTTAATAAAGTGACAGTAAAGAAGGTGGAGACTTCGCGTCAGAGGATGTTTGGATTGGGCCAGAGAGAGAGATCACGTGATGGGCCGCCGCGGCTGGATGTTTTATGTTATTTATTTATTATCAAATTGTTTTTTTTTTTTTTTTTTTTTATATGTATGTGGAGGAGGAGGGTAGGGCCCACAGCCACTCCTTGTGGCACATGAGCGAGAATTGCGGGTATCTCATGGGAAGGCTCTCATGTGCACGAGATTCGTCCCATTTATTTCCACCTACATTTTCCTTTTCTTTCTGTTATTTTGAAAAAAATAATAATAATAACTTTTACAGAAATTAGTAGCATAGCTCATCGCGATAGTTCCACTTTTTATTCAGGTATGTTACAAACAAATCACCAAGAAATAAGCATGTGTGTCAACAATTATAATAAATACTTTTTAGACAATGAAATATAATAAATTATAATGGAGAACGAAAATTATTCTTGATCTTAATTTAATGTCAGGAACTTTTTGTAAGTGTAGTTATTATTTGAAACTATTTAGATTATATTGAAACTTGAGTGCGGCTACGGTATATAATATGCATATTACGGATTGACGGTTGCTATGGATCAGTGTATCTATTTTTAAAGTTCAAACAATTGATTCGAATCGTTAAACATAATTTTCGTATGAAAATTATAGTCTATTTTTTAGAATTTTTTACTATATATTTACATAGGTAAAAGATCATTATTTTCGAATGGTCCGGAATTTTCAAATTAAGTGATTCTCTAACTATACTAAAAAAATATAAAAAATGTTATGTAAGTACATTTTTATATGAAATTTGTGTTCAATGGTTCAAATTAACTATTTAAATTTTAAAAGCTAAGATATGAATTTATAGCACAGATATATTCATAATACCATAGCCTCGCTCTTGAAACTTATGGATATGTTAATTCGTAAAACAATTTTAATTAGTTTAACTCTATTCATATATTTACTTCAATATATGAACGCAACAAGTAATTATAAGCCAACAACTTATTCATTATAAGCAGGAGTGTAATTCAAGAAATTTATTTTGATTTTAACATTAAATTTAATCCGAATAACAAATCAAACATCTAGATAGAAACAAAAAAAAAATTCCTAAAAAATACAAAGTTGATCAGTACTGATAGATTCCACCACTAAAACTCAAAATCAAGAAAGAACGACTGCCCCTCTATTATGGTACATTTGGATGCACTCTATAATAACTATAATAGCTACCATTTGAAAATAGTGCTAACTCAAAGCTATTCGGAATAGCTAAAAAATTGTTTGAATGCATTCTTTACAGTAGGTACTGAGAATAGCTACTATTGAAGAGCCCATTTACGCTATTCAAAGTATTTGTTTGATTAGCAGAATAAGACTATTTTGACTGTTCAAAATAGTATTTGATGTTATTTGAATGATTCTAAAATAGAATAGCACTACTATTTTAAAAATAGCGCTATTTATAGTGCATCTAAACGTACCCTTAAATACTAATTCCGCCCCTGAGCATGTCGGAAACGGTAATGCAGAATATCATCTCTCACACGAAATAATGTTCACGCTTGTCAAAGTACATTATGAAACATTACGAAGCACAGTGCTAGACAAATAATGACAAGGAAGCAGAGAAGGTGCCAAAGGGAAGCAACAAAAACAAAGTACATATAAATGGCCTGAATCAACTTCAGCACGTAAGATTGCTTTCTGATGCATTTTTTAAAAAAAAAATAGTTTGATCCAGTAATAGCATAAATTTTGAACCGTACGATATAAATCCCGTGATTCAAATTTAAGATGTATGGTCTTGATTAAAATTGAGGGCCCTGCTACTGGATTGATTTTGAAGACTGTGTACTGAATCCAACATAATTTTTTGAATTAATTTGCATTATGCCATTGAAATGTAGAGAAATGTGAATGAATAAATCGTGTTGGTGTACAGTGAAATCAGGTGCAGAAAAATAAATTGAAGTCAAAATAGTGCGAAACATACAGCTATTTTATTCAAATATGATTTAAATTCATTTTATTTTGGAATTTCATTGGATTAATGCTGTTGTTTAAACTCAATAATTTATAGGACCAACGGTATTTTTCAAATTAGTATAATTTTGAATTATTTAGTTCATATGAAATTTGCACAGCCTTATTATAGTAACACTATTCATTTTATTTCAAAATGAATTATTTAAATTATGGAAACTGATCTACTTCAAAAGCGATCCATTTACATGTTAAATTTATAAATGTTCAACTTGATTTAGTATTTTTTTTTGAAAAAATAAAGGTTTAGAAGTTAATTTTACTGTGTTCAATTTTTATTATTTGTTACTACTTGACTTTATACTAAATTAATTTAAAATTTATAAATTTGACATGTGAATACACTTGTAAGAAAAATTAAATTCAAAAATTTGAATTCGTCGTTTAAAATTAATTGTATAAATTTTGAAATTATGCTCACAAATAGAATGATAAGCTCAAGAACATCCAATTTCTACTTGTGATTTATTACTTCAGCCTGGCGAACGGTTTGCCATATTGATCGGATTGCTATCTATATCGTCGAATTTAAATTAGACGGTTCCTAACGGAGTAGCTAGGTGGCTCGAATTTGTATCCTCTACATTAACTCAAAAGGGAATATTTTGAGTTAATGAATCACAACCGTCTATCTATTTTAAAATTTGTGTGAACTAAATCTACACTAATATTGAAAGACCCCTATGTTATAAACATAGTGACAGGATACCCAAATTATACTCGAACGCCGAATTATTCGGTTGACCAAACTTTGACCAAATTAAACCCGAATAATTAGCAAATTTTACGAACTTTTCCTAAATTTTACGAATTATTCACGAATTTTTTCCGAATTTTTTCAAGAACAGTTATTTTATTTTTTTTGCTCTTTTGCAGAACTGAGATTTCTCATCCGAATAATTATGAATCATTCTCAATTTATATCCAAATTATTCTCGAATCATTAATTTTTTTATCTCGGTAAACCGAATCCAAATAATTCATTTATCACTATGGTTATAAACAAGTACCGGATTAACTCCGTTTAAAATCAGACAGTTAGTATCTTTTTAACTCAAAAGATTTCCTTTTGAGTTAGTGCAGGGGATACGCATTCAGGCGACCTTGTTCAGTAGATCTAGATAACTAGATTGGATCGGAAGGGAGAAGGAGACGAGTAACATTTCCATTGAAGTTTGTGCCATAAATGACGGAGAAACCTGGATCTTGTTATTAAATGTTCCTCCTCCATTAGAAAACAAAAAGGAAACCAATTAAATTAACCATTCAAGATAACTAGATAATTTGATTGTGCAGTGTATACTGTATACTGTATATAGATAAGATAGATACCATGTCATATTCATATCATGTGCCTAGCTAGGTCTCATTTGCGTGCTTGTGAGCCCTACTCTAGCTAGGATCTTAACTTATTATCCTTTTAACGCTGGAGTTTACTGGCGTTGGCTTCGAATTCGTATCCTCTGACATATCTCAAACTTTGCGTGACTTTATGGAAAATCTCAACCGTTTAAATACGTTCTACACGAATCTCAAAGCGCACATAATTCTGACCCCTACATCACCCCCGAATAGGAACCCAACACGTCGGTCACACAAAAGTTGAGATATCTCAGAGGATACGCACTCGTTGGTTTCCCTTGTCAATTCTCTTTCACAAGTTAGATTCAGGTGACATGTGATATTTAAATTAGTAATTATATAATGGATAGATATTGGAAATTTTTTATCTTTAGAAATTATGAAAAAAGTAAGAGATAGAAACAAAAGAGTACATTGTATTTTAGATTGGTAGAAATTTTACCGATCTAAACTCAGTTTTAATTTTTCTTTTTAATCTGATATATAGATAGAGATAATTCTTATATTATATTTCTGGTAAAATATAAAAATTTATTCAAAAAATAGATGGAATATTTATATTATATATGTATTTTTTTTTTACTTTTTATACTTTATTAGAAAAAATTTATAGAAAAAAAATACAAGCTGGTTTAAATCGGTATTATTCCTACCGATCGAAACATTTTTATTTTTAAAATCAATAGAAATTATATCGATCTTTCTATCAATAAAAAATATAATGTACTCTTTATGTTTCTCTCTCTTCATTTTTCTTAATTTCTACATATACAAAAATTCCTCGATATCACCTAGCCATACTTATATATTTTAACGACCCGAACAATATTTTCTTGAAAATAATTTAAAATAAAATATTAAAACTAGAGTCCAAGTTTATATGCAATGTTCTTAGATATACAGATAGTTCGATAATTTAAATTTTATCCAGTTTAAATATTATTTCATGGTACATAAAGTATCATAAATTTCAAGTCATTTAATGTACGATGAACCATAAACGAATCTCATTTTTATTTATAAAAGTAATGTATATGAATCATATAGATAATGCAGGATTTTAATATTATTTTATTTTTAGAAATATAATTTTCCAAATATATACGAGGAGGGATCCACTTACACTCTTTTTTGGTGACACTAAATTACACCCTATATTTTTAAAGTTTTCAAAGTTCAAATAATCAATCCAAACTGTTCAACATGATAGATATATTAAAATGTACTTGCAGATCAAATTTTACATTTTTTTGAATTTGTTTACTATTTAATATGTATTTCACAACATCTTAATAAATAGTAAATAAATTCAAAAAAATATAAAATTTGATCTGCAACATATTTTAATATATTCATCATATGGAACAGTTTAAATTCACTGTTTGAATTTTGAAAACATATAATATAATCCGATGTAATAAAAAAAAGTACAAGTGGGTCTCTCCTCCGTATGTATTATATAACACATAGTACAGCTACCTATAACATAGAACTAAAAAATCTGAAATCCAGAATGTTTGTCTTTTTGTTGGAGCAAACTGTGTATATGTTGTCTTGTTCATTAGAAAATCATAATTATAGATTAATGAACAAGGCATCTCAAATTGTGATTTGAAGCAGGGCGGAACAAGAAAATTAAGATGAGGAGGACTAAAAAATAAAATGTAGTTTAATTTTATTTTATAGAGGAAGCTGAAAGTATTAATACATATAAAAATTATAAAATTTAATGGACAAAATTATAAATTTTTAATTCATAGGGATGACTTAGCATCCTTTTGATTGTTTTACCTTCCGTTCATGATTTGAAGATCGTTTGTAGTATCTTCTTGGAGTCGATTCTTCAAGCAGCAAGAAAATTCACATTAATCTCGTCTAATATGTGAAAAAAAAAAACCGACTTGATATCCCCGCGTGATTGTAATTAAATTTCCCCGAAAATGAGAAATTTAAGTATTTTTCAATTCTAAAACATTTTCCTTTATTATTTTCTATTGAACCGAATTAAAATTCCCTCTATAATTGATTCAAGACAATCCAAATTAAAATTGGTTCTTGAAAATCAATAAATGTAAATATGAACATTTAATATACCACTTAATTAATAAAGATACAATATTCAGCACTATAATTTACATATCAAATCTCGTTTGTTACAAATTATATTTCTTAGATAATATTTTTACCTCTTTTATAATACAAAAAAAGGTGTTACAGGCGGTCCAGAATTTTCAAAATAATATTTTTTTTCATCCAAAAAATAGTACAAAAATATATAAAAGTCTTGGATTTAATTTCTTACGAAATTTTGATGCGCAGATCACGTTGAATACTTCAATTCACCTACATCATGCCTTAACAATTATTCGCATAAATATTAAAATAACAACTGGAAGCGTCTGGAGATTTAAACGATGGTTGTTGGCATTAATTAACCAGGTGTAACAAAAGTAAATAAGTAAAGGTCAACAGGAATAATATATAGACAAAGTGTGGTCGATGGAATCTTTTGTCTAGTGACAAGTCAATTAACCTGATCTCAGCAAGGAACTGCCACGTTTCTATGTCCACTGTAATTAAATTTGTAAAAAAATGTTTGTCAAACCGGCGGGGACCTCTAAAGGCAAATCCATATTGAAAGCAGTGTTTTAATATTCGATTTATACTGCATGTGTGGTAGGTTACATATGCAGATTTTAAATAAGAATTTATATATATAGAGAGAGAGATAGGCTAATGTGCATTTGAATGTATATGGTCTGAAGTGTTTACGGTTCAAATTTAAAATTTTAAAATTCAAACGGTCGATTCAAAGCATTCATTTTGTTCTCCATATTAATATGTGCTTGGAGGCCAAATTTTACATTTTTCTGAATTTTTTTACTATTTATTAAGCCACTTTGAAAATCACTGATCCAACGGTTTTACTATTTTGTGCAGCTACCGTTGGATCAACGATTTTGTAAAATACTTAATAAATAGTAAAAAAATTCAGAAAAATGTAAAATTTTGTCTCCAAGCACATATTATTATGGAGAACAAGATGAACGGTTCGGATCGACCGTTTGGATTTTGAAATTTCAAATTTGGACCGTAAGCACTTTGGACCATGTAGATTCGAATGCACATTAGCCTATCTCTCTCTCTCTCTCTATATATATATATAGAGAGAGAGAGAGAGAGATGGGCTGTGGTGCATTGTAATGCATAGGCTATGGTGTGCATTGGACCATAAATCACCGATTCAAAGTCCAAATGACCGATCCAAACCATTCATCTTGTTCTCCATATTAATATGTGCTTGGAGACCAAGTTTTACATTTTTTGGAATTTTTTTACTATTTATTAAGCTACTTTGAAAATCGCTGATCCAACGGTGACTGTTTGGAACAGTAAAATCAGAAGCCACCATTAGATCAGCGATTTTCAAAGTGGCTTAATAAATAGTAAAAAAAATCCAAAAAATGTAAAATTTGGTCTCCAAGCACATATTAATATGAAGAACAAGATGAACGGTTTGGATCAGTCATTTGAACTTTGAATCGGTAATTTATGGTCCAATGCACACCATGGCCTATGCATTGCAATGTACCATAGGTCCATAGCCCATCTCTCTCTCTCTATATATATACATATAAACAAGTATATGAAAATATAGAATTTTGTACTGTAGAAAATTAATATTTTTATAGATCGGAATTATTGAATTTGATCTATAATTTTTTTTCCTTCTTTGTCACAATTTAAGAAAAATAAAAAAAATTTATGAATTGAACTCAATGAGTCGAATCTTATTACATTTGATTCAGAGGAGATGCTTTTTTTGTATTTATGTATGTTCAAATTTTATAATTTCTATGGATAAAAGAATTCCTATTGCAAGTATGACAAATTCCAAAAATTGATTGTTTTGTGTTTGCGTTCGCATGATGTGTCACAGCTCACAACCTCATCCTCGGATAAATCTCGACCTCTTGCGAAACACGTGCTGAAGTTCAATATCATCCATTGTACTTCCAAAGTTGCGTCTTAATATGGCACTCTTCTAAAATAATAAAAGCTCTTGTTTAGAGACGAGATATAAATAGATTTAGGATTAATCAAGCGTTGTAGACATGTAGTTGTCAATAACACGTTTTATCCGTTTACTTAAGCCGTGTCTTGTTTGGTAAGATAGATGTAGATAATTTTTTTTATTTAACTTATCGAAACTAGCAAGAATATAAAAAAAAAATGTTAACATAACGGAGAAAGTTACAAGTAAAACTATTTTTTATTTGTTATCTATATTATATAGATAGATAGATAGTTATATAAAGATGATGGATAATATGTTATAGTGTTATTCATGACTCTTATATTTATATTAATTGGTAATTTTTATTTGTTTACTTATTTGTACTTGTATTTGATAAGAATTTTTTTTATTTAGCTTATCAGGTATGGAGAAAACTGGAGAAAACTCAAAGAATGGATTTTTTTTTTTTTCATTTGGGGAATTTCATGTATACTCCTCAAAAACTTTAAAATTACGTATCTTCCCCTCTAAAGTTTGAAATTACGTATTTCCCATCTAAACTTCAAAAACTTATAAATTTATCCATTTTATTGTATTTTATATTAAAACTCATTCTAAAATTTTAAAGTATCCATTTTACCTTTTATTAAAAGCTTATAAAGCCCATCAAACTCAAATTTAAATCTAAAGGGTTTATCTACCGTTCGATCCGCGTGCATTGCATTAAGATCTATGCAAAGTGCTTCAATATTCTTGCTGATTTAGTATGCACGAATCTTAAATCAATATTGATCCGTGCGGATCGCATTAAGATATGTGCACTTTGCTTCAATATATGTGCATATTCGCATCTAGATTAGTGCTGATCTTGCGCACACATATTTAAAGCAGTTTGGACGGTAGAAAAACTGTTCGTATTCAAATTTGAATTTGATGGGCTTTATATGCTTTTAATAAAGGGTAAAATTGATATTTTATAAATTTAGAATGAGTTTTAATATAATAGGCAATAAAATGTGTAAATTTGTGAGTATTTGAAGTTTAGAGAGGGAATATGTAATTTTAAACTTTAAAAGGAGAAATATGTAATTTTAAAGTTTTTGAGGGGTATATGTGAAATTCTCCCTTTTTCATTAACATAATAGATAAATGTATGAAAAATACTTCAATCCGTTCTGTACTTCTGTTTCATATCTGTTGACACTTAGACACTTTTACCTGTAGAGTTGTACTTGTCTCCTGTAGTTTTTGTATTGTATGATGCATAGCGGCAAATAATTTAATTGTAATCTTTATACTGATTAATAAAATATATGCACTTAATTTCCCGTTGTTATGATCATTTCCACATCACTTACAAAATAATTATAAATATTTATGTGGAATTTGTAAATTCATTTGCAGAAATATGGAGCAATTAATATTTTTGCAATATTGCAAAATTGATAATATGTTTAAAAATGCACATGACTATTTGTAAATGTAAGTATGTAGATGAAGTAAAAGTATGGTGTTCCTAAGTTCACCAAATTTTTTTGTGAACTCAACTCTAAAATCTATTGGAATAACTTCAAACGACAAATTCAAATCATTGAAATTCATTTATCTTACGAGTGATGTGTCTGCGAAAATTTCAAACTTTTGAATTAATTTAATATATAGTCAAGCAATCAAAATTAGAAGGTTTATATATTAATTTTATTACATTCATTTTTTGAACGTTTTTTAACCACCTGACTCTATACAAAATTAATTGCAATTTTAAAATCTTATATGTAGACGCATCACTTGTAAGGTACAAGTATTTCAACAGTTTTAATTTATCTTTTGAAGCCAATTCAATAAATTTTAAAGTTAAATTCATAAAGAGACTTGATGAAATTAAGAACATCCTATTTTTTTTACTCCAAATAAATATATCGTGAATGTACAAGAGCATCTTAACTCCAATTGCAAATCAATTATAAATGTTGGCGTGACAATTAAATTCAATTACACTAACGTAGAATAATTGCTTATTTCTTAATACGTTCAAAAGTTCAAATATTATTTTACAATTCATTTACTAACAATAAAAACTTGATAATGCAAAATTACAAAACATAAAGAACCAGCACTTGGTCTAGTGATAAAGACACAAGATTTCTCATGTAAGAAGTCATGGATTTGAAATTCATATGAAAAAATTATTTGTTGTTATAACATAAGGGTAAGGCTAATGTGCTATGGGTTGCATAGCAACCTACGGTGCTACAGCTCAATATTTGAGTTTCAAAATCCAAACAGTCAATCCGAACCATTCATCTTGTTCTCCATATTAATATGTGTTTGGAGACCAAATTTTACATTTTTTAGGAATTTTTTACTATTTTTTTAGATAGGTAGAAAATCAAACATCTGAATAGTGCCTAATTTTTTAAATCAATTGATTTTCTATCTATTTAAAAAAATAGTAAACAATTTTAAAAAAATGTAAAATTTGGTCTCCAAACACATATTAATATGGAGAACAAGATAAACAGTTCGGATCAACTATTTGAATTTTGAAAACTCAAATATTGAGCCGTAGCACCGTAGGTCTTTATGCAACCCGTAACACCTTAGCCTTACCCATAACATAAATATGAATTTTGGAGGCTTCCCTCTCTGTTTTTTCCAAAAAAAATAAATTACATGGATGAAATTAATTAAATAAAAACTTCCAAAATTGCTGATGTAGCAGTCGACTTTTGTAATAGAGATAGAGATGCAAAAACTGAAATTGATTTATCATATGTTGAAGGGAAAAAAAAAAAAAAATACATGTTGCTCGTTGGTGTATGAAAAAACATGTTTATTCAGTAGTAAAAGGGGTCAAGCGATGGTCAGGTCAAAGCACATTTAGCTTGGAACTTGGAAATAGAATGAGATAAAAACTGACAGTCTTTTCATCTTTCAAAAGACCCCACGGAGGAACAAATGAACAAGAATGGCAGAGAAAAAAGAGCTCACGTGTGAACTTGCGCAGACGCACGTGCGTACAGTGGGCGAGATGTCCCTGTCGCAGCATCGCAGTAGTCAAAGATTCGTAGCTCCCACTCGATACGCACGTAAAAAAAGCAACTTCTTTTATTCATTTCCCATCCTACCAACCTAATTTCTTTTTCTCTCCAATTGCATCTTGTCGCTCTACGGCTCTACCCTTTTCTTTTGTTTTCGTTTTTCAATTAATTTTTATTTTCTGAATATAACTTTGAAATTGACATTCGAATCATGATTTCCGAGTAGAATTTAGCAGGTTCAATTTTTCAGCTTAATTTATTGCTTTGTAAAATGAACAAAGTATGTTGATTTAATCGTACAATAATTCAAATATGAAAAATAATATTGAATAAAGTTAGTTTTCTAAACGAGAAAAAATTTTAAGGATGAAAATGGTACAAGGGGGGAGGGACATATAGGAGTGTTGATGATACCATATTAACCGTTTATCCGATCTGTATTGTATTCAGTAAAGCCGGTACAGATGGATTCATTTGTTAAGATATTGGTAGAAAAGTTATCGTTACCTTACATTATGTAAGAATTTTTTTATTCATTCATTTAACTATATATGATTATTATTATAACTAAATTGATTTATATTACATTTCATATATTTTTCAATTTAGTCATTTATAATAAATTAATATCATCCAACATTTTATATATATTCTAATTAGTAATTTATGATAAAATTGATTTATATAATATTTTATCATTTTATTTAATTAGTTATTTATATCTTTTAAATAATGATATCAAAAATTTTAATGAGACAAAATATTATAATTTTTATATTTTATAATATTAGGTAGATTTGTATTTAATATATATTTATTTGTCATAATTTTAGATTAAATTATATATGCTATCAATTTATTAACTAATATTGTTATTTGTTTTGTTATCTCTTATCTTACTGAGTAAGAGTATAATATAAGTAAGTAAATATTTAATGAGTAGAGTTAGGGCCGAAATTTTTAAATATATCATAACTTCAAAAAAGATAAATCAAACCACCATGTTTTCTAAAAATTTTGAATTTTGATACGACCGCATTCGCTAGATGCGACCACTTTTTTACGGGCCGCATCTAGGAGATGCGACCACCTTTTTTTTTCTTTTTCTTATGCAGCAGTTTAATATGAACGAAAAAAGGGGTGGCTGCATCTAGAGGATGCAACTTGAAAAAAAGTGGCCGCATCTACAGAACGGAGTTGTGTCAAAATTCGAATAATTTTTAAATGAATGTAAGCATGAAAATGTCTTATTCAATCTGCATCTAGAGGCGGAGACAAAGTACGCTGAGAGTGGGCAGCTGTTCACTCCTGAAATTTTGATTTTTCTTTTGTCCATATGCTATTGAATTGTTGCTCTATTCTAAAAAGGAGTTTGCCCAATATATCCAGAGCAAGGTTACCCAACGGCAATCCAATTTTTCTTCTTATTTTCACATGCCCATATTTTTCGTTATATATAGTCGCCTCTTCGCCAGTTAATCTAATTATTTTGTTACTAATGAGGTTGGCTAGTATAACATCAGTGTCATTTCAGTTTATATAATATTAATTCTAAAATCTATCAAATTAACTTCGAACGACTAATCCAAACTGTTCAAACCAATTTACATTATGAGTGATGCGTTTACATACAAATTTTTTATATTTTCGAGTTATTTTAGTATCAAATCAAGCGATAAAAATATTGAAAAATTAATGTATTAAAATTAACTTAAAAACTCACACATTTGACCGCTTGACTTAATACTAAATAAATTCGAAAAGTTATAAATTTTGCATATAAACGCACAACTAATGAAGTAGATCGGTTTGAACAATTTGGATTCACCATTTGAAGTCGATTTGATAGGTTTTAGAATTGATATTATAGAGATTGAAATGACACTTATATTATACTAGCCAAACTCCTCACTAATCTCTTTCATTGCCCCTTTTTTTCTTCATTTGTATTGAATGACAAATAAATAATTTGGAAGAGATAACAAAGATATTGACGATTTGGTGACAAAGGAGCCAAATGAATCAAGTTATATGGTTTAGGGACTTTATTGAATTAAAAAGAGTTTTAAAATTTCAAACAAATTTAATAGTTTATGATTGACGAAAGCAGGACGTGTCCGATAGGCGTTGGATCCAATTCGATCTAAAGCCCACTTTGAACCATTTGATTCGCTTCATGATGCATGTGCACTTGATCCACATAAATATTGAAGCAGCACACACAAATATTAAAGCAATATGTATAGATCATGAAGCGAATCAAGCAGTTCGGAGTGGACATCAAATTTATTTTAGTGCTTTTAATATTTTGTCCACGCTAATTCAAATTCTGACTATACCACTGTCAACACCCTTAGTAGTAAGAAATGCTTATTTATGTCTAAAATTAAGATTTCAATAGTGACCGTAACACAACATTATTTATTATATTTTTTTATATGACTACTTTGAGGTTTGTCTTTTACTTTCTGCGTAAAAGTTTTTTTTTTTTTTAAATCTTAGCAGAGATTACGAAGTCATGAACAAAATTTGAACTCTCAAATTTTAAGTAATCACAATCCTATTTAAAACTTTGTATCAGTTGCATCTTGCACCAACTAAAAAATTTGCAATCAAATTGATTTTGGTACCTCTTTTGAATATCATGTAAGGCATTCTAATTTCTAGTTTCTAAATGAAACTGGTGGAATTTTTCACTATCCTTCAGAAAAAAAAAAAATTGCAATCAACCATGATAAACAAAATATTAAAATAAAACCTATACAGACTTGTATTACTCGAACAAATATTCTATTTATGACTATTCTAATTCATAGTGTGTTCTCACTAGCCAGATTTTCAATAACTGTCTCAAAGGTGTAGTAAGAGAGAGAAAGAGACTAAAAAAACTTTTCTCAGTTGAATAACTTTATAAATAGTTGGAAAAAGACAGGTCCTTATATAGAAAGGTAGAGCACATATTTTCTTTTTCAAAAGATATTTGATCAATTATACTTGTTCTAAACCATCACGTCCATTCAATTCACTACATAATCCATTACAAGTAATTCTAAATAGTTACACATTTATTTAAATTATTTACATGATCCCGTATAAATGATTCTAATTTGTTATAAAATCAGATGGTCTTCTGTTAGAAAAAATATCTAATAAGCTTGAAAACTTTTATGAAGATATCTGAGCTAAAAGAAAGACCCATCTTACTAATCACTCAGGGCCTGTTCGGCAGTCCAGTAGGGAATAGGATTGGGTATAGGAATTGAAAATTTTGAACTGGATTTTGTTGTTCACGTGGAAAAAAAAAATTCAGTCTGAGTGAATTTTTTTTTCCCACGTGAACAGTACTTTCAGGATTATTGCCAAACAGGGCCTCAATTTGTTATATGGAGAGCACGTTGCACAAGAATTTTTAGAGAAGAAAAATACAATTGGTTTCAACTTGCCGACAAGGTAGAAGCGCAATGGAGATATAGTTCGTTAACAAGCGCTTAAGAAGGAAAGATGATTATTATAATAAATAATACTTATAATTTAATTTTACTGTTTTCTTGATTTTTTACTTTCTTTTGTTTTTTATTTTATGTTCCAATGTATTGAGCATAATTGTTTCTTCTATAATTAGTTACAATTTTTTTGTAACCTCAAAATAATTAATGAAAGTATTTTATCAAACTTCTCTGGATGGAGGCGGTGGTTTTTTTTTTTTTTCTGAAATGATTACCGGCAAGAAGAAAATGTAACCTGTTGTCGTTTGGGGAAAAGTTGGTGCTACTTAATTAATTCAGTAATGTCTTCTTTACTTTTGTATTACATGTTTACTTTTTATATGCATGCCTAAGTGGTGCTTTAAATAACTAATTAATTCAGATGGGGGGTTTCATGGAGTGTGGTGGATCATGGGGACAATAAAGTTATTATATAGCTAAAGAGATATTGTATGTCAGAAAAAGGTTTGGGGTTATCCTAAATATGCATCTAGGGGCGTTCAAGCGGTCAGTTCTGTTAAAACCGAACTAAAATTATCAAACTATTTTTTTTTTTCAAAATTAGAATCAAACCAAACCGATTAAATTTATAAACTAATTAAGAACCGAACCGAATAAACCGAAATAATACTTCCGTTTGTTCGGTTCAAACCGACATAAACCTATTAATGCCATTATTAATGAAAATTACACATGTTTATACACAAATTGTTCAATTTCATACAAAATATATAGATATTCTAAAATATTTAAATTAAAATAAAAGAAAGGAAGCAGTGATTGAACCAATCATAATATAAACCATACTTGAACAATATAATTCGGTCAGTTTTAAAATCATAATATAAACCATACTTGAACAATATAATTCGGTCAGTTTTAAAAAGTCTCAACCAAACCGATCCATTTCAACCGAAAAACTGAAACATTTAAACAAAAAAATTTCAGTTCGGTTGAAAACCGAACCATTTGAACACCTCTATATGCATCAGATAGAATTAGGGTTGTGATCGGATACGGATCGGATAGTGATAAAACCATATTTGTTTTTTTATTTTTCAAATACAAATATAAATCATATATTAGACATATAGATTAGATCGGATATTCCTTAAAAATATATAAAAATATTGTTAAAAATGTTAAAATTCGTAATATTTATCTAAATATAATGGTAAATAAGATAATTTTTTTTATAATATATATTAAACTATATGGTATATATCTATTATTTGAGTACAGATAACTGAAAACCATATCTGTATTCATATCTAAATGGATATTTCAATACAGATATTTATATCTAATTTTTCGAATATGGATCAGATATTATCTACTCCATTTTCACCCCTAGATATTTCAATGTAATATATTATGCAAGTGGTGGTATATATATAATTTTAATTTTATGATTGTAAGGAGATTTGAATGTCAGTATTCTAATAGAAATGCTGACAGAGCCTTTCCTTTATAAATGTTCAATTAAGCACTTTTCTGATGTTGTATGGCATTTTAATTCAAAAGGAAAATTCACACTTTTGTCATTTATGGTTAATTCATTTCCTGCCATTCAAATCTCCTGTGTGCTAATTTATTCATGATAGATTTTATTTATTTCTTCATCACATAAACTATTATATCTGAGGAAACAATCTCAAGAAATCCGAATGAAAAGCATGTCCAGACAATTGAGCAGATTCAAGATAGAGCACATGGTGCCATAATTTGTAATATAATTAGTTAGTTGACAGACTAGTTTAGTGCTTGGCGGTGGCTTTTTCTATTCACATGTTTTGACACCTAGTAGCACATAAAGCTTTTGGCTTTCCGGATTGCTGTTCACCTTTTACGAGTTATAATTTACAGATTCATTTAATTATGAAAATTGTTAATATCACACTATTTTCTTGTTGGACTCTCATAAATATTTATTTGATATATTGGTTTTTTTTTTTTAATTCAAATGATATAACATATGAATAATTTGTTTTAATTCATTAGTCAATCTGTTCTTAGCAAAAATTAAATATATATATATATAGAGAGAGATGGACTATGGTGAGTTGCGAAGTAAGGCGACTATTTTACTTCACACTCATATTTTGCGATTTTAAAGTTTAAAATGTCGATCCGAACCGTTCAACACAATCTCCATATTGAAATGTTTTTGAAGACCAAATTTTATATTTTTTGGAATTATTTTAATATTTATTAAGCCACTTTGAAAATCGCCGATCTGGTGGTCCAATTTTTTTTACTGTTTACCTGGATTTTCAGATTTTCAAAGTGGCTTAATAAATAGTAAAAAAAAACCCCAAAATGTAAAATTTAGTTTCCAAGCTTATTTTATTATGAAGAACATGTTGGAAGGTTCTAATCGGCTATTTGAACTTTAAAAATAAAGATATTACGTGAAATAGAAACGTGTTTTACTTCGCAATTCACCATAGCCCATCTCTCTCTATATATATAGCTAAACGAACTTTATTTTCTTATCTTTGTTTGACGGGATGATAAAAAATAATTATTGGATCCTTTCATTAAATGTGGAATACTACATAATAACTTTAAATTATATAGCAAAATTATAACACACCCATTTAATATCTTAAAAAAATATTATTAATTTTTTTTAAAAAAGTTACACATACATTTGTCATGTATTAACTAGAACATGTATCAAATTTAAATAAACTTAAATTACAATTTGTCACTCATAAATATATATATATATATAAAGTTAATACACACCCTATTTTTTTTTTTTTTGAATAAAGATTGGAGGTCAAGCCACTTAGCTATTTATTACTATTGTTATTACAACAAATGATTTCTCCCATCTGAATTTCAAAACTATAACCTCTTACATAGAGACCATGTGTCTTTGCTACTAAATTAAAGGCGAGTTCTCAATACACACCCTATTTAAATAATAAAGAACGCAATTGTGATTTTAACCCTTTTAATTTGTACAATATGTCTCAAGGCATCCCAGTAATTAATCAAATTAAAGAAATTTCTTTCGAGCACTCTCTAATCAATCAGTTAACCTAAAATTGATAAATTTAACTGATTAAGTATTAGCCGAAACCTTACTCGGAGAGAGTAAAACTAGGGTGTTCTTAAGCTCACTAAGATATTTGGTGAACTTAACTCCAAAATATATTATATCAGTTTCAAACGACAAATTTAAGCTGTTGAAATCCATCTACTTCACAAATGGTGAATTTACATGCAAAGATTTTAAGTTTTCGAATTATTTTAGTATAAAGTCAAGCGGTCAAAATTAGAAAGTTTATAAATTAATTTTAGTACATTCATTTTTGAACACTTTTTTACCACTTGATTTTATACAAAATTAATTCCAAATTCTAAAAATTTTACATCTAAATTCATTACTCGTGAAGTAAATTGGTTTCAATGGTTTGGATTTATTGTTTGAAATTAATCTAATAGATTTTAGAGTTAAGCTCATCAAACACCTTGGTGAGGTTAAGAACACCCACTTTAGTATAAAGTCAAGCGGTCAAAGTTAGAAACTTAATAAATTAATTTTCATGCATTCATTTTTTGAAATTTTTTGACCGCTTCATTTTATACTTAATTAATTCAAATGTTTAAATCTTCACATGTAGACACATCACTCGTAAGGTATGCGGGTTTCAACGGTTCAGATTCATTATTCAAAGCCGATTTGATGGATTTTAGACTTTAGTTCACTAAAGAACATGGTGAACTTAAGAACACCCATAGTTCTACTCTCTCTCTCTCTCTCTCTCTCTATATATATATATATGTCACCTGCAAAATGATACAACTGCTAATTGACATTCTCTTAGTGTGAACTGTGAATTGTAAACACATAATTTTACAATAAAACGTAATTATATATTTTATACAATTAATTTACAGTACTAAATATATATATTCTGGTTAACCAATCAATACGGCTAGTTTATACTGAGCGTAATTTTAAAACCCGGTACATGCCTAAGACTAGAAGTCTAGAACAGATGAGAAATGATTTACTGACACTAGATCTCTGAAAAGAACAAATTATAATTAAAAAACCAATTGACCTTGCTCCTTTTCAAATTTAAGAGAGATAGAAGCATATCCTCCGCTGAGAAACAATTTTTGTACCAATCATATCATATTATTTCAAATACCTAGTTCATGATCTCCTATCCACAAATCTAGATCGCATATTTTTTTTCTCCCGTTACACTCCACCCATTCCAATTCCAACTAAGCACCTCTGTTTCTCCATGTTCCTTTTCCTTCATATTAAAAAAACACACCTTTTTGAGCTAATGCATGTTTCCACCACTACCACATTACCACGTCACATTTTATAGTATGCCAGCTCACATGTCTCGTTATTATTTAATAAAAAAAGATAGTTTAATATAATACACAAACAAGTCTCTATTAATTTTAAAATTACTTTTGTAATTAAGTCGAATAAATTAATTGTGATTTATTTTTTTCCTTAACAATTTGCACACCTGCATTGTAGATGCAGTACACAGGAAATAAATGAGACTACAAAAGTTGATGAGTTTTGATTATGTTTTATCAACACGAACAGTTTCCAATGTATATGAAAGCAGATAGATAAGTTATCTAAATGCTCAATAAATAGTTGATTCAGTTTCCAGTATGGTTTGAATTCAGTTCCTTCTCAGCTGTGATATGCGTATAGAGGAAATTATCACTAGACTTCTGTCACTCCAATCAAGCAAGGATGATGAAATTTGCGTTAATATAATGCATATACGTACCCCTGTGCGTTTTTAGTTTTAATTAGCTGTATTTTTCGCTGACACTAATTGTCTAATATTATGTAACAGCTACTTTATAACTTTTTCTATAAATGTAATTGTCTACGGGTTTTTAATCAAAAAAAAATAAAAGTAAATGCTCAATAAATATCCGGAATTTTATATATTCGAACTGCAATTATTATAATTAATTTAAATATTACGAGGTAATAATTTTTAATATATTATGAGTGGATCTGTACCTTTATTAATTTCTTTTTATTTTTACTGTTTGTGCAAACCTGAATGGAACAGGCTTCTTTTTTTTCCCATCAGTTGAAGTTGATTGAATTAATTTAATACCTTCGGAGAAATTTGTAAATATCAGAGTTTGCCAGTTGTTAAATCTATTTATATATTGTACAGTGACTCTTAACAATCATAGAGTCACATGACTCCTACATGTCCAAAGTCTATTCCTACAATTAGCCAAAATGGAAAGCACCTATTTTATCGTGATGGCAATTATTGTCTAGTTATCTTTTGAGTGCACTTTGCGCTTTTTAAATAAAAATACAACTAATTATTTTCTAAAATTTTCCTTCGGAAGTAGCACAAAAACCATGCAAGAGATGTACTTTTGGATGATGTCGGTAGAGAAATTACTTTTTTTATTAATATTCTTTTAATAAATGATTGATTGGTAATTTATTTGTATATATAGTTTGAGGAAGGTTCAAATTATACTTTTGTTGGTTACACTTAATTACACTTTATGTTTTTAAAGTCCAAACAGTCGATCTAAACCGTTCAACATGATAGATATGTTAAAATGTACTTACAGATGAAATTTTATATTTTTCTAAATTTTTTTACTATTTATTAAGATAGGTACAAAGATTCAATGGTTTGAAAATAACGATTTTGTAAAATGCTTAATAAATAGTAAAAAAAGTAAAAAAATATATAAAATTTGATCTACAAGCACATTTTAATATATCCTTCATGTTGAACGGTTTAGATTGACTATTTAAGAATTAAAAACTATGAAAATAAAGAGTGTAATTCAGTATCATAAATATATATATATATATATATATATGAGGTGGGCTACGGTGAGTTGCGAAGTAAAGCTACTATTTTACTTCACGCTCATATTTTATGATTTTAAAGTTCAAAACGTCGATCTGAACCGTTCATCTTATTCTCCATATTGAAATGTGCTCGGAGACCAAATTTTACATTTGTTGGAATTTTTTTACTATTTATTAAGCAATTTTGAAAGTCACTGATCTGATGGTCCAGAAAATTTTACTGTTTTTTACTGTTCACAGCAAAACAGCAGTTTTCAAAAATGCTTAATAAATAGTAAAAAAATTTCAAAAAATGTAAAATTTAGTTTGCAAGCACATTTCAATTTGGATTAAAGATTTAACGGTTCGGATCGGTCGTTTGGACTTTCAAAATGAAAATACGGCGTGAAGTAGAAACGCGTTTTACTTCGCAACTCACCGTAGCCTATCTCTCTCTCTCTATATATATATATAGAGAGAGAGAGAGAGAGTGACTAATATGCATTCGTAAGCACTTCGGCCGAAATGCTTACGGTCCAAATTTGATTTTTCAAAATCCAAACGGTCGATCTGAACCGTTCATCTTGTTCTCCATATTAATACGTGCTCGGAGACTAAATTTTATATTTTTCTGAAATTTTTTACTATTTATTAAGTATTTTACAAAATTGTTGATCCAACGGTAGCTGCTGATTTTACTGTTTTGTTAAGCTACCGTTGGATCAACAATTTTGTAAAATACTTAATAAATAGTAAAAAAATTCAGAAAAATATAAAATTTTGTCTCCAAGCACGTATTAATATGGAGAACAAGATGAACGGTTTAGATCGACCGTTTGGATTTTGAAAAATTAAATTTGGACCGTAAGCACTTCGGCCGAAGTGCTTACGAATGCATATTAGTCACTCTCTCTCTCTCTCTCTCTCTCTCTATATATATATATATATAGGAACATGCTAGCGTGTTATGCATAGCATAGAACCCCTCTATGCAACGGCTTGGATTTTGAGTTTTCAAAATCCTAATGGTCAATCCGAACCGTTCATCTTGTTCTCCATATTAATATGTGTTTGGAGACCAAATTTTACATTTTTTGGAATTTTTTTACTATTTCTTTAGATTTATTGAAAATCGCTGTTTTTTTATGGTACAGATTTGCTGAAAACAGGGATTTTCAATAAATCTAAAGAAATAGTAAAAAAATTTCAAAAAATATAAAATTTGGTCTCCAAACACATATTAATATGGAGAACAAGATGAACGGTTCGGATCGACCATTAAAATTTTGAAAACTCGAAATCCAAGTCATTGCATGGAGGGGTTCATGCTATACATAGCATGCTAGCATATTCCTATATATATATATATATTATTGAATCCTTTTCTTTTGTTTACAGCTCGTGAGAAGGTAATTCCTCTTCATTAATGAAAAAGGGAGATAAAGGCATGCATCATGCATGCATGACAGAGATGAAGATTCCAATCAAATTTAAACATCAATGCACATGCATGATCATCAACAGGAAGGAAGGTTCCTGTCACATTAGACATAAACAAGCAAGCTAAGTCTAAACTAAAATAATATTCATCTAATCATAGACTCTTCATCTAAGCTAGGCATAATTAATTTAAAGGGCTAAGTGGACTTTATTACTGTCTGCTCTGATAATATATAGACATTCTCCCTCCCTCTCTCTCTCTCTCTCTTCTTTAAGGTATCAGCTTAGGGATCAGTAAACTATTATAACCTCAAATGAAAAAATAATCCAACAAATTAAGCTGCATGTTTGATGTCTCCATTGATCTCGCCAGTTTTGTATTTAGGCCATTTTTTGGTTACACGCGTCGGTGTACTATTGGTGGATCATTATCGGCTGTCACGTGAGGGGAAAACCGAAAAAAAGGTTCTCTCCTACCGCTCTGTTCACGTGGCCAACTCACGCTGGTGCTCTGTGGGTCCCACGATGGGACGGACAACCTGTGAACCAGGTTTATTTATGTGCGTAAAGTGAGGCCTTAATGGCTCCACATCTACGTTCAAGCAGTCTTATGCAACATCTTCAAAATTTAAGTCATGAACTTTGTGAGAGTTTAATCTTTTCAATATGTGCTTGAAAATTTATTAAATATCATATACTTTTAAAAATCCAATAAGTTAGTTTTATTTTAATTTATAAATACTACAATAACAGTGTCACAATATAAAGTATAAAACAATTTATAGATTGTCTAACTTAGAATAAGAAATGAAGGATTCACATTTATAGCTAGTGCTTATAATAAGTAACTATTATCTCAAATTATATTCCATAAAGAATTATTATAATTCTGTATTAAGTTGTTTCTAGTATGAACTGAAATTTACTAATGTAATATAAAACTAAAATCTTTTTAATACAATTATTTTTATTCTCTAATATGATGAGAAGTTTTTGAACTGTTATTAAAAATTAAGAGAACACGGCTGAGAGTGAGAAGGGGGTAATTTGAGTCCTTCTTGATGCATGATCGAAGCACGACATAATGTTACCCATTCAACATGAGTGCTTAGTTTAGATTTTAGGAGCAATACAATGAGGTAGTGCATAAGCTCCCGTGATGAAAATAATTCTTTAATTAATATACTGTTGAGTTCATCTATCGCTGGTAGCGAGTCCAACATTTTAAATTTGTAGTTTGATTTCTATTTCTATTTCATTTGATTTCCTTTCGCATCTAATACTATACAACACAATAGCTATTTATTATGATCTCGTATTAAATTGTTGCTAATTTGAATTAAAATTTATCAAATTTAATACCAGACTATTTTTTTAATATACATTTCTTTATTCTCTAATATTAGTTAATAATTCATAAATAAATAAATTTATCATTTTCTCAAATTTTAATTGTACTACTAAATTATTTAATTATCTAAATATGTCTCTCTGCAGATTATTTTTTTAACCTTTTCAAGCACAATTTATTGAGTAGAACTAGGGTGTTCTTAAGTTCACTAAAGTGTTTGGTGAGCTTAACTTCAAAACCCATCAAATCGGTTTCAAATAATGAATCTAAACTATTGGAACCCGTCTATTTTACGTGTGATGTGTCTACATGTGAAATTTTTAAACATTTGAATTAGTTTAGTATAAAGTTAATTGGTCAAAATTAGAAGGTTAATAAATTAATTTCAGTGCATTCATTTTTTGAATGTTTTTTGACTGCTTGACTTATACTAAATTAATTCAAATGTTTAAAATTTTTACATGTAGACTCATCACTCGTAAGGTAGACGGGTTTCAACGGTTGAAATTTATCATTTGAAATAAATTTGATGGATTTTGAAGTTAAGCTCACCAAAACACTTTGGTGAGCTTAAGAACACCCTAGTCAGTGGCGGAACTAGGGGGATGCAAGGGGGGGCCAAGCACCCCCCATAAAATCAAGAGTTACAGTAGGTATATGGAAGGATTAGGACTCGTAGCACCCCCAAATTCACAATTAAATGTTAAGTACTCATTTAGCTCCATTAAAAAAAATAATTTGCTTGTTAGAAAGCTCAATTACTCATAGCCCAATATCATTAAAAGACATTTTCTGAAGCTACCGTAAAAGAGAGAGAAATGGAGACTGTCGTGATACCTCCCAAATTTTTATTCTGGTTCCACCCTTGACCCTAGTTCTACTCCAATTTATGTGTAAATCTGAAAAAACGGGTGTACAAATTAAATGTGGAACTGATGCATATAAATGTCCTAATACGAAGAAAGTAAAGCAACGTCACTGTCGTGAGGTGGGGTGAGGAGGCACGTGAGCTAAGGAGCAGTTGGCTCTCACGTGCATAGATCCTTCGGCTGTCTCCGCCTTGACACGTGTCGGCGCGTGTTCCCTCAACGTGGGCCCTACCTGGCCGCTAGTTTCTTGTCGTTACTCATGATTTATTCAACGGTAACGGCTAAGTTAACTGGACTGACGCCGTCAAGGACATTTAACGCCGTAACCGACGGTGATATTTAAAGTTTGTTATTTCGTGGTCCTGCCTGGACCGACTAAGATATGAATAAACATCTGCTTTGTTTTATTTATTAAAGGTTAGATTAGATCAGAACTTCACTGCCACAAAATTAGTTTGTGCCCCGCCGCCTTTTGTGTTAAAACGTTCTGTTTATTTTTATCTAACTTTAGTCAAATAGTAAACGTGTAGGTAACAGTGAAAACTGACTTGTGCCGACTCATAACTGAGCCATTTACAAACAATGATTTGAGTCAATTAATTATTTTATATTGTGGGGGATTGGATTCGTTTTTTAATAGCTTAGATAATATTACATTACAAATTGTATAATTAAAACTGAACATTTTGTGCATAATCTATATTATTTAAATATTTCATCCGTGAAAAGATAATTATATATTTCAGTTTTGAACTTCAACAATTCAAATTAACAGTTGTTGATGACTATGATAGGGTCATGTACCAAGGGCTCTCACGGATCCTTTCGGCTTGAGTTAAGAACAAACTGGGATTTAGACCCTCTCAAGGTCAACCTGAGATAATAAATAAGCCCACAGTTCGTGTGCAATCCAGCCCAAGAAGGCCCATTAAGGCCTTGTTCGATAAAAGTCCAGCTCGGACTCGATTTAACAAGCACCGCTTATATGCGAATAACCGACCTAAGGATCGTGGTTAGAGCATCTACATCCCTGAAACTCTTGGAGTTTCTAAATAACTGTTAACTAATTTTTAGAAATTTTATCTCTGAAAGTTTCTAAACCCTCACATCCCTAAAACTCAAAATTAGAGTTTCTTAATTGTCACATCAGCAAATAAATTACAAGAGAAAAGAATTTTAGCCAATTATTTGGCCATATTAGAGTTTATAAGCAGTTTCTTATTAAGAAACTTTGGAGCAAAGTTGCTAAATAAGAAACCTATCTGCATCCCTGAAACTGGTTTAGAAACTATCACATCAGATTAGAAACTCCAAGAGTTTCAGAGATGTAGATGCTCTTAACCGCTCCCATGATCTCCCTTAACTGTCATTACCCTGTGAAATGGCGGTTATAAGGTAACATATACAAGCAACCGTCATTACCCTGTGAAATGGCGGTTACAAGGTAACATATACAAGCGCTCCATGGAATAGGGGCAGATCTTTACTACCTAGAAAATGAGATATTACACAGGTTAGAGTCCGATATCTCAAACACTTCTCATCTTAAAAAATAACTCGTCTTGTTTCAATCTCGGCCTGTCATCTTGGGACAGGACACTCAAGTATCATTTTTCACATATGGCCTACTCTCTCCGAAATAGGACGTATCAGGTTATATGTTTACAAAGATATCAAAAAGTTATTTTCAAAACTGAATTTTATTTAAATATTTAAAAATTATTGTTAACATTGTCAAAATAATTAGGCTCTATTCGGCAGCCTGCTAAGGAATAGTAATAAAAAATTTTGAACTAATTTTTACTGTTTATCATGAAAAAGAAAAATTTGGCTCTAAATAATTTTTTTTTCTCTATAATGAACAGTAATTTGCTGAACATAACCTTATTACGTAGATATCTCTAAATTAAGAAAAACAGTAGCAATGGCAAAGCTTGATCCGTACTTCCGAGGAACTATACTGCTCATTTTTAAACTTTCTCACTTAATAATTTCTATATGTGAATATAATAAAATAAAATAAAAAACTATTCCTTTTGTACAAGTGGGCAGACAAGAAAGATGCAAATTGACAAGTTGGATAAATGCAACTATGAAATGTTAAAACTGACAGTTAATCCTTCTAATTATCTACTCCAACAGAAAAAAAAAAGTCTAAGAAAAATATCCATATCCAGATATTTACAAAGTTTAGATTTCAATTTTCATTTTGCTATTTATGCACACATTTTGCTCCGCCAATGACATTTTAACAAGTGGAAGAGTAACGAATAATCAAATCAAATCAAACCGTTCTCAAGTCTCAACGCTGAAGGCCCAAACAATAAATGGCGAAAAAAGAGAAACATAGGCACGTGCAAAGGAGGGCGACAGAGGACCAGCCATCGAAATCTCGTGAGTCGTGAGTAGGCAGTCACGTGGGCGAAGAGCGGGGCCAGACGGAGCGCATGTGGTTCGCTTCGCTCGGGCTTGACCTGTCCCGTCACAGCGCGTGCGTCGGCGGCCCACTGTCAGTGAATCAAACTCCCTCACGTGACCCGATCTCATTTGATTTACTTGGTTCCGAACCGAAGGGCTCCGCTTCCGCGTGGGCTTGGCCCCTACGCGGCTACTACCAATTCTATTTCTATCCAATAGACATGCTATAGTGTGGGCCCACAGGTCAGGACCCACCGACAGTTTTCTGACACCGATTTTTATTCTGTTCCATCTTTATCCGATTTTGGTTTCCCAATCCACACGGAGGCGTAGAATATTTTTGGGCCTAGATATATTGCTTCAGTGAATACGTGGACCCACCATTTTATTTCAGTTGTATTGAAATGTACTTGACTTTAATTCTTACATGGGCCTTTACAGGCCTATTATTTAAGATACGAAATCCTTAAGACTTAAGGGCCTTCTTTTTATGTTCTTTTGGGCCTGAAGGAAAATGTAGAGTCGCAACTGAAATCACGAACTCGGCCTTTCACAATGAACCGGGTCTATTACTTAAAGATCACTATTTAGCTATTCTCTGTAAAATAGAAAAAGTTGCAAAAATGAAAATCAGACTCATGCGACACGTTTGCAGGGAACCCAAACTACGTTCCACCCTTCCGTCCTCGTTTGTTTCCACGTGTCAGCTAAACCATCAGCAAGAATATAGAAATACTCTCTCTGATTCTCTCTCTCCACCTCCGATGAGTCATGCCTACTTCGCAAACACAGAGCCATGGGTCCATATTGGAGCCATGTAAGCTCTCTTTGATCCTCTGTTTATTCCTTTTAACCCTCCCTTCCCTTTTTCTCTCTCTTATTATATTCTCCATCTTGGCCTTTTTCCTGCTTTTACCCCTAGCTTTCGCACTATTCACCATCTATCTTCTCTCATCCGTGCTATCTCGTTTGCCTATCAATTCCTTTGAAGAAAATTGCACGCCGAAAGTTGATCAAGTTGACGATCACAAACCAGAATGCATTGAATTAGATAGTTCAGAAGTGCCCAGCAGGTTCAGTGAGTCGTCTTCATCAACTTCTTCAACTGAAGAGCAAGAGAAGATCATGAAGGAATTGGAGGAGATGGACCATGAAGAGTTTTGCCGGCTTCTCAAACGATTTGGTTCGGTTCAAAGCGACGGGTTCATGAGCGTAAGCTTTTATTGTTGTTGAAAATTCAACTTTCAATTTTGTAGTCTGTAGATTTAATTTCCACATGGCCAGATTTGTATAAGTTAATTTTTACAATAGCTTAAATTTGATGAATTGGTAGTTAGTATTCTATATCGCACTTATGTACTAGCATTGGGACAGGTAGTCTAGCACCAGTCCGAATGTATGATAATGTGAACTTGCACTTGTTGATTTGCAAAGTGTAATTAGAAGATGAAAATAGCGTTCAACTAAAAAAAGTTAGACATCATCCAATTAACAACCTTAAAGCTCCATACGTAATTAAAACATAGGATTTGGATAACAAATTTTATAGACACGCCTGGTCCAATTTAATTTTGTTTATATATATCATGTTAATTTAAGTAAAAATGAATCTGAAGTTGTAGTTCCAATTTCACTTTTTGTCAACACATACAGTAATATCAAGTAACTTGTTACATTAATTAGCACCATAAAATATTCTGATAGATTCATGTGAAAATGATGATATTTTTATTTTATTCCACGAGTAAAACAAAAGGTAATAAAATTTAAAATAATCCCAATACATAATTTCTCATACTTTCAATTTTTTTTTTTCTTAATTAGTTTTATGAGGTCCTGTCATTTTGGAGAAGGAAGGAGAGTCTCAGTAGGGGAAAGTGGCATCTGGACTAAGCAATACACTAAATGTGTGGTGTCAAACAATGTACTATAACCAAGTTTGTGCTCAAGGCAGAAAAGCTCCTCTTATATTTTTCTTTTCTTTTCTATTTCCCTTAGTGTGTTCTTGTTACTTTATATATGTGTTTTGCATTTGTGAGAACACCAAATTTTGTATTATACCCGGAGAACTGAAAACCTAATTTTGGAAAGTTAAATGCTTGTAGCACCATCAATTTGGGATACTTGCATTGATGGGATTCGAGATTGGGCCCAGATTTCTCGGCCCAAGTTATCAGGCCTGTCAAATGGTTTGGATCCCACTCGTTAAACGCCCAAGTCCAGAATAGAATTTGATGTCAAGAAATATTTTATTAATGTAAAAATTTTGGCAAAAAATATAGAATTTTATGAGGATCGAATAATTTATAATCTAAACTAAAATAGAGCAGTAATTAATAATTGTAACGTCTCTTATGTTAAAATGGATAAACTATGCTTAATATATTTTTTGTCATTCCTTATTAAAATGATGTCAATACTGTGAATAAAAGTCGACCAAAAGAAGCTGGTCTTGAATAAACTGTCACCATATGAGATATCGTGAAGAAGTTAAAGCTGGTCTTGAATAAATTATTCATAATCTAGTTGCGCTCGTTAAATTAGCTGGATATGCTTCCCAGTTAAGATTAACAGATTGGATGAATAATGAAAAATCATCGAATAAATTGATTATCTACATAATCTAACCAAAAGATCTACATATAAACAAATATATTAAATACATCCTGATATCATAAAATTTTAAAATTATAATTATTGATCTCATTATTTTTAAATAATTATAAATTATTAACCAAATAAAATAATATGAAATATTGTATAAATAATATATTTATAAATTATTGTATAATCAGATTCATCATCATAATAAATATTGTATAGTAATATGCAGAAGTAAAAAATTATTTTAATTTCATATTTATTATTAGAGGAGGGATTGGATGACACCCTTTTTTGGTGATATCAGATAACATCGTGCATTTTCAAAGTTTTTAAAGTCCAAACGGTCGATCCAAACCATTCAACTTGATAGATATGTTAAAATTTGATCTGCAAGCACATTTTAACATATCTATCAAGTTGAACAGTTTGGATCGACCGTTTGGACTTTGAAAATATATGGTATCATTCAATGTCACCAAAAAAAGATGTCATCCGATCCCTCCTCTTATTATTATCTTACAGGGAAATATATACAAAGTAATTTATCTATTTTTTATTTGACAAATTAACGAATTTTTTTACTCCGTTCTTGTACTTTTAACGTAATGAAAAATATTATTATTCATATCCATCTTACCAAATTTAATAAAATAAGATTAACAGGTCATTTTTTTATGACGTCTTTATCCATCAATCGATTATTACAGCCTGAAATTTCAAAAAAGGGAAAGAAACAGGGGTGTGTGTGTGTTGTAGGGATGTAAACGGATCGGATATTATCCGATTTTATCTGGATTCAAATCCGGAAAATTAATTAAATTATCATATTCTTCGAGACTACCCGTATCCATATTCGAAAATTATAATGGATAAGGATATGGTAAGATTTAACTATCCATAACTATCCGTATCTGACCGTTTACATCTCTAAACCACAATAAATATATTTTATGTTCTTAAATTAATTTATTAAATTTAATATACATTACAATAATTTCTGCATATACATATATATTATGATGAACAATATAACACAGTGATATGATTAATAACTAATGTATTGACAACATATATATGTTTTATAACCAATAAACTTATTATGAAAAATATTAGATATAATTTATGAATGAAAAAATTATATTTAGATGTTTTTTTACTAGAATGTACTTTAGTAATTTAATTTTAATTATCCGAATTATATTCATATCGGTATTCATATTCGTCTGATATCCGATCTATATCCGTATTTGTTTAATATTTGATATGTATCTGTATTCGTATCCGTATCCGTATCCGAAAAATTATAACAGATAAAAATACAATTTGATAAAATTATAATGGATAAGGATAATTTTGACCACAATCCAATCCGTATCCAACCGTTTACATCCCAGTGTGTGGAAGAAATAACCCTTGGAACTCTTGACTGGATTAGAACATCGTTTGTTACTTGGCAAAAGTCGGAAATGATGATTGGAGGAAAAGGGGCAGAGAGGATGCAACATGAAAATATTCTCGGGTTGTAGTATTATTATGTCATCTCACACTGTCTGTCATCATGTAGCAACAGTGTAGCTGCACTATAGAAGCCACAGAAGAACAGCACAACAAGTCGAAGGTGGGTAGGCATCACTGGCTCACTGGCATCTACAATGTCGGCACTGGCAAAGGTTTCTCTTATTAAATCCATCAATTTTTTATGACAATTCCAAGGTTCAATATTCCAGTATTAATATTTATCAGCACAAGGTACTATGGCTTTTCTTGGTTTATTTGTATCCTACAAATTGTCAACTTGTAACTTTCAGTTGATATAAAATATAATAAGCAGCACGTTTATTTTCTGGGCTTGAAATTGGTTTCTTGTACTCTTTTTACCCTCTGATAATTTTAACTTGGCTATTGCAGCTTCATTCTGGCCTCATTACATCATTTCTCTGTATTTAACTTTATGAATAATATCATGCTTGCACTTTGTCATGTTTATGCCTATATGAAAAATACGCTTCCCTGAGACAAAATAAAAGATGCATGAAATAAAAAGAAGGGTAAATTCTAGATGATTCGATGATTTTCTCTCTTTTTTTTTTTTTTTTTTTTTTTTGGTTGATAAAAGGCCGAAGCCCAGTTCCATTAACCGAAACCAATTAAATTACATGCAACCGAACAATTGACTGTCACTTGCTTGAACAAAGCTGACAAGCAAATCACACAACCAAAAACAGAAGTTCTAGCATATCAAGTGCAGACTGAAAGTATCCGTCAGCAATGCACACAACTAAAACATAACGTATTTTGGAAATCTGTGTGCTTTAGGGAGATCTGTGAAGGAATTTGTGGATTCATGCAAAAAAGTAACCGGTGCAGACATAAAAGTAGATTACTTCCCGAGGAGACCGGGTGAGTATGCTGAGGTGTACAGTGACCCCACCAAGATCAACCGTGAACTCAATGTGGTTTTTTTTTTTTTTTTTTTTTTTTGGAGAATATCACATTCACCTTGTAAAACCTTAAAATATGGTTTACAACACCCAAAAAATGGGAAAACATATAGGAGGTAGGATGGTGTGGGTATTTCATGGCAAATTGAGAGGAACGCATATATATAGTAGGTATTATGATATTTTATAGGGCTACATGAGATGTTTCTGTGTAAGTATTCTGAGGTTTTATAGCGTAGCACATGAAAGTTTTCTCCAAGCTTGTCAAAGGATTGCTATTCGTTATTTTTTGTTGTTTTTTTATGTGTATAATTGGACAAAAGGATTTTACATGTAATCTGAAAGCAGTAGTTGATTGTAATTCACTCTGGCCAAACATAGTTATACCAAATAACTAAGTAATATTTTTTTTTGAAGTGCAATAGACTTGAGTTATGTAATCTCCTGACCTGTATCAAATGCAAATGGGGTGCAATCGGACAAAGAATTTTCCTTTAAAATAAATTCACTGCGACTGATATGAAAAATGCTGATATTTTACTGATACTGAATGAAGGACGCTCACAAAATGTAATTCATATTTTTCATTAAAAAGAGAAGATTTTATGGGACGATATATATATACTTAGAAACACAATTAGGAAATTACAGAAGTGTTCTCCACAATTTGAACTTGATTCCTCGAGCCAATCAATGAAAAGCATCTGGAAGATAACGAAATAGAATGTCACAACTCTTGATCAAGAAAACATATTCTGATTTTGGTTTCTGGTTAATTCTATTTAATTCTGTATATTTCTTTGGTCTCAGTTTTTTGCACGAGTAAATTGATTTAAACGATAAAATAACAATCGGCAGATAAGATTTTTCGGCCAAAACACTCAAATATTGGGTAGTTTATTATGAGAATGAATATATTTCTCTTTATTTCCAAGTCTTATAAAGCAATAAGAGCACTTTGTAAATGTAAATACATGTCCCTACCAGCAAGTACACTTTTCGTTTGCTTTCTGCTTATATAGGTGTGATATGGATAAATGCTCTCCTGTATATTACCAGAAGATGATAAATATTAGCATAATGTATGACAAATAAAGAAATACTCACGGGATATCATGTAATATTCCATGGTCGACAACACCCCCTACTTTTTCAAGGATTTCTGCTACTTTACCTAGAAATTAAGGCAAGTTATGGGCAGTTCTGTTGAGATTTTTTCTGATTGCCAAAGTAAAAAACTTCTAAAGTACACGCATTATCTAGTGGATTGGTGCTTTACATGCATGACAAATACATTTTTCAGGTCCAGGTTGTACAGTTTGACCAACTGTTGATCTTTAGGTGACTTGGAGCTTTCAACACTAATTAGGCCTCTCTATATTTTTATCCAGTACCACAATTGATCCCCATATATATAGTAAGCCAATGAGAACTATCACATATTCCTCGATATCTAGAAACTGTCAATAACTGTACAGACGACCCCATCAGCACCCTTGTCTGCTCTTTCTCTCTTTTATGAGTGAGGAAGGAGACAGGCCAGTAATCATCAAAAAAAGCAAAAAGAGAAAGGAGAAAGGTAGTTGGTAACTTTAAGAGACAGAAAGGTGAGTTATATATCTTGTGAGATACATTAGATGGTTCAATATTTTGTGGTGATAGTTGTGAAAATATGTAATAATGTGCCAATACTTAAGTTAAGAATAGGAGATGTAAAAATCACATCAAGAACGTGGTGCCCGACATCGGTGGTGACCAATGGGAAGTTTGGTCTCCTCCATACCTTACAATTTTTAGGAATAAAAGGAAGAACCAGATCTCAGTTTGAGATTTCTCAAAGGAGACATGCATAATTGCAGATTGCAGCAAGTGCCTATACCATTGACTGGATGGGTTTGATTGCATAATAGATAGTAAATTGAGGCCAAATTGTTCATCTCAAGGCATAATTACAACATTAATGGATTTAGTTGGGATTTATTTGGCCATAATTGAGTTCTTGGAAAAGCATCTACAGTGATATGTTATACAAACCTCAGCATCTCCAAGGAACAAATCATCTATTTCCTCTGCAGTTAGCAACCAATTCCCCTGAGAAGTAGATAAGATAAATAGATAGTAAATAACCGCATTTAAATTTCTATGAAACATTTATAAAATCTATACAGTGTTTTATGAGAATTACCTACACAATTAATTATAACAGGACTTGAACCGTATATTCTTTTGTATATTGCTCCTCAGCAATGAAGGCAAGTTTATGAGCTGAGCTAGCTATTATCTGGTGAGAGAGAGAAGAAAGAGAGGATAAATAGTTATGTTAGCAAGATTATAAATATAAACAAAATTGAGATCTCTTCTAAGTGACCTCTTCCTATTTCTTGCAAAACATTTCTGCATTTTAGCACTGACCTGCTTCATATCGAGCGAGCATCCTCTGAATATTCCTAAAAGTCTCATAATCATTGCTGTCGTCATCAAGACTGGCTACTGCTTCACGAACAGAAGACGCCCACTCCAACGAATGAAAAGGAGGTCACGTGTCCGAGGGCTGAACAAAAGAAGGAGATCGAGGGGGGGGGGGGGGGGGGGGTCCTGGATTTGAGCTTTTAGGCGGCGGAGAAGGTTGGTGTCCTCATCGGCGTTGGAACCGGATTCAAATTTGGATTCGATGTCGGAATTCTCGTAGGAGGCCGCGATGGGGGAGGCGTGTGTTGGGGATAGTAGGCAGGCGCGGCGGAGCTCCTCCAGGTCTTCGTCTAAGGCAATGTCTCGGTTGCTTTCCTCAGAGGAAGAATCCATGTTTTTTTTTCGATCTGCACAACACATTCAACAATACATTAGATTAATCCTGATAATAATATAATTTAGACCAACTGATCTATGTCCAAGGATTCTAAATAATTTCTTCGATTAAACTTGCACAAGAATTTAAATTTTCATCCATCTAAAATTCATACAACATATAAAGCACACTAAGTCTGATTTTTTTATTATGCTGATTTTGAGATAAACTGGGTTTTAGAACTCAGTTCTGTAATTGTATTGAACTAGGTTGTACAACAGTATCATATGTTATGGTACATTATAAATCTCAAGCATCCTCGAATCAGTGATGCTAAAAATAACACACATCTTGGAGTCTACTAAATAGGAATTTAAATCAGAAATTATGAAGTAAAGGCCCAACTTAAAGTACTGGTACCAATTCATAATTACGATACACTATTATTCACAACATACATAAAAGTTACTATGACTACAAAATTCACCTCACCTGAAAGTACAGAGCACTGGTACCAATTCACCTCACCTAAAATTACTGTATATTGCTCACTAGTTAGTGTTAATATATACTGTAGATTGCAAGATACAAAGCTGATATACAAAAGCTTCAAGCATCAGAGGCTGATATACTCTGCGGTTTGTATCAAATTCAATTAAAGTCCGGGAGAGATGAAATTAAAGTTGTTTAAAGAAATCTAACCTTTTTTATTCTAGCTTCCTTTCAATAAACAGTATTGGCTCCTCTTCTGACAGCACTGGAAACAAAAAAAAATTACAAATTAACATTACTCAAAATCAGTGTTCTAAATAGCGCGCTATAGCGTTTTTGAAGACCAAACGCTATGCTATGGCATTAAAACACGCTATTTGCGCTACAGACGCTATAGCGTATAGCGTATAACGCAAATAGCGCGCGCTATGCAACATTTGCTGTTTTTTTTTTTCAATTTATATGAGCTTTAAAATAAATAAATGGTGAATATATTGTTTAATTTTGATGAATATTACATTATATCAAATTCAAGTCCGCTATAATAATTTTTTTATTTTGCTCTTGGTTTTTTTTTAACTGATGATAAATTAAATAAATAATTGTTAAATTATGAAAATTTTAGGGACTAACAAGAATTTCTTCAAGGATCATATGTTTATTTTACTAGAAGTATGATTTTTTTTTTCTTTTCAATTTCTAGGTTATTTTGAAATTTAAATAGAAAAAAAGATAAATTATGTTATGATGTTGAAGATATTTTAAATAGAAAAAGATTGATAGTTTATGATATTAGTATTACTATAGATATTTTGAGTCGCAATTTGGACTTTGTATTGGTTCAATATAAATATTATAATTTTTTAATCAACTTGATATTATTTATTGTTTTATGAGACTAACTAATGTTGATATTTAGTACAAATATATAATATATTTTTTATAAAAAATTAAAAACGCTATTTGGAATAGCTTTCGCTATAGCATCGCTATTCGCTATAGTTTTTTTTCGAGACTCCTCGCTATGACGCGATAAACGCTATTTATAACCTTACTCAAAATAAAATTACATATCTATATGTCTTGAATTTGAACAAAATCACATGCAGGTATTAAAAACCAGAAATATAATCTGGACCAATCATTACTCATTAGATTCTAATTGTATTCAGTATATTTGGTGACATATCATATTTCTTGTGGTGAATATATTAAAGACCATGCATCTAAGTATCCTTTAAATTCTAGTTCGATTGCTTGCTCAAATCACAAAAATAATAACTGATTCCAGAGTTAATCGGATTGCTGATTCCTCCTTTCGGAGCAATGGTTGCTATTTCAGTTTTATGACTTTCATCTCTTACTTTGTTTGCCAGTGCTTAGTTTTTTAAACAATGTATTAAGAACTAGTACTCTCAACCACCAGAAAAATGTGCTATATATATATATATATACATAGAGAGAGAGACGGGCTAATATGCTTTCGGCAACATTTTGGCCGAAGTGCTGCCACCCCATTTTCAATTTTTCAAAATCCAAATGGTCGATCCGAACCGTTCATCTTGTTCTCTATATTAATATCTGCTTGGAGACCAAATTTTACATTTTTTGTTTTTTGCTATTTATTAAGTCACTTTGAAAATCGCTGATCCAACGGTGAACTCCTGATTTTATTGTTTGGCAAGCCATCGTTGGATCAGCGATTTTCAAAGCGGCTTAATAAATAGAAATTTTTTTCCAAAAAATGTAAAATTTGGTCTCCAAGCAGATATTAATATGGAGAACAAGATGAACGGTTCGGATCGACCATTTAGATTTTGAAAAATAAAAAATGGGGTGGCAGCACTTCGGCCGAAGTGCTGCCGAAAGCGTATTAGCTTGTCTCTCTCTCTCTCTATATATATGAGGAGGGTTGAAATGCACCCTATTCTTTTTCTCCATTTTCAAAGTCCGAATAGTCAATCTGAACCATTAGATGTGATCTACATATTAAGATGTGCTTGGAGACCAAATTTTACATTTTTTGGAAATTTTTTACTATTTATTAAGCCACTTTGAAAATCGCTGATCCAATGGTCCAGAAAATGTAAAATCAGCGATTTTCAAAGTGGCTTAATAAATAGTAAAAAAATTCCAAAAAATGTAAAATTTGGTCTCCAAACATATATTAATATATAGATCACATCTAATGGTTTGGATTAACTACTCGGACTTTGAAAACAGAGAAAAATGATTTGAAAAATAGAGTGTATTTGGATGCACAAAAATTTGAGTGTATTTGAACCCTCATATATATATATATATATATAAATGTGGGGAATCCCATCGATTTCACTGAAACCATGGATAAAAAGAAATAAGCATACAAAAACTGATGCCCACCTCTTAGTATAAAAGACCTAAATATAGTAATACATTTGTCTCAATAATTTCTACAACCAAATCACAGAACAGTAGCCAGCACAATTATGACAGAAAATATAACAGCAACATAAATTGCTAAGATAGAAACACTGGTAACAGTTCTTCGCAACTAGATTAAGACATGGCTATTCATCATAAATCTGACGATTAACTCTGGAATCAGTTATTATTTTTGTAAATTCTGGACCAATCATCTGAGAACTAAAATATAGCATGTTGAATGATTGTTGAAAATAAATAACAATAATTATAACTAATAGAAGAATTACCACATACCAATAGCGATCGTAGTGTCGGTGATGTAATCTGGGTGGCCAATCAGATTGTCCAATTATTATTCGGCCCGTTTGTCCATGGACAAAGTTATCCAATTAGCAGGCCTACTTGTAAGTTGTAACACCATCAATTTGGGATACTTGCATTGATAGGATTTGAGATTGAGCCCAAACTTTTTTTGCATAGGTCGAGATTGGGCCCAGATCTCTCGGCCCAAGTTTTCAGGCCTGTCAAATGGTTTGGATCCCACTCGTTAAACGCCCAAGTCCAGAATATAATTTGATTTCAAGAAATATTTTATTAATGTAAAATTTTTGGCAAAAAATATAGAATTTTATGAGGATCGAATAATTTACAATCTAAACTAAAATAGAGCAGTAATTAATAATTGTAACGTCTCTTATGTTAAAATGGATAAACTATGCTTAATATATTTTTGTCGTTTCTTATTGAAGTGATGTCAATACTGTGAATAAAAGTCGATCAAAAAAAGCTGGTCTTGAATAAACTGTTACCATATGAGATATTGTGAAGAAGTTAAAGGGGAGAAAACTGCTGAAAGTTAGAAGTTTCATAAATAGTGATGTCAATGAATATAGTATGGTTGGAAGCACAGTCACAAATGAATTATTCGGGTTCGGTTCGGTGATGTCAAAAATTCTTGACTCGGATATAATTTGGAAATGATTTGGAATCATTCGGATAAGAGATCTTAATCATGTAAAAGAGCAAAAAAAAAAATGTTTTGGAAAAAATTTGAGAAAAATTCGTAAATTCGTGAATTATTGGGGTTTAATTTGATTAAAGTTTTGTCAACAAAATAATTTGATGTTCAATTCGACATCACTAAAAAATGAATTATTCGGGTTTAATTCACGAATCTTATAACTATGGTTGAAAGAAGATATATCTTATTCATACTCTAGTTGCAGTCGTTAAATTAGCTGGATATGCTTCCCCGTTAAGGTTAACAGATCGGATGAATAATGAAAAATTATCGAATAAATTGATTATCTACATAATCTAACCAAAAGATATACATATAAACAAATATATTAAACACATCATGGTATTATAAAATTGAAAAATTATAATTATTGATCTCATTATATTTAAATAATTATAAATTATTAACCAAATAAAATAATATGAAATATAGTATAAATAATTTTTTGTAAATCATTATATAAAATATGGTATAATCAGATTCATCATCATAATAAAAAATTATTATAATTTCATATTTATTATTATCCTACAGGGAAATATATACAAAGTAATTTATCTACTTTTTATTTGATAATTTACGAATTTTTTTTTACTCCGTTCTTTTATTTTTAACGTAATGAAAAATATGACGTCTTTATCCATCAATCGATTATTACAGCCTGAAATTAAAAAAAAAAAAAGAGAGATAAAAAAACAGGTGTGTAGGAAATTTTTTATGTATATAAATTATTAAATTCATACGTACGAAAACAGAAAGAGTTCATTGCTTCTAACAAATATAGAAATATATGAGTCAATGAGTCCGATCCAATTATATGGATCGGATTCAATGATCCAAATCCATCGATATATATATATATATATATTGAACAATTGAAAAGAGATACAAGTGCCACATTTCATCAGATCCTAAGTGGATCAGCCTCAATGATGAAGATCTAAGTATATATATTGTTTTAATTTGATAGAAAAGAAAAATCGATAGCTATCACATTTAATTAATTCAGAAATAGATCTTCATTATTGAGACCGATCCATTTCTAACTTAATTTTTTTGTGGCATTTATATTACAGATTTTCCCATCAACATCTATTTTTTTTAAATAAAATATATCGATGGATCTAGATTATTGAATCTGATCTCAAATCTTTCTATATTTATTGAAAACGATGTCCTCTTTCTGTTTTCATACGTGTGATTTTAATAATTTTTATAAATAAAAATTTTCAGGTGTGTGTGGAGGAAATTTTTTATTTATAGAAATGCATTTTATTGTTTGTCACTTTGTTCCACACACACTCTCAAGAATATTTATAGAAATTTTTTATTTATTGTTTGTCACTTTGTTCCGCACACACCTCTCAAGAATATTTATAGAAATTTTTTATTTATTGTTTGTCACTTTGTTTCAAGTGGCGTTTACGTGGCAAAATTCGGAAATGATGATTGGAGGAAAAGGGGCAGAGAGGATGCAACATGAAAATATTCTCGGGTTGCAGTATTATTATGTCATCTCACATTGTCTGTCATCACGTTGCAACACTGTAGCTGCACTATAGAAGCCACAGAAGAACAGCAGAACAAGTCGAAGGTGGGACAGGAGGAATTCGTATCCTCTGAGATGTCTCAAACTTTGCGTGACTTTATGGAAAAACCCAACCGTTTAAATACGTTCTGCACGGATCTCAAAGCACACATAATACTGACCCAGATTTCAGGCTTGGCCGGACCTTGCTGACCATTAAATTAACCGCGTTATTATAAATACCTCAATCGGCAATGAGTTTTTACTGTAGAAACAATAGTGACACCCCATCTATCAACCGTCCGATCTGAGATGAACGTTTCCAAATGTTTCAAGGTGACGTTGGCGTTCATCATCTTCCACTATCTATCTTTTATCATGTCGACTTCGCTCCTTCAGTGCCATCTGTCTTTGGCTCCTCTTCTCCGCGCGCCACGTATTTTTCCTTCACTACGTTCTCGCTCCAGTCTCCCGGAATACAAAAGAGAAAATCTCACCTCGCGAAGTTTCTCCTCTCCCTCTCTCCCTCTCTCCGTGACCCCGAGCACCACCCCCTTCTCACCCCTCCCGACCCCGAGCAACACCCGCCTCTCGCCCCTCCCGACCACGAACACCACCCCCCTCCTCCCCTCTCGACTCACTCAAGCGGACGCCGCAGCCCCCTCTCGACCCTCCAGTCGCTATTGTCGCTACCCTAGCAGCTCCGCCTCTAAACCTCCCCTTTCGTGCCTTCCATTAGCGGGCTACGAGCAGTCGAGACTTGAGACTTGAGGCTTGAGAGAACACTAACTATTAAAACCCTAGTCGCCTCTGTGCTTCCAAAGCAACACTCTCCGTTCCTATCTAGCCATGGCAAATCCGAAGGAGAAGAATAGGAAGAAACCAAAGTTCATCAAACCTAAAGCTAAGAAAACCTAATCCACCTTCCTTTCCAAAACAAGCAAACAAGCAAAACTGAGATGAAAAGGGATAATGGAGAAAAAGGGAAAGGGGAGAGACGACAGCCAGAGGAAGCAGCAAGATGGTGGTCCCTGAAGGTGAGGAATGTGTTTGGGATTTGTACGAGCATGAAGAGGAGGTGCCGCAAGAGGAACTTGGAAAGAATAGGAGATTTGATGAGCTTGAAAATTACGAGAATGAATTACCTGGGGATTCTAAGGTTTGTCCAAAGAAAAAATCTCTTTACCTCACATCTCTCCGTTGTTTGTTAAGTAAGACCAAATGCTTATCTCTTTGCATGAAACATTTCAAATTTCATGATCACAGGATGAAAAGGTGCCATGAGATGAAGGAGGAGAAGAAATATTGTTGGACAAATATGCATACGAGGTTGAAGGTGAAGAGGAGAGTACTGACAAGCATCTGAGGATGCTTCCGGAAATTATTGGCATTCCCAAAGAAGCATTTGATGGTGATTCTCTCACTTGGCATAAATATTGAGTAAAGTTCCTAATATTATTTATCGAACTTTTGAATCTTTTTGTTTGTTAAAAGGTGAGAAGAAGAAAAGAAAAGAAGTTTTAGCAAGCTGTATGATTTCTCCTCCCTCCTCTTTCTTGCTACCTCTTTCCCATTTACCTTCCTTGCAATTTCAAGACGACGAAACTCTATCGCAGGGTGTATAAAAAAATATCAAAAGTGTAACGTGTGCTGTGATTGAGGAATGCAACCTCCTACCAAAGAAGGTCATATGTTACTAAGGTACTTAACCTCCTGTTTCACTGTGAATTAAGCCATATAAATTAGCAATTTACATTTGATTTCTAAGAAACTTGGTATTATAATTAGGGATTATAATCTTAAATTTGAATTTGAATTTGAATTTAGTTAGATTTCGGAAATTATAGGCTTCTTCCTCAGTAGCATATTCCTTGATACAATGGTAATGTAACTATTGAAAAAAATATTTGGTACTGGCACCAGCAATGAAGAGTCAAAAATTATAATGAAAAATAAAATTATGAAGTGTTAGTTACCAACATTTTAGTATTGTACTGGTACCAGCAATGAGGAGTCAAAAATTATAATGAAAAATAAAATTATGAGGTGTTAGTTATTAACATTTTAGTCTGGTACTGGTACCAGCAATGAGGAGCAATTGTCATAGTATAATATGTAGTCAATATGTGACATGGGGACAATTTTGTTTTCTCCAACTTATATGAAGGTGGTTTCATTCAAAGAAAGAGTGATATATGAGATTGGATATGTACCTGTCCACTGTAAATAGTGACATTCACAGCAAGAGACAGGAGCTCATCAACCTGACGCATTACCTCTGTGTAAACATATTATTTACTCAAATGCACTTACACTTAATTCTTAGTTAAAGCTTTAGCCTTGATGTATATCTGTAGATTAAAGCATAACCTGTGCTGCAATTGGGGACTCAACCTTAGCAGTCTTTATTCTTTCCTTTGAATCAGCTACATAAATAGTCAGTTCATTTCATCAAATTTCAATTTCTGATTTTTTGATCAAAGGGAAAAAATAAATATGCTTTCAATCACAAATTGTTTATTACTTCAATTATAGGCATTTGGCTACACATACTTGATATATTCTTTCTTTTTCTGTTTTTAAGTTAATGTTTCTTTACATACATTCAAAACACATTCTTCAAATACACAGATATTAAATTATGTGGAAAAAAATAAATACAATAGCTAATTATGACAATCTTATGTCCACGCTTTCCTTTCAGATCTTGAAGCACTGGCATGCTACAAGGGCATTGAGACTCCAGGTAAAGAATATTATGCCTTAAATTTTTTTAAGTTTCGAATTGTTAATTTTATAAACATTGTAGTTAATTCTGTAAATTTGTCAATATGTCATATGAGCAAGTTCGGATCCTGCAGTTAGTCATTGCTTATAGAAATCCAAATTTGGGAATGGATTAATCCATTGATGATAGAAGTGCGTAGGGGGGTTCTCTATTTGGTCTAGTCAATGAGGCACATCTATATATATTTTCATCGAACTAGCTGCAAGTTATGCAAAATAAATTAACAGGAAGAACCATTTCTATTCAATGAGGCTTTTCTTGGTTTGGAGATGAGAAATTATGTTTGGTAAATTTCTAATGAAGAAGTTAATTTGACCAAAGAACACCTGGTAGTGATCCTTAGATTTACCATTTGTCTAGCATTACAACCTTGCTTTATTGATTATTTTCTGTCATAATTAACCCTGATTTATTCTTAGAATTGAAAAATGACTACACTCAACCAGCATCTTACTGGATGTTTGCACTTATTTCATATCAGTGAGGTAAGTCGAAGTTTTCCTGAAGTGACTTCCATGTCTAATTCTTTCATTTTGGAGTTGTACTCAGATTAAGCTCTTTTTGTTTTAATGAAATCAGTGGAACTACAACACGTCAGCTTCGTAGACTTGATCTCCTCAGCTTCATAGACTCGATCTCCTCCATCCGTTTTATAGGTTTCGAACCCAATGCCTTTTCTTTAGTTCCATGTTGCAGACAGTATAGGCTCACATGTGCATGCCATGCTCTTCTGGCAGATGCGTAATTCAGGGTTTACGGTGAGTTTATATATAAAAAAAAATACGTGTTACTTTCAAGTTTGCTTCTAGCTCATTGTTTAAACACACATATTATTAAGTAATGTGTTTGGTATTTTCTGAAAATTTTGGGAGCAAATAGTCAAAACCAACGTTGATGTTTGGTGTAGTAGTTTATTATTAACATTCATGGCTTGTATGGACTTATATAGTAAATTTCGACAGCAATATTAGACCAAGAGTCTAACTGTACACTAATATTAGACATCTCTACAAATGGAGAGAAAATGATTACTGGCAGGAGGTCGCAACGTCTTCAGAAGAAACTAAAATTGGAAAAAGCACTAAAAAATTCTAATGTATACTACTAGGCTAGATTTTAAAGAAGCTACAATTTTGTTTTCATAAAATTAATCCTACTCTCCTTTTGCATTGATTGCCATCAACTTCTACCTTATTTAATATGGAAGAAATATGACTAAAAGAATCCTGCATTCCTTGAAAGCTCATCTTAATTGTTTTTATATATCAGTTATATGTATTGAGGGTATTGGTCTTCCCCAAATCACTAGTATATTATTCATTCTTCTTTTTACTCTACTGAAAGTGATTTACGGATCAGTAGAAAATATAGAGCTTAAACTTCTTTTTCACTTACTACCTTGAAGATTTTTTGGACTGAATATTTCGAGTTCCTTCTTTTCCTCAAAATTTGGTTCACATTTTAGTCGTTATATCTTATTTTTATGCCCATTTTGCTTTATTCATGAACCTATATATATATATCGTGCTTCATAATTTTCCCTTCAATTAATATAGGTACTTATGCAAGATCAAAGCAAGGCTGACTACAAGCAACACTATTAACTGTGTAGTACAATATTTTCTTGGTTCTATTTCTTTCAAAATATGATGGTTGTATTTTTAAGGTTTGGTAATGGACCGGAACATAAATGGAGTAGTACATCTTCATGTATTCCACCTCGATGTGTAGTTCTTCCTTTTTCATGTACTCTCAACCTGACCGTACATGCTCCCCTTTTACTATGCATAGGATTGATAATTTTATTGAATTATGTATGCAACAAAGAACCTTCCTTTGATGTTACACAACCTTATAAAACAAAAAAAGAGAGAGCAAAAACCATATTTGTTATTATTTATGTTTTTATTATATGAATTGGTTTCATCTTGTAACATCTGCACTTCTTCCAAATTCTGCTTCCGAATATAATATATGATGCAATAAATAAACAAAAGAATATGAAAAAAAATGTCATTCATATACGCTAACATACACACACAAAAATGGTTGTGGCGTAGCCGCAACGACGCACCTAGTTAATATTAACAATTTAGAATCTCTCTTTAAAGTATATAACTTTATTATTTGCTCTTGTCTCTTGACATGAATACACACCTCTCCCTCATCGCTTTAACCACGTGGCACCACATCTGCGGCTTAGAGCTCAACAAACCAACGGCCGTGATCCAATTCGGCTAGTGGTCCCCAAGTTTTGTAGCTCATTCTTTTATGAAGAATAATTATAGAATTCCCTCACTACAGTGTACACTCTACAGTACCTGTAGGCTCTAAAATCTAAACTATGAACATCGACCTCCATCCAAAGAAACACAAACAACTCCTTGATTTCATTCCCCATCAAATCATTCATCCCAACGGCGTAGAATTATCTGCGTTTTTTAATTGAGTCGTCTTTTATATCCAAATCGTCACTAAAAGTCCTTAATTTCCTCTTCGTCTGGATAGATTGAAAAATAGTCACTAATTCAGATTAGTAATATTTCGAAATACTATTCTCAATTTGGATATGTTTGAATTATCAAATATTGACAATTATTTGTTTGTATTTTGTGAATTTTCTTACTATTCTACTAATTGAACAAACTATTGAATTAGCTATTATTCTAAATCTTGGAGTTAGTACTATCCTTGTTCAATTTCTTTGTTTCATCTAATTGTCCTCTCTTTTTTTGTCCATTCATTTTGTGATAATGAGAGAAAGGCACAAATGCTTTTAGAGAAGGAAAACCACAACGTGATTGAGATCCGATACAAAAAGTTGATATAAATAATGTATCACATAAATTGTGATATATTCTTTCACATAATGTAATTATTTTTAATTAAAATTGACACGGTATGATATGTCACACAAATTGATTTTGACATGTCACATTACGACATGTTGTTGCGTATAGATACACAAACACATTACGATATGAGAACAACAAAATGTTATATCAGGTAAATAGATACTCTGATTATATTTGTTAAGATCTTGATAAGAAGTTAAATTTTGAAATAACAAAGTAGCGCGGTCATGTCATTTTTCACCAAAATTTTTTTAGTTAGCATCTTAATAAATCAAAATTAAACAACCACCACTCATATCTCCAAATTTCAATTTTTACTACTACGCACCTTCATGATGTGGATCAAATTTTTTGACGTGTCAGTTGGGAATGCGCACCAAATTAATTATTTATTTTTTTTATTTTTTTTGTGCGCACTCTCAGGAAGCGTACTAATTTTTTTTTTTAGTTTTGTTCTGTTTTTATTATATTTTGTGTATAACTTATAGTATAAAACGTTGATCAGACTGTGTGTATAATTTGTAGTAATTTGTGCACCAACTTACTTAATGCAAAACACTGCTAAATTTTTTTTAGTCCGTTCTTTTATTTTTAATGTAATGAAAAACATTATTATTCATATCCATATTACCAAATTAACATGTCATTTTTTTATGACGTCTTTATCTATCAATCGATTATTACATCCTGAAATTTTAAAAAAAAAGAGAGAGGAAAGAAACAGGTGCGGCGGGGATTTTTTATCTATATAAATTATTAAATTCATATGTACGAAAACAAAAAGAGTTCATCGTTTTCAAAAAATATAGAAATATCTGAGTCAATGAGTCCAATTCAAATATATGGATCGGACTCGATGGTCCAGATTCATCGATATATATATTTTTTGAACGATTTAAAAGGATATACAAATCCAAATATATGGATCGGACTCGCTGGTCCAGATCAATTGATATATATATATTTAATGATTTAAAAGATATACAAGTGCCACATTTCATCAGATCTCAAGTGGATCGGCCTCAATGATGAAGGTCTAAATTTTTTTTTTTTAATTTGATAGAAAAGAAGAATCGCTAGTTGTCATATTTAATCAATTCATAATTGAATCTTCATTATTGAGGCCGATCCATTTCTAAATTGATTTTTTGTGGCATTTATATTACAGATTTTTTCATTAACATCTATTTTTTAAAATAAAATATATTGATGAATCTGGACTATTGAGTCTGATCCATATATTTAAATCAAACTAATTGAGTCAGATTTTTCTATATTTGTTGAAAACGATACACTTTTCCTGTTTTCATACGTGTAATTTTAATAATTTATATCGATAAAAAGTTTCCAGGTGTGTGTGTGTGCGTGGAGGAAATAACCCTTTGGAATTCTTGACTGGATTAGAACATTGTTTGTTACTTTGTTTCAAGTGGCGTTTACGTGGCAAAAGTCGGACATGATGATTGGAGGAAAAGGGGCAGAGAGGATGCAACATGAAAATATTCTCGGGTTGTAGTATTATTATGTCATCTCACACTCACACTGCCTGTCATCATGTAGCAACAGTGTAGCTGCACTATAGAAGCCACAGAAGAACAGTACAACAAGTCGAAGGTGGGACAGTAGTGGGTAGGCGTCACTGCATCAGAGTATCAGACTAAACATAAAAGAGAAGGGATCAAGTTACTATATTTTTTGAGTTACAATAAGTTATAATAATTTTTTTTTAAAATTTGAAAGTTCAAATCGTCGATCCAAACCGTTAGATATGATCTCTACAATAAAATGTGCTTGGAGACCAAATTTTGCATTTTTTGGAAATTTTTTACTATTTATTAAGATGGATACAAAAATTAGTCAAATTTAAACCATTGAATTTTGTACCCATCTTAATAAATAGTAAAAAAATTCCAAAAAATATAAAATTTGGTCTCCAAGCACATTTTATTGTAGAGATCACATCTAATGGTTTGGATCGACGATTTAAACTTTCAAATTAAAAAAAAAACTTGTTATAACTTGTTGTAACTCAAAAAATGTTGTAACTTGATTCCTCCTCAACATAAAATAGTATATTTTTTGTTTAAATATATATATATATTTTACAGTACTGCCCCCCCACGTGCAACTCACGCGAGTCAGGTGCCGACTATTGAGGCTTGGCCGGACCTGGCTGATCATTAAATTAACGTCGTTATTATAATTAACAATTTAGAATCTCTCTTTATAGTTTATAACTTTATATTATTTGCTCTTGACATGAATACACACCTGTCTCCCTCATCGCTTTAACCACGTGGCACCACATCTGCGGCTGAGAGCTCAACAAACCAACGGCCGTGATCCTATTCGGCTAGTGGTCCCCAAGTTTTGTAGTTATTCTTTCATGAAGAATAATTATAGAATTCCCTCGCTACAGTGTACACTCTACAGTCCCTCTAGGCTCTAAAATCTAAACTATGAACATCGACCTCCATTCAAAGAAACAAAAACAACTCTTTGAGAGTCTATTCAGAACACAACTGTTTCTGTTAGAAAAAAAAAATTACTTAGAATAAATATTTTTTTCCTACGTACACAGTATTTCAACTATTCAAATTAAATCCAAATTCAAACTCATTCTCTTTTCCGCTTAGCAGCTGAACAACTCCTTGTTTTATTCCCATCAAATCATTCATCCCAACAGCATAGAATTATTTGCGTTTTTTAATTGAGCCGTCCTTTATATCCAAACTTTACTAAAAGTCCTTAATTTCTTTGTTTTTTTTTGAGAAAAAATGCCCTTAGTTTCTTCTTTGCTTCTCCATTTCTCTTTTTGGATGTGTTTGAACTTTGAATTGATGAATAATATATACTAATCTGAGTTAGCCATATTCCAAACTACTATTCTTAATTTAGATTTGTTTGAATTAGCAAATATAAGCTATTATTTGTTTGTCTTTTGTGAATTTTCTCACTATTTTACTAATCCAATAAAATATTGGGCGGTGCTATACTCAGCGCACGGATTCTAATATCAAGAGCTGAGAGAATTTTTTTGTGATTATACCCTAAATACCCTTCATTAAAATCTTTACCATTTATTCTCCTTTGTGCCCCCCTGCCTAACCCCACCGTCCCAGCCCCTTTATCTCTCACCTCCCCATCCTTTGTCTTGGTCGCCACTCCCTTCTCTCTGTTCTGGTTGGAGCTCTCTTCTCCCTATCTATCATTAGCTTTGGTCTCTCTAATCTTGTTGTTTCTGAAATCGCTTAAATTATATCCGATTGCGATTGATCTCTTGAACTGCTAAAAGTTAATCTGATCTCATTGAACCTAAATTTCGAGTTACAATATTCAAATTATTCATTAGTTCTGCAATCTGATTTGATATTGGCTCCTTATTTTACTTATTGACACTCGTGTAGGATATTGCGAATGGAGTGTGAAAAAATCAGTTTAGCTATTATGGCGGATGGATGAAGCTGCTTTGTTTGGTCCTAGCTATTTTCTTTTATTTGTTGGTACTTGCGTCTCTTGAATGAAAAAAAAAATGTTTTGTGAGATACTAGTTTATTATTTAATTGAAACTGATTTCATCTTAAAAAGAATAATTTCGAAGTCGCTACGAACTAGTAAGGAAAATAAATTGTTAGAAAGAACAAATCGAGAAACATAGGACTTACAGAAAAATATATAATGTTTCACCAAATATTACATAAAACTTTTTATATATCAATCTATATAAAAATAATAATAAATAGAACCTCAAAATTCACCACACTATAAGCATCAAAAGAATCTAGAAGCTCATTATCACGCTCTCAGTGTTTCAATACTCCTAGCTACTGAACAACGTAATTTTCCTAGTTTATTTCCTCTTCCCGTTAAAAAAAATCATCGACGAAGCTTTCTTGGAATTAATTTTAGTAGGATTTCAATAAAATGAATTTGTACTCTGATTAATTAGTTTAAGCTCTTGATAATGGCGAGGCAATGTTCTCTTGCTTGCCAACAAATATATATTGAAAGGTCACATGTAAAATAAGAATGTTAAATTATAATATAGTAACTGCTGAAAAATATTCTTTCTTGTTTTCTTTCAGAGAATACTTACTAAAAAAGACGTCCTCTATTAATAGCATATTTAATTCAAAAACAAAAGAAGAAAGTATTTATTAAGGGTAAAATTGGTTTAAACAAAACAAAAATTCTCTGAGCTCTTATTATTAGAATCAGTGCGCTTAGAATAGCATTGCCCTAAAATATTGAGTTAGCTACTATTCTCAATTTTAGAGTAAACTCTATGTTTGCTATTTCCTTATTTCATCTAAACATCATCTTTCTTTTATCCATTCATTTTGTGATAATGAGAAAGATGCACAAATGCTGATAGAAAAGGAAAACCATGACATGATTGAGATTCCATTACAAATAGTTGACATAAATAACATGTTACATGAATTGTGATATATTCTTTCACGTTATGTAATTATTTTTAATTGAAATTAACATAGTACCACATGTCACACAAATCGATCTTGACATGTCATAGCACAATATGTTGTTGCGCGTAGACACACAAACACATTACGATACGAGAATGTCATATCACGTAAATAGATACTCTGATTATATTTGCTAAGATCTTGATAAGAAGTTAAATTTTGAATGACAACATATTATATGATCAAATATGATGTAACTAATGCTAAACCTAATACACTAGATTTAGTGTTATGAAAATACTCAGCCAGTCTAAAACTGGACCGGACCACCCGTAGAGCCGGATTGGACCGATCTGGACCGCGGTCAATCCATGGACCAAACCGGACCGTTTGGTCAACACTACAGATCTCGCCTCCACTCTGTAGTTTATAATTTCTAAAGCAACCGATTCATCCTAATTTTCCACGGATTTATCCCCATTGGTCACGAGTTTTCTCTAGACATACTAAAAGTCGTCGCATCTCAAAAACAGAAACAACTCATTGCGCTGATGATCGCACCACGGTTAATTATTTTTTATAATATACATTGCCGATACAAAATTTAAATAGCCACAATTCTATATATCTCCACAGACTTTGTTTTCTTAAATTAATGCAGAGGATACGCATTCTGTGTTGATCGGGGCAACGATTTGTCTGTTCTGTTTCTGAGATGTGACAACTTTTAGGGACTGTTCAGAAGTTTCTGTTTATGTGGAAAAAAAAAATTTATTTAGATTAATTTTTTTTCTCATGTAAATAGTAAAAATCAGTTCAAAAATTTTGCATTCCTATCCCTATTTCTATTTCCTTGATTCCGCCGAACAGACCCTTAATGGTATTAGTTTGGTTCTGGGGTGTAAACGGATCGAGCAAATATATATATCTGTGTGTTCGTTTTTATTTTTGTATACGTATATAGATCAGGATATTAGAAAAATATGAATACGAGTTGAATTAGATATTTATCAAAATATATAAAAAAATAAACCAAAATTTATAATATTTATTGAATTAAATAAAATTTAGTTTATAAGTACATATTTATATGGAAATCATATTAAACAATTTGTATTGACTGTTAGAATTTTGAAAACAAAATTATTGACCCGTAGTATGAATCAATTTGCACTATATATAAAATCACAGCTTTACTTAGACAAATATATTAATCCGTAGTACGAATTAATTCGCGCTATTTATAGTACCATAGCCTCACTCTTAAACTATATAGTATATATTTATTATTTGAATACAAATAATTAAAATTTACGATTATATCGGTATTCGATCTGCACGGTCATTCAAATATCAAATATCTGTGTTTAATTTTCAAATATGAATCTTATCCGCTTCGTTTTCACCCTAGTTTGGTTATAATTTCTTGAGTGAGGCTATGGTACTATGCATATTACGATTTGTTATTGTGCTACGGTTCTATATTTGAGTTTTCAAATCCTAACGGTCGATCCGAACCGTTCATCTTGTTCTCCATATTAATATGTGTTTGGAAACCAAATTTTACATTTTTTGAAATTCTTTTACTATTTTTTTAGATTTATTGAAAATCACTGTTTTTGGATGGTCCAGAATTTTCAGATCAAGTGATTTTCTAAATATCTAAAAAAATAGTAAAAAATTTTCAAAAAATGTAAAATTTGGTCTCCAAACACATATTAATATGGAGAACAAGATAAACGGTTCGGATCAACTGTTAGAATTTGAAAACTCGAATATAGAGCCGTAGCACAGTAACCACCCGTGATATGCATAGTACCATAGCCTCACTCTAATTTCTTTATGTAATTTATAAAAACGTGGTAAGTGCTCTCTCGTTAAATTTTCGCGTTTTGTTTTTCATATTTATAGTTTGCTGTTTACATTTATAATTTATTTGATTTTTTGTGACATTGACAATAATCAACTTGGCTCCCTGCTTCAACGAGAATATAATTCTATTTGTACACATAAAATTATAAATTTGAAGTTAGGAACTATGACAAGAATTACAGTTAGATGTCACTATTAATTAGAGACCTACCGTGGCCAAACAACTATGCATTACATCTATGTTGTTAACACATATAGGCAATCAATACTTTTCATTACTTCACGTCCTGATGAAAATTACAACTAAACCCATGACATACAATAACTCAACTTAGGGCATGTTCGGCGGTACGAGGGGAAAGGGAATGGGTACAGGATTTTAAAACTTTTGAACTGAAAATTATTGTTCACGTGGGAAAAAAAATTCAAACTGAGTGAATTTTTTTTTCCCACGCGAACAGTAATTTCGTTGCTGCAGCCGAACAGGTCCTTAATGTACAAAGTTAGGTATCTTCCCGGAGTCAATGATCAACAGTGTTTTAGAATGCAGTATTGTTCATGCATGCAGAAAGTTGTTGCATACTACATATATCGTATGCGACTGCATATGCAAATTTTAATATGGAATTGGGTCTGCACAATGCATATTAAATTTTGGTTCCATGCGCGACATATTAAATTTTGCATCCGCATATTCGTATATGTAGCTGCATATTCAAAATCACATGAGAGGGACTGCATGACGTTCTGAACATAGCTACCAACTGCATAGGCATATGCGGTCACATTTTAAAACGTTAATGATCAGAGACAAGGTAGACTTTCAACTTTGAGGGTCAAATACACAACAATGACCTTTTTTTTTCATTAATTATACCGTTAAACAATTTATTATTCTCATTAATTCTACTGTTAAATTAATTTATGTCTGTAGAAAAGGTCATCAAAAGAATTTTTTTTAGCAAAGAAATTAAATTGAAATTTATTAATTTTGAGAATGAAATATTCTTTAAGCTGAGGGTGCAAGTATAATTTCATTAATTCGACAAATTTATTGGACCTCGTCTAAAAAATTTAGATATTGTTTGCCTGGTGCGAATTGGATTTCATTGGTGCGACGAACGATTTTCGATATGAATTTTGAATACAAAAAAAATGAAAAATTGAGTAAAAATTGATTTTAGACCTGAACATTTTTTTTATAGGAATATAGGGACGTATCCAGTGTATATCGCGAGAGAGCGACTATTTTTCTAAATTTTAAAATGTAATTTGATTTAATAGGCCCACATTAGTGCCTTCTCTTCCAAATTAATTTTGCCCCTTTTTACCGTTGTTGATGTTTTTAATATGTAAAAGAATACTATTTTGTTATTTTTTTTTATTACGTAAGAAATTATTTTTGTTATGTTTTATATGTAAGAGACTATTTTTGTTGTTTTTATGCAGTACCATATTAGGTAATGTATTTGAACTCAATTAATTAATGAATTTGAACTCAATTAATTAATAAATTTGAACCTAATTTCTGCTACACCTCAACAAAAATCTTGAATCCGCCCCTACGTAGACAACTATAGTACCAAACTAATGTAGAAATAATATTTTGTCTTATTATATTAATTTTTTTAAATAAAATTTGCTCTACTTTATTGTTAGTAGAAGAATGTTATAATTTTTAATAATACTTCTTATTATAAAATTGGTACTTATGTTATTTTCTTATCAACAATTTTTTTTATGTTATTATATATATATATATATATATATATATATTCTTTGTTATTATAATTAACTCACCGATTCAACATGTTTACACTCAGCTACGCGTAAGTTGCATCAGAATTTAAAACAAAAATCAAGATTATGTATTATTAGTTAAACATAATGTTTAGACTGGTATCATTATCATCTAGACTAGTATTGATAGAGAAACTATAATAAATTAACCTTGGGCAAATAATTAACCTTTACTATTAAATTAATATAAATATTTCTACTTGAAAGAATTAATTGTTTACTGCAAATTGCGATAAAAATAAGTCTAGCAATGTTGTGGTGGTTACATGTCTACTTGGAAGCTTATTGTTAAAGGGCCCCCTGTAATGCGTGCAACTTGACAGTGGATTTGTTATTTTATGTCTGCATATCTATCCAATATTTGATTAATTAATTACATGTCTTGTCTCGTTAATTTAATTAGCACTGTATATGTGTTATTTAATAGTTTGTGAATCCTATTAATCAACCAAGCCAAACCTTTTTCAGTAGCCACTTGACACTTATATATAGTTATATTTGTCGCTCTCTGACCTTCATTCCATTGCATATGGCATTCACATCTCCCTCAGGTTACTGGCTGAGCACAATTAAATCGGACGGTCTGAAATTGAAACTTTTAACTTTGCACGAATCACAAAGCAAAAATAATATTGTTCCCACGCCATTCTGAACAGGCACAGGCTGAAATTAAATCTGGACCGTCCATTTCAATTGTGTTGAGTCAGGTAGTTGGGAGGATACGGATCCTTGCATATGCGTATCAATGATTTTTTTTTAAAAATAAAATTGTTTTTAATCTTTTTAACAGAACAACCACTGTTTGTGGTAAAGTTGTAAAAAAAGACTCCATCGACCCCTATAATCGGTGGAGCCATTTTCAGACCATCAATGATGTTGATTTTAAATAAATATGAAATTTTTTGCTCCACCGATTTCTAAACCAATCCTAGGGATTGGTAAAAAAAATAGTTTTTTACTTTTTTTAACGGAACAAGCACTGTTTGCCGTAAAGTTGTAAATAAAGACTCCATTGATCCCTATAATCGGTGGAGCCATTTTTGGACCATCAATGATGTTGATTTTAAATAAATATCAAATTTTTTGCTCGACCGATCTCTAGACCGATCCTAGGAATCGGTAAAAAGAATATATCTTTACCTTTTTAACGGAACAAGCACTGTTTGCGGTAAAGTTATAAAAAAAGATTCCACCGATCCCTATAATCGGTGGAACTATTTTCAGACTATCAATGATGTTGATTTTAAATAAATATGAAATTTTTTGCTCCACCAATTCCTAGATCGATCCTAGGGATCGGTAAAAATAAAATTTTACCTCCACTGACTTTTTTTATATTTTCTTCACATATAGTATTTGATCTCTTAAAAAATTTAAAAGCAGTTTTATTTAAAAAATATATCCGTATCAATCAACTTCTGACATGTACAATTTATACAATTTATATAATTCCCACATGCCACAAGGCACCCGGTTCTAAGTTCAGAGAATTTGGTCCTGTGGGCTGCGCCGGTTACTCCGGTACCTTGAGCCTGAGAATATTTTGGAGTTCCAATGAGATCATATCTTTCTTGAGTAAATCAATTTAAGAAATCATATTGGCAGGAGATTGGAGCGGTGATATATTTTATTTTTGCATGGTCCATCTTCATTTGAATTGATTTCGGAATTGAAGATATTTTACTTGGCTCTGCCTCTGCCTCTGTCAAATTCAGTTCGGCACCGCTAACTTCATTTAATACCCGTCTTACCCTTCTACCATACAAGCATGTGCACTTGTATTCAGGTTCAAAAAAAAAAAAAAAAAAAAACTATTAAAGATTATAATCTGATGTGATGTGACAATTTCTAATTTAGTTTAAAAAATGTGTGTGGGTATTTTTATTTAAAAACTATGTAGTAAAGTTTTTTTTATTAAAAAATTATTTATAAAGTCCATGCTAAGTAAATAATTGGTTCAATTTATTTTTCTTTTACAATTTGATTTTGACGTGGCTTAATAGAAACTCTACAAATTAATTTTGAGGATGTGGAATTTAAAAATTTTAGAAATCTTAATTTCTAAAAAGTGGTTAATAGTTATTTAGAAACTTAGTTGAGTTGTTGGGATGTAGATGCTCTAAATAATTAGTCATATCTACATAATACTTGCGTTATAATTTTTCCGACTTTAAAAATTATAACGCTATTAAGTATTTTATATACTATAATTACATTTTATTTTTATAATAAAGTGATACTCACTATTTGAAATCTTTTTGATGTGTCTGATAGACACACATTATTAATATATAAAAATAAAATTATGATTCCAAACTTATAGACATACTGTCTTATTATTATTTTATTCGTACAATTTTAATTTTATTTCTTATTTATTTTTATTGAGTGACTTTTATATTCATGTATTTTTCTTCTTACTTAAAGATAATACATTTAATATGTCTAACACGTTAACAAGTTTTCAAAGTAATATAGTTATTTTGTATCATTGTGCAAGAATTTTCTTGTGACTCATTGTGTTATTTTTCGTTGTATAAGTTTTTAGTGTTTGAAAAGAAATATATTTACATCTAAAATTTGGTAATGCGATAATTTTTTTAATAAAAATATTATCTTGAAAAGTTATTATTTCTTCCATAAATATATTTTTATTTAGAAGTGAAGTTCAATAAACAATCTTAATTAATTATAGAAATATAAGTTTTTTATGTAGATAGGACATTATAGCTCTTGATCAAATCTTTAGATGCTCTTGGGGAGAATTCTCAATTAAATATTTAGGTTTGTCATTACATTATAAAAAACTCCAGGTGTCTGATTGAGCTTTTCTAGTTGATAAAATAAATAGTAAACTACAACTTTGAAAAAGTAATATGCTATCAATAGGAGGTAGATTAACTCTAGTTAACTCAGTCCTTTCTACAGTACCTTTGTATGCACTGTCTGTTTATAAAATTCCCTTAACAGTCATCAAGGCAATTGACAAAGTTAGAAGAAGATTCCACTGACAAGAAAATTCCAAAAAGAAAAAATACTTTCTAATAGACTGGTATACATCTAAATTAGCAAAAGTCTTTGGAGGATTAGGAATTCTAGATCTTAGATAAATGAACATCTCTCTCTTGCTCAAATGGTAGTGAAAACTTAAAAATAATGAGTATCTTAGTCCTTGGAGAACTCTTATACTTCATAAATACATTTTGAATCATTCTCTTTACATATCTCCTTTTTGGTCTACCTTGCTCAAACTTAGTCATATAGGGGATTTTAGTACCTCCTATACTCCAGGTGTTCATACTCAACTTAGACTTTGGTTAGATCAGTGGTTTCAAAATTGTACTTTGGCTGTTAAATACTATTCCCCATTCTCTAAATGTACAAATAAAGATATCATTTTAGCTGATGTTATAAATTCTCAAGGTCAATATATAAAATTTAGGATAGACTTAATAGGGGTAGATTTTCAGGAGTGGATGGATATTATGTTCCTCATAAACTCCACCTCATTCACTTTGGACTGTGATAAGATAGAATGGAAATGGAAGAGCTTAGGAAAGTTTTCAACTCACTCTATGTATACAATTCTTAATTTTTTTATTATTTGTTTTTTTTTTTTTGGGGGGGGGGGGGGGGGGGGGAGGAGGTTCAACTTATAAATTATATGCTATGGTGAAAATTACCAATTCCTTCTAAGATTAGAATCTTTATGTGACTAGTTTCTCATAATACTACTAACTAAAGACAACTTGATCAAGAAAGGGTGGACTGGTAACACCCAATGCCAATTCTGCTGTCAACAAGAGTCAATAGATCATTTGTTTTTACTATGTCTATTAGCACAGATGTTTGGTTCTGGTTAGGTAAAAGCCAAGATGTAATGCACCAATGGCACACTTGGGAAGATATTCTAGTATATTCTAAGTCCATTGAACACACTGATGAGGTTGGTCTTCTCATAGTTCTTAGTGCAGTTAGCTGGTCCCTGTGGAAACATAGAAATGATCTTTGTTTTAATAATGCTTCCATTAAATCTGCTAGAACATTATACTAACAATTAAATCTTTGTGTCTATACTGGACAGGGAACATGAAAAAGAGATTCAAGGATGCACTAGGCAATTGGCTTCCAGTAATTGAGGATGCAATTCCACTTAGTCAGTACATGTCACTCCCCATGGTAGTGTATCAGCCCATAGGGGTCGCACCAGATGCAGAGATTCCATAAGTAGATGATGAAGCTCGGGATTTTATTTTGCTCAAGTAGTGTTAATAGCCTCAGCCCTTTATTAAGTTGCTTAGTTTTAACAACTCTTAAGTACTTTTGGCACTTAACATCTATTATGCTTATGTTGATGTATGATTTGGTATATTTTACTTCTTTTGCACTTGGTAGTTGGTCCAGGATACTGACCACTTAAGAACATCAATTTGATTTGTATTTAACTCAATTTTAGCAATGAAATAGGCTTTTTGTTTTTTTTTAAAAAATAAAAAAATAATACTTATAAAGAACAATAAAAAATTATTATAAAATAAGATAGCCAATTGGATAATGGTGTCACAATCGGATGGCAGAGTTTGACCTTAAATATGTTGTGACTTGACGGTAGCATAATTCATAATTTCTCAATTGCTTTTTAAAATATAATTAGTTCTCAAACATTTTTTAGTGCGATCCTTCTAGTCTAAACATAGCTCTGCCTCTAATCACAAAAATGAAGTTTATTTTCTATGAATAATTTTTTTCCCTTAAAAATAAACTTGAAATAAAAAAAATTCATTGACATTGTCTATTATAGATACCCAATAATATGTGATCAGACTTATTTATTAGTGTCATGTTGCATGATTTATCGGTCGTTTTCTTTCAATGAAAATCATATTGAAAGGTTCGAATCAACTATTTGAACTTTCAAAATGAAAATATAAGCGCAGAGTAAAACACTATAATTATTTCTATGCTGATGATGTTTTTGTTTTTGTCGTACTTATAAAATGATAAGTAAAATTAAATTAATGATTGTACAACTCTCAATTAGTAAATAATTGATCCTCCTTAAAAAAAAAATTGCATCCATCCCCAAGTGCAATGTTCATTCTCTCAGGTAAAAAAAGTTAACAAGCAACTTTAATCTTTTTTGTAGGTGACTTTAAATATCGTCTTTTATTACATAAGATGTCAATTATATACGGAAGATATTAATTTGTCGTGCTTTCACGTCTATAATTTTTATAAACGCATACTTTCCGGAGACAGAATAAAAGAGAATCTCTTTTCTTTTCTAGATAAAGATATCAGAGAAAGAGCAAAATAGCCGGCGCTTTGGCACGAATATTTATACCTTGGATTATATACAAGAGTCAAGGGTTTGAGTTAGAGATGTAAATAGTTGAATACGGATAGGATAGTAGTCAAATCGTATTTTTATCAGTTATATTTTTTTGGATACGGATACAGATACAGATATATATCAGATATTAAATGCTACGGATATGGATCGGATATTGGACGGATACGGATATTAGATATAATATTTTTCATAATAAGTTTGTTAATTACAAAGCATATATTATATTATCAAAACATTAGTCACTAATCATGTCATAGTATTATATTATTCATCAATATATGTGTAGTTTAATAAATTATTAGTATAAATATATAATTTAATAAATCAATTTAAAAATATAGAATACACTTGTTGTGGTTTAGAAATGTAAATAATCAGATACGACTAGTTACAAATTTAACCGTATCCTTATCCGTTATAATTTTTCAGATACAAATATGGATACGGATCGAATAATTTAAGTAATTTTTCGGATTCGATTATAATATGCGATCCGTTTACACCCCTAGTTTGAAACTTTGAGTCCGATAATTTCTTTTCATATATTCTTTCTTTCATAGTGAATTAATTTATTTGCCTTCTTTCCATATACCCAACATGCTATGAAACTTAATTAGGAGTTAGGACCCTTTCAAGCACCGAATTGCCATGTTATAAAAGAGCCGTGGCATGTGTGAAGGTTGGAGGCACGTTTGGTACGTTGTTAATTTATTATTTCCAAACCGGATTTTATGGTTCTTATGTGCCCATTTCTCTGCAGATTTATGTGTACCGGGTCAGTTGCACCTCATGTTGCTACTTGCTGGGGGTTCATCGGATCTGGTTTAATTGGTTTTAAACCGAACCGAGAGAGTTCGGATTAAACGATTTGATTTTTCCAGTTAAATGGATCAGCTCGATTTGGTTTATAATTTTTTTTAACCGAGTATAATTCTTTTCAACATATAAAAAAATAATTATAATGTTAACTATGAAAATCACTAAATAATTATAATGTTAAATCCTCATTCAATTCAGTGTGTGGAAATAAATAAGCTTATAAGTTTTAAAAAAGAATGTGTTCTTTCTTTATTAATCTTATTATTTTAGTTGAACCGAACAAGTCGAAATTTAGTTAGTTTGTTTGGTTCGGTTTTATTTCGATTAGTTTGATTGAATTTTTAAAAACTGAATAAAATATTAATTTACCCATTTTATTATAATTTTATCAAACTTAACCGACCCTAGGTGTTGTCTCATGACATGAAAAACAACCTGACCCACTAAATGACACCACAGAAAATTGCTTTAAGCAATCAAGTTACACCGGAATAAGTACCCTCCCTAATCCCTATTGACAAAATTCTTTCTCTTTCGTTTGAATGTTACCTATCCTTTAATCTAATCCATCCACGTTGGCTGCTCTTTATTCCTGTCACGGTATCTGTCCCCACCTAAACACTTCACTTTCTATAAAGATATTGTTGTTTACGTACCATTTCAGCAAACGCAATTTTCTTCGTTGCCTTTCCAAGTCTGGCCTCGTGATTATCCGGATCCAAATCTGTTCATTTTTTTTAATCTGAACCATTCCAAATCCATCACACGACTTTAATTACATTTGAATCGTTTTAATAGATTATATTGATATAAAAGAAAAAGGTAATTAAAGCTGTGTGATGAATTTTGAATGGTTCATATGGAAAAAACAAGAGTGTTTCTTTTCTTAAGAAAAAAGAGCAGATTTGATTTCTAATTACACTGACACAATATTTTACATGCCTCGATCCAACGGTGAAAAATTGAAAATCGAACCATCAGAGGTTAATTGAAAAAATAACATGATATTTTATTAAGATTCGTACATGAAAAATTTTAAATTGTTGAAATCAGAATAACATGAACATGTTATTCCATTAGAATAACAACATATTTATTTCCAGTGCAAAGATCGTGTTTATTTATACATTATATAATTTATTTTTCGTTTAAGGATATCAATGTATTTTAGTCATATTTGATTATCCCAGATAATATCAGCTATATTCAACAGTAATACAAATTCATTTTTAATAGTTATATTCAACATTAATACAAATTAGTAATTGGATGTCAATCATCTTTAATATCCACAGAGAATTATCCAACCATGTTTAACAATTATTTAATATGCAGTTGTCTATTGTATATTTGTATAATGAACACTTCCTTATTTTAGTATGAAACAATTGTTTAGGACTACCAAGCATATTTTTATTTTACGACTCATAAACTCTCTCTTTTTTTAAGGTAGAAGCACAAGTTACAAACTCATAATACATTCTAACAACTAGTCATAGTGACAAATGAATAGTTTGGATTCAGTTCGGCAAGGTTAAAAAACTCGTGATTCAGAAATAATTCAATACCACAAGGAAGCAATATATATATATATATATATATATATATATATATAGGAATATGCTAGCATGCTATGCATAGCATAGAACCCCTCCATGCAACAGCTTGGATTTCGAGTTTTCAAAATCCTAATGGTCGATCCGAACCGTTCATCTTGTTCTCCATATTAATATGTGTTTGGAGACCAAATTTTATATTTTTTGGAATTTTTTTACTATTTCTTTAGATTTATTGAAAATCGCTGTTTTCAGCAAATCTGTACCATAAAAAAACAGCGATTTTCAATAAATCTAAAGAAATAGTAAAAAAATTCCAAAAAATGTAAAATGTGGTCTCCAAACACATATTAATATGGATAACAAGATGAACGGTTCGGATCGACCATTAGGATTTTGAAAACTCAAAATCCAAGCCGTTGCATAGAGGGGTTTTATGCTATGCATAGCACGCTAGCATGTTCCATATATATATATATAGGACGTGGCTACGGTGCTATGGGTAGCTAAGAGGCCTCCATGCTACGGCTCAGATTTCGAGTTTTCAAAATCCTAACGGTCGATCCGAACCGTTCATCTTGTTCTCCATATTAATATGTGCTTGAAGACCAAATTTTTTTACTATTTATTGCACGGCACAATACACACACTTAGCGATTGCACAATGCATATTTTTTTTTTAAGTTGGAGGATCATATTATCCAACTATTTACTATCTACAAGAAAAAAAATTTATTCTGATTTTAAAACTGCGACTTTTCATACAAATGTGTTTATCACTATATTAAAAACTAATTTTACAGACTTGTTATTTCAATATTCATACGCAATTACTTAAATCCCCCTGCAATGCATACTTGACTTTGCATAATGCAAATTCATTGATCTATGTGCACATTTTACTATTGCAAATACACTTGCATGTTCAATTTTTGAAAGAAGTTTGGCTAAAAACGGTTAGGAGGTGTTAGGCAATGAGGATAGGGGTGCAAACGGATTGGATATTATCCGATTGTATCCGATTTCATATTTGAAAATTTAATACGGATATCTGATATCCGAATATTCGTGCGGATACAGATACATATATGATTTTGAATTTTAATTATCCGTATCCGAATAGTAGATATATATTATATAATTTAATATGAATTATAAAAAAAAATTATGTTATTTACTATTATAAAAAACGGATATCCATATCCATATTCAGTTAATATCTGATCTGTATCCGCATCTGTCTAATATCCGATCCGTTTCCGTATCCAAAAAATAAAAACAGATACGGATATAATTTTATCACTATCCGATTCGTTTGCACCCCTAAATGAGGAGTTTATACATATAATATTTCTTATTATAATGTTGGCTAAAAGTTTATGTGAATCGGTGTCCATTTATTATTGCAACGGTCTTCAAGATACATCGATCGTGTGTTCATTAATGTTAGGTAATATAAATTCAGAACCTCAAGTCTGTTAGGGATAGTGACGCAATACGTTATACGTGTTGAATCATTATCAAAAGTTTCATAAAAAATGAACGCCGGAACAGTAGATTCCCTTCTTTTTAAATTTTTTTTTTAGTAGATTCGCTTGTTGTACAATGTACATATTTGTTATTGTAGTAGTTGTTGTTATTACATCAACATTTCGAAAAATATATCTTTATTTTTATATTAAATACGTAGATGTTTTGATCTGTTAATGACTTTGATTAAAAAATAAAATTTCTGATAAAATATCAACCTTTTAATTAAATATTCTGATTTCATACATTGTTTTTATGTTTTTTTTTTTAATATGTAAAGTGTTGTTATAAGTAATCTTATGTCTTCTTTAATTAATTTGTAAAATATATAAACATTGAATTTTACAATTTATTTGCGTATGCAAGCTTAGTTGTTGCGTCCGAAGGTTAAAGTAAGTCAAAAATACATATTATGACAAGTTGACGTGACAAGTTATACAAGATAATTGATTACATGATCTACTCAAGCTATAAAAAATTATTTTATACATGATGATCTGATGGATGATTCACACGAGCCATTTAGAATGCCAAATATTAACGAGATGTTGAATCATATAGATTACAAAAGATCACAGAGATCAAGATCATGAAGATTATGAAGATCACACTTTACCATTTTATTTTATCAATTTTAATTTATATCCAAAAGCATGGTAAAGTAGATCACAGAGATTATCCGAATTCAAAATAAACACATACATATAATTTCATGAAGGTGAATATCCATATCTGTATCTGCAATTATCCGAATATGAAATTACTCTCAACCAGCTTTAACTTTACAGCTCCAATTAGAAGTTATTATATATTATCTCATATTCATTTCAGTTTTGATAGTACTAATGATAATACGATATAGTTTTCAATTTAATATTTTTTTTGCTGGTGATGGTGCTACAATAACGCAATCTTTTTTTTATCTCTATTTCTTCATTCTCCATTCTTTTCCATTCAAGACTTTAGTCTGTAAATGTAGTATGTGTTTAGTCTCTCCTAAATTGATTTTAACTATTATTTCAAAGCAACAATAAATCACTTTTTTGTATCTTAAAGTGCATAACTCAATTATCCGATAATTATTCGTTTCGTATTCGTATCTGTATCCATTTAAGGTGAATATAGTTTTAAATTTTGATAGATATTTATTATCCGAATCCCTATCTGTATCCGCTCATTGAAAAATAGAGATGGATATAGTATTAGCATTATCCGCTCCGTTTACACCCCTATATAGATGTCATAATATGTTATTTGTTATTTAGTCTAATTTTTTGTAAAATTATATTATTTTGTATGAAATATTTTTGTTATATTATAATATGTTTTTGTTGCAACCCACGATCATCATACTAGTTTATAAACTATTGAATTTGTACAAAATGACCATCTTTTGTTATGGAAAGACAATAGTATGTTTTCATAAAAAAAACAATATATATCATCATCATTGTTGTCCGTGTTGATTGTTAATACTTCATACAGTGATTCTCGATTTATAAATGTGAGATCTTTATTTAGGCTACGCACACAGTAAAAAAAAGAGATAATAACCATAGCAGGCCTCGGTATATTTTATCTGTGATAAGTCGGCTCCTGAACTTTTATTTTTAACAATTGTCTCGATGCCTCGATGGTTACAAGATTTGTGAATTATTCGCAAATTAAACTCGAATAATTATTTTTTTGGTGATGTTAAATTATTCGGTTAACTAAACTTTGACTGAATTAAACATGAATAATTCACGAATTTTATAATTTTTTATGGATTTTTTCTAATTTTTTTTCATAATATATATTTTTTTACTCTCTTGCAGGACTAAGATCTCTACTCTGAATAATTCTGAATTATACTCGAATTATTTCCGAATCACAAATTTTTAACCTCGCCAATTCATTTGTCACTATGATTACGTCTCGAACTATGCAATTAGTGACAACGAGCCCCGTTATTTAATTATAACTTGATCATGATACTTTCAAACGTTTATAGTATAATATATTGAATAATTATGATTGCCATCCTTTTAATTTGTAATAATTTAGTATCTTTTGGATATGATGTAGCCACCTAATTAAATAATCATAATACATGAATTCATTGTTATTTTATTTTTAGTTTTACTTTTGTATTCTCTATCTAATTTTCATAGAAAAGATATTAAGCTTCATAAACAATATTTTTTTTTACTTGAAAAATAGACAACATTATGAAGTAAGAATTGAAATTGATGAATTGATATTAAATAGTGCAAAGTATTTAATTTATAAAAATAAACAAAAAAACGAGGATAAGTTGCATATTTCGAAAAGCGAATGTTAAAATTAAAAGTCCAAAAACTAACATATCACAAACTAAAAGGTTAAGGATATTTTATAATTGAAGCTGATAATTGTACCACAAACAAAGTATCCGTGCGCATCCCTCAACTTTCTAGAATATCGGCGACAAAAAGATCAGGTTTTACTTCATATAACGCAATAACAGTACCAATCTTTCTTTATTGTATAGAATTTCACTGCATGAAGAAAAAACGCTTTGTTAAACAAATTTAACAAAAACACTGCCAAATGCAGCGAAGCAATAATATAATTTAAACATATAAAGAAAAGTGTTTAATCTACTACATTCAAGTGTTTAACTTTAATTGTAAATGCGTTAAATTTTCATTTTTAAAAACAAAAACGAATCCCCGAATTTGTCCCCGAGCAAAAATTTACAGATCTAAACTGGAACCAATCCCCCAAGCGTGTCCCCGAGCACGAAATTTACACCTCTAAATTTGTACTATCCCCGAGGGCGTCCCCCAACACAAAATTTCTTCATTTGTGTAGAATGTGCTAGGAGCAGTACATGTGAACAAGTAAGGCATGTAAACCAATATGTACTAGCAAGCAAACAACATAAACAAAGTATTGAAAATTTGTGCATATAAACCTCTGTTTACAAATACATTTTAAAGCATATAAACCTGTGTTTACAAACACATTTTAAAGTTTATTCTTCAAACACATTTTAAAGCATATAAACCTGTGTGTAAAGTAAGTAACCAATATATACTGGCAAGAAAACAACATAAACAAAGCAATGAAAATTTGTGCATATAAACTTGTATCTACAAACACATTTTAATGCATATAAACCTGTGTTTACAAACATTGAAAAATTTGTTATAAACATATAAACCTGTGTTTACAAACACATTTTAAAGCATATAAACATGTGTTTATAAAAATTAAAAAATCTGTGTTACGAACATATAAACATGTGTTTACAAACACATTTTAAAGCATATAAATCTGTGTGTAAAGCAAGTAAACCAATATATACTGGCAAGTAAACCTAGGTGACAACACAATATTTAGTTTAACATATTTGAAATTAATAACATAAACAATTAGCAAAATTTCAGTTACAAAAACTACATGACATTTGTTTGAACAGCCACCAAAAATCAGAAAAAAAAAAACTGAGCCACTTTACCAGTAAATACCAGAAAATTCAGAAACATCAAGAAAGAATGATTTATACTAGAAAATACCATAAAAAACTGACCCCTTCACCAGGAAATACCAGAAAGTCCAGAGATGTGCTGAACATAATTTCTAAATTCTTCACTTTAGAGGTAAATAAACTAAAATTTCTAGTTAGGCATTTAATTATAGTTACTATTGAATCCGGTATATGGTTGATTTTTCTTAGAATTCAATGTTATGTACTGGAAATTCTGCTCAATTTCCATTCTAACAATATTTTTTGCATTTAATTATCCAATTTGTGTTTAAATCTGTGTTTACATTTTTTGCATTTAATTATCTGGTATATGGTTGTTTTTTTGCATTTAAAATCTGTGTTTACAAACATATAAACCTGTGTTTACAAACACAGTTTAAAGCATATAAACCTGTGTGTAAAGCAAGTAAACCAATATATATTGGCAAGAAAACAACACACAAAAATTAATGAAAATTTGTGTATATAAACTTGTGTTTACAAACACATTTTAAAGCATATAAACCAGTGTTTACAAACATTGAAAAGTTTGTTACAAACATATAAACCTGTGTTTACAAACACATTTTAAAGCATATAAATCTATGTGTAAGTAAACCAATATATACTGGCAAGTAAACCTAGGAGGCAGCACAGTATTTAGTTTTACATATTTGAAATTAATAACATAAATAATTAGCAAAATTTCAATTACAAAAACTACATGACATCTGTTTGAACAGTCACCAAAAATCAAAAAAAAAATGAGCCACTTTACCAGAAAGTCTAGAGATGTGCTGAACATAGTTTCTAAATTCTTCACTTTAGAAAACTGACCCTTTCACTAATTTGTCCTTCCTTGTTGTCCTTCATAACTACATAGTTTCTAAATTGTTCACTTTAGAGGTAAATAAACTAAATTCTCTAGTTAGGCATTGAATTATAGTTACTACTGAATCCGGTATATGGTTGATTTTTCTTAGAATTCACTGTTATATTCTATCTATAACTCGGGCTAATTTCTTAGAATTCACTGTTATGTACTGGAAATTCTGCTCAATTTCCTTTCTAACAAATTTTTTGCATTTAATTATCCAATTTTCTTGGAGTGATGTGCTGAATACTTTTTGCATTTAATTCAAGTGTTTAATTTTCATTGTAAATGAGTTAAATTCTTATACCTGTGAACAAGTAAAGCATATAAACCAATATGTACTCGCAAGCAAACAACATAAACAAAACATTGAAAATTTGTGCGTGAAGCAAACAACATGTGTTTACAGACACATTTTAAAGGATATAAACCTGTGTTTACAAACATTGAAAAATTTGTTACAAACATATAAACTTGTATTTACAAACACATTTTAAAGCTTATTCTTCAAACATATTTTAAATGATATAAACCTGTGTGTAAAACAAGTAAACCAATATATACTGGCAAGAAAACAATATTTTAAAGCATATAAACCTGTGTGTAAAGCATACAAACCTGTGTTTACAAATACATTTTAAAGCATATAAACCTGTGTTTACAAACATTGAAAAATTTATTACAAACATATAAACATGTGTTTACAAACACATTTTAAAACTTATTATTCAAACATATTTTAAAGCATATAAACCTGTGTGTAAAGTAAGTAAACCAATATATACTGGCAATAAAACAACATTTTAAAGCATATAAATCTGTGTTTACAAACACATTTTAAAGAATATAAACCTGTTGTTCGCGTGAAAGCGCAACGCAAGTTTCGGTACGCTTGGGAGCGTACCTTTTAAAACCACAGTTACACCTTCCGATTAGGGTTGCAAGTGCACAACCCTATCGAGGAGTATAATCGGGTATCGATCCACAGGGACGGTTTCCTTGTCTAGAATCTACTTATCTTGACTAAAGACTAGAAGTGAGAAAGATGGAGTTTTGGTATTTAATCTTCCTAAAGAATCAATTCAAGCAATCAAACAATTCAATAGAATAGTGACTGTGCAAAGAAAGGTATAAACTGTGTTTTGATTTAGGATAAAAGATGTTTCAAGGGTTTCAGACTTCATCTCTGATTTGCCTCTAGTGGTACGGGTCTTACCAAGTTGGTACGGCTAGGCCATACCAACCTTGTCCCACTAAGCCATATGGGCTTGGTATGGGTAGGCCGCACCACTCTTGTAAAACCCGTACTGATTTACCAGAACATAGCTTACAAGTTTGAGTTGATGCATTTCTTGCTGGTACCTTGTATTAAACTCTTGAGAAATGTTCAATTAACCATACCTAAGGTTCCTAAACCTCAACTCTCGTTTGTTGGTTCAAGATCTAGGTTTTGGAGTCAATTCTTCACCTTCCAGGGTTTCTAAACCTCAACTCTCGTGTTTTGGTCCAGATCCTCTAGTTGATTGATTGGAGATCTAAGTTATCCTCTAATCTGTCAATTAGGGGAGAATTCAACCTTTCGGCTTCAATTCGAACAAGTCTACCTAAAGGGATTGATTTGGTTAAGAGAAGGCAATGGTCACATGACATTGTTAGGGTTGATCTACCACTATAGGCACACCACATGCAATCACAGAAAGACAAAGCAATCAAGACAAGCAAATACACAATCAACACAATCAAAAGAGTTCATACAAGATCCAAATCAAGAAAAGCAATACAAATCAAGAAAATCCATCTACAAACCCTAGAAACAATGATCTACTACTCACAAGTCATAGATCTGTCCAAAAATACAAGTAAAGAGATAAAGAGAGGCATGATAGAACTAGATCGAAGATCGGGAGTGGAGAAGGGGTTGATCCGTCGATTTTCGCCTCTTCCTCTTCCTTCTTCTTCTCTCCTTGCTCCTTTGCTCTCTTTCTCTCTTTCTCTGAGCTCTCAATCTGGAATGAAATGTGTATATCGAAAATGGAGAGATCCCTCGCTTTAAATAGCCTCTGCCAAGATTTGAATTCTGTCAGGCGGCATCTATGTACGGCCCGTACCAAGGTGGTACGGCCAGGCCGTATAAGATGGGAGAGGCTGGATCGGCTAAGTCTGGTAAGGACCGTACCAAGCCTGGTAAGGGCCGTACCAGAGAGTTCAAAAACGCTGTTTCTTCGTTTATTTTGCTCCAATCCTGCAGAAAACAAACTCTCAGCAGTACCAAATTCTAAGGATATATCAATGAAATGCACATGATTTTGACAATTTAGAACGTGAATTTGGTATGAAATCAAGTCAAATATAGGCTAAATATGCGAGGTATCACCTGTGTTTACAAAAATTAAAAAAATCTATGTTACAAATGTATAAACATTTGTTTACAAACACATTTTAAAACTTATTCTTCAAACACATTTTAAAGTATATCAACATGTGTTTACAAACATTGAAAAAACTTCATTTAATGTATTACTTGTTCAAAATGGAAACTGTATTTTTAGTTATTAAATATCAAAAGATGTTAATTTGCATAATTAAAATTAGAACAAATCCCCCATCGCGTCCCCGAGCTGACTGGGTTTAAATTGTACTTTAAAGTACGTTCAAGTAAGTAGTTAATTAATGATTAGAGGACCATTAACAATCTGGGGGACTAATTCGGGAATTGGTGATTACAACTGTTCCTAACAAACTGTCTAAGAAATTAAAGCGCAAGACAAAAGCATGCAAAGCTAATGTTTAAAGCAATCAATGTAAAACTGCAATGTGTTAAAACAACAATTCATTAATTAATGACAAATTAATAAATTACCGCTATTAGCGGACGGTTAAATCCAATTAAACTAGTTCGGGAAGAGGCTCGGATTTGGTGGCTCGGAGTACAAGAACATTTTTCTTTTATAATATATATAAATATAAATATTTAAAAAAAAAAAGTTGAGACGCACCCTCGACCATAACTTAAAAGTTCTGTGCTTTTTAATTTAGCAATGCATGGCATTTATCATAATTAAGGGTGGCGCTTTGTATTCTAAATGGCAATGTCAGGGAACGAAGGAACAAAGGAAATTGTCTATTGATTTTTTTTTAAATGCACACGTTGTTTTACTCGTTTCATGGATGAATTATATAGTATGATTGTTATGAACAGAAATATGTATTATTTGTTGAAAGTTGAAAAATTATGTACTTTTCTTATTATGACATGTTTGGTTGAGATAGAATAGTAGAATTAAGCGGAATTGAAGTTTTATCTCTATCGAATATGAATTAAATGAGCTGGAATAGAGAGAAGGAATAGCGTACTCTTCTTCTCCTCTCAATTTTAGAGAGAAGGTGGAATTAAGAATTGAGCCGAAAAAGAATAGGAAATAGACCACTTTTACCCCCTTTTTCGCTGACATGGCAACAACCATTTTATTTTAGAGTAATGATTTCATTCCCCCATTCTAGTCTCCTAAAAGCCCCCTGGTCATTAACTACTTATGATAACCATCTCTTCCATTCTAGTTAGTCTTTCTAACTGTTTTGATCCCTCTTTCTCTCCTGATCAAAAAAAAAAAATTCGCGGCCTTCACAGCCTTCGCCTCTTCTCTTTCTCGGCGTGGTGCACTGTTGAGATCCGGTGAGAAGAGCGTGGTGCACCATTAGAGGGGATCCATGCTAGTTCAGCGAAGGTTGTCAGAGTGCAACATATGAATACTTTATTAGTTAGATATGAATACTTCATTAGTTTGATATGCATACTTCACGTTATTAGATATAAATACTTCATATCTACATTAATTAGTTATAAATAATTCATTATTTGTTAGATATTAATACTTTATACCTTCAAATGAGTAGTGTTAATGTCAGGTGTGAATACTTATTATAAAAAAATATTTTAAGTGAATTGAAGAAGTATTGGAAGAGATGTCCCAAAAGAGTTGTCTAATTTTGAATTGTATAAATTATTTCTTATATGTATGAATACTTTATATTGTCAACATATGAGTACTTCATTTGTTAGATATGAATACTTCATTTGTTAGATATGAATACTTCATTATTTATATATGAATATTTCATTTGTTTGATATGAATACTTCATTGTATAGATTCACTGTAATAGTCTCTAATCTTGGCAAATGTCGCTTTTAGATGGTTGTGGTCCTCAATCCAGGCTGTTAGATGTCGTCAGTGGTCCCCTTGGTCGTTACTGGTCTCCAAAATTAATGGTCCCCCAACAGTTTGTGTTTACATTTGACCAATATTATGGATAATAAGTAGGACTACTTAAGTCCATAGGTATGAATACTATGCTTGTTAACGATGAAAAATTGCGTTAGCCCTGCAGATTGCCGGCAGTTATCTGATGTCCAAGTCAGTTAACGGTCTCCTGTCGCATGTTTTTTGTCGTTTAGCACAGGGAATGTTTAGGGGACTAATATGAGAGTACCGTTAGTCGATCCCTTTATTTTAATACTTTTCCACTCCTTTTTTGCGTGCAAACTTTGAGAGAAATAGCTTTTTTCTTTACGTGTATTTTGATAAAAAAAATTTGGACGATCTGTCAGAATATTTACAAAATTAATACTGCAAATAAAAAATATCCAAAATGAGAAATGTTCTGGTACCCAAAGCTATCAAACCCGAGCTCGTCCCCGAACTGGTTTAACTAGGTTTAATTGTCCGCTAATAATGAAAATTTGTTAATTTGCCATTAATTAACGCATCGATGTTTTAACGCATTGCTATTTTACATTGATTGCTTTAAATGTTAGCTTTACACGGTTTTTGTCTTGTGCTTTAATTTCGTGGACAGTCTGTTAGGAGGAGTTGTAATCACTAATCCCCAAGCTAGTCCCCCAGCTTATTAACAATTATGTAATCATTAATTAACTACTTACTTGAACGTACTTTAAAGTACAATTTAAAGCCAGTTAGTTCAGGGATGCAATGGGGGATTGGTCTAATTTTAATTATGCAAATTAGTAATTCTCATATATTACCGTAACCATGTTTATTTATGTATAGCTTTATGTTAATCTAGTAATTTACGACCTTTTTTTTCTTATTTTTTTTCAGTGGGAACATAACCTTGAGTTGCTATATGATCGTGTAATGAAATACCCAGATAGGGTCCATAATTTATACTTCACTTTTCTCTTTGTTCTTCGGGCCATAACAAAGGTGATCTTCAGTTATTCCAGAATTTCATAATTTTTTATTTATAGTTTTCTTTAGCTTTTTTTTTAGTTGCATTGGAGATGATTATTAGATTCAAGTACTAGTTTGATCTTATCATTGTTCTTTCTTTCTTTTTATTGATTATGATCTTTGTTGTTGTTTGTTATGGATTTAATGATTTTAAACTTTGGTATAAAGTACTAATTCTGTCTTAAACAATTAACAGTACAATACTGATCTACTCTAGTATAAAAAATTAATGTTTAGATGTTATACCAGATGATAGTGGTACACACCAGTATTGATCATGAGCAGCATTTAGTATATAAAATAGAAGAGTGAGGCTATGATACTATGCATAGCACAGATTGATCTGTACTATGGATCAATGTCTCCATTTATACAGCTGCAACTACAAAGGAATGAAGTAATAGCTCTGATAAATCTTCTGAATGTGTTTGTAAACCATAATCATTGCAAGATCCCACCTGTTACTTGCTTTACATACACATATATATTTTAAAATGTGATTTGTAAATACATGCTTATATGTTTGTAACACAAATTTTGTAATTTTTGTAAACACAGGTTTATATGCTTTAAAATTAATTATGCAAATTAACAACTTTATATGCTTTAAAGTGTGTTTGTAAACACATGTTTATATGCTTTAAACACAGGTTTATATGCTTTAAACTAAGGTTTATATGTTTTAAACAAAGTTTATATGCTTTAAACAAAGGTTTATATGCTTTAACAGCTTTATATGCTTTAAAATGTGTTTGTAAACACAAGTTTATATGCTTTAAACAAAGGTTTATATGCTTTAACAGTTTTATATGCTTTAAAATGTATTTGTAAACATAGGTTTATATGCTTTAAACAAAGGTTTATATGCTTTAAAATGTGTTTGTAAACACAGGTTTATATGTTTGAAACACATGTTTATATACTTTAAACAAAGGTTTATATGCTTTAACAACTTTATATGCTTTAAAATGTGCTTATAAACACAGGTTTATATTTTTTAAACACAGGTCTGTATGCTTTAAACAAAGATTTATATGCTTTAACAGCTTTATATGCTTTAAAATGTATCTGTAAACACAGATTTATATGTTTTAAACAAGTGTTTATATGCTTTAAACAAAGGTCTATATGCTTTAACAGTTTTATATGCTTTAAAATGTGCTGGGGGACGCCATCGGGGATTAGTACAAATTTAGAGTTGTAAATTTCGTGCTCGGGGACGCGCTTGGGGATTGGCTCAAATTTAGAGCTGTAAATTTTTGCTCGAGGACGAATTCAGGGATTTGTTTTTGTTTTAAAAAAATGAAAATTTAACTCATTTATAATGAAAGTTAAACACTTGAATGCAGTAGATTAAATGCTTTCATTTATATATTTAAATTATACGATTGTTTCGTTGTATTTGGCGGTGCTCTTGTTAAATTTGTTTAACAGATCGTTTTTCTCTTTATGCAGCGAAATTCTATACAATAAATAAAAATTAGTACTGTTATTACGCTGTATAAAGTAAAACCTGATCTTTTTGTCGCCGATATTCTAAAAAGTTGGGAGACACGTACGGATACTTTGTTTGAGGTACAATTATCAGCTTCCTATCCAAAATACTCTTTCAAATGAGATCTATCGTGCTCCCTTTTTATGCTGTGTTGCAACATCTCATTAACGACTTTATTTTCACACGCAATGGCTACTTCACTGCTTGCTAATGCACTTCGTTAAGGCACAAGTATTTTAAGAAGAGTACGTTAAATTTGTTAAAATATATTTGACTCATTTTGTTTATCTTTTGTTAAGTTAATGCTTTTAATTTTTTGCTAAATTGTGTTTGTGAACAAAACCGAGTATGCTTCAAAATTCTAAAAAATATCAAAAACACTACTGTGTAAAAATAACTACAGTAACCTCAATAATCATTTCCTATTTATATTTATATTTAATAATTTTATATATCGGGCTGCAAACAAACCGAACCAAATTGAACTTACCCTAGTTCAAATTTGAATTTGAAATAATTTCGAACCAAATTCAATTCGAAATTGAAATATATTTCAAACCTAAAAGACTAGTTCAAATTTGATTCGGTATAATTCGAACTAGTTCGATTTGATTCAAAATTAGTTCGAACTTGAGGCAGTAAGGAGATAGCAGAGGGGAGAGATCAGAGGAGACAAATGATGGAGGAGAATGGCCGGAGAGAGGAAACACAATGGAGGAGAGGCGACGGCAAAAAATTGTTTAATTGACTGGAGAGAGGAGGCAGAGCGAGAGAGCGAGCTTCATACGTCTAGGTTTAGAAAAACTGCGAGAGGAAAAGCGAGAGAGGGGGAGAAGAGAGAGACAGTTCATCAATTAAATTATTAGGACGGTAAATGTTTTTTTTTTTGAACTTAGCAGCTGCTGTTAAGTGTGCATTGAATGATAAAATTATGGTGTAATATTGAATGATAAAACGATAATTGTAATATTGAATGATAAAACGATAATTACATCGTCTCATGTTAGGCACAGCAAATCTTGCACTCCACTTCCTAAGGCATCTCTGTTTCTCTCTCTTTTAATAAAGTTTCATTTCCTAAGACATCTCAATATTTCATTAAATCCCTCTCTCACTTATCCTGCCCATTTCGAACCAAATAAACTCACTAATTTATTCAAATCGAATCTGATTAAATTCGAATTCGAAATTAAATTAATTTTGAATCAAACTAGTTTGAATTAATTTCAAACCAAATCTATTTTGAATCGAATTTTTTTTAACATTTTCAAATCAAACTTAAATCGAATCACAAACTACGAATTTTTTGTGCACCCTATCCATGAGTCTGACCGAATGTAACAATGAAATAGTAAAATACTTTATGTGATCAATTCTCAACTCTGACTCTTATTCTATTCGTTGCCGGCCTATAATATTTGAAATCAAGTGGTGCAAATCCTGTTTGCGAAAAGCAAAATAGCTTGAATTTTAGTGACCAGTGCTATCAATCTATCAGTCAAACAAGAATTAAAAAACAAATTATCTACGTTTTAACTTTTAAGCTCGAGACGTGCGGATTGGCGAGTTGCCAAATCTTCTTAATTTTGGGAGAAATAAAATAATGCATAGCCTATAGGTTAATTGATTCCCATTTTTTTTTTTTCCTTATTTAATTTCTGCACTGTTAGCAGAGGAGGCAGTCAGCTGGTTCAGCGGCTTAATTGTGGAAAAGGACAAGCATCCAGTCGACATTCCTAAATTACCCTTCCGTTTCAGCGGTCTACCTGGGAAGGTATTTTAACAGCGTAGTTTTGACCTCATGCAGCAAATGAACCATATGAATTTCTAGTTTGATTCTATAGTCTTTGCGCTGCAATAAGCTAAACTACTCTGTTAAGATATTTACCCGTCTACCTTTAATCGCTATCCTTTTCCAGAGAAACTCTTTTTAATTATACTTTATTTTTAAGGGTATTTTGGTAAAATCCAAATGACGGTGATGTAGTATGGTGATTTTTTTTGTCTCCGTTGGACCAGCAGCTAACCAATAGCATAGCGGGTAGATTAAACTGACGCAGTAAATAATATAAACCACGGTGTACGAACCAATAAGGTGCTTACAGACCGTCACTTTCCACTCCTCACCGCAAGCGACAGGTGGAGAGATCAGAACCGTTTATTATCTGTAACCTTTCGATCGACGGTCAAGAGATGGTGTTCTAGAGTCTTCTTTTCCAAGGGAGGGGAACTGCGAGGGAACAAACCGCTGGTCCAGAGTCCAGACAAGGAAACAAACTTTGGCATATTTTTGAAGTAACCCTCCTAAAATATTTAATATATTTTTTTGTTAAGAAGTCCGGATTAGACTTTGTCGTATTGTAAGCGATAGGGATGGCCAGATGGAGTTATTTTTAATCTGCTAAATATTATTATTATTATTTTTTCTCTCCTGCTTAGCGAATGTTGTCTACTGGGTCACAGATTCTCTGGAGTAAACATCAAAGATCAAACTATGGAACAGAAGTTTCTTAGAAGCAAGGCGTATAAATTCAAGCAAGAGAAAAATGATGAGAGTATTTTTAATTTCAACGAGACCACTGGACTTTGACATCCACTATGACATATTTAAATGTATGTGAATTGTGGCACTTTGTACTTGTAGTGATGTCTATTTTTTGTTATTTTTTATTTTAATTTGCAAGCAAAGAAGTTGTTGTAATTTTGGTGCAGGGCTGTAAATTAGTTGAGTTCGAGCGAGTTACCTCCAACTCGTGCTTAGCTCGTTTAAAAATGAGTTCAATTTGATTTGGGATATCAATAACGAGCTATTAAGCCAACTCGAGTTGGCTCACAAATCATTTATAACTCATTTGACAAGTCAATTTTCTTAGTTATAGTTAAATAATAAGAGTTTATTTAAAAACAAACAATTTAAATGATTTAATAAGAGTTTATCTAAATAAAAATAATAAGACAACTAACAAAATTAAAAATCCAAACAACAACTTAGGAGTCATTTAGAAGAACATGAAATTTATTGTGACGAATTTTGCGTAACTCGAGTTGTTAATGAGAAAGTTAGGGTATGTTCAAACTAAGCTCATTTATTAAACGAGTTAGCCAACTCGAGTTGGAATTGAGTCGAGTTGTAAATGAGCGAGTTAAAGGCTTAAAGCAAGCAGTTAGCGAGGGAGTTATGAGCGAGTTACGAGTTTGAGCAATTTTATCAGCTGATTTTCTCCTTGTAATTTTTTCATATAAATATTGTCATAAAGGCAATTAATTGATAATATTTTTTTTATTTCTTTTTATGTTATTGATGACAACAAAATACGAAAGTAATTAACACGTTTACTCAGTAAAATATTGATTATCTTCCTATTTAACGGAGTGGTAAAGACAAAATAGTTCATTTCATTGTAAAACAAACATAAATTATAAAAAGATAAATATTCTTAAAGATGAAAATATTTAATCTGATTTGCTTCTATTTATTGTATTTTTTGTTTAAATTTTGAGCCCGTAACAAAGTACGAACAAGATACTATAGAATATAGATCTATGATCTAGCTAGGATTCTTACTAATTATGTTGTATCGACAACTTAAAAATCTACTTTTAGTATTAAATGTCTATCCTCTAGTTATTGTGAAGATAAGTACCAATCTAATTCATCATTGGTACCATTGTCTTTTTTTCTGAAAGATATCATTGGTACAATTGTCTGTTTCTAAGTTTTGCAATTGGTAAACGACATACTACTATAATTTGAAAAGTTTTCATAGCAGACAATTTTTATCCACATTTAAGCTTTACTTACGGGACTCAACACATATCACTTGTGGATTTGCATTCATCTTTAACGGCTACTTTTGTTCTAGACTCTACACGTATAGAGTATTTATACATAATAGTTTTTAAAAAGAAAATTACAAAAAAAAAAAAAACTACTTTAACTCTCCAAGCATAAATGAATATCTATCAATACCTATATTATGGGAAACGATAGGAACGTATTAGCACGTAAAATGTATAGCCAAATCAATAATTATCTTTTAAAAAAATACATGAAATTGTATTAATATAAAGAGTTAAAGTGCCCTATTGTTTCTGTGTCCTGATCATGTTCTCACGTATTTATTTTTGTTTTCAAAGTTCAAACTTTCGTACGGACTATTCAATGTGATATCCATATTAAAATGCATTTGAATACTAAATTTTATATTTTTTTATACTGGTAAAAAGTTACTGTTTTTGAAAATTCATAATTTACTGATTTTACAGATATCTTAAATATATTAAAATATTATCAAAAATATAAAATTTGGTCTTCAAACACATTTTAATATAAAAATTATATTGAACTGTTCAAAATTGACTATTTAAATTTAAAAAATAATAATAAGGATACAAAGCATAATTAATTAAAATATGAATTTAATGAGACATCTTTTATTCTTTCAAAAAAAAAATGAGGCATCTTTTAAATCAGATAGAAAACTGTTTTAGAGGTAGGAAGTAGGAAGTAGGAAGCATCCGCCACGGTACAGAAAACCGGACTCCTCGCGACAAAATATTAGTGATCCCTGGATCTTCGGTGACCTGGTAGCACGAACTCTGCCCAATTCAAATAATGTATAAAGATGATAAGAGACCGCTCTACACATCATCTTTCAACAGAAATATTATAGAACTTATCGTGAACCATGTTCCACCAAAAATATCTTCTGAAACCATAGCGATTAATTAGCTCACTGTCAGTCTGTCACGAACTCATCGAATTCGCATTCTCTGAGATATCTCATATTTTGCGTGACTTTCTGGAAAATATCAACCGTTGCAATAAGTTCTACGCGAATCTCAAAGCTCAAATAATACTGGCCCCTACGTCACCCCCGAATAAGCACCGGACACGTCGGTCACGCAAAATATGAGATATCTCAGAGCATACGCGCTCGAATTTATCCAGGACCCAAAGAAGGACAATGTCCTTGTTAGTCAAGTGAGGAATAATGAGGGTGTGTTTTGTAAGATTCTCGTGCTATAAAGTCACGAAACCTAGATGTCTAACCCTGGTTAGTTTCGTAACCCGTCTATTTTCGCCAGTACGTACGGTAAAGGAAATAGGCGATTGGGGGAAGAAAGAGAAAAGCGCTCAGTTTGAGAGAAGGTACTGGAGAGAACAACTTAACGGAGAGAGAGAGATCTTGGCCTCCGATCACTCCGTAACCGCATCCTCTCCGTCAGGGGCGGGTGTCGTCTCAGCGGCGTGCGTCTTGGTACTTGTTTCACTCCTGTGTAGTGGTTGCGTCTTTTCCGAACCGGATCTAGTATTATCCTTGTGAGTGCAATCTCCTTTCATGATTGGATCCATATATTTGTTTAGATCTGTTTTGGCTGAGCTGCGGGTTCCCTTGTTTATAAGATTTAGATACTTGTTTATTGTTTTAAGAATTGATGTTTGATATTGGTGGATCAGTATTTACCGAGAAAAGGAAAAAAAATGCTCTTTCAATCTTTTTTTCCTTTGTCATTTGCTTAATAAGAGGGAGCTATTTTTCTGCCATAAATCTTAGCCTTCTTCATGGTTTGATTTAAACTCTTCAGAGTAGATCTGAGGACGAGAATGAATTTTAAAGATGGTTAATCATCGTATTTCTTTCAAATTAGAGTCAAATGTACCTTTTAGCTCATAGTAATCATGGAACTTCTGAATCTACGTTTTTACAGCAACAAATTCACTCAATATAAGGCAGAAACATCATGATGTGGCCTTTAGATTGAAGGGGAAATAATTTTAGTGGTATCTGTATATAATGGCTTATGTAGACATATTGTATATTTATTTTCAATTATATGTTTTTTATTATGAAGGTTAGTTTTTGTTTTTGTGAATTTGGTATTTGCAGTGATGCATTCATTCATCCATGGAAATTGTGTGTCTAGTTTGGTGCATGATCAGTACTTCCTCTCTGTTTCCTGGCTGAGATCTAGTTTTAAATTTAGAATAATCACTTCATCAATCTGATTGTAGATGTACATTTCCTAGTTATCATTTCTTGTTTAAAAACTCTCATTCTGATTTTATGGCATTAAACTGAAACTGTGTGGGAATTTTTTGTAGTGTTTCACAAGTTATCCTAAAACTTATTGATATCTTGCCACTAATAGAAATGATCTTTGTCTGATTTTTCCTTTTTAATTAAATCAAGTCTTAAATTCGAAGATGATGGATCAAAACCACTTAGTTTTGCAATTCATGTAAAACATTCTTATATGTCATAGCAAGATATTTCCATCTTTACAAATAGGCTACAAGTAAAGTGTACACCATAACTTGGAAACATTGAGCTGTTTTGCTAACAAAGGAGGTGTTTTCTTTCAGAGTCTTCACTATTAATCTTCCTTATGGCAACTCCAATGTAAAGAATTCAGATCTGGTATACAAAGTGGTTGACACCTTACTTCCTCTCCCTGCTAGTTTGTTGTCGCGGCTGTGCTACAGAGAGGGGTGTAAGCGTCCTTTTCACACCCTCACAATTGCTGCTTTATGTCTCCAAACCTGGACAGCCCAGTGCAAACCCAGATGGCTGTTGCAGTGCTGAACCGTACCCTGAAAAGTGACTATGCCACCAGAAGCCGCACGGAAGGCCGTATTGGGTGGAAACGTGTCTTTGTGCAAACTGACAGTGGCTGTGTGTTGGGCATTGAGCTTGACCGCGGGGACAATGCCCATACTGTAAAAAGGAAGTTACAGCTGGCGCTCAATGTCCCAACCGATGAAAGCTCACTCACTTATGGTGATCGTGTATTGAAAAATGACCTAACTGGTATCAGAAATGATTCCCCTCTGCTTCTCACGAGGAATTTTATGCACCGGAGCTCTTCTACACCTTGCCTGTCCCCTACTGGGAGGGACTTACCACAGAGGGATCGCAGTGGTCCCATTGAAATCCTAGGATGCTCTTTCGACTGCACAAGGATGAAGCAGGTGGTCAAAGATGTGGTAAAGGCAATCCGAAATGGGGTGGACCCGATACCAGTGCATAGTGGTATGGGTGGGGCATATTATTTTCGCAATGTAAAAGGTGAGAGTGTTGCTATTGCTAAGCCAACTGATGAAGAACCGTTTGCACCAAATAATCCCAAGGGCTTTGTAGGCAAGGCGCTGGGTCAACCAGGCCTCAAACGTTCAGTACGGGTTGGTGAGACAGGGTTTCGTGAGGTGGCTGCGTACCTTCTGGATTATGATCACTTTGCAAATGTACCACCTACTGTGCTGGTGAAGATCACTCATTCGGTGTTTCATGTCAATGAAGGCGGTGTTGAATGCGGAGGTAACAACAGTGGCTGCAAGGGGTATAATGTGAATATTACTAACAAAAAGGCTATTAGCAAGATAGCCTCGTTTCAACAGTTTATCCAGCATGACTTTGATGCAAGTGACTATGGTACGTCATCGTTTCCTGTTTCGGCGGTCCACCGGATTGGTATACTTGATATTCGCATTTTCAATACCGATAGGCATGCTGGCAACCTCCTTGTCAGGAAGTATCAAAGTGGAGCTGGTACCGGTTCTGACTCATTTGTTGTACAGACCGAGTTAATTCCAATTGACCATGGATTGTGCTTGCCAGAGAGCTTAGAGGACCCATATTTTGAATGGATCCATTGGCCTCAAGCTTCCATTCCCTTCTCAGATGAGGAACTGGAGTACATTGCAAAATTAGATCCATGTACAGATGCTGAGCTTTTAAAAGCTGAGTTGCCGATGATAAGGGAGGCATGTCTTCGAGTTTTGGTGGTTTCTACCATTTTTCTTAAGGAGGCTGTCAGGGCTGGCCTGTGCCTGGCTGAGATAGGTGAGATGATGAGTCGGCAGTTTACTGGGAAGGAGGAAGAGCCAAGCGAACTAGAGGTGATCTGTATTGAAGCAAGGAAGCTGGTTTCTGAAAGAGAGGAGTTTGTCCTGGAAGATTCAAAATCCGATGACAAGGATGAAGACCTAGTGCAGTTTCAAATTGATTGTGAGGATGACCCAATTACACCAAAGACCCCTAAGACCCCACCGTTTTTTAGTTTTGGGTCTAGATTGGGTTCTTCTAGAAATCCGTTGTCCAAATTACATGAAGCAATAGAGGAGGAAGAGGAAGAAGGTGAAGAAAATAGGGATGAAGAGAGCACTAAAATTGAGCAGAGTGCATTTAATGGCCTCATCAACAAGTGGGTTCCTGCAGTTGCAAAGCTCTCTACATCTCTCAAGGGTATCTCCCTGGGTGGAAAGGCCAAAGAAGTAACTAAAGGTAACAAAGGTAACAACAGTGGAGGTGCAAGTGGACATAAGGGAGGTACAAGAAGTGCCGAGGAGCAGGCACAAGCAAGTGCCAGTTTTGTGAAATTAGGTGATATGGGGGTAGAGGAGTGGGAGCTTTTTCTTGAGAAGTTTCAAGAGCTTCTTCCTGATGCGTTTCGTGACCGCAAGTGTGGGTCATTCGCTCAGAGGCGGATGCAGCGGCTCGGCACCTCTTGCCAGTTTTGAGTTAGACGGGTTTGGTTATAGAAGATGAGTAGGGTTTGTGCTTTGTTGTGGCCCTTCCGTGATATGCTAGTGTAAGGAATGGGATAGGTCATGGGGCTTTTTTTGCGAATAAATGTCGTGTTCTGTTGTTAGACTGAGATATATGAGAGTGCGTGCGTGTGGTTGTGTGTGCGGGGTGGAGGTTGGTGCTCTTTTGTAAATAGCTCTAGCAGTTCTAGAATTTAGCTATGTTGCTGCTTGGAGCAAGGTTGCCTGGTATTTGACATGTTATTTCCTCCTTTTCTTTGTTATGTATCCGGAACAGTTATAAAAAATAAACTAAAGAAGTTATGTAATTCTCATATATTTTTTTATTTGTTTCTTTTGGTATCTTTTGTATAAATTATTACGTTGGTTAAATATCTTATTTTTTTTCTGAAAACAGAAGGAATGCAAATGGTGTCCTGTGAAAGAATAATCTTTCTTTTGGTGTCTTTTGTAATTCTCAGGTTTTTTAGAATTGTATATTCAGTTGGCTGTTTCAAGAAATTTGTTAAGATAATTAATGACTTATATTCTGAACAATTAAAATTGGTACCATTGGCTTTGTTAGCTTTCTATCCTTGATATATTCTCCACAATTTCCTGGTCAATCAGCGCTTCCAGCCAGTGACACAGACAACAACAGCTGATTGAAATTCATCGAAATGGGCAACATCCAGACTATATAATTATTTCAATAAAATTGAAGAAAACATAATCAGGAAACCGTAAAACATCCTCATAAATGCAGATAGGATCAGGGGGTTAGGTGCGTATATAGTAACGCCCGCTGTTACGCAGAGAAAAACAAGGTGGATACGGTATGCATCTGTGGGCGTGTGAGATAGCATCCGGTGCAACGGGACAAAACAAGAGAGCGACTACTATCCGCAGGGGAAGTTGGTGATGTGTCCGTTTCACGCTGGTGATTCAGCTTCTGCCCCCAAAGATAGTCCATCACGCCAAAATTAATGTCACCGTCACATTTTCACTTTTCAGTTTTTATTGACGAAAATTAATCGAGTGCAATAATATACAGCTCAGCCTCAGAGAATATATACGGGGAGTAGTAACTAAGAAGCTCAGGCACCTTCGTGACATGATTTATGTAGGTGAACTTTAAGCTTCCATATTTTCGTAATTAAGGATGGATAAGTACAAGAATTAGATGAAATTTGCATTCTGTTGCAAATTAGCAATTTGGTAAGATATTTGCTGGGTTGAAAAAGAATCGCACAATCATTATCGTTTTTATCTTAAACTGTAGTTACTGTACAAGCATCATATTGGCCTATTTTTTTTCTTTTATTGTCGTATTCGTATATATTATGTTTTGTTGCGAAAAAGCGAGTTGCTTTATTTTTCTACTTTCTGCGATATATTTAAGTACGGTCATCATCAATCCTCGTCAACAAAGAAATTAACAAGAAAAAATGGAAACAAGGTGCTCTGGGGTAAGTTTGGAGCCGCCCATGGAGATGGAGTCGTCAATTTGTCATGGAGTGGTCCCCACCGCGCAGGTCCCGTCGGACAAGATGATGTCTTTTTTGTTTTCTCCCTTTATTAATACTTAAAACCATCTTTTGTTCAACCGCAAAAGGAAAAGGAAAAAAAAGTTCTTCACTTTTGGTATGCAAGGGACAAAGTATCTTGCCCGCTTCTGTACCGTGCATTAATGGGATTGGGAATATTTGCACAGCATGTATCGTGCATTGGCAGACAGATTTGTCCGACTTGCAGGAATTGAGACGTACCAGAGAGGGACTGTCAGGTTTTAACAAAACAAAAGATGTGGTAGTTCAAACTTCAAAATTAGAAATTGGGTAAATATGTGAAACTTAGATTCTTAGCTCATTTTGGGAGGATAGAAGGACACCACCAAGAGAAGAGTGTCCTTTTTTCAAGCATATTTGACTTACAGATGATATATTTTATTTATTTATTTTGAGAATAGAACGCCTAGGGATTTGCAGAATATAAATTATATCTTGAGTTTTGGTCTTTTTCGACTATGCAAAAATGCTCCTATGTGGCCCCAGTTGATGGGTATAATTTTTATTTTGGATTTTTGTAATGTCCTGATATCTCATGACCTCAGATTCCCTGGCCCTGCCTCTGCAAGTAATTGCTTCTAGTGGTCCTCTGGTTAGTAGAATTTTTTATTTTATTTTAATTTAAATAACACTATGTGGACTATCATTCATGCAATATTTAATGTAGACAAATGCGCAAGAGGAGAAAGAGAAATGGATTTGAGAGTTGAATAGATGATAACTTAGTTAATCATTTTGATTTTCTAAGTTTCAACTTATTTTGTCAGAGTTTGGAAAAGAGGATATGATGCTCTATATTTTATTTCATATCAAAGGTAATACAAAGGTGTGATGGTTGAGTTGTGCTTGACACGTTTCATCAGACTTATTTACAAGAAGCATAATTGCTCTTAAAATCAAATCTTTGACTTGATAATAAGCACTTTCTAGATAGACACACACATAATTATTGCAAGCAAAAGAAAGAAGCAAATTGTAATAATTATAATTATAATTCTAGGCAATGTATTTTTAATTTATTACTTACAGTTCAATATTTTTCCTTCTGTAGGAATAAAAAATAAACAGACAGAGGTAACAAGCCTCTACAAAAGCTTCCATACCACCACAAAAATCCCAAATTGGTCAAATTAAGCACTCAAAACCATCATCCCAGAGTCTAAACAAATTTTAAATAATTTACAAAATAGCCCTTTAGGTTCTTAGTTTTAACTTTAAACTGCAACATTAGTCATGCCCCATGATCTCTCTGCAAGCTTAACACATTCGTTAAATCGATAGCAGTTGACAAGGTGGTCTATAACCATTCCTGTTGCTTGCATGAACGAATAAATAATTACGGGTCCCACTAACCGGAATCCCCTTCGGATCAAGTCTTTGCTAATGAACTCCGATTTCGGGGTTCTCAGAGGCACACTGCGTGGATGCTTGTATTTGCCGATCACCGGTTTGTGATTTACATGGCCCCATATGTAACCGCTGAATGATCCAAATTCTCTTGCAACCTTGGATTGAACAAAAAAATTAAAAAGAAAAAAAAAATTAATTTTGTCAAACTTTTATTATAACAATACCAGTATACCGGAGTATACCGGTAACTGGTATACTACTGGTACTAAACCTGTCTATCACTGTACAGGGTGGTATACGCTATCTAACAACATTTTTAATTTATTTCCTAAATGGTTAAGGCAATCGGGCCACATTTATGAATAATTTTCCAATTGATAACCCGAAAACTGGATTTCCCAGGCACCATGATAGGTACTTGAGCAACATCGTAAATTCGTAGAATTTTTCCTGTGATTAGTTAAACTTGCCTTTTGCACGCACTTGGCATTTTCTATTATTGCTCTAACACGGCACTCGGCTAGTTTAAGCTCCTTGTTTGAAATGATATCCTCTATATCTTTCTCTTCCATCCTCGCGACAACATTGTAATCGAAATTTGCAAAAGCTTCCCTGATAACAAGTAATTGATGGTAAATTACTTTCATAATGTGAACAAAAGAAAAATATACTTGAAATGCTTGATTCTGGTAATTTCAAATGACCTGTAAATCTCCTTGCTCTTGAGGATCTCAGTCCAGTTGTAGTCAATGAGCAGTCCAGACAATGCGAGAAGCTCAAAGAGCCGGCTTAGCGGCCATCACACAAAAGTATCACAATGAATTAATTAGCAGGAGAATAAAATAAAACATTACTGTACCAAAGACACACACATTACTGTTGAAAAGTGATGCTGGTATGACATTCCCTTTGTTAAATCTGGCTTATCATTGAAGTTTAAATAAGCGCTATATTTTTCATTAAATCCAACCAAACATGAATCAAAAAGCCATAAAAAATTTAAAAAAAATCTAGTTTTTATTGGCAATTATAGGAAAGTACAGTGATGTTATGCTTACTTGTCATTGTAAATAGGCACACCCCAGCACTCATCATGGAATGAAACATATGCTTCATCTGCAACGAAAGAAAACCGTTGGATTTAGGTATTCAGATAGAAATCATGACATTTCCACTTAAAAACATTTGGTCATTGAGACTTCGCATGTCAAGCAGCATTTTTGGAATTATTTACAAGTGAAACCAATTAGGATACTGGCATGGTTCTTTTTAATATTTCTTCCACAATAATTCAAGAATCCATACTAGAACTGAACCTGTAATGGTCTTCTATAAACTAGTTTCTAATAATCCGGGCAATAGATATATATATATATTTTGCTCCTTTGATTTAGCCTTCTTTACCGTGGAAATCGGAGCATGGCGCTTGATGTAAAATTTTAAATGGAACTGTGGGAAAGGACTTGTTTTTTCTCCGAAGGAAACTGGACAGGTAATAAAGGTAGAAAGGGCCTCTTTCTGTAACAAAAGCTTAGAATGATATAATTCTGTTCATCATTGGATGGGCTGGGCTGGATCTTAATGCCTAAGCCCATTTATAAAATCTAGAAAGACATAATGGGCCTCAAATTTCGGGCTGAGGTTGTACTCCAAGTTTTTTTTTTCTTCTTTTTCATCTAAGATATTATTTTCGTTTTGCAGAATTTCCTTTATGTATTTTTAAATAAAAATAGATCAAGTAATGTCATAGTAATAAATTCAGAATTAAAAAAAATAAAATAAAGTTCATGGTTCGGGTATCATCGTTCGTCAAAAAAGTTCAATATAGCTCATTAATTTTATAATAATGCAATTAATAAAAGAAAATAATAATCATGGACGTACTGCCTCTAAAATATATTTAAAATTTTGCTATTTTTGTATATAATTTGATCTCATCTCAAGTAATAATCACTAGAGCAAAAAAAGTAGATAATAAGTCGTTTTACTAAGAGATGAGCTACGGTGAGTTGTGAAGTAAAATGCATTTCTACTTCATGCTGTATTTTTATTTTGGAAGTCCAAACGACCGATCCGAACCGTTAGATGTGATCTCCATATTGAAATGTGCTTGGAGACCAAATTTTATATTTTTTGGAATTTTTCTACTATTTATTAAGCAATTTTGAAAACTACTGTTTTGTTGTGAACAGTAAAAAAACAGTAAAATTTTCTGGACCATTGGATCAGCGATTTTTAAAATTGCTTAATAAATAGCAAAAAAATTCCAAAAAATATAAAATTTTGTCTCCAAGCACATTTCAATATGGAGATCATGTTGAGCGGTTCGGATTGGTCGTTTAGATTTTCAAATCTCAAAATATGAGTGTAAAGTAAAATAGTCGCTTTACTTCACAACTCATCGTAGCCCATCTCTTTTACTAAAGCAAATTTAATTCCGGTGTTATACGTAAATTATCAATAAAATTTGTATAAGACGAATAATTCGACAAGAGCTTATTTATAGCATCTATTTATTTGTTGAGTCACTAAAATCTAATTTTACACAGATAAAATGCCCGCATATATTATATTTGTTACCGTGAGCAATAATCATAATTTTAGGAATGTATTTTCACCCATAACGAATTTTAGTTGTCATATACGAATATAATATCCGTTTATGCGAAATATATAAAGTTTTTATTTTGCTGAAATATTTGTAAAATGCGAAAAAAATTTAAAAGAATATATAAGAAAAATATATAGAGTTGTGATAAATTAATTGTAAACCACTAAAAATATATATTAAAAAATAATAGAAGCTCTGGCCACTGATATAGTGATATTCCATATTTTTCTATTATTATTATTTTTTTTTATTCCCTAGCTAGCTGCCAAAAGACCGTGCCACACGTCCATCAAGTTTGAAACAAGTGCATGTCATGTACTGCTAGCTGCATGCTTGTGACTAATTAGCGTAATCATGTACGAATCGATTTGCACTGATGGAGATGGGGTGTTCATATTGGATTATTGGTAGGTGAGAAAAAAGCTTTATCTAAAGTGAATTGTAGATTAGTTTTTCACCATTCAAATAAAGCGAGCAATAAATTTTGGGTCAATTTGAAAATATTTTCTAATAAATTTTGAAACTTTTAGCGTGCGTGGTTCAATTTTAAAGATTTTTTAATAGATAAACAAATGAATTTCTATACTAAAATCAAAATTGACACATACCACGTTTTGATTATGAATAACATATTTATAACTTAAAACTGGTTAAAACAATTTAATTGATAATAAATATTAAAAAAGTTAAACAGATATATGTGTGTGTGTGTCCATCATATCATCCAATTTGTTACTTCTCTTTTTTAGTTTTTAATAAATTACCCATACATTGCAAAATACTATTTGCAGTAATCTAATTAATTATTTTCATATTTTCGGTCCCATCACTAGTTAAATTCAAACCACTAGACTACCAACGCACATTTATTATTTTACAAAGAAAGCTGTATTATATAAAAGTTAAAAAAAAATTAATAAAATTTTAATATACATAAATAAAAAATTTAAAATCATAGAATGACTTAACACTCCCTGACATATATGTAGATCCGTCACAGTATCAGTGTATACTATATTATAACAACTTAGTTATTGCATTTTTCTTTTGAACTATATCTTAGTTAGAAATTTCTTACCACTTGCTTTTGTTATCCAGCTGCACCTCTTCAAGCTCCCTGGCTCCTGACAATCTAAATACTCATTCAAAATATCACAAATATCATCTTTTTCCTCTCTTTTATCCAATTCAACAACCTCTTCATCATTTTCCTCTGCACCACCAAAAAATAGCTCATTCTTTCCCCATGCACTAAAATTGCTGCGAAACGAAAGCACCTTCTGCTCCCAGTCACATATAGAACTCCCAATCGACGAGTCATCGTTTGAGTTTTGTGAAAGAGATAGAGATGATAGAGAAAGATTAGAGTAGGTTCTTTGTATGCCGAGAAATGGAAAGACGGTAGTTTCATTCTTGGTTACTGAGTTCTGATGCTTGTTATTTTGTTGTAGTCTTTTTTGTGTAAGTGTTGTGCCAGTATTTCTCTTGTATACATGCCTTTGAATGCTTGCGGTAGGCATTCCTTAATTTGGTCTGAAAGAAGAAAGAAAATGGGAGAATTAAAGGTGATCAAATGTGGAGGTAGCAAAGCATGCACATAAGTAGGGTAATTTGTTGTGGATGGAGAGGATTTGGGGTACTAATAAAAAAGCAAATGAGAAATGGGTTGAGGTGCCAAGTCTTGAGCTTGTTTGGTAGGCTATATGTTTCATGGTAGCTAGATGAAAGCATGGAGATGTGATCCCAGAAAAGAAAATTAATGATCAGAAAGAATATAGAATTTAGTGGTTAAATGCTGGTTGTTAGCTAGGTCAATAACTTTCTTTGTGGTGCACTAGGGTTCCATTGTCATCACTATCTTAATTTGGGAAGTTGGCAAAGCACTTCATATATATATATATATATATTAATATATATATATAATTACTAGTCCTTTTAGAACAAAAACCTGAAAAGGAATTGAAGAATGAGTGGTAGGCAAGCAGACATATATTTATGACCTTATTAAGTTGTTGGGTCCATTCAGACGAGTAATTAACAAATTATAAGCAAAACACACACACACACACACACACACACACACACACACAAATAGCTACATTAAATAAACCTAATCCTGGTTCACGTTCAGATGTATATTTAGAACATCTAACGACTATATATATACTGGTACTGGTATTGAATTGAAAACTTAAATTTGTTTTCAGTCACCATTCAATTATTTGAGCAAGCAAAGAATTTAAGGCATATATAGATATATACAACCAAGCTATTTATTTGCACCATTTTTTTTTTAAGAAATAAGACCGAGTCAAGATAAATTATTGATTGAATATTAAAATCAAGTATAGGAGGGAAGATATATTATAATTGACACACCTTATGCTTATTCAGACACGAAATATAACTGCATTAAGTAATAAATACGGAGCACCTACTAGCTAATAGTATATATATAACTCGACACTGACTGAAATGTTTGCCTATAATTAACCTATACAATTATAAATATTTAAATATCTTTTTCATCAAAATATGGATGTTGAACTTATAATTATATAATTGGTCAGCTATATTAAAAACTTAGAAGTTATACCTACAAGAGAATTTTAGGTCCATATATATATATATCCAATGCTATAAATATCTGTAATTAATTTAATTTCAAATTTGTAATTCATTTAATTTCCTCTCGGTTCAAAAGTTCAATCCAGATTAATCCAGTACCAACAGAAGCTTTAAATCTGGTCCTCAGAGTTGAGCTAGCTTCGTCTTTTATTTTCTTTATTTTCGCTGGAAAAGTTGGAAAGTCAAAAGGCGAAAGAACATTGCATCCCAACAACTTCAATTTATAGGTGCAATATATATATAAACAAATTTCATATTGAAGAGGAGAGATGCTGATATATCCGTTCAAAAGAGATTTAATTTGAATGTGTAGAATATCAAAATGTGGGTTTTATTATAGTAATATTCCCTAAATAAAATAATATCGAAAGTAATAATTGACATTAATGCAAGTAATTTTAAATATCTACTCGAGGGATAATTTTGTACTTGAGGTGGAATATTGCTCTAAATTAATATATATATGGTATCTTTGTGCCTAACCTAAAAAAAATAATATATATGGTATCTTTTATTGGCAGCGGCCATATATGTGTCAATTTTCTCTGAGGCATCACAATATTTCTGTTTAGATCAGGCAAATCCTGCTCATGTGGAATTTATGGGACCTCTTTAAGATTCGTGCGACTGAACCGTATGAATCTAAACAAAAAGATATGTTACCTTAGACGGTATGAATTCAGCGGCCATATGGTGAATCAGGTATTATAAAATTCACCCCAAAATACTCAATTAATTTGTACATTGCTAATCATTGTACTTTGCTAATTATTATTATTTGTAAGGACTGTTGTATCAGTTGTATTATTTTTATAATGAAACTAAATTATAATATTTGTGGCTTCTGATTTTTCTTATTTTAAATTGGATGTGAAATGAAAAATTTGGCCATATAAAATCTAATTTTTTTTTACCAAGACTGTATAACTTGTAAAAAAATTTCCAGGGTTAAAAATATCATATATGGAGAATTTTAATACCTACTTTACCAAAATAAGTGTAGTTATTTCAATCACAAAATGAATACAATATAATTTGTTAGTGCTATATTTATATGACAGGTATGAAAGTATGAGGACACCTAATTAGTTATACAATGCTACATGTACCATTACAAATATTGAAAGAAAAATAAACTACAATCGTATGTGCTTCTTGAAGTGCTGCGTCATCGAGAGAACACAGAGAAGTATATAGCCCTTTTTACATGAAAACAATATGTATATTTATTCTGAAATCAACAAAATCGCTTTATTGCCAATGTCATATAGTTTCATATATATATATATAGAGAGAGAGAGGGGGCTAAAATGAACCATGATTTATTGCACGTTGGTGAGCCATGGCTTATTTTAGCTATTTTGAAAATTCAAAAAACCGATCCGAACTGTTCATCTTGTTCTCCATATTGAAATGTGTTTGGAGACCAAATTTTACATTTTTTGGATATTTTTTACTATTTATTAAGTAATTTTGAAAATCACTGATCTGATGGTCCATAAAACTTTACTGTTTTTTTTACTGTTCTCTGCAAAACAACAATTTTCAAAATTGCTTAATAAATAGTAAAAAAATTCTAAAAAATGTAAAATTTGGTCTCCAAGCACATTTCAATATGGATTAAGCATCTAATGGTTCAAATTAATCGTTTGGACTTTCAAAATGAAAATACAGCGTGGAGTACAAACGCTTGGTGAGTCATGGCTCACCCAAGTCCATCTCTCTCTCTCTCTCTATCTCTCTCTCTATATTTATATATTATAGAGGAGGTTTCAATACCTCATGCCTTTCATACCTTATCATACCTCATATTTTATATCTTTATTTTTAAAGTCTAAATTATCGATCCGAACCGTTCAACATGATATCCATACTAAAATATGGTTGGGGATGAAATTTATAATTTTTTAATTTTTTTTTTACTATTTTTAAGATGGGTAGAAAATAATTGTTTTTTAAACGGTTCAAAAATTATAAAATTTCATCCCTAGACATATTTTAATATAAATATCATATTGAGTGGTTCGAATCAATAGTTTGAACTATGAAACAAAGATATAAAATATGAGGTATGATGAGCTATAAAAAAAAATGAGGTGTTGGATTCCTTTCCATATATATATATGATAATTTTATCAGTATTCATATCGTATATTTTTATACATACACCAATAATTATAATATTTCGACTTTGATTTGATGAACATTATAATATTATTAAAATAACCATCAATACGGACTAGAGATCTTATATATAGAAACGGGTAGGGTCCGAGAGTACTACTATCAAGCTTTAAAAAATCCGATTAAAATTGTGATGAAGCCAATTAATTCGTTTCTGGACTCCCTGGTGTTAAGTGTTTGTAAATCTTTTCTTAATTATATTAATTGTCATATAAATTTAAAATGTTGAAATTGACATTTAGTTAAGGCGTCGAAATCATGATGGATAGTTCATTCCTTTATTCATTTGTCAATTTTTCCTCTCCGCGTTTCATGTATTTTGTTTACGTGTGATTGATAGTTCATTAGTTAGACTTGATAAAAAATTATGTTCGACTTGATTATGTTTCTTATGCTAATTAATGTCTCTTATGTTTATGCAGTATTGAACTGTTAAGTTTGAAATCTTGTAATGTTATAATTGATATTGTATTATTTAAGTACTGATTCACTGTATATATTTTATTATGTTATAATTGTTAATAATTATTCTTGTCATCATCATCATCATCATTACTACCACTACACTAGAAAATATATCTTAATAAAAACTCCAGTACAAACTTTTTTTTTTTTTTTTTTTAGTATAGCTCATAGGGGGCTATGCATTTACCAACTACCCTATGCAGTGGTGGCACAAAGATTAATTTGACGAGCACTTTATTCCGTTTAACCCTTAAATTGTTAGACCACTCTCTCATTAAATATAGTTAAACATATTTTTTTTATAAGCTTTACTACATTTTTGAACCCTAACTTAGAAGAATTCACCTCCTCTCCGATACTTGATAAGGGAATCTTTTACAATTACTAGATCTGGACCATTCTTTTTAACTTGGCACGAATCTCAAAGTCCAAAAATACTGCCTCCTATGGTAACTTGAATCGCAAACTAGTTGAGATTTAATCTCAAATCGTAAAGTGAGAGTGATCCTCTACAATATCTAAGAGGATACGGATTCAACCTAGAAAGTATTTGGGTTCGAATTGTAATTTGTAACTTCTTTAATTTCTAATTGGGTCAGGTCCAATTCTAATATTGAGTCTAGTATTTATGATCATAATTGATAGATGTTCATAACTTAGTAAAGTCAGCTACGAGGCAAGTTCTGATCAGATAAGGCACATACACATGTAGGTTATGTTTGGTTGTGAAATAAAAGATAGAGTAAACCCCTACTTTGTACTTAAATAGTCAAATACAAGAAGTGAGTTAATCCATAATAACTTACTTCACTTCTATAGAAAGATTAATTTATTCTACACTTTACTTGTATGATCCACTGTCATAAGTAGAGACACATTTCTCAACATCTTACTCCATGAAGTGAATTAATTCAAGTTATAACTTAAATTATCAAACAAGATGTAAAATTTGAGGAGTAACATGGAGTAGCAATTTAATCCTCATTAATTTTACTCCACAATCAAACATGTCTGTAATGAATATCTTTTTCTTAAAGACCCCTCATTAAATAATATATTTTCTTAAAGACCCCTCATGTCTGTAATTGGATTGACATCCTCATTTTAAATGTTTTTGAAAAACTTAAAAGGTATTTGCGAATTATGAATGAATGATACTTTTAACATTTTATCGGATTATATGCGAAATTATTACAAGTGATCTGTCTATATCGGATCACCTGGCTGGCTCGAATTAATCAATTTCCCTTTTCCTCCGTATATATTTCCATATCTTCATCGATCTCTCCATGGGATCGAAAAGGACTTACCAGAAAAATGTTTTTCGATTTGGTCCAGTTTTGCCCGCTAATATATTAATGGTCCTGAAATGGATAAAGGCAAATCAACAGTTACCAATTGGGGAACACCAAAACAAATTTTAAATTTCAATAGAGAATATTATAGCAAATGGTTTTCAGGGAGAGTTATTAGTATGAGTTTGTAATAAAAACAATTTTCAGCAATGAAAATAGGCTATAACCATTTTTTTTCTAAAACAAAAAAATAAAATCTATAGATAAACTCTGAGCAGCTTGTTATTCTGTAACTTAAACTGGTTTTCGAATAAAGAAACGCAAGATACAAAGATAAAATACTTGTCAGTTGGAAGGGTTATTGATGCTTTGCAGAGAGAGAGAGGGAAGAATATAATTAATTATTAAATAAGTATCAAATCGACGTAATCTAAGGGCCTCATCTGGTTACTGGGTCGCTGGGTACAAGCGACCCTCAGCCATCACAGAATATGACATGTCATCTTTTACAAAGAACAAATATTGTCCGTACATTTTGCTACGACTTTTTGTTGCTCAGGCTTTTGTCAGATCTGTATTCTGTTCTCCCAGGTACCTGACTCAACACAATTGAAATGGACGGTCCAGATTTAATTTCATCCGGTGGGTGATCTGGCACACTGGCAGTAGGGGGCAGTATTATTTGTGCTTTGAGATGCGTGCCAAGTTAAAATTTTCATTTTCGAACCGTCCAATTCAATTCTACTCAGTCAGGTAACCTGAGGGGATTGAATTTGGCTTCAGCTTGTGTCCTCCCAGGTACCTGAGGTACAATTTTAAAAAATAAACGGTCCAGATTAATTCCATTCATATCAAACTCAATCCAGTCCCTATTATGATTGTAGGGGGTTTGCTTTGAGATTTGTGCCAAGTTAAAAAACGGTTCGGATTTTCTACTTGCACCTTAGTTATCTGGGGTGATACGGATTCGGCTTTTTTTTCCCTATAGGGAACGGTTCAACTAGCAATGGAACTAGGATGTCAATCGCGAATCGAATCTATTTGAACTGTGAGAGTAAGAAATTGAAAGAAAGTTAACAAATGGTCCACAAATGACAGTATCTTTTACAATTGGCATTTTTTGTCTTAATTTCTTACAAAGAAAAAACTGAAGATTTATTGAATAAAACACCACAGTAACATCGAGTTCTTCTGCGATTTCACAACCCAAAACCTAATATAATTTAAAGAGTATTTTGGGTAATAGCTTTGATATTGATCCAAAATCTCGGCAGATGATCTTAATTACTCCAAAGCGCGTCACCCCATAGTGTGGACCGAAATTCTTTGATTTAGAGGAAGTTGAGATTTAAGTGCTGGATAATACTTAAGAGAGATTGCAGGAATATTTCTTTTTTTATTTTAGAAAAAAAAATTGTTTTGGTCAGAGATCCGCTGCAGGGGCGGAAATCACTCTAGATGAATGGGTCAATTGGACCACATTTTTTTTGTATTTATATTTTATTTTTTATATAGTTTAAAGTAAAATGTTATAATAATGTAAAATTGATCTCTATTTAGAACAAAAATTTATATAATTGATTCCATAACTTAAAAGGTTAAGCCCCCCCCCCCCTTAATATGTTGTATTTTTAAAGGTTTGAATTGTCGGCTTTTGTAAATTCGATTGATTTCTGAGTTTTTTTTTTTTTTTTTTTTATAGAAATGGTCAAACCAGATTCGGTAGAAGCATCTCATTTTGGTTTTCCATGGAATGGTGTCCTTGCGGGGCTGAAATTTTTAAATATATCATAACCCAAAAAAAATAAATCAAACCATTATGATTTTTAAAAATTTGAAATTTTGAAACGCAATGCGGCTACTTTTCTGCAGGCCGCATCTAGGAGATGCGGCCCACAAAAAGGTAGCCACATTTGCGGCCATGTTAAAATTCAAATTTTTCGAAAAACGTGATGGTTTAATTTATCTTTTTTTGAAGTATGATACATTTAAAAATTTTGGCTTGCGGGGTTCTAATAACAACAGCTCTAGGCCAGAAACAATTTCAATCCAGCTGCAGTTCAACAATGAGTGGGACATGCTGATATGGCAATGGGAAGGCAGTGGTTAATGGTTTGTACTCTTCATATTCCTCATACAGAGCTCTTGCTACTGGAAGAAAGATACAATGGAGATGGAAGGAAATTTGGAAGTGCAAAGCTCCTCCAACAGTACAAATTTTCAATTTCCTAGAGGGCTGATATAGTGATATGGAGTCCGCATCGTCTGCATTAACACAAAAGAACATCTTACTCTTTTGGGTTAATACATCTAGACTGTCTGATTGTAAATAGCATCCATCTGGCCTCTGCCTATAATATAGGGGGCTTTTGATAATAATGCAGATATAATCCAAACAAATCTTAAAGTTAATTGGATGATTCAGATGCATTAACTCAAAAGATTAATTTTTAAGTTAATGCAGAGGATACAAATTTGCTGATATGTTATGTAAGATCAGAAATATATAAGAGACTCAGGTAATTGAACTGTGAGCTAATACATCATTGGTAGCATCTACCAAGTTTTCAAAGTAAAAACAAAAAGTTATTGGTCTGATTTTAAGTTGTAACTTGAAGGAGACAGTAAGTATACTGGTACACAACTCTTTACCAGAGCTGAATCAAAGAAAAAGGAAAATGTGTGCTATAATACCATAATGCAATTCAACATTTTAAAAAAATAATATATTTGAACTTGTATTAGGAGTATGGCTAAATTGCTACCAGTAGCACTTTGACCTAAGTGCTTATGGAGTCATGTCTTTATATTTGATGTTTAAACAACAAATCAAAACCGTTAGATATTCAATCTATATTAAAATGTGCTTGGAGACCAAATTTTACATTTTTGGAAATTTTTACTATTTATTAAGATGGTTTGAAATCGTTGTTTTTTAATGGTACAAAATTTTAATAAAAACAACGATTTTCAAACCATCTTAATAAATAGTAAACAAATTCCAAAAAATGTAAAATTTGGCCTCCAAGCACATTTTAATATAGATTGAATATCTAACTATTTGAATTTGTTGTTTAAACATCAAATAGTAAGATATGACCCTGTAAGCACTTAAATCGAAGTGCTACCAGTAGTAATTTAGTCATACTCCTTATATTAGTATTATATAAACAAAGAAAGAGAAGCGAGATGCTTGATTGAATTGTTTTGCTATGTTTGTGTCGTCAGTTCAGTGATATATATATATATACATATATATACGAGAAAAAGAGATTACTTGACAATATTAACAATTACAATAAATTACGTTTAAATGTGAAATCCGACATTATAAGCATATTCTATATGCTTTAAATATTATATCTATGAAAAAAAAAGAATCTGCGGCAAGTTTTCTGTTTATCAAATAATTTGAATTTTTCAATGATCCAAATTAACGTTTCTTGATATACCACCACACTATACTTAAATTACAAACTTGCGAAATTATTTTGCATTTTCAAATTAATTAAATTGATTTGAAAATTTATTATCCAGTTTGTCTTTTTTTTTGAAAGGATTGATAGTGACTACCAAGAGTGTAATAATTAAATTTGTTTACACCCACACAACACTAGAGGTGAAAATGGATCGGATATAGATCGGATAGTGGCAAAACCATATTTGTATCTGTATTTAATTCTGAATACATATGTAGATCAGATATTAAACAGATACAAATTCGAATTGAATATTAAGCTGAAACAGATATAGATATAATTTGAATATCTAATTTGAATATAGAATTGGGAAGAGAAAGAATTCCCTATCCGCAAATTATTTGTATCGAAATATTCAAATCTGCAAAAATTCGAATACAAATCTAAATTTGGATGGATAATATCTGATTCGTTTGCACCCCTACACAACACTAAGAAACTTCATACAACACAATAAACAATGTTTCAATGTAATATCAAGTTTGTCAAAGTAAGTTATTGTCAAGTAATTTCACATTTTCACCCCTCTATATAAATATAACACAGATTAACCTGTAGCATTTTCCTAACAAAAATAAATAATTAACCTCACGGTAACAAAATACTGTTTTGTTTAACTAAGTTTGATTTGGGGTCAAACTAGAGAACCCTTACATCTTCTGCATTAATTATTAATTAGTCCCTTGGATTCCTCTCCTTGTCCTGATTAAACTCTAAACTAACACATGATGCTTCCAGCTACCTCTCCTATAAGTCTATATAACACATGAACAGTATTGGATTCAAGATAATATGGAATGAGAAGGCAACAATAGCCATTTGGAATCTTGGATTCTTAAACTAGGTTAATGATGAGCTATTTAAATAGCCATTAACCAAATGTTATTTATCTGATATGATTATGACTCGAGAGCAAATGTGACATTGATTATGTATTACGCAGTTATCTCCACATCACAAGCAATAATATGACACGTGGCATACACAAATCAAACTTTCTTTTGCTAAGTTTTTTCTCCTACATCAAAGTTCATAATTAGCAGTAGGGGTGTTTATTTGATTATTTTTTTATTTCAAATAATCTGCATTCATTTAGTTAAAATTTGGTTCAACTCAATGGAAAATCTTTTTCTTAATTTTTAATTGCTTGTTCGATTTATCCTCTTAATAAACCAAAATATTAATAAAACTATACCTTGCATAGTTGCATGCAATAATAAAAAATTTGCTTGCTCGATTTCGTTATGGGTTTATTCTAGGTTCAAAAAATTTACCTTGGGCCTCAGCCCACCTTTAACCATCATCTTTTTGGAAGAAGCAAGAATTAAATAATGAAGATCAATTTTCATATTTCAACATCATCTCATTTGAATTCAATTGATATTTTGCTTCACAATAATGTTAGCTTCAGGCAAGAGCAAGTCTTTTTCGTGAAAGATAAGGACGAATTTTGGACATTAAATTACAATATATAATATTTCCAAATTAAATTGACTTTCATTTTCTTTTTCTGTGTTAATTAAGAGGTAATTAAGTTTCCTCATTTAATGCAGAATAGATAGTAGAAAAAAATGATATCATGAAGAAAACATCATCATCAATCTCAATCTCAGTTATAAATTGATTTTAAGACCCATTTAATAATGTTCTAGTTTCTATATTTTTTACATGATGCAAGTCTTAATATTTAAAACAATGAAGGACCTTTTGATAAATAAGGTCTTCCCCCATTGTGGAATTCAAATTAAAACGGTGTATTATAGTGTTGTAAAAAACGTCTGTTTAGGATGATTAATCGGCCAATGATTATTGACGGTGACTGAATTGTCATAAATTTTTTTAACTAATCAAATAATTATTTATGATTATGATTAATTATTCTCGATTATTTCTAATTAATCATTTGGCGGTACTCTATCTATTCGACGACTGCATACCGTTATTTACAACACTACAGTCTATATGTAGTCGATGCAAACAACTTTGCATCTATTGTCCTTTTATTTTGATATGATATTTTATATACAACAGCGCCATGCGTGCACCTATGTTGGGAACATTATTTAATCATCTCCTCAGTATAGAAGGAGGCAATGCCATCTATCAATGGAGTATCTTATATCAGTGCCAGAATTATCTAAAATAAACATCAAAATAAAGTACTTATTTTCATAGGCGGAGTTATGATATATGTATGGGGTCAACTAAATCTCATTTAATTTTAAAAATTATATACTATAAAAGATTTTTTGTATAATTCATAATAAAATGTTATGAATGTTATAAAATTGACACTCATTTACGGTATGAAACTTTTATATGATTGACCTCTATTCACGTTTGATCTCCACAGTTTGAAAAGCTAACTCCATCTCTGCTTATTTTTCTTCTAAAAGAACATATTCAAAGATATGTTTGACTAAAATTTACTAAAATAAATCAAGCGTAGGACAATATTATCAGTGAAGAATGGTTTGGGAGGGGCGGCTATGTTCTGAGCTTGTATGGTAGGACATATGTTTCATGATAGCTGAGTCAAAGCTTTAATATATATGTGTAATCTTTATAAAAAAAAAAAAAGGAAAAAAAAATCAGTCATAAAGAATATAGAAATACTGTGGTCAAACTATGGTTGTTAGCTAGGAGAATCAATGCTTTTTCTGTTAAGTCAGAGAAAGTTGAATGTTTAGTCTTAATTTTTAGAACTAAAGCATGCAAAAGAAAGATCCAGAATGTCAGTATGCTAGGATTACTATTGTCTAAATTTAACTGTAACAAATTAAAGGTGAATCGGACTATGCAGTTGAGTAATTAGTATAGCATATCGGTTGATTTGACGTTTGAGGTAATTTATTTTTATTTTCCTAGAGAGTTTTCTAAATGACCGACTAAATAGATCAGGATCCAATAAATATCTAGACCGTCTTTTACAGGGTTGATTGTTAGCATTTAGCAAGGAGAATCAATGGCTTTCTTCATGGGCCAGAATTTCATAGTGTTCGCCATCTGTAAAGGAACAACCGAACAAGATCTTTTTCTTTATTTTTTAGATATTCAAGTCTTCACGGAGACGAGTCATTTTGTTCTTTATTTTGTCAACGGACAAACAACAATTTCTTGCAATATTTCCGTGAAGACCCAATTGGGATGTCATGTCAGTACCAAGATCCGCTCCGATAATAGTACATGGCCGATTGAGATGCTTCAATCTTACGGCCCACTCCTACGGGCTTGTACTTTATATTCTATATGGTTTAGAGTAAAATGTTATAGATAGTATAAAATTAATCTCTATTCACAACAAAAATTTATATGATTGATTTCATAATTAAAAGGTTAAGCTCCGCCCTTAATATGCTGTATTTTTAAAGGTTTTGAATTGTCGGTTTTTGTAGATTCGGATGATTTCTGAGTTTTTTTTAGAAATGGTCAGACCAGATTCTGTAGAAGCATCTCATTTTGGTTTTCCATGGAATGGTGTGCCTTTGCGGGGTTCTAATAATAACAACAGCTCTAGGAAGGTCCAATGTAATATCTCATTAAGGAAGGAGCAGAATTGAGAGAAACACGAAACAATTTCAATCCAACAGCAGTTCAACGATGAGTGGGACATGCTGATATGGAAATGGAAAGGCAGTGGTTTGTACTCTTCAAATTCCTTATACAAAAGCTCTTCCTACTGGAGGAAAGATACAATGGAGATGGAAGGAAATTTGGAAGTGCAAAGCTCGAACAGTACAAATTTTCGGTTTCCTGTTATTGAAACAGAAAGTACTGACAAGAGATGTTCTGTCAAGGAGAAACATTCAGTTTCCATGCTAAACTGTGTAATCAATGGGCAGAGGAACAAACTGGAATAGGCTTCTGATTTTTTGTGTACATGCTAGAGCATATGGCTGAAATTATTGCAGATAAAATCATTAGAGAAAGGCAATTATGGCTGGAATTTTGTTAGGTTGTAAAGAGATTAAGAGCACAGATATGTGGCTCATGTAAGATCAGAAATATATAGGAGACTCATGTTTTTTTTTTTTTGTTTAAAAAAAAAAGGTTGTTATTGGTTTGATCTTGAGTTGTAACTTGAAGGGGACAGTAAGTATACTGGTACACAACTCCTTACCAGAGCGGAATCAAAGAAGGAGGAAAATGTGTGCTATAATACCATAGTGTAATTCAAGATTTTGAGTTATGTTAGAAAAAATAATATATTTGAACTTGATCGAATTGTTTTGTTATGTTTGTCTCGTCAGTTTTTTTTTTTGAAACCTTTTTGGCTCGTCAGTTCAGTGATATATACGAGAAAAAGGGATTACTTGACAGTATTAACAATTACAATAAATTAAGTTTAAATGTGAAAGCCGACATATAAGCATATTCTAAATGCTGTAAATATTATATCTATGAAAAAAAAAATCTGGAAGCTTATTTTCTGTTTATTGAATAATTTGAATTTTTCAATGATTCAAATTTACGTTTCTTGATATACCGCCACACTATGCTTAAATTACAAACTTGTGAAATTATTTTTGCATGTTCAAACTTAATTAATTTGATTTGAAAATATATTATCTAGTTTGTTCTTTTTTTTGAAAGGATTAGTAGTGACTACCAAGAGTGTATTATATAATTTGTTTACACCCCAATAACAGTCTAGGGGTGCAAACGGATCAAATAAGGATCGGATAATGGTAAAATTATGTTCATATCCTTATTTAATTTTGAATATAGATACAGATCGGATATTAAACGGAGAAGTATCGGATATCCGAAAACTTAAAATATACGTATCCGTTTCCAAAATTGAAACCGTATTTGTATGCGCAAATTATCTGTATCTAAATATGAATCCACAAAAATTTAGATACAGATACGAATCCGAATCCGAATCCGAATCTGGACAAATAATATTCAATCCGTTTGCACCCCTACACAACACTAAGAAACTTCATACAGAATGCCTCTATGTAATATTAATTTCACCCCTCTATATAAATATAACACAGATTAACTTGTAGCATTTTCCTAACAAAAAGAAACAATTAACCTCACGGTAACAAAATCTGTTTTGTTCAACTAAGTTTGATTTGGGGTCAAATCAAATTTCGCTCTAGTCAAACTAGAGAACCCTTACATCTTCTGCGTTAATTATTAATTATTAATTAGTCCCTTGGATTCCTCTCCTTGTCCTTGCTTAAACTCTAAACTAACTATTAATGGTACTCTTCTGAAAGAACATGATGCTTCCAGCTACCTCTCCTATAAGTCTATAACACATAAACAGTATTGGATTCAATATAATATGGAATGAGAAGGCAACAATAGCCATTTGGATCAATTAATTTCTTAAACTAGGTTAATGATGAGCTATTTAAATAGCCCCTTACCAAATGTTATTTGTCTGATATGATTATGACTCGAGAGCAAATGTCCCATTGATTATGTACTACGCAGTTATCTCCACATTACAACCAATAATATGACACGTGGCCTATTTAAATAGCCCCTGACCGAAGTCCATAATTAGCAGTAGGGGTATTTATTTGATCTATTTTTTATTTTAAATAATCTGCATTCATTTAGTTAAAATTTGGTTCAACTCATTTGAAAATCTTTTTCTTAATTTTTAATTGGTTTTGATCATTTGTTCCTAAGATAAAAAAAAATTATTCCACTAATAAACCAAAATATTAGTAAAACTATATCTTGCATGCAATAATAAAAAATTTACTTGCTTGCTCGATTTCGTTATGGGTTTATTCTAGGTTCAAAAAATTTACCCTAAACCCTAAGCCCATCATCTTCATGGAAGAAGCAAGAATTAAATTATGAGTATCAATTTTCATATTTCAACATCATATGGTTATCCAATAGTATCTCGTTTGAATTCAATTGATATTTTGCTTCACAATAATGTTAGCTTCAGGCAAGAACAAGTCTTTTTCGTGAAAGATAAGGACGAATTTTGGACATTAAATTACAATATATAATATTTCCAAATCAAATTAACTTTCATTTTCTTTTTCTGTGTTAATTAAGAGCTAATTAAGTTTCCTCATTTAATGCAGAATAGATAGTAGAAAAAAAATGATATCATGAAGAAAACATCATCATCAATCTCAATCTCAGTTATAAATTGATATTAAGACCCATTTAATAATGTTCTAGTTTCTATATTTTTTACATGATGCAAGTCTTAATATTTAAAACAATGAAGGACCTTTTGATAAATAAGGTCTTCCCCGATTGTTGTAAAAAATGTATGTTTGTTTATGTTGATTAATCGGCCAATTAGTTATTGACAGTGACTCAATTGTCATAGATTTTTTTGACTGGTCGGCTAATTATTTTTAATTATAACCGAATATTTTCAACTATTTCCAATTAATCGCTTGACAGTACTCTTTCTGTCCGACAACCGCATTACGTTCGTTACTCACAAATATGTGATCGATGCAAACAACTTTACATCAATTGTTCTTTTATTTTGATATGAGATTTTCTATACAACAGCGCCGTGGGTGCACCAACATTATTTAATCATCTCCTCAGTATAAAAAGGAGGCAATGTCACTATCAATGGAGTATCTTATATGAAAATAAATCTGCTGTAATTCTTGGAGAATTTCAGAACCTGTAATTCCGATTCCAACCATTTGTCTTTCTCGAGATGTGTGCATAAAATTTACTTTTTTATAAAGTTTTTAAGATCTGTGCACTAAAAAAATTGATGGTTGATATTAGAATTTCAGGACCTGTAATTCCTCCCAGAATTACAGCAGATTTGTATCAATGCTAGAATTATCTATAATAAACCTCAAAATAAAGTACTTATTTTCATAGGCCGGATTACACTTTATGAATTGGGGCCAATTAATTCTCATTTAATTTCAAAAAATTTATACTTATTTACAATTTTCTGTATAGTTCAGAGTAAAAATGTTATGAATACTATAAGATTAATCTTCATTCGTAGCATTAAAATTTTATATGATTGATTTTTATTCAGATTTGACTTTTATAGTTTGAAAGTCTGACTCCTCTTATTCAGATAAATGTTTGACTAAAATTTACTAAAATAAAGCGTGGGAGAATATTATCAGTGAGAAATGGTTTGGGAGGGGGCGTTATGTTCTGAGCTTGTATGGTAGGACATATGTTTCATGATAGCTTAGTAAAAGCTTTATGTGTAATCTTTATAAAAAAAGGAAAAAAAAAAATACAGTCATAAAGAATATAGAAATGCTGAGGTCAAACTATGGCTGTTAGCTAGGAGAATCAATGCCTTTTCTGTTAAGTCAGAGAAAGTTGAATGTTGAGCCTTAATTTTTAGAAATAAAGCATGTAAAAGAAAGATACCAGAATTTCAAAGATGTCAGTATGCTTAGATTACTATTGTCTAAATTTAACAGTAGCGAATTAAAGGCCAATCGGCATATGGTGGTTAGCAATGTTGTAAATAATAATATGCACTCGTTAGACAGACGGATTATAAGCAATTATTCAGTATGTGGTTAATTAATCAGTATATTATATCGGTTGATTTGACGTTTGACCGACTAAACAGATTATGATCCAATAAATAACTGACTAAACGAACTAAAAAATCCAATTAATAACCGAGTAAACTTAAACATAAAACTGATGATTTTTAGATCATCTTTCCGTATTCCTTGTTTGTAACGGTTTGATCACCGCTAAAGACTAAAGGGCCAATTAGTCGGATGACTTGGCCGTTTTTCACAATTCGGTAATAGTACACAGCCGATAATAGTACACAGCCGATTAAGATGCTTCAATCTTACGGCCCAAGCCTACGGGCTTTAAACCGAAAAATCTGACGGCCCAATTTGTCTCCAAGCCCAGCATGTGCAGACTCCCCATCCCTTTCTTTCTTTGGATTTTGATTAATTTACCCATGGAACTTCCCGTTGGTTTCGTTTGACAATTTTCATATTGTTACCTATAAAAAGTGCTCCCCGGTAGTAACGGACAAAAAAAAAAAAAAAAAAGGTTGTGTGGTGACTCGAACCCAAGGAATTTAAAAAGTTGAAGATTCATGCTTCCTGGAATGACATAATTAGTTTTGGACTTTTCGTCATATAATAATTATCATTCAGTATTTTGGCCCATTTCTGCAATAGCCGATAAATAATTTGTTTAAAGTTTAAACTAGAATTAAATATGAAGCAGACCACAATGTCCCAAGACCATTCAAGTGTGAAGCTTAAATTTGTTTAAAGTTTAAACTGGCGAGTGATTCTAAAACTGAAAGAATAGTGAAAACCTTGAATATTCAATACTAATTTAAAAAATCACAAAGAAAAATCATGTCCAAAATATTCCAAAATAATAAAGTGCAATTGCGAAAAATATTAAATAGGTGATTATAGTTCACAGTCAAAACCAGTTATCTAAATTTTGAAGGAGCTCGTTGGATGCCCCAATAGTAGTTCATTGAAGATTTGAGCTAGGTTATATTGGATGAAATTATCAATAAATAAAAAACAGGCTTTCTCCAACGGGTCCTCTTAACATGTAAGCCCAATATAACTTGTCGTCCAGATTCGGTGCTAATTTGTACTAGAACTTTCTAGTTGGGCTATTTTCACTAGCTTGATGAATAGCTGCTGAATCGGCTTGATTTTGTTTTTTTGTTTTTTTTTTCTATTGTCGAAAGAAAAGGAAGGCATGAAATCGTGAATGCCAAATTTTGAAGACTCTTTGTTAGTTAGTTTGGATTTAACAAAGTTAAAAGTTTTTCTCGATAATGTAATTTGAAGACTCTTTTTTTTTAAATCCGTAAAGATTGAATTTTTTTTTTTTTAAATGCTGATAGTGTCAATTAAGAAAAAACATCAACACAACAGAATGAAAGATAAACAACAACAACACATCTCAAGAAAATCGGAGCAAAGGTTTTGCTTCCTGAATAGCATGAACAGCTCGCCCCCTTGAATTAGTGTTTGTCCCTTCAAAAATTGTGTTGGTACGATTCCTCCGTATGTAAGAGCAAGTAGCGAAGAAAAAAATTCTCCATTCGCGCTTTCTGATGTGTTGCATGCATGATTTCTGTTGAGAATAATTGAAGAATAGAAGGGTGATAATGTAAAATAAGGAAAAAAAAGGACTAAAGTGTAAATAGGATAATGAAATGATTGTACCGTTAGGTACCACTGTTGAGTACCAATGGTAAATTGAGATAGGCATGTATAAAAGGAAGATACTTTCAATCTTGTAAAAAACAAAAAAATAATTAAAAAATTCTCCTCATATTTGCATCTCAAAGTTTAACATGGTATCAAAGCATTAGTTTCTGTGACCGAAAAAATTCGTTGCGTATCAGTAAACTGGCATCTCAACAGAAACAAAATTCATAAACTGAAAAATCAGCAAGGAGCAAATGGCTCAAGAGGGGCAACATGAAACTATCAGCAATGCCTCCAAGCTTACAAATACACTACTCAATGGGAGGAATTACCTCACCTGGGCAAAAGCTGCAGCAAGAGCGCTCAGCGGTCAAGAGATGCGAGAATATATCACGGGAGAAAATCAAAAACCAAAAATTGTAAACCCGCTTGAGCTGACCGAAATCGAAAAAAAGGCAATGCAAAAATGGTGAACTCAAAACGATAAAATTATAACTTGGCTCACAAATTCTATGGAGCCATCAATTGCTGAACTATTCCTTCTCCCCGACACAACCTTCGAGCTATGGGAAGCCGTGAAGGCCATGTACGGCCAAGAAAATAACTATTCTCGCATCTATCAACTAAAACTAGAAATCCAACAAGAGAAACAAGGCGAGACAAAGCATGTAGAGTACCTTGGTGCTCTTCAAAAGAAAAAAGACGAGCTTCGATCATATCGGCCGCAAACTGCCGATCTTGCCATAATCAAAAAAGAGAAGAAGAAGATGATATCTTTGAATACCTTGCGGGATTAAACCCGAGTTATGAAGCCGTGCGATCTCAAATTATGAACACGATTCCTCTCCCTTCCTACTCTCAAATTAAAAACATGATTCAACAGGAGGAAAGTAGAAGAGAAGCCATGGGCGGTCCACAAGTCGTTTCTGACGAAGGACCCGAGACCCACGGCCTTGCCGCTGCCAAAAAATCCAATTTTCTCAATTTCAGAAAAAACCCTAGTTCCCAAAATTACTCAAATCGAAGTGAAATTGAGAAATGTACATACTGTAAGGAGGGGCATACACATGAGTGGTGCTGGTTTCTCCATCCCCATCTAAAACCGAAACAATGGAAGGAAAGGAGTGGTGCTGGAGGAAGATCTGACTGAAACGGAAGAAAAACAGAGAAGATGCGTGGAGGAAATTCACGTAGAGATGCTGCACCGCGTGGAGAGTACAGTGGGTCATCCTCTGCCTTAATGGGTTCGCCTGGGCTACAATTAACGGGTCCAACTGGACAGCATAGCACAAATGACTCTGAAGTGGGCTTTTTCATTGGCGGGTCAGGCCCAAACGGGTCAGCAGCCACAGCTGATCAACTGCATACACTTCTCCAGCAAATGTCCATGTTGCTAGCAAAACAGAACCCCTGTTTCTCTGGTATCTTTTCACACTCAAAAAATTTTAATTTGTTAGATAAAATAATTATTGATAGTGGAGCCACTGATCATATGTTTGGTAACCAAAAATTGCTAACAAATTTAGACATGACCAAGAATAACCAATTTGTCTTGGTAGCTAATGGTATGAAGGCAAAAATAAACGGAATAGGTGAAGCTATGTTTTGTAATAAAAAAATATATAATGTATTGTTTTTGAAAACTTTTCCTATAAATCTACGTTCGGTACAAAAGTTAACACAAGAATTAAATTGCGATGTAATTTTTTCTTGTAAAAATGTTGTATTTCAGGACCGGAAAACCGGGACGAAGATTGATGAAGGATTTCTTGAAAATTGACATTATTTTTTGAACCGGAAAAATTATCTTTGTGCTTCCGCTAAGTCCATCAACATTGATCTTTGGCATAGAAGATTTGGGCATCCCTCCGACAAGATTTTAAATTTTATTTCGGATTGTAAAAGCTCAAATTGTACTAATTGTGAAGTTTGCAAGTTAGCAAAACAAACAAAACTTCCTTTCCTTAATTCTATTAGTAAAAGTAAAGCTATGTTTGATTTGATCCATTCGGATGTTTGGGGACCGGCCCCAATTGAATCGTATAATGGATTCAAATACTTTGTTAATTTTATTGATGATTTTTCAAGAACTACTTGGTTATATTTACTCAAATCAAAAGATGAAGTTTTTAACAATTTCAAGGAATTTTTTTTATCTTATAGGAAATCAATTTAATGCTAAAGTAAAAATATTTAGATCGGATAATGGGACGGAATTTATAAAAAAAATTATTGCGAATTTCTTTAAAGAAAAAGGAATTATACATCAAACGACGTGTATTAATATACCCGAGCAAAATGGAGTATCAGAAAGAAAAAATAGACATTTGTTAGAAATGACACGAACGTTAATGTTTCAAAGTAATGTCCCTAAAGTATATTGGTCAGATGCTATACTTTGTTCTACATAGTTGATTAATAGATTACCAAGTTCAAAACTAGAAAATAAAATCCCACTAGAAATTCTCTACCAACACAAAATTACATTTGATCACTTAAAAATATTTGGATGCACAAGTTTTGTATATATTAAAAGAAAAGACAAACTAGATTTTGTATCCATCAAAACTATGTTCCTAGGATATTCTTCTTTTAAAAAAGGATACAAATATTATGATCCTATTAATAAAAGATTATTTATTTCTAGAAATGTTATGTTTTTTTTAAATGAACCATATTTCAAAAAACGGGGAGAAATTCAAATAACTTGTCAAAATATAAACCCCATGATATCCCATCTTGAAAATCAAAACCTTGTTCAAAATGAACATGATACAAGTGATCATGAAGAAGAAATAAATGAAGATGAAAATGATGTAAATGAAACTGAAGTAGAAACTAATTCGGGACCTAGAAGAACAATTAGAATTTCACAACCATCTACTAAACTTAGAGATTATGTAACTTATACTGTGCAATATCCAATACAAAATTTTGTTTCATACAATAACATTTCGCCTTCATACCAAGCTTTCCTTACTACCATAGAAAAAGAAGTAGAGCTAAAATCAACTTGGAAAAAATTACCAAAAATTTACCAAGAACCCATTCAAAAATCAACTTGGAATAAGGCCATGAAAGGAGAGCTAAAAGCTCTAGAAAAAAAATAAAACATGGGTAGTTGTTCTATTATCAAAAAATAAAAAACCCGTTGGGTGCAAATGGGTTTACAAAATTAAATATAATTGTGATGGTACCATAGAACGGTATAAGGCAAGGTTAGTGGCTAAAGGATTTACACAAACCTATGATATAGATTACAATGAAACGTTTGCACCGGTTGCAAAAATGAATACCGTTAGGGTTTTATTCTCCATTGCCATAAACAATGGATGAAACCTCTATCAAATAGACGTAAAAAATGAATTTCTTCAAGGAACACTTGAGGAAGAGGTTTATATGACCCTACCATCGGGTCATGTAAAAGAAAAAAAATGTTAATCTTGTTTGTAGATTAAACAAATCAATATATGGATTGAAGCAATCTCCACGAGCATGGTATAACAAACTTAGCTCATATTTAATTTCTTGTAATTTTAAAATTAGCAATGCCGATCATTCATCGTTTGCAAAAATTAAATGAAATAATACAACTCTTGTGTTAGTATATATAGATGACTTAATAATTACCGGAAATAATCTAGAAGAAATTAGGAAAATCAAATCCCAATTGAAAGAAAAATTTGACATTAAAGATTTAGGATATTTAAAATATTTTTTGGGAATAGAAGTAGTTTTTTCCAACAAAGGCCTATAATTTCACAAAGGAAATATACTTTAGATTTATTAAAAGAAACCAGTAAATTAGGTTGTAAACCGGCCTCTACACCAATAGATAGTAAGTATAAACTAAATATCGAAGATTGTGAACCTTTAGAAGATATGAACAAATTTCAAAGACTTGTGGAAAAATTAATTTATCTCACAGTAACCCGTCCGGATATTTCATTTTCTGTAAGTCGAGTTAGCAAATTTATGCATTCACCAAGAACACCACATTTAGAGGCCATAAACATAATTTTGAGGTATTTAAAAGGAAATCCCACAAAGGGAATATGGATGAAGAATAATGGTTCTAATGCAGTATGTGGCTATTCCGATGCAGATTGGGCCGGTAGCTTCAATAGAAAATCTACCACCGGTTTTTGCACATTTGTAGGCAGAAATTTAGTCACATGGAAAAGCAAGAAGCAAAATGTCGTGGCACGATCAAGCGCAGAAGCGGAATATCGAGCCATGGCATCTACCGCAAGTGAACTAATATGGCTCAAGTAATTGCTCAAAGACATGGGAATCAACAATGATCAACCCATAAAAATGTATTGTGACAACAACTCCGCACGTCACATTGCTCAAAATCCCGTATTTCATGAACGGACCAAATACATTGAAGTTGATTGTCATTTTATTATGGAGAAGGTCCAAGCCAAGGAAATAGAAACATCATTTGTTAGAAGTGGAGATCAACTAGCGGATGTATTTACGAAAGGATTGGATCCAAAACCATTTGAAGAAATCACAAGCAAGCTAGAATTACTCAACATCTATAATTCTAGCTTGAGAGGGAGTGTTGAGAATAATTGAAGAATAGAAATGTGATAATGTAAAATAAGAAAAAAAAAGGACTAAAGTGTAAATAGGATAATAAAATGATTGTACCGTTAGGTACCACTGTTGAGTACCAACGGTAAATTGAGATAGGCATGTATAAAAGGAAGACACCTTCAATCTTGTAAAAAACAGAAAAATAATTAAAAAATTTTCCTCATATTTGTATCTCAAAGTTCAACAATTTCCAAAATTTGTTCACTGTGTTCTGTACCGTGTTTGCCACTCGTACCAGATTGTAACCCATTACCATAGTAACTATTGACCAAAATGTCCTTGCATAGTTACAGTGAAAAAACAAATGTTCTTATTTTTATTCGTCCCATCTTCTTCTTCCCTGTGAACTCATAATATTCATGGCAAGCATCATCATTAATTGCAAAGTTCAGCTCATTCATTGCTTAAAATAAGTTATTATATTGTGTAATCTCCGTTGAAATTTAGACACATCTTTTGATGTAGTTTTCAATTTCATAGTTTAGTTTCATTTTAACAATTCAATTCTTATTTTCAACACACATTTATTTTTAAAGAGAAATCTGTAGAACAATTCTACAAAAGTATACACGGTATATCTCAATTACAAAAAGTATATTAATATCTTCATTTTATTAAATAATATTAATAACTAAAAGTATAATTTATATAGAGATGGGCTACGGTGAGTTGCGAAGTAAAACGTGTTTCTACTTCACGCTGTATTTTTATTTTGAAAGCTCAAACGACCAATTCGAACCGTTAGATGTTTAATCCATATTGAAATGTGCTTGGAGACCAAATTTTACATTTTTTTGGAATTGTTTTACTATTTATTAAGCATTTTTTAAAATTGTTGTTTTGCTGTGAACAGTAACAAACAGTAAAATTTTCTGGACCATCAGATCAGCGACTTTCAAAATTGCTTAATAAATAGTAAAAAAATTCCAAAAAATGTAAAATTTGGTCTCCAAGCACATTTCAATATGGAGAACAAGATGAACGGTTCGGATCGACGTTTTAAACTTAAAAATCACAAAATATGAGCGTGAAGTAAAATAGTCGCTTTACTTCGCAACTCATCGCAGCTCATCTCATTTATATATATATATATATATATATATATATATATATATATATATATATATATATATATATATATGTATATATATATATATATATAGGACTTTGACTACGGTGCTATGGGTAGCTAAGAGGTCTCCCGTGCTACGGCTCAATATTCGACTTTTCAAAATTCTAACGGTCGATCCAAACCGTTCATCTTGTTCTCCATATTAATATGTGTTTGGAGACCAAATTTTACATTTTTTGAAAAAATTTTACTATTTTTTTAGATTTATTGAAAATTGCTGTTTTTCAGACAAATCTGGACCATAAAAAACAGCGATATTCAATAAATCTAAAAAATAGTAAAAAAATTTCAAAAAATGTAAAATTTGGTCTCCAAACACTTATTAATATGGAGAACAAGATGAACGGTTCGGATCGACCGTTAGGATTTTGAAAAGTCGAATATTAAGCTGTAGCACGGGAGGCCTCTTAGCTACCCATAGCATATTAGCCAAATCCTATATATATAGGAGGGATCAAGTTACAACAAGTTACAACAACTATTTTTTATATTTTCAAAGTCCAAATTGTCGATCCAAACCGTTAGATATGATCTCTACAATAAAATGTGCTTGGAGACCAAATTTTACATTTTTTGAAATTTTTTTATTATTTATTAAGATGGGTACAAAAACTAATCAAATTTAGACCATTGAATTTAGTATAGGGGTGTCAATGGGTACAATACGGATAGGGAGGAAGCATTTTCATACCCATACCCTACCCTTACCCATTAAGATTTGACATTACCCTATCCTACCTTTACCTATTAAAATTATCAAGTAACGAAATGGTAGCAGGTGAATAATGAATAATACTACTATAATAATTAGTTTTATTATATTTTACAAATAGAACATCAAAAGTCATTTATTTTTCACATATGCAATAATATTACTAATAAAAAATAAAAATAAATATGCAATTAATTTCAATTAAATTGTATTTTTTTTTAAACAAGAGAATTGAAAAACAAAAATATATTTTCCGACAAATTTAATTATTTAATTAAAGAACAAGACATACAAATAAAAATAATATGTTTAATATTTTTCTTACAACAAAAACAATATACTAAATAACAAAAATACTCACTAATTATTGCTCAAAGATTATCATATTATTATATTTTATATAATTACCCTATAGAATAATGGATACAAAATAGTCTTTACCCGTATCCTTACCCGTTTAGCTAACAAAAAAAAAATCTTACCGATATCTGCTTTATCAAATACGGTACGGATCGGGTAAACGGCTAAAAGGTTATCATTGACACCCCTATTTTGTAGCATTATTTAATATATCATAACGTGATCGACAGTAGAATTACTCGGAGCACGAAATACACTCCTTACAAATCAAAGATCAAACTTTAACCTGATATGTAAAACAAACATTTAAAACCCCTCATCTCATAGATGGAAGTAGGGCAAACGAATCAAATTGAATTGAACTTACTTCAGTTTGAGTTTGAATAAGATTTGAATTGAACTGGTTTAATTTGTTTCAGAACAAACTATTTCGAATCGAAATCAATCAAATTACGAACTACAATTTTTTTTGACAACCCTAGTTATACCCGTAGTTTATGTATTAGTTTTCTTCTCGCAGAACAAAATTCATAGGGTTTCATTTTACTATTCACGAATTGGCAGTGATAGATTATGAGCCAGCTCAAGATTCTTTTATCTTTTTCGTTGCTGGATTGATTAAAATCACAGCATAAACCTAATCAAATAAAACTTATTACACTGTTAACTTGTTACGCTGCTGAAACATTTTACTATTATAAGTTATCATTATATTAACAATTTTGAGTTCTTATATAAGTTTTGTTTCTACATTATTAAGGATTGATGATTAAATTCATTAGTTACATTATTTGAGATTCGAACTTAAATATTTTGCAAATAAATTTCGAACGAATTATACCCAATTTGAGTTTGATTTGAATAAGATTCGAACCAATCAAGTTTGATTTGTTTTAGAATGAACTCATTTCCAATCATATTAATTGCGAACTTTTTTGAATTAAACTGAAATCGAATCACAAACTACGAACTTTTTGTGGAGCCCTAGATGAAAGAACCTCAGGAGTCATCAATTCATAATAGCTCGTAATTATTTGCTTATCCCAGTCACTTTTAAAAATTTCTGATCATTTCTCAACTGGCGCAGGGATTATGAGTTGAACATTGAGAGAGAGATGTAAACGATATAATTGCGACAGTGGGTTGAGAAAGGGACGGGCACCAACACAAGCAGCGCCAACTAATGCACAGAATTACTAGAAGATAGTGAGAGAGAGAGAGTGGAAGGACCGAAGGAGCACGTTCAAACAAACAACCGTTGCCCCCACCACGGCGTACTGGTTCAATTCAACCATTGCGTGTTCAATTAGGCGATCTCCTCGACAGGTATTGGCGGGGCCCGCTGTTCAGATCCTCCTTCTGACAGCGACATCATGAGCGACAGATCGTGCGAGCAGAGGGACTGAGGATGGAAATGATGGATGGATTGGTGTGTCCATTATGGGACCCACTGGAAAAGTCTGAATTTGGAACCCACAGGAGCAACCAATTTGCCACCGTCCCATGTGACACCGCTTTGTATCTCTCAAATCGCAACCTTGATGGTTGAAATATATGGATTATGGCAAATGGGTCTCAGCCGTGTCTTGTGTTTCTTCCTGTGTTGGTGACTTCATTCGTTTAACGTGTCCAATTTATGTTGCTTCATTTTGACCTATTTATTTCAAAAAACAAAACAATTTTTTTTTTCTCGCAGCATTAATATTAGAGCAACCTGCACTGTGTTAATTATTCGTTTCTTTTTTTCTAAACCATAATTAAAAAAGAAAATAACAAAACGACTTCAGTGCGGGATTTATTAAAAAACCATCAATACCGAATTGAAGAGTTTTTGGAACGTGGATAATCTTATACCTTTAAAAAATTAAAAAATAGTGGATTGATGAGGAACAATATTATGAATATATGAGTGAGGCTACAGTACAATACATAGCGTATTTTAGTCCGTACAATGAATTCATATTTTTATTTTTAAAATTTAAATAGTCGATTTAAATTATTTATTATGATTTTCATATGAAAGTATACTTGGAGATCAAAGTTTAAATTTTTTATAATATATATATATATATTTTTAGATAGGTAGAAAATCACTTCTTTTAGATGGTTTATAATCTTTAGATCAAGTGTTTTTGTACCTATTTAAATAAATAGTAAAAAAATTCTAAAATATAAAATTTGCATTCGAGTATATTTTTATATAGACATCATACTAAACAGAATGAATTGACTATTTGAATTTTTAAATTGAATATTTACATCTATGGACTAAAGTGTGCTATATACAATACATAAAAATTAAATCATTCATTATTACAAAACTTGTTAAAATAAAAACTTTTAAGTTCATCGATGAATACTTTTTATCTACGATAACAAAAAAAAACATAGGGTTTTTGGTGAATTATTTTTAAAATATATATATAAGTAATGACCGCAAATTATTTTATTATATTATTGCGCATCCAAGCATTTTAATCTATCCCTGTTGCCACCCACTAAACAATTTATCATGTCCCGTTCTTTCTATCTGCCATTAGGGTTGTAAATGAGCCAAGTTTGAGTGAGTTACTTCCAATTTGAACTCGGCTCGTTTAATAAACGATAGAGCCAACTCGAACTTAGCTCGTTAGCAACTCGAGTTGGCTCACAAATTGTTTAACCAGTGATAGTATTACGATACAAGTTCAAACATATTTTGCATAAATAACAATATAGAGATTCGGGTTTGATTATTTTGAGATTTATTATGACCAATACTATGTAACTTTATATAGTTCGAGTTATAAATGAGCGAGTTGGAGCCAACTCAAACTCAGCTTATTTATTAAACGAGTTGGCCAACTCAAGTTGTAAATGAGTGAGTTTTTTTTTTTTTTTTTAGTATAAACCTGTAGGTATGTTGTGTTAAAGAAGTCTAAAACAGTTACATTACAATAAAGTTGAAACTAAAGAAATAAATTTAAAAAGTCTGAATACCACTAAATCTCCGCCGGCTCCTATTTGTAAACAATAAGAAAAGATGGAGGGTCTCTTGGTAAGTTTCTTCTTGCTCTCTTCTGAGTTCTGACAGCTCTTTCCCTCTTCACCGGTAATACCGATCCTTCCCCTCATTTCTTCTGCTGAGTCTGATTTTTACCAGTAACGTGTCGTTCGACCCTTTACCAGTAAGCCGCACCCATCATTGGTTGAGTTGAACAAGAGAAATCGGAAAGGACAAAATTGTCAGGGTTCTCCATCAGTTACTGCATCCTTTTCGTATTAGATTAATATCGTGATAAACGCGGGATGAAATTTTGTAAGTATGATAATTGTAAATTAATTTGTAAAACCACATGCTTATAAATAAACTCTAGAAAAAAATAATAAAAATGTGTTAAAATGCATGTTTAGTTATATCTTGAAAATAGCTGTGGAGATCATATTCTTCTTTCTTAAATGCTTGGTACTAATACAATAATTATTAATTTAAATAAATAAAAGGATTAAACAATATTACAACAATACTTATTAATTATTATTCATAAAGAAACTTTTATTCGTAAACTTTTGTTATTCAATTACCGAAAAATCAATTAAAAAATAATTTAGCAAATAAATTAACACCGATAGAATTAATTTCGTCAAAAATACAAATATGCGTTTTTCAAAATTTTGTTCTCCTGAAAATTATTGTTGTTTCTCAAATATTTTGAATTCAATTTTATATAATAACAGATATTATAAATTAAATTGGAATTAAAAATAGATTAATTTAGTTCAAACAAAATTCAGAAATTAAAATTGAGAGGAGTCAAGTATGTAATCCAAAGGCCTAAGCTTGGAAGAAAGAAAAAGTAGAAAAGAGAACAGTAGTGCTTCCATTATAGGAAAAATATAATGAAGTTGAACTTGATGTTTTTTTCCCAATCAATTTGAACTAGAACAAGAAAAATATTCCAATCTCATTTCATACAAACTACCATCTGAAATGAGAATTAAATCTCAATTGACCACATATCTCATGGGAGATGTGATATTCAAACATGTCCTTAAAGGCCGTTTTCACTTGTATCGCTTATTCGCTGGTAACTTTAAAAAGTAATTATCGTGATCTAAATTAGATTAATTTTTTTTAAAAGAGAACTAAATAAAATAGTTTAAATGAAATTAGCACAGAGGTTTTGAAAATTACAAAAAACAGTTTTATTGTAGCATGCTACGGTGGAGGGAGAATGAATGAATAAATAAATGTTACGATAAATCTGTTTTTTTGTTACTTTTAAACTCATTTCATTTAAATAAAATTATTTTATTTAGTTCTGTTTTAAAAAAAAATCCTCTCAGTTATGACTCATGAGCTGTTTCTTTTATAGTATTTGAGATTCTCTGTAACTGAAAACTTGCGATTATTCATTGTTTAGTTAAATTATTAATGATTTATATCTTGAGAACTAATGTGTCGTGGAAAATATTTTTTTGCATGAAAAATAGTCTAATTTGCTGTGTAATTTATAATGACATATTTAACGGGTGCAGATTACGGGACTTAAATTTTACATTGTGATTGATACGTGAAATCGTCACTGACAGTATCTTTAAATGCATCTGCATAGACAAGAATTCGTATCCTCTGTATTAACTAAAAAAAAAAAAAAAAATCATTTGAGGTTATACATATGAACCGTCCAATTTATTTTAACATCCGTGTAAACTAGATCCACATTAAAAAGATGCTCTTTTGAGTTAATGCAGACGATGCGGACTCCACGGACAGTGTAGGATCGTCACTGATGCACCGTGATTCACGTTCATTGTTTGTTTTGATTTGAAAGACAGGTATGATCGTCTCGTTAAATATGTAGTGGTGTATATATTTACGGTATTCAAATTAATATATTTTAAACTATAGCATTTTATAATATTTGCTATATAGAAGTACGTTGTTAAATAATAACTGGCTCAGTTTTGTAATTTTTTTGATTTTGAATTACGCTTTGCAGAGTCCAACCCGAGTATGATAAATGGTACGAGAGCATTGGACTTTGAACAAACAGTCGCGGTTGATAATGTGACTAACGAAAAAATAGCGTGAACCCTCGGTACCTCCGCTTCTTTCTTGGAGATATCGCTGCCTCCACAGCTACAGTTTTGAGAGTCGAAGAAGAAGTCAGTAGCTCCGTCCTCCTTTCTCTCATCCGTCTCGGCTCACTCCGTTTCAATCAATCTGAGTAACACTTTTATTTAATGGATCTTGTCATCGTTTCAGGTCACTACTCTCTCGTCTCAACTTACCGGATTTGAATGGGAGGCTGTAAATTTGTCTACTATCTATATATATAAATAAGATGCGTATTTTTATGGTTGTTGTTGATGACGGGATTGTAAAGAGTTGTCTCCTTCCTCCTCATTTTTTTTTTATTATTATTCTTTTTCTTTCTCTTCTTCTTCCATCTCTTCGAGTGGTGACTGTCTTAGGCTGATTGATTCAGTTCCCAGTTTAATTTGATTCAGTGCCTTCTCGACTGAGTGGTGATTGTCTCAGTCCAATTGGATTCAGTGCCATTTTTTTCCTCCTCTCAAAGCGGTGACTGTTTCAATCCGGTTTGATTCAGTGCCTCTTAATTACGCATTCCTCTGAGTGGCGGCGTCGATTTTGGAAAGAAGACAATGTTTCATCCTCAAGGAAGGGCTCAATACGGCATACTTCGCTAACTATGCAACTCAAAAATTACTGATGTGTCTACATTCTCAAAAAAAAAAATAGGAATGCCCGTCTACTTGCTAATCGAACACAAATAGACTAATTCGCATTCTTTGGCTTCACATATCTGTTATTTTCTAACATAGCAAAATTAGATGATTTTACAGATAGTGTAATGTATAGGTTTTCGTACTTTCTATTTTAATAAAAAAAAAAACATGTATAATAACTATCTTGTATATCGTTGGATCCGAAATTTTTAAATATACCATTCTTTGAAAATAAATAAACCAAAACGCCATGGATTGGTGGAAATTTTAAAAATAACATGGCTGCTTGCGTACAAAGCGGGCACTTAGGAGTGGGCCGATTCCCTCCGAAGCGGTTCATTTTTTGGGCCGCATCTACGCACATCGGGCTGGCCGCTTTGGGGGGTAGCGGTCACGCCTCATCGCGCCACAGCGGCCATGGTAACGTATATATACCCCACAATCTCATTTTTTTGTATCATATCCTCATTCCTCATTCCATCCCTTCAAATCAGCTAATTTTCATCTTCTTTCTAAATTTAAATTTTAGTTTAAAGTAGGAGTAGGAATAAGAGTAGGAGTAGGAGTAGGAGTAGGAGTAGGAATAAGAGTAGGAGTAGGAGTAGGAGTAATGTAAATATTTAGGGTTTAGGATCAGGTAATTATGAAATTGTACCAAAATTAACTATTGACCAAAATAATTATGAAATGGTATGAAAATTGATTATTGATCAAAATAATTGTAAAATTGTATCAAAATTGATTATTTGACCAAAATAATTATCGTATTGTACCAAAATTATGAAAATTAGTTATTGACCAAAATAATTAATACCCAAACTATAATTCTTTTTTGAAATTTAATTTGAAATCCTAATAAGACCAAAATAAATACAGCATGGCATCTATGGGATCTGGACCGTCTTCTAGTAGGGATGTACCTTCTTCCAGTAGAGGTGCACCAGTACCCACTCCATATGAGATGTCACAGTATGTCGATGCGGCATTGACATCTGTGGTCCCCGGCATCCGGCACCGCACTGATCAGGTATCAGACTTTCTCTGGTACCCGAATGCGGAGCACCGTATCTTGGAGGCTGCCACTGGAGTAAGTTTTATATTATTAATAAAATTATAATTTTATTTCAAATTTTATTTCAAATTTTATTAATAATTTTTTTTTAATTTAGGGACTAGATACAGTTACAGTACGCCACAACAAAATGTGGTTCAAGTACCAGAAGGCCTATGCAGGGACGTTGCGTGCCATGGGATTGTACCAGCTATCCCAGATGGCCGAGGAGATTGCCGATCCGGGATTGTGCTCTGGGCTCATTGAGCGATGGCGTCCCGAGACCCACTCATTTCATCTCCCCCACGCTGAGATGACAGTCACCCTACAGGATGTCAGTTGTCTATGGGGCATGACCATTGTCGGGGAGCCTGTGACGGGCGTCGAGTATGGAGATTTCAGATCCTTGTGCGAGGACCTGCTGGGGATACCGCACGCTGCTTTGCAGAAAGAGAAGAAGAGAGGCTCCAAGAAACAGATCTCCCCAGGTATCATCAGCTTGGCAAAGCTGAGAACCGCCTTCAAGGAGTTTCCAGCTGCTAGTAGTCGTCCCCCTCAGGTATGTAAATTTTATCTTATTTACTTATACAAAATTTTAGTTTTCTTCTAAATAATATTTTAATTAAAATAAATAACAGGCCACCATTGATCAGCACTTGCGTGCATACATTTTGGAGATGATCACAGTCAAATTGTTCCCTGATTCACACGGAGATCAGGTACGGCTGTGCTATCTCCCATTGCTGGCTGATTTGCCCAATGCGAGCAAGTACAATTGGGGGGCTGCGACTCTCGCATGCTTGTATAGGTGTGTGACTTGAAATTATTGTTTACAAATTTCAATATGAAAAATATCATCACTACACCGGTTGTTGACACTAACATTGTACAGGGGTCTTAATCAAGCATGTCTGAAGAAGAACAAGACATTTATTGGACCATGCATGTTGTTGCAGCATTGGTCCTGGGCGCATCTGATTGTTGGCCGTCCGACAATCACTTGCAAGACAGATGTGCCAGATTGGGGCAGACCCGAGCCAGACACATGCCCTGCATATGCGCATATGTGGAGCTATCCGAAGACCTATATCGGGGCAGGTCATGGCGGGACTCTCGGCATCAATCACTGGAGACAGGAGATCGAGCATCTCAGGGATGATCCAGAGTATGTTACATGGCAGCCCTACAGAGAATATGTAAGTTCTTATTTTATTTAAAATTTGATCTAAATAAATTTGTAAATCTTGGCACATCTGATTGATGTAAGTGTTAAAATCTATGAATTCAGCTCGAGGTAAACGGGGTACATCAGACCTATCTTGAGATGCTGCCCGAGAGATGTCGGCAGCAGGAGCGTTACTGGCGTGCAGAGGTGCCCCTCATATGTTTTCAGGTACCGTATTTGAATTTATTTTACAAATTTTAGCTATGACAACATTTATTAAAAAACCTACTAAATTCAGATTATCGAGCATCATTACCCTGGTCGGGTCATGAGACAGTTTGGATTGAGGCAGACAGCTCCTCCCCCAGAGCCGATCAGTGAGGATATTTGGCGTCAGCTTCATTTGGCCAGAGACATCTCTCCGGGCAAAGACTGGGCGTATTGGTACAGATCATACGTACAGCTGGCATCCGCTATCGACCCACCTATAGCTGATGAGCACTGTCACATGGATGTACCGCCAGTGTAAGAATCTCTCTTTTTAATCTCTATGGTTAATGGATGATACATCGCATTGATGAATTTTTTTCAAAAAAATACAGGCCTTATAGGGATTGGTATCAGGAGTGTGGCGCGTACACGGTGTACTTAGAGGGGTGTATCACCGACAACCCTCACGAGCGTGCACCGAGGCCGAGGGATCGGCGAGGACGAGTTCATGGTATCATTCCAGCCGACGCACCGTTTGCATCTACGGTATGTTTACTTTAAAAAACTTGTAATATTTACATCTGTACAACATTTATATATTGTACTTACTTATAATTTTGCAGGCTTTATATCTGGTGAAGAGCTGTGTCATAGCGGCGACAATGGCCACAGTGCGAGGCTGGAAGAGACTCGGAAAGGCTATTCTAAAGCACAATGTACCTGCCGTCTGCCAATGTGGGTATAAGACGCGCCTAGACTCTCTCCTGAGATGTGCAGGATTGCCTGGATGTGATCAGATTGATGACATATCGGATGAGCCTGATATATACGTCCGATACGGTGGTGACGAGGCATTGTGGGCTTCAGTCCAGGATGCTCAGACTGTCGGTCAGGCGTTCGATAGAGGACAAGAGACGCTTAGGAGGCGCACTGCAGAGCAGGCTGTCCCTACTCAGGAGCAGGCCGTCCTTACTCAGGAGCAGATCCCTACTCAGTTTTTCTCTACGCAGGTAAGTTATTTTTTTAATATATACAACTTGTGCATTTTTTTAAAAATGATGCATAACTTGTTTGTAAATTTGTAGGAGGAGGGACTCGGCTTCAATATCGACCCAAACCCTGATGGTTTGTATTCTCCGGGTTATGATCCGACCCAGTCGATTCCTCCTGCATATCTACCAGGGTTCACTATGCCGCACCCCTTTCCACACTTTCCTGGCAGCTCACAGCCTACGCAGTATCCTCCCATTCCAGACTTTGTTGGCATCTCCATGGATGATCCTATCGTGAGAGCTGCCTACGGTATGTTACCGACTCAGGAGTCTGGTCACACAGTTGCATTTGGTCCTGCAATCCAGCAGTCAGCTGAGATTGAGGAGGTCGAGGCCGTTGAGTCAGATGATTCTCTCGACCACACGCCACTCGCAGTGCGGATTAAGGGTTTGAGGACTAGGAAGGCGAGGCGCCCATTCACTCCTTCTGACTTTTAGGTTGCTGTTTGTTTTTTGTTTTTTTTTTACTCTAGTGTTGTCATATACTGTGATTTGTTATATCAGGATGGTTATCTTTCTTTTATGTTGTTATTTATTGTACTATTTTTCTTTTATCTTTCATCATTTTTCGTCACAGTAAATCCGAACATAACGATTTGTAAAACAAACAATAAAACAACACATAAATCACAAATAAATCAAAACAAACAATAATAGTGTATGAGTTCCTAAATAAGTGTATTGTACAATAAACTATTGACTTCCTAAATAAGTGTCTGCATGTTAATACAATAAACGAGTAAACAAACAATAAATCACAAATCTACCGAGCGTCGGATAAAAATACATTGCTTGCCTCTTTCTCAACCTGAAAATTTAATAACAAAAATGTATTGTTACTCCTCTTTCTCAACCTGAAAATTGAATAACAAAAATGTATGAGTTAACTACCTCGTGCATCTCGAGCAGCTCTGTTTTGTTGTTCTTGTGTATCCCGGCGAGTCTGATGTTCTCTCCTTCTATTATGAAGTAAATCAAGCCACATCGGAATCCTATTAACTCGCCTTCGACCCAAGGTAATATTTTTGTCATTTGGAACAAGGATTGGGCCTTCATTTTCCGGCCAATCAGACTGATTATCATACACATGCCATTCACCCCGCCATGTGTTGATAAGTGTCTGTATGTGGTAGTAGTAATGTACAAACCTTCCAGGGTCAATGCCTCGGAGACGGCACACTGCCAGAACATGAGAACACGGTATTCTATTTAATTGTGGCTTCTGGCATGTGCATGTAACCGTGTTCTCATCCATGATTACTACCGTGTATTTATAATTCGCTTTGGTAAACCGGCCAGAAGCGTCTTTCATGTATGCATTAACTTTCTCTTGTGTGGATGTTATCTCAAACTCGTTCCAGTTGCCAAATCCACCGAGCGTCGTCATAGATTGTGACCTTCCACACCGTTTGTTAATCAACTACGAAAAATAGAAGAATTTAATAAAAATTACAAAAATAAAATAATTCAATGAAAATAGCATACCTCGTGCACACGGCATGAGAACTGTTGACCCTGGCTTGCTTCAAATTGCGCTTTTGCCCTCCTTTGAGCAAACCATTGTTGACATTTGTAAAACGTGTCCTCAATTATTGCTGCTACCGGCAACCTACGAGAAGATCTAAAAACATTATTGAGCGACTCGGACCCGTTCGTTGTCATAATTCCCCAGCGGAAACCCCCATCCAACGCCTGGAATATCTTCCATGGTTTAGGACATTCGTTCTCATCTTGATCTAGATACTTACCCACACCGTCCAACCAATTCAGAGCCCGATCACATACATCTCCCATTGCTTGCATTCCTTGCTCATATCTCCTCATCTTTCTCTTCGCCACACATATCCTGAAGTACTTGATTGCTTCTTCATTGCAATGATTTTTTTTCATATTTTCTGCTATGTGAGTAGCACAAAGACGGTGAACGCACTCATCCTCATCTTTCCCATTCCATCCCAGATCATCCTGTCGAAACACCTTTTTTATGCCCTTACCTCTATCAGTGATGACACACACAAACCTGGAGCGAATTACATTGCGCCTCAACCATTGCATGAACCATGCGCAATCTTCAAAATTCTCTGTATCTACCAATGAAAAAGCCAACGGGAGGAGCTGATTTTCTGCATCGTACCCGGTTGCAATCAACATTTTACCTTTGTACCGGCCTGCTAAGAAACAGGCATCGACAGTGATGACAGGTCTCAGGTGTTGGAAAGCCTCTACACATGGTCCAAATGCCCAAGCCGCCCTATTAAAGTACCTGTAAGGTCCAGGCTCACCAGTTGGATATGAGGTAACATCAAACAATGTACCTGGATTTTTTCGCTTAATTGCCTCCAATAAGGGGACTATAAGCGCATATGACCCCTCCCAACTACCAAATTGGCGGGCAATTGCCAACTCCCTTCCACGCCACAATTTATTGTATGCTGGTACCTGACCGTTGTACGTTTGTGCACAAGCTATTCTGACAGAAGTGATACTTAAATCTACGTCATTTCTCATGTGTGCCGAGATGCAATCGGCAACCATAGCAGCGGTCAACTGTGCATGATCTATTCTTGTGGCATCCGCATGACAAACATGTTTTGTTGGGCACTTGGATACTTTCCATTGTGTACCAAAACCAGTGACCCTTGCATTAATGTACCAACCACATCTGGGGTCCTTGCACTTGAACCTAATCCGTTGTTTGTCACTGTGCGTATTCTTAATCTCTTTATTACAAAGAATGTGAAACTTGTAAATTGCAGCTTTCATTTCCTCCTTTGAATCATAGGTTTGTCCCTCTGACAATTCATTTTCAAACTCTGCATGTCTACCAAATAACCCCACATTTGCTTCCTGAAAACCTGACAGGTCATTGAAAGCTGCAATCGGGTGCTCAACCCCGCGACCCATTATCCGAAACCCTTTATCAACCTTGAATTTTTTTGTCTGCCCGAGCACAGGCCTCGTATCTGCTGTGTCACTCTGATCGCTCATGCAATCAGGATCAACATCCCCCCAATTTTCCTCTGCCTCTTGTATTTCCGGATCCACCGTCTCCTCAGTTTCCTCCGGATCACAAGGCTGGGCTCGGGATCGATGGGAGTGCTGACTATTAGACGGTCGGTTCCTCTGAACTGGGGCTTGACTACTCTCAGGCATGTCAATCGGCAAAGGGATTCGGGACCGACGGGAGGGCCGACTAGTAGACCGTCGGCCCTCCTGAACTGGGGCATTACTACATTCAGGCATGTCAATCTGGAAAGGGGGTTGGAACACTGGACTTGAGGAGGTTGACGCATTAGCCCGACTAGCACCCCGGATTAACCTTGCAAGGGGGTTAGGACGCTGGACTCGGTTAATCTCCACAAAGAGTTCAATTATCTTGTATCCACCCCCAGAAAAACTAATTGTCTGGTTGTACAGTACCTGCCAGACTCCATCATTCTGAACAGGAAAAAGTTGGAACCAAGTTTGGCCTGAACCAGTGGGCATGCTAATTTTGGCTTGAATATCAAGGTCATATCGATCCTGATTCAATCCGAGGTCCTGAGAAATAATCGATTTCAGAATCAACAAATCAGTACCAGAGATTACCGGTATCACAGAAACGGGCCCGATACTGTAATAAACCCCATTAGGGCCTGTTAAAATCTCACCACCAGTGTAAATAGATACCATAACAGCCATTTGGTATGAGTATAAGAAAACCTAAAATAAAAAATTAATTAAATTAATTATAAATACTAAATTTTTTTTTTAAAAGAAAGAAAATAAAATACTTACAGCTGAAAAGAATGGTTTGGTGTACGTCAAATGAATTTCTCTCTCTGCTTCTTTGCTATATAAAATAAACTGGCGTGTGACCTCTATGGGCGGAAGCGGCAGTAGTGGCCGCTGTGGCGCGATGAGGCGTGACCGCTACCCCCCAAAGCGGCCAGCCCGATGTGCGTAGATGCGGCCCAAAAAATGAACCGCTTCGGAGGGAATCGGCCCACTCCTAAGTGCCCGCTTTGTACGCAAGCGGCCATGTTATTTTTAAAATTTCCACCAATCCATGGCGTTTTTGTTTATTTATTTTCAAAGAATGGTATATTTAAAAATTTCGGTCGTTGGATCAATGAAATCACCTACGAGCTTCCGACCAAAAAAAAACCATTGAACTTTTGTTCAACCATGTTTACCGTTGATGCCGTTAAATTTGTTCTCAATATTTTAATTGATTTTTGTTTCAGTAAATTCAATTTGATCCGATGTGATTGTATCGAAATTTTTATTTCTACTATAATAAAAAAAATAAACCAAAACACTTGTTTGATCAAAATTTGATAAATATTCACATTACAGGGGCATTTAGCGGCATCAAAGACTGGAATCTGTCAAAAGCCTTTGTCGCTCCCGCCTGGGGTTCGCAAAATGGTTATGTGACCCCAACTTCGTCTTCTTTTTACAGAAAAATTAGAAATCAAATTCTAAAACAGTTGACCGCCAAACGTCAAATTGTAAAACCTTGCTGGCACAGAAACCATAGTGTTTTTTGCTTTTAGTTAATAAATTTTCTATAAAAAAAATACCTCAGAATTATTTTGCGGATCTCAGGCTAGACCTTATGCTTTGGGAATTCACATGCTCTCCAATACTTGATAAGGGAATCTTTTACAATTACTAGATCTGAACTGTACTTTTTAACTTGACACGAATCTCAAATCCAAAAATGAGGCCCCCTACAGTGACCCGAATCTCAAGCCGGTTGAGATTTAATCTCAAACCGTAAAGTAAGTGATCCTCTGCAATAATGATGCAATACATGAGAGGATACGGGTTCACGCTTTGGAGCCTTCAGGCTGCTGGGTATTTATCGAATTTCCAGAATTCTAGAGTGATTTGTTTTTTTTATACTATAAATAAAATTTTCGGGTGATTGTATTTCGTTAACTCATCAGAAAATTTGTTCCTTGTATTGTTGATATCTTTGAATTTATTATTTCAATTTGGGTTGGTTTTCTTTTTACCGATTAGTCTAAGTTTGTTCATTATTTATTAAGTTGTCCTTTACTAACAATTGCTGCGAAGTTGTTAACCGTTAATTATAAAGTCAAATTTGTTAAGCAAATATTATATTCCTTTATGATAGATTTTTTTTTCAAAAACCAGAATAATTAGTTACAAAAATAAATTTAGAAAATTAGTTTCATACAGTATTTTAATTAAAAAATTACAACAAACTATCTGAATTACCTTTAAAAAAATTATATATTTTGTATAATTCAGTTGAAGCATAAATATTTTTTTTCCATAGTCTAATTATTTTAAAATAATTGCACATTATTTTTGTTTTGTTGTCCAAACTGTAGTTGTTCTCTAAGCTAATTACTTGTGTCCGGTTAGAGCATCTACAATACCAATTGTTTTTCGGTTTGTAATCTGTGCTAGCATTTTTTTTTTTAATTTCTGAGTTGTGGGAAGTTTTCTAATTTAGCAAGTTTTCTTATAAAGAAAATGTTTGCTAAAACCACTCTGGCAAAACAACTACTCTGACTGGTTTTTAAAACCACTATGGCCAGAAACCACTCTCTCTCGTTGTTGAGTTAAAAAATAAATAAAAAGTAATTGCTGAGATAGAGGGGTTAAGAAATTAAAATTAACTTTAATTTTTATTGTGTGGTTGGCAACGGTAGTTAATTTGTAATGAATTTCTGGGTTGACGATGCTCTTAGGTGAGCGGCAAGTCCACGTCATATGATGAGAAATACATCAGATGCATGCATTGAATTGGGATGAATCAGGTAGAAACAGACATGCTTCATCCCTGTCAGTAATCCCTTCCGCTGAGGGAAATAAACCACCGATACTAGCGACGTCGATCTGCGCTTCACCTAACATACATAAACAAACATTTATGAGAATTGGATGCATTGGCATTTGACACCTAGACAGTAGTACTGGCATAACAAATAGTACTGTTTCTGGGGGAATATTATCTATTGCGCTTGCGCACTCGTTGAAAATCGAGATTCAATCCAATTTAATTAGTACTTGTGCCGGTGGATGACGGTGAAATGTGAGCTGCGCAGTAAAACAAATCCTTCTCTCACCGACACAGTTGTTTAATTAACATATATTTGTTGCATGACAACCTATACAAAGGTTAGTCGGTTGTCTTGGATTGGACCAAGGAAATACATGAATAGTTCCAATCAAGCATGTTTATCATCTTATTTGTTTTAAAATTTGTGCGGATTAGATCCGTATTAATATTAAAGGATCTCTATGTTATAGATAGAAGTTAAATTGGCTCTGTTTGAAATAAGATAGTTGAGATTTATTGACTCAAAATATTTTCTTTTGAGTTAATGCAGAGGATACACATCCGGATGTTTATTGAGTCCGGTCAAATTGTTTATAAACAAACTGAATCGGTTCAGATTAAAAAGTTTTTTTTTTTCATTTAAATGGATTAGTTTAGTTTATTTTTTAAAATTGGTTTAATTGTTCAGTTAGGTATAATTTAAAAACTTTTAAAACCGATTAGACTAGATCAATTGAAATTTTGAAAGTTGTCTCCCGTCCGAACTTAATATTTAAAAAATTCGAAAATGACTACGTAGTGAATATTGACTTGGTTTGGTCAGACCAAATCAAACAAAGTTTCTAAATTCATCTTAAAAAAATATTTATTGGTATGGATAATTTTTTATTTCAATTTAATTAATAAATCGAAACTTAGATAAGTTTGTTATGTTTAATTTTAATTTGATTGATAAATATATTTTAGTCGATTCTGTTGTAATTTTAAAATCGAATAAAACTCTACCTTGTCTATTTTATTTTAGTTTTAACCGAACCGAATTTATGACACTTAATTGGATTTTTTTTTATAAAATTAGTGATGTATAGCCAATTAATGATTGTTGTTATTTTTTTTTTTTTAAATTCTGGTAGCGACTACTAGGTGTACAAATAAAAATAGATGTGTTTACAACTTTAGAAATCTAAAATTAAACTTTCTTTCTCTCAAAATTTTTTAACTGAACCTCTACAACATTTCAACCACATTGAATTCTCCTTCTTGATATCCCGCACCAACAATTATTATTGTTATTACTTGAATCAATTAGAATGTTGCATAATTTTATTTTGGATGAAAATAAAAATCAAATCTCTCAGTTAATTTCAAAAGTTTATAATTGAATTTTAAGTTTACGAAGTTTCGGAAGACATTATCTTAATATGCATGAAAAGTACTTTAAAATTGGATTCTTGAGCAGTATTCTGGTCGTCGATTATCAAGTGACATGAAATTCATGCATGCATGATTATCGACTCAAATTGGCATTAACGTGTCGCGTGTGTAGTGTGCATGCCACGTTGTCATTTCATGTACTGATAATTAATATCAAGCAATTAATAGTTGTTCGTCTTGTTTAATTTGTAGTTGTAAATTATAAAAAAATACATCAGATATATACAAATCTTTTTTTTTTTTGTAATTTTGAAAAAACAGCGACATATTGATAACATCAACGTGCCCAGTTTATATATAGTTTATGAATTCGTATCCCCTCAGGTTACATGACTGAGTAGAATTGAATCGGACGGTCCAAAATTAAATTTTTTAACTTAGCACGAATCTCAAAGCGTAAATAATGCTGCCTCCTACTACTATCTCGATTACCCACCGGCTGAAATTAATTAAATTTGGGCCATCCATTGCAATTGTGTTGAGTCGAGTACTTAGGAGGATACGGACTGGAATCGTATCCTCTGCGGAGCTGTGCAGAGCTTTTAATTTGGTCTATTTATTTTGAATCGAGGGGACCAGATCAGATTTTGCCCGAATTGAAAAAATTCTCAAAATTTGCCCTGCCCGCTCGATTCAAAACGAACAGACCAAATTAAAAAATCTGCAGATACGCTTCCTTCGTATCCCTAGTTTATGTCTAAGAGGCTTGGACGATTCTGTTTCGAGTCAGAACTTAATCTATCTCCACAATTAATTACTTTCTCGATCAATATTTTCTAAAAATTATAATTAACGACCGTTGTTAAGAGTTTTTTTTTTTTTTTTAAAAAAAAAGACAAATCAATTACGTTTCTGTATTTGATATGTTGTCGGTTCTAAAATTTTATTATTTTTAGACTCTAATTAGACAAACCCGGTTATTTTAGAATATTTAAAACATACACAACGGAAAGGCAAAATTCGACCGCCCCTATTTTAATTAACACATGAAGACTACACCGAATTTTGTCAATTATACCACTTATTATTCCTCATTTGTTATTCCAACCTGGAACGGATAACAATGGTCTATCTCAAACTATTGGACAAACAGTCCCGTAGAATTTCATGTGTATTATATAGACTCTGAATGATGAATATAGGATTATGTTTCATGTGTATCAGAAATTAATCATGTCTAATTGTAAGCTGAATATTTTATCAAATATATGCCTAAAGCCAAGTTCACTACAAGAAAAAAAAAAAAAAAAAACAGATGTTTTCAAAGAAAACTTATTTTATAACACAATTATTACATTCTGCTGGTTGTTATAGGACCTCCAGATTATCACCTTTTAGGAATCAAACGGTTCAAAAAGGGCAACATCCCACCAGTTCCCGTATTAACTGGAGAGGATCTAGCCGAACCGCATGGGCCATACTCTCCGTCAAACAGGTCGCACTCTCCAGTCCATACGTGTCAGTGGGGCACACGAGACGTAGTCCCTATCAGCCGTAATCATATTCGTAGCTACGATTTTGTTTAAAATAACTTCCTGGACATGGTGTACGATGGACCGTCCGTGAGAATTACGGGGACTGGACAGCCGGTGGCCGACAAACCGTACACAGAGGGATGGGCCCAACGACAGTGGCATAGGAGATACGGCTAGTCGACGAGTAGGCTACGTGTCGCCATCTCAGACCCTGGCAACGGACGTACGGCAGAGTTAACAATTGGTCAATTGCCTCCGTCCTCTCCTCTAATCATTGTCACTATGAACTATAAATAAAACCTTGTAAAATAAAATAATTATGTGGCTACAACGACACCTCATATGGTTGTATGAAAGGCTTCGGTTACGGTTATGAATCCGAATCCTCTGTTCGGGTGCAGGAATTTTGTGGCTCCTCAGCTGTTGCGTATGAAACCAATCACTGTTAAAAGATCTGTACTTTTAATTTTTTAACTGAGGGTCCACTTCAAATTTACACGTAATAACTTTCGGAGCAAGAATTTTTTTGTCCCCATGGAACAGATGATTCGATTTCTACGGTTATAATGTCATATTCCTTCTTGGCTCGACGGAAAACTAAAGTGAGAGATGTCAGAAGATGAGATGCACTTTTGTTTTGCTCATGAACATTATAACACAGTCAGAGACGGATTCAATATTTTCATTACAAGAGGATAAAAATATATCGAATCGAATTAAATAGCTAATTAGATTTAAACTCATTAATTATTTGAATACTCAATAAAAAAAAATAATGCTTTGATTTATATTTTTAATGTTCTTTAACATATAATTCTAATTACTAATCATAATTCAAAATTTTATTTTTTTATTTTAACACTAAATTTAACCTAAATTACCAATCAAACATTCAGATGGAGACAAAAAAATTTCCGAGAGTAGGGGAGAGGGGACAAAATCAATCAGTGCTGATAAATCACCACTAAAACTCAAAATCCAGAAGGAGCGACCGCCCCTTTATTACATGCTAGGTCCGCCCTTGAATACAATAAAATTTAGTTAAAAACAGAAAAATCAGAACAACTTATATGTACATACAAGTTTAAGTTAATTCATTGATTAATTTTATAATTTTTCAACACAATCACCATAAGTATAACATTTAATTAATTACAATCTGATATTTAGTAGGTGATCTGTAATTTTAAACACGGCACCCCCCAAAAAGATTACATATTTTTAGCGACAGACCCAAAAAAGATTACAATCTTATTTTGAATTTTAGTAGTGAAATGTCAATTGCATTAATTACTAATACTTAGAAAGTTGCAAGTCAAAACTCTAATTTATGAAAGTATTTTGCAAAATGAATCTTCCGACTTAATACCCGAAAGAGAAATCAAATATGTTTTGTGCAAGTATAAACACAAATATTCAACATGTAACAGGAGGGAGTGCGTATCCTCTGAGATATCTCAACTTTTGCATGACTGACGTGTCCGGTGCCTATTCGGGGGTGATGTAGGGGTCAGTGTCATGTATGCTTTGAGATTCGTGCATAACGTCTTTAAACGGTTAGGATTTTCCATAAAGTCATATAAAGTTTGAGATATCTCAGAGGATACGAATTCAACAAGAGGTGGGAGGGGAGCGTATTCTCTGCGGAGTTTTTCCGTGCGGAGCTTTTAATTTGTCTGTTCATTTCGAGTCGGACGGACCAGATCAGATTTTGCCCAAATTTAAAAAAAAATCAAAATTTGTGGAACTTTTAATCTAGTCCGTCCAATCTGAAAAGAACGGACCAGATTAAAAACTCTGCACGAAAAAACTCCACAGAGGATATCATTTGGAGGTGGGAGCTAGGGGCTTTGTTCGAATGAAGAAAACTCGAAACAACTTATACGTACATAGAAGATTAAGTTAATTGATTAATTTGATAATTTTTCAACATAATCACCATGAGTATAGCATTTAATTAATTACAATCTGATATTTAGCAGGTGATCTGTAATTTTAAATACGGTACCCCATAAATGATTACTTATCTTGGTACATCTTGTTATTCATCAATAAATTGAATATGTTCGATGGTACATCATAATTAATTATTCATCCGACGATATTACCACAGCATCTGTGAAATGTAAAGCAAGAAAATATTACTACCTTCGGTTTTCATTCTGTACATTAATTTATCATCCGATTTCGCAAAATTTGTATCTCTTCCTATTTAATAAAATTTCTCAATTATATAACTCATTTCTTAATTTTTTTGAATGAGTTTTAAAAATTCATAATTAATATTTAAGGTACATGTTTAAACAGATATATATGTAAACACCAATTTGTGCAAATGTAAGTGTGAAATTCTGTCTTTATATATACCAAAAAGAGTGAGTCTATGGTACTATGCATATTACGATTTGGCACCATGCTACGGCTCTATATTCGAGTTTTCAAATCCTAACGGTCGATCTGAACCGTTCATCTTGTTCTCTATATTAATATGTGTTTGGAGACCAAATTTTATATTTTTTCAAATTGTGTTACTATTTCTTTAGATTTATTGAAAATTACTGTTTTTGGATGGTCCAGAATTTTCAGATCAAGTGATTTTCTAAATATCTAAAAAAGTAGCAAAAAAATTTCAAAAAATGTAAAATTTGGTCTCCAAACACATATTAATATGGAGAACAAGATGAACGATTCAGATCGACCGTTAGAATTTGCAAACTTAAATATAGAACCGTAGCATAGTAATAACCCATGATATGCATAGTACCATAGACTCACTCTACCAGAAATATGAAATGTCAATCGCAATTAATAATAGTTAGAAAGTTGCAAGTCAAAATTCTAATTTATGAAAGTTCCAGTCTAACATCAATAATTGTCAATTTATATGTAAGGGTGCGTTAGCAATGATACTGATGTGAGGACAATATATGAACAAGTATCCTCTCCATTAGTGTAAAAGATTTCCTCGACCTTCCCTTTACGGTTTAAGATTAACTCTCAGTTGTTTTGGAAGGAAGGTTTAAGTTAACGAAATCTATTTATCCCATAATACGGCCGTATTGTATTTGATAAAGCATATATAAATAAAAAAAAAAATTCGTTAACTTAACATGTACGAATATATACAAAAAATATATTTAATACATATCATCTTATAGGATAATTGATAGAATTAAATTATTTGTAATTTATATTTTAGAGCAGGATTCAAATGTCTCAATTGTGCCTTACGTTATTATCTTTGTTTTCAAAGTCCACATAGTCGTTCTGAAACCTTTTACTATTTTTTTAGATACGTACAAAATAACTATTTGTTGAAAGTACGTTTATGAATTATTAAAAAACAATAATTTTGTACATATCTAAAAACTAATTAAATATTTCAAAAAATATAAAATTTTGTCTCAAAGAATATTTTAACATAGAGATTATGTTGACCGATCTGGATCGACTGTTTGGACTTAGAAAAAAAAACAGAAATAAGAATGCAAGGCACGATTGAGACATGGAAAACATAAAGCATTTGAGTCCTACTTTGTTTTTTATTTGTATTCATAACTTTATAAATTTTATTATTGATTAGATTAATTTATATGTTGTATAATTTGTATTTAGTAATTCATTATAATTGGTTGGTTTATCTAACAGTTTTATATAATTTTAATTAGTAATTTATGACAAAATTTATTTATGCATTATTTTAGATCTTTTTTATTTAAATAATAATTTATATATTTTAAATGATGAGATAACTATTATAATTTGTATATTTTTGGCTATATTTTTTCATAAATATAAACTATTAATTTTTTCGATAAGTATTCATTATTTGTTTGGCAATTCGTTTTTTTTTAATGAGTAAAGATGTATAAGTAAGACTAATACTCAGTGTTCTAAATAGCGCACTATAGCGTTTTTCTCCCATAAAAGCTATGGCGCTATGTCCAAATAACGCGTTATTTCGCGCTATAGCGCCGCTATTCAAGTATAGAGCAATTTTTTTAACTCAGCCGCTATAACGCGATAAATGCTATTTAAATCATTGCTAATACTTAATGTGTAATTAACTAATTATAGGTACGTAGAAGAGTAATTTTGTACGGATATAAATATTAAAAAAATATACTTCCCTCGTAAGTCCTATTCGTACTGTGTCCATTGACATCTCTAAATAAAAATAACAAGCATATTTTCTTGTCTTCACGTTGCTCGTTAAGAATTGAAAAAAAAATAAAAATAAATAGGTGCTACCCTTGAACAGAGTGTAAACATCAGATATCCTGATTGTTGTCCACTTTTATCTAGCCATTATCATAAAATAGTATCAAAAATGAATTATTGATCGTATAATATACGGCCAGCCCGAACATTGATTTTGCTCCCAATTCATGGATATTTGTTATAGAGGGGTACGTAAGTCTATTCATATGACCCAAGGCTATATTAGTAACTTCCCCTCATAGACTCACAGAAGATATTTACTTCAATTCAACGTAGGCAGGAAGCCCAGCTGAAGCATTTCAGATTTCAGAGGCAATAGAGAAAGAGGAAAGAAACCCAGCATGCATTGTCTAACTGCTAACCCATTCATATCAAAATCCCTAATCAGTTCCTCTTAATCTTGGGTCTCACCTCTTGGCAAGCCTCATACAAATTAATCTTCACAGCTCTTTCTAGAAGAACCTAATCTCCGGTAATGCAAAGTCTTCACACTGCCGAAAGCATCACTGGAAGCGGTGTTGATGTCATTGGTGGCAGCAGTCCCGGCATTATATTCACCACAGTCGATCATACCCGTAGCCCACGAGGTTACATGTCATCGGCATCGCCTCCCACTCAGCCACCTGTAAGGTGTCCGCGATGCGACTCGACCAACACAAAATTTTGTTACTACAACAACTATAACCTCTCTCAGCCTCGTCACTTCTGCAAAGCGTGTCGCCGGTACTGGACCAAAGGCGGTGTTTTACGTAACGTACCAGTCGGAGGCGGTTGCCGAAAAAGCAAGCGATCCTCCAGTACTTCTAAATCCTCAAAATCTACCTCGGCCAAATATTGCAAGCGTACCGCTGCTGCTGCTGCTCGGTCTACTAGTGATACGTCAACTGTCACCTCTGTTGATCCCAATTCAAACACTGATCATGGCAATGGCATGATTTTTTCTGAGACATGCGGTGCAGAGCTTCCAAGCCAGCTAATTGCACCAAACATAGGTGATCTAGAATTTAACTTTCCTGATCCGAAGACTAAGCCAGATGAGCCAGCACAGATTGCAGAAACTGATTTCCTACCGGCCTTTCAAGCCCAGTTGAGCAGTGATGGAGTAGTTGCATTCCCCGGACTCGACTGGTCTCTACCAGTCGATCCGGCTTTGTTCGATCTGACTACTGGTACCGTCGACATGGGCTCCTTTTGGAATCAAAACAACTGGGGTGATGCCTCGGCGGATCCGGCGCTATATCTGCCTTAAATTTCTTGTTAGTGTATATCTTTTTCTTTTTTCAATCTTGAGCTAGCTAATTGTAGAATTACAATGTTTTTAATTACTTTTTAGTTAATTGTTATCTATTGAATCCTACTTACAGGCTATTTTTATCTACAGCCATATATATATATATATATATATATATATATTTTTTTTTTTTCATTTTGATTGTGAAAAATAATTGCAAGAAAATCCGGACGAGAGTTGATGAAATTATTAGTTAGACGGTTAGATGATTTTAATTAGCAGACAATTTTCGTTAACACGGATGTACTAGCATTAAATTGATGCTACGGAGTATTGGACCGGTGCATGGTCGGTGGATGCCACGTACGGGTGGGGACTAACTATAATATTTGTAACAAAATAGGCGCCATGCAGAGATTAGAAAAAAAAAATTCTTATGAAAAATTCTCTCTTTTCTGATTTTCGGGAAACAGAGCGCATCGGACTGGTTCTGTGGGCCCCCCACCTAAGAGAGAGAAGAAGTGGGTATGCACTATATGACGATGCACCGGCCCGTGCGTCAGAAATCGTACAGGGAGTTTGGTGTGGATTTGTTGTTTGGAGAAGGTTAGGTGTGGTGGGGTTGCAGTGCCGAATCAAATCTCAAAACCCAAATAATAAAACGCGATAGGAGGCGTGATAGGATTGGATGGCCGGCTTCGGGTCTGACACAGGATGATGTGACATCTCGCAAAGAGTGCACTTGATCTCGTGTGGCAGTTTAACCTGTATGCAAGTATACGGCGTTCTAGCTTTTAATGGAACTGCTTTTTTTTTGGTTATGAAATTAGTGTACTTTTAAATGATGAAATTATGTGGAAAGTTCAATATTCATGTCAAAGGACGTATTATATAGGATTAATATTTCCTAGGAGAGTTTGACTTAATTGTTCATAATTTCTTTCTTTCTTTTTGTGTAATTTTTTAACAATGTGAGAAAAAATTTTGTTGTCTTGCTTTCTTTCTTTAGGATTTGGTCCTTCCATTCAACCGAGCAAAATAATTTGTATTTGTTTTGAGTGGTACCATTGCAAAATAGTATTCTTACAATTTGAGATTTTGAACTTTTAATAGAAATTTAAATTGTTTGTTTCACGTATTTCATTTACATTGAAATATGAAAGAGTCAATATTATCTAATGAATTGATGGAAAAACTTCTTAGTAAAAGAATTAAATTAAAGGTTGTAGTTTCTTTTTCTATAAAAACAAGAGCTTCTTCTTGCATGTATCTTATTAGCAAAACATAATTTTATGGGGCAACTTAATCAACATAAACCTCTCAATAGAGGAAAAGAGAAATAATATATATATGACAGGAAGCTCCCTCTAAAATATAAAAAATAAATCACCTTTCATTAGCATCGCCCGTATCTCAAAACATTTTACTTATTTGTTTTTGTTATTTTTACAGATAAAGGATGTCTGAAATTTGTAGTGGAACTCATATACAAATATCTAAAGGTGCATCAATGGCTTGATCATTTTATTAATTATTGATCTCATTTTTATTATCATTTCTTAGCGATAAAAATATGTCTTTATCATCCAATAATTATGTAACATATTATTTTAATCTGTAATCACGGCTAGTGTGCACGGTACAAAGAAATGTCAAACGTTGACACTTAAAAGCGTACTAATCTTTGATGCAACGTATGTAAGGTTTTTCTTTGTTAATAAGTTGTCTTTAAGCAAGTCAAGTTATCATTAATAAAAATTGTTTGGAATAATTGAGGACCCGACCGCTTTCTAATTTCGCATGCACAAGTTATTATCTACTATACATATATACACCTAAGGGCTTTTCATCAAAAAAAAAAAAAAAACTATACATATATCGCTCCAGATTCTGCAGATCAAACCGTCACCTTTCATGCCCGGCCCACACCGGTTTAATTTCATACATACCTCTCAAAAATATTTATTTATAATTCAATTTTTGATAATTATATATTTACTATCTCAAAATCTAATAACTCACATATTTATCCAATATAATTTCAGTATATATCAAATATATCCAAAACTCAGATTAATTATATTTAATTTTCCTAAAATTATAATTAATTAAGGATTAACTTAGCATCCTCTTTTTCTTTTCTTAGAACCGTTTTCCGTTATACCCAGTATAAAAAATTAAAAACAAATATTCCAAATTGAGTCACTGACAAATTAAACAAAGATTCTCAGACTCAGTTACTACTTTGATAACGGGTTACGTTATCAGCGTCGAATTTAGTATAAGTTATTTTGTTGAAAAATTAAGAGTAGTTACCTTATTTCTAGACTATCAAATTAGAGTTGGAATCCTTATACCCGAGTCTATTACCCCTTCTCTCTGAGTTTAAGCTGAAGAGACGAGATGAGGAGAATGTTCAAGTGAAAATGAAAAATTACTTCAAAAAAAAATGTGCGCAAAAGGAGAAGTGACAAAGAAGGAGAAGAGACTTTTGATTAGCTGGGTAAATATGTGAGTTATTAGATTTTTAGATGTTAAATATGTAATTATAGAAATTTAGACGATAAATATATAATTTCACAATTTTTGAGGGGTATATATGAAATTCTCCCTAATATCTACAGATGCAGCACATCAAAACGTCACCTCTCATGCCCCCCACCGGTTTAATCAATATTAAAGTTTAGTGATAGTATGTTTAATATAAACAAATACATGACACACGGCACATTGAGGTCCAACAAACCTCATTCGCTAATCGCCAAAGTGGAATTTTAATATTTATTATTGTTTCCATCAGCTATGGAGGACAATTGTCCTCATTCCTTAATCGGATCTCTATATATTGTTCTAAAATGACATATCTTATCTTCTACTATTTTAATAATTATCATGATCTTAATTATTTTATTTTTGCTTTAATTTATTAGAGAACAGCATGAGTCAAGATGATAAGGATTCCCCCCACCAGCAGGCTGTCGACGGTATTAAACTGAATCGAAAGAGGTCGAATTAAATTATTTTTATTTTTTAAAACCGATTTAATTGTTTGATTTAGAAACTTTTAAAATCGATTAAATTGAACCGATCAAAATTTTTTGAGCAAATTCCATTTGAACCAAACATTTTAAAAAATTCAAAAATGACAACATAATGTATATTTGATTGGTTCGGTCAACAATCAGTTAGACTGAATCAAACAAAGTTTTTATGTTTATGATAAAAAAAATTATTTTGGTTTTAATCGAACAAACCAAAATTTATATTTTGTTTTGTTCATTTCGGTTGATAAGTTTTTTTTTTTATAAACTGAATAAAACTTCGCTATATTTTTATTTTTGTTAACTGAATCAATGAACATCCTACCCCCAAATAAATTTTGATCTCTCAAAGTAACACAATTTTTTTAATTTTGATTTAGACCATCCAAGCTACTCTAACGCGAATATTAAGTTGTGCCCTGTTTAGCCTCCAATTGGAAATGGACATGGGCACAAGAATTGAACTGAAAAGTATTGTTTTCCTGAACTGAATTTTTATTTTGCTCACGGGAACAGTAACGTGGCTGAATAGGACTTAGGGAATGAACGGAAATAAATGGGAAAAGGAGACAAACATGGGTTGCCCTGGCCGTTCACCCGCTCCAGAAGAACAAGATCAGAGAGGGGAAGCAGAGAAGATGCTACTGTAGCGAGGGTAACGCTCTATACAAATCTTTTAAATTTGTACCTCCCAAATCGGAGTATAGAAATTACTGTAGCAAGAAAAACCGCAGCTGTCTCCTTCCCTCCTCTTCCTTTCGGTTCCTCTCCATATAAATTTTGTGGAGCACAACCTAAAGGAACCTGTGCGTTCCTCTACGGGCTGAATTGACTCAAATTTCTGATCTGCTCGGATCAAAACTAAAAAAATGGATTACTTTAGGTCATAGGGACTCTCCCCAGGATGTAAATAGTATTTTTGGGCTGCATTTCTGTTTAAATTGTAGAAGCCCAATTGGGAATTTTGCTGATAATCAATTCTTTTAAATTAAGCCTTCCTGGCCAGTTAACAAACGCTATTTATTTATGGAAAAGAAGAAGAAAGATTTCTCGGGCTTGGAATACCAAAAAGGCCTGTTGTGAGATTTTGGTCCAAAATTCTTTCATGATTTGTACGGGTGTTTATTGGATCCGGTTGAGTCGGTTTTCAACCGAACCGAATTAGTTTGGATCGAATGGTTCAGTTTTTTTGGTTTAATAGTTCTGTTCAGTTTGCTTTAAAACTGAATTATTAATTTTGATTCGGTTCGGTTTGGAAATTTTCAAAACTGAACAAACCAAACTTTTATATATTATGAATTTGGTCCGGACCTCTCAGTTTATTTCTTAATATATTTCAGTCTATTATAAATCAATTGCTTTAAATAAAAAATAATATATGTCGATTTGAACCGAATAAACTGAAATAAAATTTTGATTCAGTTTAGTTCGGTTACAGTACTAAATCGGTTCGATTCAATTTTATTTTTAAAACTGAACTATAACTTTAGTTTACCTAGTTCAACTGAACCGAACCGAACCGAAGAACACCCTGGTTGATTTGCACGAGCTCGGCGAGGGAAATGATTACACGACCTTTTGGATATAAACAGATTAGACCTGCTGGCGAATCTACTGGGTAGGATAATGAATTGGGTAAGTGTGCATTGGATAGGTGAGCTGATATTAACACTATAAAATATGTTATTAATACAACACAATTTAAAATTTTTATTTGATAGACAAAATTGTATTCTACAATCAATTACTTCTGTTGCTTTCTTAATTTGGAAACTTTTTAATGCTAGTATATTTTTAATATACTTTCGTAATCCGTCTATCTTCTTTATAGAGAAAAAAAAAATAATAGATTGGAGCTTTCAGTGATTCTATTATTATTATTTATCAAGCTATTATAAGGTTCTTTTTTAGTTTTCTACTATTTTCTTTTAAAACAAACTGATTTTTATGGATCACCTTCTATTATCTGAATTGAAATCTTGTTTATCTAAAAAACACAAAAAATATATATACTCCCTTTCCACCGTCCCATGAAATTTTCCCACCCTCTCCCCATCCAAAAATAATAATAAAATTAAAAACTTGTCTATATATCTCTTTTCTCAACAGCAAAATAATTTTTTCACAATTAATAAATTTAATTAAAACAAAAAAATTCAAAATATTACAACATAGAGCATGGAATCTTCATTTAAAAGATATATTATAAACGTTTTTCATTTTGAAAAACCCTTTTTCTAACATGTTTTTTCTTGATTTCTTCATTTAAATGAGTTTTATTATATATAACAAATATAGTAATGAATATATTCAATGAAAAATAATTGAATAGATCCTGTCTGAAAAAAATATTGTTGGTGAGAAAAGATATTTGTGGTGTTGGGTAAAATAAACGAATATAATGATAGATTTTCAATAACATAATTAAATATTTTATTTTTGTAATATATTTAAAAAACTTAAAAGTATGATGAAATATATAAATAACGAATATCATCAAATATTTATTTAATTTATTAATTAACTTTTAAAGAAATAAAAATATATAATAATGTATGAGAGAGAAGGAATATTATTATTTTTCTAAGTAATTTTTAGGGAAAGAAAATCCTATAATGGTGAATGAGAGATACAGTAAGAAAATAGTTAATAAAGGATAAATTTGTCTATATATTAAAATATTTAGATAGTGTTGTGTTAATAAAAAATTAGTAGTGCTGATATCATGACCCATTGGATAGGACAGGAGTCACAGGACCGCAATATAGAAAGGTTAATTAATCTGTTCAGAGTTGTTTTAAATGAAGCAAAATCAATTCCAACAATAAATAATTCGGCACCGTGCATTTAAGAATTTGATTGTCACCGTCACGTATCCAATGAAAACATCACAGTTTATTTTAATTTTTTTATTATCAGAACGGTTGGTCAAAAATCAAAATCAATAGCGGATTAAGACAAAAAGAGAATCATTTTCATTTTCATTTTTATTAGATGTTCATAGGCATGTTATGTTTATTATCAATTTTTTTTTTATTATTATCAGAACGGTTGGTCAAAAATCAAAATCAATAGCGGATCTAGTAAGACAAAGATAATCACTTTCATTTTCATTTTTCTCCAAGATATTCATAGGTGCCTTATGTTTATTATCAAAATTCATGTACTTACACATAAGTTGTACATAGTTTAGAGTAAATTATTATAAATAATGTAAATTGACTTTCAAATTTTATATGATCGATTTTTAAAGTGCGTTTGACTTGGCCTATATTAGAATTCACAATTTGGGTACACAAACAAATGCATTGCGGTACCACTACAAAATCCGTTTTATGATTCGTGCCAGTTTAAAACTGATGGGTAATGGCTCAGATCTCATTTCACTCGATCAGCTATCGTATCACACTGGATCTGAATTCCTACAAAATCTCCGTAGAAACGGACCCTTGAAAATAATAATATTATAATCAGTCTGACATTTTAAAATAAAGTTATCGATTTAAAAATTTGCGCCTTGAGGCCGTCCCTGGCTACTATTGAGAATGCACCCGGATCAAGAATCGTATAATAGTCAGATCCGTCTTTCAAGTTTGAACATTTCTTTCTACAACGACGGACTTATACACCGTATCAATTCCAGGCTCACGTAATAAGTCGGTGCCTCTTCGTCTCTTTGTTCGAGGCTAAAAACTTTGCCCCTGGCAAGTCCTTCGAAAGAGGTTCAAACTTCAAACTTTGAACTTAACAGCATCAAATCCCACGAGACAAAAAGAAGGAAAATTTTGAAAACAAAGGAAAAGAAAAAAAATCATTCGTTCTAATGCAAAAGACGCAGCAGAGATCGCTCAAGTCAAGGGGACTGCCAGATCGAGGGCCCCATAATCGGCAGCGACCGCTTTCTTCTTCCTCCGTCTCATCCACTTCTTCTCCACCGGCACCTCCAACCACCACCACCTCCGTCGCCAAGAGAAAGGGTGGAGAGAATGTCGACAAGCTTCTCTTCAAGAACCTCGTTGAGATGGTCCCTCTCATTGAAACCCTAATGGTTTCTTACCTAATCTTGATTTCTTGGTACCTTGTTTTCTGATTGGTTGAATGAATTAACCAACAGGAATAAACCCACAACGGTTTGAGTAACCTTATACCACTTTATTGCCACCCCGCCAATTTTTTTTTTTTTTTGCATTTCATCTCTGAACTAACATATTTTCATTTTCTCTGTCCATAGGATAAAAAACCAAACCCAGGGTTTACAAGGCGGGCCTCAATGGTACATACTCCAGCTCCTTCACAAGTTAAAAAGGTACTAATTTTTGAAACCATATATTAATTACGAATTTAAAATAACTTGTTCGACAGAAAGACCTGGCTGACATTTTCCATATCACGTTTCTTGCCTTTGTTTTCAGTAATTAATACTGACAGTATTGCAAAGCCTTGAATCTAATCCCAGCACCCAACTCTTATTATATATGTCAAATCAGCTACACTCACAAAAAGTTCAGTGGTGGAGTGTAAAAGTAGTAAATTTGTAGCCTTGAAATAGTGAAGGCCTTTTGTATGGTTCATCTTGAGCTCAGGTTGCATAGTTCAAGGCTACAAATTTATAGATAACCATTTTCAAAAATTTCAAATTTTCAAGGCCCTTCAATTTTTCAAAATTACAATCATACTTCTCCAATAATCTTGAGTCTTTACTTCTTTTATTTCTAGAAATGAAAAAAAAAGGCTTTACATTTATTTGTTGATATCTCTTTGAAATAAATTAACTTTGCTTTTAACTTAGTTAAGCAATACATTATCTATGTTTGTCCAGGTCTCAACTACAAGATCAGTTCAAGGAACCAAGAGCATCTCAGCAAAGAAACAGAAAAGCCCTAGCGAAGTTGCTGCAACAATGAAGAAAGCTCCCAATGGCATTCACTCTAGTGCATCTAAGCCTTTGGCTGCAAGAAATTTGAAGAAGGAGAGAGAAGAATTGGTCTTGTTGCAAGGACAGGTAAGTGAAATGGAGAAGAAATTGGTTGAAAAGGAAGAGGCACTTAAATTGGCACATAACTCAATTGACCAGATGAGCACGGTTAGTGATACACTTGAGGATGTCAGACGCCAGCTAGAAGAGAAGGAATTTATGGTTATATCAGCTAGTTCTGAATTACATGAGGCCAAGGTAAAGTGCCTTTTTTCATGCATAGCTCCTGCTATACCTAACTAGTTGTGCTGTACCTGACTAGAGGAATAGTCCCAGAATAAGCAATGAAACTTTATTGTTTTAGTGGCATGTTTGTTTATTATAATTTTCTCTACTCAGTTCATGAAACCCACAAAATATACTAGTGCTGAGCAATTGATTTTGGTTTTGGGTGTTTTCAAGCTTGGCAAAACTGGGATATTGGGTTCTCATAAGCCCTAATTAGGCTGCAAAACTTGACAAAATGCACAGAAGAGATGATATACTCTCTTTGTACTATCAGAGCACCTGTACGGGGCTGCACCTATGTATTACACCATGAAGTGTATAAAATTTAACAAATAACAATTAGTTCCTTCTCTTTTCTTTATATATTAAGATAGCAATTGCTGACAAGCAAGCAGCACTGGAGAAACTGGAATGGGAGGGAAAGATGTCTAGCATGAAGGTTGAAGAACTACAAGGAAATGTGGACCACATGTCAGATGAGATATCTGTTTTAATGGAGGCCTTTGAAAAGTTGGCACCAAATGATTCTGATGTCTGCTTAGACAGCGGGACAGTCTCATCTCTAGAGTGCGAGCCAATGGAATTTGAAGTAAGTGTTTTGTTTCTTAACATTATGCATCTCAAAATCAGGTGTTTGTCACTGCACATGACATGCAAAGCATCTATATATATTTTACTCAGAATTAAAGCCAAGTGATGTTTTGTGGAAAATTGATTCAGGCTAAGAAATAGTACTGTTAAATGCTTTATACAAAATCAAACTCAGCCTTGAGCCCAGTGAACCTAGGGATTAAGATGTGGCTTTTCTTACAGAGTTCTTCAGACAGTTGTGCCTGATTTGGCAGACTTAGTCCCAGGAACTGACACTAAGCTGGGTTAGGTCCCAACTTCTGTTGCTGGTTTTTTTTTTATCTTGAGGTAAAATTGGGAAGAGGAGAGCAGGTTGGGTACAAGAGGGGAGGTGTACAGGTGTGTTTCTCTTTAAGAGTAAAAGACTTATTCCTCTTTTTGTGAGTACTATAAATGATAGTACTATCAGTGGTGGAGTGTAAATGATAGTACTATCATTCACAAAGCAAAAGACTTATTCCTCTTTTTGTGGGGGCTTAAATGATAGTACCTTCTTTAAAAGTACAGTTAATGTATTATGTGGGTATGTAATATAGATGACTCTAATACTGAGATTATCGGGATTTAGTTGCCATTGACTGTGTACAACATCAAGAACAACTAGCATATGCTTTATTGGCCCTTTTCCAGCTGTAACTTTTATTGGTGCTAATGTTATTGTTAAAACAGGATGATATAGGTGAAATAGACATGGATAAGATGGAAGAGGAGATAACAGCTTACTTGTCAGCACTTGCTGCTGCAAAAGAAAACCCTGATGAAAAGTTGCTTGACACGGTTGCTCAGGAAAGACTTCGCCTCCAAGCGTTGGTATTGTCATCCTAAAAATTCTAACCCTGTGATGTAACTCAAGCACGAGAAGACATGGATTCATTTTGGCACAATCATGTTTGCGTGCGTCATTCTATGGCTCCTTTTTGTTAACAATCCCTGTATTTTTTGTTTAAAGATTTCTGCTGGTTGGTGTGGCTTCTTTCTCAAAACTAGAACTTGCAATGGACAGGCATGAGCCCTCTCTATATAGATAAGAACATATGCTTTAACTTATGCAATTTCAGATGAGGTCATGGAGCAAGATTGAATGGGATAATGGCAATGTGCTCATGTTTGATCTAATTCTATTTTCTTCTTTTGTGAGTCTACATTTGGAAGGATTTTCATGTAAAATTGTTAGACCAATTTATTCTGTAGGTATGCAAGATTCTAATTAGAACAGGAAATCGCTGAATGCAAAAAAAAAAATGAAATTTTTTTTAGTAGGGAGCATAAACAGAATAAACACGCCCAATAGCCAGACGTTTTCTGCATAATATTTACAAAACCTACCATGCAATGAGGTCTTGTTCACTGCACAAAAGTTCTCTATATTTATGTATAGATTAGACTGCGAGCCTCAGTCTGCATTCTTATCTCAGAAGAGTAATAGTAATGAAAAGATGATTAGATGGACATTTTCCTTGTCGCAAAGAAAATGTCCATCTAATCATCTTTTCATTACTATTAGCTTTTTTCATGATTAAGATGATTAGACTGCGAGCCTCTTTCCTTACTTTTAGCTTTTTTCATGATTAAGATGATTAGACTGCGAGCCTCTTTCCTTACTATTAGCTTTTTCCATGATTAGATGGACATTTTCTATGCTTAAAGTGGATCGGAAAAAAGCTAATAGTAAGGACTATTAGGCTATTACAAATGTGTCGCTGGCGCCAATCATTCAGTCTTTCTATGAAAAAAAATGGCTCTGGCTCATCTTACACAGAAATGCGGATCAAATAAAAGAGGTGGTTGAGTGAGCCCCTGGAGTATTCAAAATTTGTCAGTCAATAGACGTATGCGTATTGCTGTCTTTTCTTTTTCTTTTTGTTACTGAGCAGCTGAAGTCAAGAGTGCAATGATAAGAGATATATATTTTTTTAAATCTGGGCTGCTAATTTTTATTATACGCGCAATGATAAGATTCAATAGAGGCTATTTATTGCGTATGAATGTTTACCATAACCATAGGCAAAACCAGGATTATACAACATGTTTGACTACCTAACAACACGCAAAACTCAGGACCAACGTTACGACTTCCCAGAGGAACCACAAAAACAAGGCAAAATGTATCATTAAAACGCAGAAAGGCAAATTGACTTACAAATGTCAAAGATGTAACATTAAAACCAAAGACAGCTTAGAAAAATGTTGGTCCAATTCTGTACAATGGGTACATGGTTCAAGTATAGAACTATCCTGAATAACAGACTGAAAATAAAAGAGAACCAAAGAATATGTACAAATGATCCTAAACACACATGAATCTATCTCGATTACAAAAAAGGAATAAACAGAATATACAGAAAACACAAATTTCAGGACAAAAGGATAAAAAAGAGGGGTCAACGATCTACTTCCTACATACACCATTGCCTCACTAAAACATAGGCCAAACAAAAGTTGCAATAGTACCTCCTATAGCTGATAAAGATTAAATGCTACAAATCACCACATAAAAGCCTAAATTACGGATATCCACAAGAGAAGGAAAACAAAAGTTACACATCCATACAGTCAAATAACTTTCTTAGCTTAACAAAAATGAAAATAGGCACCATAGTCTAGGGGCATGATACATTCAATTCACTCATCGCAATTAAGTCTGAAAGCACATTAATAACACGAGCCAGCAGCAGGATGAATAGCCAGAGAAGAGAACCTCTGCTTGTTTTATTCCCAAAGTAAGCTTTTACCTGCATATTATCAACATGGTCTTTTAGTTTATGTTGGCAAGGAATACTATAACTGCTCAAATTACATAAATCAGCAAGACAAACCGAATGAAAATAAAACCTAATGAGCAAAACAGTCTCAGTGTTTACATGGTACAAAACAAGAACCATGAAAATAACAAAATAATAATTACAGCTTATCAAATTAAAACAAAAAAGAGGATCTATTATCTGCACATTAAGAGTTATAAGCATCTGCGAGTGCAGTATTCGCACACCAACAGAAACTGAAAATCAATAGCAGGTAAAGAAAACTTGGTAAGAAGCTTTCAAAAATGTGACAAATACCGGTACCGTACCATATGGTTATTAATATGGCTGCAGAATGTTTAGCTATCACAGGTTTATTTGAGGAAATTAATAGCAAATAGGAAATTGATGCTCTAAATAGGAAAGCAACTATATTTTCATTCTATTTATGGCTTCTAGAGCATACTCCTACAAGGTGCATAAAATAGAAAATTAGTACACAGCTGATAATAATTAGTACAAAGTTGTTCATGTACATTGTTGAATAAAAGACCCCTATTAGAACAGGCACATAATCATGCAGAGCTTTGCTAAAATGAATTGCTCTCCCATAGTTACAACTTGCACTCTAATTATAAATTACTATACAAAAACAAACTTCCTTTGTAGCTACAGAGATTTACATATTGTTACACCCAGTGCTATAACAAAATTTTATGACCCCTAGAAAACAGGAATACAGGCCAGTAAATGTACACCTTTCTTAATGCTCTATCATGTGAAGTTAAAGGATGCTCAATCTGTGTGCTGCGTCAAAGATCAAGAAAGCCCCTCTAGAATGCAACAAAATGAGTTCCCCTTATTACAGAACCATGCACACCCCGTGCATATATAGTTTCCAAAAATTACAACTCCCTTATCTTTTACAAAAAGAATGTCAACAAAACAGGTACGGATATGATGCTTTCAAAGAAGGCAAGAATGCATTGAACCTCATTAAAAAAGCTGAGCTCAGTTTACATTCTTGTACATAACTTCCTAGAACTTTCAAAATTTACAAAAGATTATGTACATAAAGATGAAAGAAACTATACACACAAAAAATGGGCACATAAATCTAATTCAATACAAAAGGGGGGACTTACATCTAACCAGAGTGTCGATTCTCCAAGGCTACAAAGCTACCAATACATCCCGCCGGCCAGGAACATAAAACAGGCTAATCAACAAGATAAAGAAAGCTTGCCCCCAAAAGTGCTGATTTAGTCATACACCTAAAAGCAGTTGTAGCCAGATCTTACTCTGGCGAGACCCGCCTCCGCTTTGAATGCTCCGCTTCACGCGATTTGCTTCTGCCTGATGAGCGGCCCCTGTCCCAATCCTCGCCACGATCAGCATCTCTGTCCCTGTGCCGGTAGTGGTCCCTCTCTTCCCTGTAACGATCCCTGTCACGTTCCCTGTCACGGTCTCTGTCCCTCTCCCCCCTCTCCCGTCCCCTGTCCCTAGTTCTCTCCTTTTCTTTGTAATTTTCTCTCTCACCATCCCTGTCCCAGTCGCGGTCACTTTCACGCACCATCTCCCTCTCATCCCGGTGCCGCCTATCAGGCCAGTCTTGACCATGAGACATGTCCTTCTCTCTGTCATCCTTGTACCGTCTATCAGGCCAGTCCCGGTCAGGCCCCCCCCTCTCCTTGCCATGGCTACCTTCACCACCATACTGATGGTCTGAGGCAGCATCATCACCATAGCTCGACTGATCCTCTCCTCCCCATTGACCACCACCCATGTTAGGGTCCGCCCACATACCACCAACTCCACCAGCAGCTGCTGCAGCACCAGCCATTCCTCCCCGACCAAAGAAAGCAGGGTTAACATGAGGCGCCACAACAGGAGGGAACGAAGGCATCAGACCAGGAAACGGACCAGATGCAGGACCACCAGGAAATCCACCAAATCCACCCATCCTGCCCATGGCAGCTGCAGCATAACCTGTGGGATCAAACCCTTGACCTAGCATGCCAGGGTGGGGAACAAGAGGGGGCGGTCCGACCATACCACCATTTCCCATTATACCTCTGCCACCCATAGGTCCCATCCGGTTTCTCATATTCATGGGACCACGATTCCCCATACCACCCCTACCACCCCAATTCCCTCCAGCACCACCTGCACCGCCCATATTACCACCGGCCATACCACCACCACCACCACCACGACCGAAATTATTGCCCCCACCCATGGGACCACCACGACCCCCACCACCAACACCCCCACCACCAGGTACTGGCCCCTGACCCTTTGGTGCCATAGCGGTTGACTGATTTCCCATGACCTGGCTGTTCTTGACCTGTTGTTCACCCATTCGTCGGACAGTGTGAGGGGAGGCAAACGCCACGACACAAGGGCGCCCATTAAACACATGTCCGTTCATCCCCTCCTTGCATGCAGAAGCTGCTGCAGGATCATAGAAGTCAACCTGGCAGTAGCCCTTGGATTTGCCACTTGCTTTCTCATCAAAGAACCGTACTTCCTTTACTTGGCCATACTTGCTCAGCTCTGCCTCGAGATCAGCATCTGTAGTCCACCACTGGAGTTCACCAACAAATAGGGTTGTCCCTATAATAAATATTAGATACAGTCAGGCATTTTGCTATAGAGTGTACTAAGCAGAAGTTGACCAGTGTTAGGAAAACGACTCAAATATAAAGATCTTTATTCCCCAAAAATTTCTAGTGCTAGCTCATAGATATCCTAGTAAGAAATTACTCTAAACAAAATTACTTTCAATCATGTTACATACCCATTAGACCCTGGTACAATTCAATTAATTTGTTAGAGATCTAATGGGCAAAAGTGTAGATCATGATTTAAAACAAATTAAGCGACAAAGCTACCATTTAGTTAGTTTTGTCACTTCCTTTACAAACACTAGCTAATTATTACACTTCCATTATCTTTCTACGAGCTGATATTTGCAAAGGCCATACGCAAACTATCAGATTGTGTTCAATCTCAATTAAGCAAATCTATATTCAAAAGCATCTTTTAAAAAAACAAATTATACATGAATAAAAGAAAAGGAAAAACAACAAAACACTCTAAAGTCAGCTCAGCCTCGAGAAGTGACATCTAAATTTACTTTTTAGTACCTGCGAGATTGTCACCTCCTCCGACGCCATTAATACCACCGTTGTGCCCTCCCCCCATGGCTCCTTGTCTCTGAAAGCCATCATGAGGGTTTCCCTGAACCTGTGGCGTCTGGGCTACAACTGGAGCTGAGATAGCCTGATTCGGCCTCTCTATCTTCGCATCACCGGCGGCAACACCCGGGATCTGAACCTTCTGCTCCTGCGGCGGAGCTGAGACGGTCGTCGGGGCAGCCGCAGCTGGAGGAGGCTGGACTGGTGGCGGCGGCGCAGCTTCTCCGGCGAGCGAGTGGTGAAAACCCTCACCGACGTTGACATCGTTGTATAGATCGTCGTAGTCTTCATCGTCTCCGTAGAATTGATCTTCGTCTACAGCTGAGATCGTCTCGTCGCGGTGGAATCCGCCGCCCGAGCCATCAGTATCCATGAGGGGTAGGATGTCAATAGATTAAGCTAGATTTAGGGTTTTTTGGTAACGGGAGAGACGGGGAGAGAGGAAACCCTAGACTTTTGTTTGAGCCACGGTGCGTAGACCGGAGAAGGTTCTTTTAACCTAGATCGGTTTAATCTTCCTCTATTTCCACGTTCTTTTGGGACAAGAAAATCAAAGATTCAAAGACTCAAGAGCAGTATATCACGTTTTCATCGAAATTCTATTTACACGCGGATCATCTCTGATATACTTCTTAAATTACACTGCAAGTGGGGTAACGAGAAGAGTATCGATATATTTTAAATTATCTATCTATTCATCAAAATATTTTTTTATTTTTTTAATTTTAAATTAAAATAGTTTTTATCATATTTATCAAAAACTTCTAAATATTCAATTTCTCCAACAAAATATTTTCCACCAAAAAATAAATAACCTCTCTCATTTCATTTCTCCTTTCTAATATAATTTTAAACCTTTATTCGATTAATTAGAATAACTCAGTTTTCAAATTGTTATATTTTTATTTAATTTGAATTTTTAAACTGAAAACCTTTAACCTTCCAGAGTAAACATGTCTACTATGGCATGTTTATAAGGATTTTTATTCATTTACTCTTGACATGTTTATTTATTAGTGTATAAAAATCCTTTTAACCTTCCAGAGTAATTGTGGCATGTCAAGATCAGGTTGTCTGTGCACGGTTTTTCAATTTCACCGACAGAGTGCTCTATTAGAGTGGAAAAAATGTGTCATACTGTGACTAACGTGTCGTGATTTTGATCTTGTGCTATGTTATGATTAAGTTAATTTTTCACGTACTATGTCGAGTCATGACCAAAATGTCGAGAGATGGTTACGGCACATAAATGGTCATATCACATGAGTAACGCTGTGTCCAAATATGTCGTGACCAAATGTGACTCGCATGACCATTTGATTATAATTTAAATTAGTTTATTTAAGATTTACCATTTAGTCAAGATCTAACGGTCCTAATAACACGTGACTCGTGTGACCATGTGTCCTGTCATGTTATAACTAAATCTTTTGCGTAACGTACTGTGATAAATTTTTGAAAAATAATCATAACACGCGAATGATCACAGCATGGAACATGCAAATCACGATACGTATACTGTATCGTTCCGTACTGCAATTATGTTGTTCCATAATGGAGCCGAGTCAATTTTCTCGTTCTACGCTCCAGTTCAACAAACTAGATCCATGTATAACAAATCTCTAGGCCCAGTTGCAACTCTGTTTCTACATAATTTTACTTCTTAAAAATCTGAGAATTTCACGTACAATTAAGATAATAACAATTTACTCTTATAAGCAAATTCTTATTATATATAAACAACCGTAAGAAAGGCACTAACAAAACATTTAGTAATATAGTTGTTGTTATCTTTAGTAACAATAGCCTAACAAGAATTCTACTGTTCTAGTTAAAATAAAATGACTCACCCGACCTCTTCCAGAAAGAAATTCGAAGGGAAAAAAAAGATAGGGTTTTGAGAGTCGCCGACACCCTCCTCTCAGCCCACCCCTACTTCTGCTCCACTAATTTACAACTGAGCAATGCTTCTTCTCCGTTCCGCCAACTCTCTTCACCATTTCTTTTCATCAATCTGCCCCTCTAACTATTATTGAACAAGTGCTTCCGTTTCAGACCTAGACTTGTCTTCTCTTCTTGAAGATAGAGTGGTCAAACTACGTCTAGCATTTAGATTTAGTCGCAGCTCTGTCAATCAAGCTCGCCGCCTCTCTGTCCTACCATAGATTGTGTTGCTCGAGTAGTATTTATCTTTTTTTTTATTAATTTATGTAAATTAGGTATTACTTTTTATTTTTCCGTTTTAGGTCATGATGATGATGTTTTTGGGTGATGATGACGTTCCTCTTCCTCTCTTCTATCTCTCATTCCCATGTCTTTCTCTGTCTCTCTTCCTCCTTTTCTTCTTCTTCTTCTTCTCTTCTTCCCTCTGTTCTATGTGTTTTCTTTAAACTCAGGCACAAATCTCATCTGAGCACAAAGGCTCGTTTGGAGACCCCTCTCTAGCTTTGATTACAACAACATTGTTTTGTGCTAATGACAAGAAATTATGCAGGCCCACAACCTACTGATCTAAGCACAAGCATAGAAAATTCTGTAGGTTCACTGTCTCCTAATCTGAGTGCAGCAACCTTTGGTTCTGCTTTTTTTTTTTTTTTTTTTTCTTTGTCTACTTTTATAAAGGGATTTCAATTATAATAGTGTAAGTACTAGTACATATATTGTATGTACTAGTACAAAATGATGTGTAGTTAGTTTTGTCTTGACTAATAAAGTATCGCCTACGGACTTTCAACACACAAAAAACAAAGAAAAAAAGAAAATGACTACTGTTTGATAAACAAAAATTGTTTTGAGATAATACTACATAAATATCAATTAAACAACATTACAACACCAAAAGCAAGTTAAAAAACAGAGAGTGAGTGAAACTGATTCGAGATAGAAAAAAAAATAACAACAAATAAATTCTTATACCTTATGTTATTTTTGTAAAACAAAAAGAGAAGATCTAAAAAAACAAATTGTATTTGTAATTTTATTTTTCTGATTACAAGTGTTTCAATTTATATTTAGAATATAACAAACAATTAGCTGTAAGAATACACTTTTCCCTATTGAGGCACTATTTCCCATTTTATTAAAAAAACTAATTGTTATAATTTGAATCTTATTTTATATTTTCAACACTCTCACTAAAGTTAGGAATGTATATATCGTACAATCATAGTTTGTTTGTAATTTTCTCAAATGGACTTGGATCTAAGACTTTGGTGAAGATTTCTTCAAGTTGATCTTCACTTTTTACATCTGGTGTTTCAATTTTCTTTGTTTGAACATTTTCTATAATAAAGTAGCAATCCACTTATATATGTTTTGTTCGCTCGTGAAATACGTTAGATAGATCAATTTTCCTACAAGTCTTTAAAATTAATTTATGCCTTCTCAAGGTTCACCACTTTCACTATTTAATTTGCACTTGTCATTAATTGGAGTAAAGGCTGATTAGCATCCTTATTTATTAGTTTCTTTTACTAAATCAAGTGTATATTTTCTTTGAAAAATAAAAAGTCCTTTATCTGAAGAAGCTACCTCTATTCCTAAAAATATTTAAGATATCCTAAATTTATATATCAAAATTTTCTTTTAATTGTTTCTTTATTTTTTGGATGTGCTCTAAATGATTTCTGGTAACTATGATGTCATCTATATATGCTAGAATGAGATTTGTATTGGTTCAATCACAATTGGTAAATAAAGAGTGATTGACATTACTAATTTAAAATTGTAAGAAATTAAATAAGAGCTAAGTTTGTCATGCCATGCCCGGGGAGATTGCTTTAATCCATAGATTGGTTTATTTAGCCTCCAAATCAAGTTAGAATCGATTTTCAATTTGTGGCCGGGTGATAGTGTCATATACACTTCTTCTTCAAGTGTTCCTTAAAGAAAGCCATTTTTAACATCTATTTGGTAAAAGTCCCAACATTGTTTACTGCAATAGACAATAAAATTCTCACGTTATTCATTAATTCTTTGGCTACGAGTCTAGCTTTATATCTTTCGATGGTACCATCACTAGTATATTTGGGTTTATATACCTATTTACATCCAATGGGGTTTTTATTTTTGGATAGTGGAACAATCTTCCAAGTTTCATTATGTTCTAAGGCTTTTAGTTCCTCATTCATAGCCTTGCGCCAAATTGAACTCTTCATTGCTTCTTGGTAATTTTTTGGTTATGATTCTTTTTCAATACTAGTGAGAAATGTAAGGTATTCAGTTGAAATATTGTTATATGAAACAAAATTTATATTAGATATTGTACTGTATAGATCACATAATCTCTAAGTCTAGTTGATGGTTGTGGTACTCTAGATGGCCTTCTCATTGTTGTGTCCTCTTCAATTTCACTTTCTCTAGTGTCACTATTAATTTCAATATCTTCATGATTATTAATTTTAACTTGATGGTTATTTATAGGAACAAAATTCAAATCATCCAAGTAAGACATTACTATATTGTTATTTTGATTATTTGTATACATTTGATGAATTGTTCTTTTTTTCCTTAAAATATGACTCATCTTCAAAAAACGTAACATCTCTCAAAAGATATATTTTTTTATTAATTGGTCATAATTTTATAACTCTTTTTATAATATGCATATTTGTGACACAAAATCAAGTTTGTCTTTTCTTTTGATTTATACGAAACTTGTATAATCAAATACTATCATATGATCATAAGTGATTTTTTGTTGATAAAGAATTTCTAATGCACATTTATTTTTTAAATTGACACCGGGCAAACTATTAATTTTATGTGTGACACAAAGTATGGCATCCGACTAATAAATTTTAAGAGCATTATTTTGAAATAACTATTAGTTTATAATAATCTAGAAGTCAATAATACAATAAATTATCGTAAAGTTTTGTTCATGAATTGAATGTTTATTTATATATCATTTTGTTGCCTTGAGTATTATTGAATTTATGCATCATTTCGAGTTCATGACTGAAATTGTGAAACTCCATAATATAGATGATATATACTCTTAAAAAGTCACTGACCAAGGTAATTTGCAGGAACACTAATTACCGTAATAAGGTTAGTATGTGGATTAAAAAATGGTTAAGTTTTACAAACCACCTGACACGAGATATCATTTTAATCACATAGATACATGTTCTAGGAACATGGTATTTGACAGACCCCGAATGAAATATTAAATAGAATTGTGTTCGTGTTATTTATGTTTTCATTCAGTGTCACATTCTACAGTATAAGGTATTTATCGTTCCCACTGAGAAATATGTATGTGTGATTGTTATCCACCACTGTCCGTAAAAAGCAGTCATAAGGGTAGCTTTTCCATATGTATAGCTTAGTTGAGGAATTGATAGTTTACCAAGAATGTTATTTGTCCCTCATATTTTATACGAGCTATAACATCACTGGACCCCTTGATAGAGTAAGATTATTTGCTAGCGGTATAATTACAAGAGTAATTATATTTGATAATCTGTTCAAGATCAAGAAAAGATTCAGTTAGCAAGAATGACACACATTTACCTTGAAACTAATCTGATAGCTATGAGACAGAAGAACAAACACAAGTAAATTATTTACTGGATCGTGATATTGTACAGTACAGCATCATTTGTGTAATTGGATGATCATGATGTGTTGCCAGATGCCATCCATGATTATAGAAGTTAAAACAGTTTTAACTCTATTTACCAACATAACACAGATCCTATTGGGTCACACCATATAAGAGTTAATTGGAGAATCTTATTGTGTGACACGTTGTATAAAAGTTAGCCGGTTAATTTATAAATGTGCATGACACGTTGTATAAATTACCTAAACAAACAACAACAACAAGAAATATAATTGTTCAGAATAATTATACGAATATTATTTGTATTCGGACTGAGGGCATTCGGGTCTTTTCAGATTCATCCTTATCCGCATGACATGTCATCGATCTTATCGACATGACATGTCATCATCTTTATCCATTCAATGACATATCTTGTAAATAGGCCAAACTTGGAGGGCATTTTGGTCTTTTGGCAACCGACCCTAAACCCTATAAATAGGGGTGGAGGGATAGAGAGAAAAACCACTAATTCACTCGTATCGTTTTGTATCGAAACGAATCGGTATTTTCTCTCTTTCTCGGTTTCTCTCCCAAATAGTGTTTCGGTTGAGAAAAGAAAGTTATACGTAGTTGACGTATAATCTTGCAGGTTGTTGTGGAGTATATTTACGGGATTGATGAATAGTGTTTTACAGAATTTCACGGTATGTTAGTTTTGCTCATTGATGAAACTAAGTAACCGAAAATTCGTGTTTACTGGTTTTCGTCTTTGTTTCTGTGAATAGTGTTTTACAGAATTTCACGGTATGTTAGTTTTGCTCATTGATGAAACTAAGTAACCGAAAATTCGTGTTTACTGGTTTTCGTCTTTGTTTCCGTGAATAGTGTTTTTGCATAATTCCGCGGTTTACGGTATTTCTAGCAAAAGAAATAAACCGCTCTCTGGTTAGTCCTGGTGGATAACTGATAGAGGCATCAGACGTCTGATGTTCCGAGAAGAATCATTCCCGTGATGTAGCTTTACTCGCTCGGTCTGCATTCCAACTGTGATTTGGAAACAATGTATAAATATGTTATATTAATCTATTTAATTGGTAAGTAGATTAAAGTTTTAGAAATCAATCATGGAGTAGATCTGTAAAAGAATTAAATTGGGTTTTGATGCCAAAGGAATACTGAAAGTGGACCGCCTTGGAAAGTTTCCTGACATACCCTGTTTAATCCTGAGCTTAAGTCGGCCGTAGAAATTTTTGTTCTACGGTCATTCCGCAACTTAAGCCTAAACGGGTTTTGGTTACCCCGAAACCCAACAATAACAATGTTCATGTCGTTTTCACTAAATATCTATTTTTCCTTTCCAATATTCCATTTTGTTCAGGAGTATTTATGCATGTTGTTTGATGTATAATATTTTTTTTTCTTTAAAGAGGTTCAAAATTTTTCTATATATAAATTTTGTTCCATTATTCAATCTAAAATTTTTAAATTTGACATTAAATTGAGTTTCTATAAGACAAAATAATTTATAAAAGCAATCACACACTTTATTTTTAAATTTTAATAAATATAACCAGCTTGTTTTTGAAAAATCATCAATATGATAAAATATCTAAATACATTATATGAGTCAAATAAAACTGGTCCCACACATCCCGATTTTTTTAAAAATACCTACCCAATTTTTTTTTTTTAAAATAGCCAGACTTCAGCCAAATTTTTAAAAATATCCAAACCGCAAATTTTTTCCGCGGGCAGAAATTTTTATTCCGGGTTGCGGAAAAAATTCGCGCCCCGAAATTTTTTTTTTTTTTTTTTTTTTAGAGTTTTGAGTTAGGAAAATAATGTTTTTTTGAAATTTTTTTGTCCAACTTTGTACCTCTGATTAACATATCAAAACACCTCCAAAAATCATAAAAATTTACTGACATGTATTTTTAACTTCATAGAATAAGACTGTGAAGTTTCAAATAAAATCTCAGAACAGATCGTGAGATATCGGCTCTCAAAAATTGCCCGCACTGCTGATGGAGTGCTTCTGAGCCCAATTTTGCACCTCTGGTTAACATATCAAAGCACCTCCAAAAAGCATGAAAATTTACCGACATGCATTCTAGACTTTATAGAACAAGACTATAAGGTTTTATACAAAATATCAAAACAGATCGTGAGATATCGGCTCTCAAAAATTGCCCGAACTGCTGAAGGAGTGCTTCTGAGCTCAACTTTGCATCTCTGGTTAACATATCAAAGCACCTTCAAAAATCATGAAATTTCACAGTATTTTTCTATGAAATCAAGAATATATTTCGGTAAATTTTCATAATTTTTGAAGGTACTTTGATATGTTAACCAGAGGTGCAAAGTTGGGCTCAGAAGCACTCCATCAACAGTTCGGGCAATATTTGAGAGCCGATATCTCACGGTCTGTTTTGAGATTTTGTATGAATCTTCACACTTCTATGAAGTTAAGAATGCAATTCGGTAAATTTTCATGATTTTTGAAGGTGCTTTGATATGTTAACCAGAGGTGCAAAGTTGAGCTCAGAAGCACTCCTTCAGCAGTTCGGGCAATTTTTAAGAGCCGATATCTCACGATATGTTTTGATATTTTGTATAAAACTTCACAGTATTGTTCTATAAAGTCTAGAATGCATGTAGGTAAATTTTCATGCTTTTTGGAGGTGCTTTGATATGCTAACCAGAGGTGAAAAGTTGGGCTCAGAAGCACTCCTTCAGCAGTGCGGGCAATTTTTGAGAGCCGATATCTCACGATCTGTTTTGAGATTTTGTTTGAAACTTCACAGTCTTATTCTATGAAGTTAAGAATACTTGTCGGTAAATTTTCATGCTTTTTGGAGGTGTTTTGATATGTTAATCAGAGGTGCAAAGTTGGATAAAAAATTTCAAAAAAACATTATTTTCCTAACTCAAAACTCTAATAATAAAAAAAAAATCCGGCCCACGGAAAATATCCGCGGTCGGAAATTTTTTTTTTTTTCAGGGTGCGAATTTTTTCCGTGGCCCGGAATAAAAATTCTGGCCCGTGAAAAAAATATGCAGTTTGGGTATTTTTAAAAATTTGGCTGAAGTCTGATTATTTTTAAAAAAATATTTTTTTGGACGGATATTTTTAAAAAAATCGGCATACATCGAAATACACTGAATCAAATATAATATATTTCTCAACCTAAATTTTGTCCTATTTTTATAGTATATTCGTGACTTTGTTCCTGCCTTTAAAGCACGCGTGTAATATCTAAGATGTCCATGGTAGAAAGTTCTTTGAGATTAATTTTGATGGATTTTTTGCGAGTCAGTTAGCAATCGCTGACTGACATTTGTATTGAGATAAAAACTAACTAATCTGGCTTGTACACTAAGTTAATTGCAACGCACCCCTCTTTTCGTAGAGAGAGATTATTTTTTTTCACCCTCAATACAATGACATAAATTAAACTCATATGTCAAAATTTGTCACGTAATACTTTTCCCTCGTCAGTCTTGTCTGCACATAATGTCATTCGATCTAAATACAATATTTTCAATAATACAAAAAATATACAAATATTTCTAAACAAAATAAAATTAATCGAGAGAGAACAAAAAAAAATAATTATGACGATAACAAAACTATAATCATAAAGTAAAATACCAAGTCTATCAAATATAAATACTATTCATTCATTCATTCGATCCAAACGATTGACCGCGACTTGTCGTTACCCTTCTTCGCAAAAGTGGATCTGTTTTCATTACAAGCACAAGCACATTTTCTAAAAGACAGCTACAGCGAGGACTGAGGCAACAAAACCAGCAAGAGCAAATCCAGTTTCAGTCCTGATAGCTCCACTGGATGGGCTAGATGGAGCAGTTGCAGGGGCCTCAGAAACAGGTGGAGATGGTGGACTTTCAATACTGCTGTCCGGCCCATCAGCAATGGGTCCGTCCGCAAAGTCATTGGGTTCCGATCCAGGAGCCTCCACAGATGGAGCAATTGTCGGAGCTGTTGAAGGAGCGGTGGCAGGAGCAGTAGACGGAGCAGCTTCCGGGGCAGTTGACGGAGCAGCTTCGGGAGAAGTTGAAGGAGAAGTCACTGGAGCCTCGGTCGGTGTGGCAGCATCATCAGTCGTTGGTGCACTGGCACTGGCAGGGACAGCGGCATCATCAGTTGTTGGTGCATTGGCAGGGATAGCAGCGGCAGCAGCACCGGATGGAGAAGTTGTGGGAGCAGCTACCTTTGCTGTGACCTCAGGTGATGCAGCAGGGGGCTGCGCATTGACAGAGAGGGCCAAGAAGGCAAAGAATAGAGCAGCAGTGAGCGTGCGAGCCATCGTATATGATTCTTCGTTTTCTTCTTCGCCTTAAAGGGAAGAAGGTGACGAAGATAAAAAGGATAAGGAGATTTGAGTTGTTTAAAGGATTATATTTGTTAAGAGGCTACAAATGCCAGAATATATATATGAATGGAGAAATTAATGATGTTCAATATATAAGTTATGGAAGATACGAGCAACGGAAAAGGTGATAACAATGGTAGTGCGTCTCCGGCGGAAGCTATGTTTAGGCAATTTTGAATATTATAGTCTGGTAGCATTCGGATGGGAGCTCAACGAAGTTTGATTTGCTTTGCCTAAATTTAGTGCTGATGTTTTATTTTACAGTTAATTGTATGAGCAAATATGAAATTCAAAAGCCCTTCCATTTTTTAAGGTTTTATTTTCTAGATCGATGTTGGATTTCATCTTTACTGTTAATATAATGGAATTGCTTTGACTCGCAAATTCTTCATTGATTATACATGTGTTTATTAAAATCTCAACACTATATTTTTTGGAAGATACCATAATTGATTATCACTTGAGTGTGCATATATCTAGGTACAGAAAAAAAATATAAAAAAAATATATATATTGGAAGAATTTGGGTCAACTGGTCAAGCTCACTTAATTGAATGGACAATTATACCTCTGCTTTATTATTTTCTAAATAATGCAATCTCCTTTGATTAATGTGTTACTTTAGTTTTTTATATAATATATCGTTAAATATAAAATCTTTATTTAAAATTAGACCTTTCTAAATCATTCAATAAGTTTTTATAATTAAATCTACTTTTTCCATAAGTTAGAGCACACTTAATGATTTTTATAATTAAAATATACTTTCCATAAGTTTGACCACAATTTATTATCTATCTAACAGTCACTTGTTCAGACATTTCTTTTTTCATAAATCAAATTAGTAAGTTCATGCACTCACCGAAAACACCACATTTAGAAACTCTAATCATAGTTATGAGGTATCTAAAAGACAACCTCGGTAAAGATATTTAGATGAGAAATAATAATTATAATGTTATATATGGATATTGCAGATTGGGCCGGAAACTTCGATATAACCATTTTTGCACATTTGTAGACGGAAATCTAGTCACATGGAAAGAGCAAGAAACAAAACGTTGTAGCACGATCAAGTGTTGAAGCGGAATATTGTGCCATGGCAACAATTGCAAGCGAATTGACATGGATGAAGCAACACCTATCAGACATGGGATTTAAACTCAAGAACATATGAAAATGTATTGCAACAATAATTCAGCATGACACATAGCATCAAATCCCGTGTTTCATGAATGAACGACATATATAGAAGCGGATTGCCACTTTATTAGAGAAAATGTTCAAGCAAAGAAAATTGAAACACCATATGTAAAAAGTGAAGATCAACTTGCGGATATCTTCACCAAAGACTTGGATCTGAGTTCATTTGAGAAAATTACAAGCAAACTAGGATTGTACAATATATACATTCCTAGTTTGAGAGGGAGTTTTCAAAATATAAAATAGGATTCAAATTATAACATCTAGTTTATTTAATAGAATATGAAATATTGTTTTGTAAGAAATAGTGCCTTGTAATTAATAGTAATAGGGAATAGTTCATTCCAATGGCATTTGTTACATTGTAAATATAAATTGGGACACAATTATAATCAGAAAAATAAAATTGCAAATACAATTTGTTTTACAAAAATGAGGAGTGTTTCGATACCTCATGTTTTTCATACCTCATACTTTATATCTTCATTTTCAAAGTTCAAACTGTCGACCTAAACCGCTCAACATGATATCCATACTAACATATGCTTGGAGATGAAATTTTATAATTTTTGGAGATTTTTTAAATATTTTTTAAGAAAGATACAAAATCATTGTTTTTGGATTGTTAAAGAAACAATGATATTCTACTCATATGAAAAAATAGTAAAAAAGTTCAAAATATTATAAAATTTTAGTATGGATATTATGGTGAGCAGTTCAGATTGATAGTTTAGATTTTAAAAATAAAGATATAAAAATATGAAATATAATAAGTTATGAAAGGTAGGAGGTATTGGAACCTTTATAAAAATAACAAAAAAAGTATAATAATTTATTATTATTTTTTTCTATCTCGAATCAGTTTTACTCACTCTCTGTTCTTTAACTTAGCTTTTGGTGTTATAATGTTGTTTAATTGATATTTATGTGGTACCATTCTCGAAACATTTTTTTTTTTACCAAACAATAGTCATTTTCTTTTAACTAGCATATATATGCTAATTCTTGTTATGCTATTGTTACTAAAGACAACAACAACTATATTACTAAATATTTTGTTAGTATCTTACTTACTGTTGTCTATATATAATAATAATTTGCTTATAAGAGTAAACTGTTATTATCTTAATTGTATGTGAAATTCTCAGATTTTTAAGTACGTAGAAATAGAGTTGCAACTGGGCAATTGACCGGTGGAGAACCCTCTACAATCTGCATGAAGTACCTTGAGTCATTGAGTGGGCCATATATAATTGTTATGCATGGACTAAGTTTGTTGAACTGGAGCGTAGAGAGAAAAATAACACTAATTCAACTGTTACGGAACGGTTTGATTATAGTACGGAACGGTACAACATGCATGTCGTGACTCGTGATTCACGTGTTTCATGCTGTGATCATTCGCAAGTTATGATCATCTTTTGAAAATTTGACATGGTACGTGTAAATGATCTAGTCACAGCATGATTCATAATTTTATTTAATCAATCCAACAGCATAAAAGGCAAGAGAATTTTGAACTGGTCCATAATTCATTTGTGTAAATTCGTAAAAGGTAAAAGGAAACCATGTAAATTTTGTTTCACGTGAAGAAAACTAATGTATAAATTATCGGTAGTTATAAAAAAAATTCATAATTCATGATTCTATTGACTACAATTTGATTAGAAAAAAAATCATAATTAATTTATTCAATTAAAGTTCATTCTGAAATAAATTAAATCAGTTCTAATTTTATTCAAACTCAAAACTCAAACTGAAGTAAGTTTGATTTGGTTTGCAGCCCTAATTAGCACTCAAGTCTAAATTATGATTTCAGCCGTAGCCAAAAGCCCAAATCTGGCTCGCTCGAGTTCGGTTTAAAACGAGCCGGCTCGTTATGGCCCAGTCCGAAATAGACCGAGTTCGGGTCGGCCCAGTAACGAGCTGAATTAGATTGAACCCGGCCCGTGTATACAGTCCTCTTTTCTTGCTCACGATCCCCTCCATTTTTCATCTTTCCCTCTTTCGCGATTCCTGTCTTGCCCTCTCGTCCTTGCGCATGTCGTCGAGGTGACGGAGCGAGCCACCTCGCTTCCCGTTCATCTCTCGTTTTTTTAATACATTGACAGAGAAAGCGTGTGTGAGAGAGATGTCGTTGGGGTATGCGCAGAAGCTGTCGTACAAGGAGGATGTGGGGACAGTCGGGATGCCCGAGATCTTCGATTCTTCTCGCGTCTTGGAGAGCAAGGTCGATAGTTTATGATGCTCTTAGCCTCTGTAGGATTTTTTGTATACTTTTTTTTCCCCTATATTTGTGTTTGTTAGACACGCTGAAAACTGTTTGATTCTTTGATATCGTGCATCACTTAGCTTGAGTAAGAGCTGAGATAGAGATGCCATGCCTTGAACTGGGATTCATTGATAGGGGTGTCAATTTATTCGAAAGAGCCGGAGATGGATTTCTGGTGTTTGTTGTATTGGATAGCTCAAGTACTTTTTGTTGCTTGGAGCTTTCTTTTTCTAGTTTTTAGGCTACATGTGTTGCATCTAGTAGTCACTTCGCAGCATTCAGTGTTGGTTCTGTTTTGCGTCTAGATTTTTTTTCCTTTATGCGTCTTGTAGGTTTTATTATGTTCATGATCACTTAGCCGGTCATCTCTCTTAGTCTCTTCTGATTATAATTTTGTCAGGCACTGTGCTCTGGAACTATGAGAAAAATATTTGTAACAATGTATAACCATGGCAAGAACATAACTAATTTCTTGTTCTTTTTTCTATTTAAATACAGGCAATTAGCTATAAATTAACTCCTAATATAGAGGTTCTAAGAATCTGTTGAAGCTAATTCTATATTTCATTCACAGTAATTTGTTCCAATTTTTAGGAATAACCTATACTGTGACTAAATCTCCATTCGTCAATAAGTAGTTTTCCTATTTTCTGTTTTTTCATGATAGGCGAAGAACTTCCATGTGCTTTTCTTTACTACTATTAGGCTAAATCTTATTATAAGCGAATTTATCTAGCTACTGCCTTTTACTTTATTATTTTTTCTTCTATTTTGTTATTAGCATAAAAAACTTGATTACATCTCATCTTTGTCGATAATTTTTTTTTTGCAGATTCAAGAACTCGCTGTTTTGATTCTTGGGGTATGTGTGTTACTGCAGATATCCCATCCTATTTTATTTTATTTCTATCTTTCTTTCTTTGTTTAACCAACCCTTACAATTCCATGATTATTCTTCTCATGTCATTTGTGTATGAAATATATCAGAGCAAACATCTAGTGGCCTTTACTGGGGCGGGGATATCAACTTCATCAGGCATACCTGATTTTCGAGGGCCCAAGGGTGTCTGGACTCTTCAGGTAAAATTGCCAATTTACTCTTTTACTGTAGTCTTTGACATAAATCAACAAATCAAGTTTCTAATCTGTCTGTTGTGTCTGTTTCTACAGCAATCTGGTGAGGGGATACCTAATGCTTCGCTTCCGTTTCACCGGGCCATGCCGAGTTTAACACACATGGCACTTGTTGAACTGGAGAGATCTGGTGTATTGAAGTTTGTTATTAGTCAGGTTTGCTAGGTCCATTTTACTAGTATTGTTATGTTAGCATGGTGCCAAACTGTGCCACCGACAGTACAACCAATTTTCTTTTAGAAATTTTATTTTTTGTGCAGAATTGAATATTTTTGGCCGTATTAAGCATCAGTACTCTCAATATGTAATTCCACAGTCTACATCAACCAAGCCAAGAAAAAAGAAAACTTAAAAAAACTATTCACCATGAAAATCCAATCATCAGAACTGCCGAAATAGGTGAATAAAGATCAACACCCTCAATTATGCAATTCTAGACCAACCAAAGAAACCAACCATGATAATTAAATTATATTAAAGAAAACTGAACTACAATAATTTGATGTTGTTAATGTCAGAATGTTGATAGCCTTCATCTCAGATCTGGTATACCAAGAGAGAAGCTTGCTGAACTGCATGGAAATTCCTTTATGGAGGTTTGCTCATCTTGTGGAAAAGAGTAGGCCTCTGTGCCTTTTGTAACTATTTGATTAATTTTTTTTTGTTTATTTCTTAATTGTAATTCTGTTATTTGCACAAAAGGTATATTCGAGATTTTGAAATAGAGACCATTGGGCTGAAAAAAACCTCAAGACGTTGTTCAGAACCTAGCTGCTTATCAAAGTTAAAGGATACTGTTCTTGATTGGGAGGTAATCTCTGTGTGTTTGTGTGTGTGTCTGTCTCACATTGTTTGCTAGATTATAATGAAATGAGAACTTCAAATGGTAGCAGGATGCATTGCCAGATAAGGAGATGGATCTTGCACAGAAACATTGTAGTGCTGCTGATCTGGTGCTATGTCTAGGCACTAGGTACTTTAGTTTTTGAAACAATATGAAACTATTTGGTGCTTCTTGATTCAGCATGACCTAATAGGAAAGTGCTGGTATAGGCTGGTCATTTTTTTGCATCTTGTACAGTTTGCAGATAACTCCAGCTTGTAACTTTCCCTTTAGATGCCTCAAGAATGGGGGAAGAGTTGTCATTGTCAATCTTCAGGTATGTTTTGTTTGTGCATTCTTTAGTTAATTCTGGTTCTTGGGATCCCAATTTTTTTTAGCTTGCATATTTTTTGCCTAATTGCAGTCAACTCCAAAGGACAAAAAGGCTAGTCTGGTGATTCATGGGCTAGTTGATAAGGTATATATATCTTTTCAGTTGTTTTTAAGTTATATTAATTATTTTCATTAATGATTAGTAAATTTGTTCGTTAATATACTTTTTGTATTCGGAAAGAAATTTTTGTTAAGTTCGTTCATTATGTGTTGTGATTAGAGTAGGTGATGGAAGAGGTGATGCGAATTCTTCATCACAGGATCCCTCCATTCATTCGTATTGATTTTGTGCATGTCAGCTTTTCTCATTCCACAAAAAGTAAGTATAGTTGTTTTGAACTAACATGTGATAAATTTAATTTGAACTGCTATGTAATATTTTTGTTTTCAACTGACATGCAACCAATTGAACTGTTTCCCAGAGAAGACATTGATGAAATGGATCTTGCGAATTAATAGTGCACATGGACCAAAAGCAACGATGCCGTTTCTTAAATCTGTTGAGGTACAATGAGAAAACAGAAATTGCAAATATTTCTATTTTGTTCTTTGTATGTGTACATATTCTTTTTTGTTGTTGTTTGGCAACCTAGGTTTTATTAGTAATTTTGAGGATCCTAACTCGATTCTCTCCTTTTTTTTATTGTCTTTCAGGTTTCTTTTCCTGATAGACCTGATATGAAGTGTGCTTTAATGCAGAAGCAACCATTTGTTCTCAAAAGGTAGCTCAAGTTGCAAATTTTTCAACTTACAAGTTAACCACTCATTTATTATATTATCTTGTTCTGAGAAAAATATCAATACAGGGAAACGGTTCAGAGAAAGCCATTCAAGATTCTATTAACACTGAACTTAAGTGATGGCTGTGGCTGCTCGTTTTCTCAGATTGAATGGCCTATCAATTTTCAGGCAACTAATTCTATATATATCCATTTGTAAAGAGGAGGGATTAAGAACCTTCAAATTGTCTCCCTAGTGCCTCTGCTTGTTAAAATTTTAACAAGAAACTACCACGAAATTTGATTTATGTCACTCAATCTACTTGCATGTGAAATAATGCAATATTTCAGCTTGGTTTTGATGCAGATTAAGAGGAATGTGAGAAATTAACTATGCAGATGACTTATATGCATATTTTTTAATATTCATAATGCCCATGAAAACCTAGCTAAAGGGTTGGAACGTTTTACATGCATATAGAAAGGAGCGATAGCAATATAGCTTGCATGTAACAACTTTTACCTGTGTCATATTAGTTCTAGAATTTTTTTTTGGGAAAAAAGAAAACAGAGGCATGCATGATGAAGCACAAATTTGAAGGCATTTGATCTCTTCTCGTATGTAAAATCCACATTGTAATTAGTTAAAGCATCTTACAAATTGCACCCACTTTTTTTTTTTTTACTTCTTTTCCATTTCTCATCAATATATTGGAATATTGGTTGAATTGTTATGATGGGATAGGTATAGTGTTAAATGGGGTCAAATTTGACTAGACATCAAAGAAACTTATTCCTGTAGACCCGAACAAAATGAAAAGCTACTAAATGTCTTCAGCTATTTAGAAAGTAGTAGAAGATTGGCCATCGAGCTAGAGGAGGTTTGAATTACATTTGCAAATAGTAGGAGATTGATCCTATTTTTATGTATGAGACGCAACATGAGGAAATTTGAATAATATTTGCAATAGTAGTAGATTGATCCTATTTTTATTATTTGGTTTCATTAAAAAGGAGTTCATTGTTATATGCAGGTGAAGAAAAAAAGTCTCTCTCTAGATAGAGACAAGGTGCTTAATGAACTAAGAGACTTAGCTGAAAGGGAGTCTTGCTGTGGCCAAGAGGTGTTGTTGGAGAGAAATGTTGAACCAAGATCCGAGTTTACTGTACATGCAATTGTCACTAACATTGTTCGATATGACAACTTAGAGGAGGTTTTTGAAAATGAAAATGACCAGGCCACTTCAATTAATGGCAGAGGTTCAGCGATAAAAAGACCATGTGAAGATGGTGCCAACAGTGAGAAGTCTGTTAAAAGATGCAAGTAGTTTCTTTTCCATTACTCAAATAGGAATAACCTAATAGAAGATGCAAAGGCAACCTCATGTTATATTAGAATCATAGAGGACTTGTATGTGTGTGAAATTAGCACCAATTTTGTTTTGTACACCCATTTAACTCAAATGTTGATAGGAGTATAAAAGGGTGCCATGACTCCATTTTGAAGTTCTTGTATTCATGCTGACCATCTCAGTAGATGACTGATGTCAAAATTATCATCTTATAATTTCTCAACAGAAAAGAGTTCATCTCGCATCATCAAAATCTTTTGTTGTTTCTGCAGTCATGATTCTTTGCATACAGGAATTGTTTAATGCATGCACCCCTTATTATGGATTAAGATGGAACTATTGATTTTACAATTAGGTGGCAATTATTTTACAACGCTAAGATTTTTATCATGAAATTCATTGATTAAGCTAGAAAACATCTGTAATATTAATCTCTATAATCTATTTACAAAAAGTTTCAGAATAATGACGCCAGAAGAGTGCTCCTGTTTATAAGTTTATGTATTTGCATACGGGGAATAATAGAGGCATTTTCCCAGCGGAAAATAATATATAAAGTTTTCCTCAAAAAAAAAACGAAAAAAAAATTATAAGGCAACAAAATTTTTGAAGAATGGAGATAATTGTAACGAGACACCATATGAAAAGACCCAAGCATAAATTAGACGAGAATCTTACAAAATTTCAGTCTAGATATTTACAAAACTACGAAAATCGTGTGGTTTTGTCTGATTTTTATTGCTTCCACAATAAATTACAGTACTAGATAACCGAACAATACATGAGTTTGCTATGATAAAAGCATGTAATCGAAATGTTCTAAACATCTTCAAACACGACGTTTCGGATGCTGTCCGTGTCCGTTGCGGATTCTAACTGAACGAGTTGTTAATACAACAGACGCGGACACGGACAGCTTCCAAAACGCCGTGTCTTTTTTTTTTTTAATATATTTGAGTGTGGTGGGACAGCTCGTTGCAACTTTCCCGTTATTTATCAGACACTCATCAGATCGGCAGATCTGTTCGGTCGATTTCAAAATTTTCAAATCCCTCTCGTCTGGCCGCCCCCTTCTTCTCTCTTTCTTTTCTCATCCTCCACGGTGAAAAGCAGAACCTAGGTTCCAAATTAGGGTTTCGGAATCCACCCTTCTCGCAGTGTCGTACGAAAGAGAAATGTCGACGTTAGAAAAGCTCTTCATGCATGTCTTCGATAAGAAACAGTTTATCAGCGGGCAGTTGAGGCAGCAAGTAGATTCCTACGAGGAGTCTCTCGCTTGTAACCTGGCCGCGAGTGGCCGCGAACTTCCGTCATGGCTGTTTGATGACGGAACGGAATCTAGATCTGACGCGCCCGTGCCCGATTACTCCAATCGCACAGGTTCATTTAGGATTTAATGAGTCACTAGTTTCTGCAATTTTTGGATTAAGTTTTGTTGCCTAAAACCCTAATTGGAAACTTAATTATGAGGTATTCGTGGGAAATCCACCTGTTACTTTCAATTTTGCTATTCTCAACTGGGGTAGGGTTTTTATGTCTTTTTCTAATTGGGCTCATAGTCTTGAAACTTCTTGACTGAATAAGATGTTTAAATGAAGCTCTTCACTGATTAAAATTTGCGGATTACAAGTCCTTTGTATATATATGTTGCCATGCATTTCAAATCAGATTATTATATGAGATGAACAGACCGTTTGAGTGAACTTACCATTAGATTTGATTCACGGCATCATGTTTTTGCAATAACTGCCTCACTTGAGTTTTAGTTACTTCCAAATGGTCTTTTAGCAAATAAACATAATATAATCAGTTAGTCTCAATTTTTTTTGCTGAACTAGCAACTTTTTTGTCTCTCCTCAATGAATCTATAACTTATAATACATTATTCTTAAATTGCAGAGTTAAGCAGGAAGCATATCACGGATCTATTATATCCTCCAAGCCGAGAAACTCCCAAGGCCACCCAATCCTTTCTAGACAGTCACTTAACTGGTATTTGTTTCTCAAATAATCACATCCAAAACCTCCAAATAAATGAAGAAATACCCAGTACCAGTCCAGAGAAGTGTAATAAGGAGCAATCTCAGATACAGCCTGACATGACCAATATTGGTGCCCTTTCAACCATTCAAAGGTCCAGATCGAGGCAAAAGGATATAGAGAAGCGATCCAGTGTGAAAAGGGCTCCAGTCGACACCACCTCCTCTTTTAGGCAGACTGACAACACCAAAGCTGAGATCCTTGACAAAGAGCTAATTGAAACCTCAAATCATTGTAGACTGGAAGATGGTAAAGAGACAAAGCGAGGAGAGACAGAGAGTTTGGCTTGCCAAATAATGAACCCAGACTTGACTGAAACCTTGGGTCGTGTAGAAACTGCTGTTGTCAGGCCCAAAGGCCTTGCTTCTGATGCAGCACTAACTGTTTCAAGGGATACCCTCGATTCTGTAACAGAAAAGCACAGTGAAACGATGAACCAAAGATCCCAATTTCATTCAGGGAAAGATCTCTCATCTCCTGTTGGTGAATTTTGTAGAATAAGAGATAATGAAAGGAGGAAAGAAGTGGAGGCACTTAAAAGTTCAACATCTCATTTAATCATCCCAGTACTGACTGAAACCTTGAATCCTGTAGAAACTAGTGCATTTGAACCTAAAAGACTTGCTTTCAGTTTAGCATTCGATAGCAACCTACATTCTGTAGTAGAAAACCATGATGAAACAAGGGATGGTAGCCCCAGTTGTGTGTTGGAGGGTAAACCCTGGTATCCAAATGGCGAATATTCTGGAATGAGGGATGGTGAAGAGAGGATTGAATGTGCTGAGACACTGGTCAAGGTGTTGTCTCCCGAGATAACTGCCCAAGAGGTGACTTGCTCCCCAAATAGCATGGTAAAAGATGCTGTCAAGTTGAAAAGACCTAGCTTTGATGAACCAAGAGATGAACCCAGTGTTGTATTAGATTCTCTCTCTCCTAAAAGACTTGGTCAGAGTGGTCCTAGAGAGACAGACGCTGGGCTTTGTGCACACAACTCTCTGTTACCAGACAGGGTTAGAGGTGATGAAGAGAGAAATGAGGAGATAACTACTCTGGTAAACGGTTCGGCTCCTGACATTTTGAACACCGAACTGAATGAATCCTCACATTGCATGGACAATGATGAAGTCCAAGACACACACTCTCCACCCATAGATGGTTCACAACCAATGATTAAACCAAGTGTTGGCAAGAGCAGTCATGTGAGAATCGTGGAGGCGGCATTTTATGCACGCGACTCTTATTCACCAATTGGTGATGTAACTGGAGGTAATAATGAGTCAACAGAAGTGAATGAGCCTATGGGAAGTCGAATAGATATCTCAGACAGCCTGCTTTTATCTCAAACAGTGGAAGTTGTAGGAGAGGAGGTTCAGTACTTCTTGCAAAGCTCAGCAAGAGAAGAGAAGAGCAATGCATCTGCTTTGCATGATGGAATTGTGGCATTAGGCAGTCATATGAGTTCAGGGAAGGTACAATACCATGTCAATGTTAACTCGTGGCCTAAAAGAAAAAAGATGGAGGTCTCTTCCAATTTTGACTTTGCAACTTCTCCGAGACCAAGAAAAAGACCGGCACTCCCAGAGGTACAAGAATTTTCTTTACCTAAGTATTTTTTATGTGGTTATCAGAATGGAACAGAAGTCGTGTGAATTACCCAGATATAGAAACCACTTTTCCTTCTAAAAAATGCAATATAGCTTTTAGTTCTTGCTAAAACATATCAATAGTTGGTTATGAATTGGGTGTGATGATTCGATATCAATTGGTAAACTAAAGAAATATCTCTTTAGTTATTGGTTATAACAGATTGCAGTGTCGCTTTCTTTTTTATCTTGCTAAAGCATCTTTTTTATCTTACTAAAGATTTCTTTAGTTATTGGTTAAAATAAAGAAATATTTCTTTAGTTATTGTATGCCTTGCTAAATCATCTTTTGAATTTCAGATTAGCTATTGTCGTATGGAAGAAGATGAACCTGAAAAAAGTGTGTCGGTCCCAGAAGAATACAACAGGGTTCCATCCATGAGCAGTTCTTCAGCTGATAATGGAAAGGCATCAATTTCCCCAACTGAGCCCAATATTGGCTCTCCGATTTATGATGCCAATCATTTCTCCATTAGTCCAAAGGAGGGTGATTTGGCCAATAGTTCAAACAATGTGCCTGAAATTGATTTGTATACCTCATCCCAATATGAAGGTGGCTTTTTCATAGAACATGAAGATGGTAGACCAGAACTGGAAGCCTTTACCATTGGAACTTCCTCAGATTGTGAGGGCAAAACCAGAAACATACCTGGGAGCATCCCGCTTCAAATGGAGAGAGCTTCTCTTGCAGAGCAGCTGTCCTCCAGTCTCTGCAACTTGGCCTCACCTGGAAAGTATAAGTCACTGCCTACTGGCCATTTTGATTTCATGAAAACAGGCGAGGCATTATCTGTACCTGTTAATGATAGAAAACAACTTAGTGCAAGTGCCACCTCCATTCCATATCAGTTTGGTCCATTTGGGTGTCCTGGGTTTACAATGGGCCTTTCCACTTCAGGAAAGTCTGGTAAGGGCAGGTCTGCCTCGACCACGCCAGGTGACAAAGTTGGCTACAGAAGGGGTATACCTCCCTTGACCCCTCCAGCCCAGAAATATAGCTATGGGAAGCTCTCAGAGATAAATGAATCTGAAAATGGAAGTGGAAAAGGAAGCAGCGTCAGAAGTTCTGGAAAGACACCACTCTATCCTGATAGTACATGCTTCAGGATAGACGAAGATGCTGCAGAGGATGATGTTCCAAATGACACTGCTACACTGGAACCACAGGATTTATCAGCAGAACTAGAGGGAAGCTCACTCCCATCGGTGAATGATTCACAGAACCATCTGGAAGATGACGACCCAAATTACCAGAACACTCTTCGAGACATAACAGCTGTTTTTGAAAACACGGAGATGGGTGCTGTTATTCCTGAGAACTTCTCAGAAGGCGGTGGTTTAACTGGTAAGAAAGCCAAACAAAGTGTTACTTCTTTGAATAAGAGAGAGTTAGGCCAAAAGGCATTTGGATCAGTGCAGAGTGGGTTGGCCACTGTGGAGGCAATCCAGGAAGGAAGAGAAGAAAGGATGGCAACGGTCTCCTCTAAACCCAGCAATATTGTCTCTGATTTTACATCATTTGTCCCACTTGTCAAGCAGAAGCAGCAGCCAGTTGCTAGTAAGTGGTTTTTATTGTAGTAATCATATTATATTATTGTTCTGCTGTTACATTTTATGACACTCAAGAAGCACAAAAAATACAAAAAAAAAAAAAAGATCTGGTGTGGGCATTAGTTCTATAGCTTTATTTTGCTAATTAGATTTGTAAACAAAATAGGATAGACCTGTAACTGTACACTCTAGCTGGCACTGACACGCACCACATAGTGATGGTACCTAACACTGATAGCTATCTCTACAGAAAGGGTTGTATTTAGGAAATGTATGCTCCAAAGTATCACAAGATTTAACAATGTAATGGTCTGCAAAGTCCTTGAAGTAAGGATTTGCATTTGTCTGGTCAATTATATAAAGATTGTTTTGGGGGTAATTGTAGAGAAGAGAGAAGTAAGAATTCCAGCGCTGGAGGCTGCTGAAGCGAATAAAAGACTAGAAGAGAAGAAAAGAAATGAGCGTGAGCTGCGGAAGGCAGCAATGAAGGCTGAGAGGGAAAAACGACAGAGGGAGGAGAGAGACAAGAAAGAGAAGGACAAGGACAAGGACAAGGACAAGGAAAAGAAGCGCAAGTGCACAGAGAAAGATCGTCAGGCTCAGAGGGAAGAACAAACCAAGAAAGAACCACCGAGGAGAGCTCGTGTGGTCAGAGAGGAAAAAGAAGTGCAGTGCAATGTTATTGTAAGTCTACACCTTTTATTGTGTAATTTTTTTTGTGCTTGTCTGTGTTTGTTGGTTTATGATGAAAGACCTTTTGCTGCACCTTTTCTTGTTGTCTGTGACAGGGAGATGCCTATTCATGGAAACATCTGTATAGCCTGTTAATGGAATTACATTAGGAACACAGTTAAACACATAATTGCTTATGTAATAATTTAAAATTAACGCAAGTCGGTTGAAGCTCCTTGTGAATAGACTGAGTCCGATTTGGAACAAGACTTGTGTGGTTAATTGATTGTACTTTTGCAGATTGTTTTCTCCGATTGATTAATATGATTTCAAATTGATAATAGGATGATAAACAACAGTCAAAAAGGAAAAAATGTGGGAAAGAAGATGCTTTTGTCAGGCCCAGAGAAACAGGTTCCTCAATTATCATTATCGATGATATAGTAGAGGTTCCAGAATTGCCTAGAGTGGTGGAGAAGGTAAGATGAGCTCGATGAATTACTACTATTGGTTAATGTTGGAATTTAAGATTTACCTTACCTATCTGAAAATTGCAATTATTCTCTAACAGGATCCTTTACTCAAGAGTCTCATACTAGTACCAGTAGAACCCCCTGGTTTGATTTAGGGTAGTATGTCAAAAAGAACTTGCAAAGGATTTGAAAGAAAGAAAATGAAAAAGTATTGGATCCTACTGCTATAGTTATGGTAAAATATTCTTGAGATTTTCAGAAACTATCTAAGAAGAAACTTGAGCTTTCAGAAACCAAGGAAAAAAATGTCTTTTGATAATATGAAATGTTGTTCACAGCGACTCTAACATCTAATGTTTTTCCAGCCATATGAAATGTCCCCATACAAGGACTCTGATGCAGAAGGTGATGATGGCCTTGACGAGTTAGAAGAAGATCAGATAAGGCGCAAGAAGTACATCCCTTCATGGGCACGGTAATTTTCTTCACTGTCTTGTTTTCTTGCCTAGACACTTTTCTTTTCCAGGCTGTGAGAATTATTTATTTTCAATATATGCCCCTGAAACTAGACTATGCTAAGCAATGCTATACCTCAGTACTTTTTTGTTAATTGTTTTTAGAGTAGGGTTAAAATGCCTCATTAGTTTTGTGCCCCATCATACCCACACATCGTTATCTTAATTTTCAAAGTTTAAAAAGTCGATCCAAATTGCTCAATATGATCTTCATATTAAAATGTGCTTGGATACAAAATTTTATATTTTTTGAAACTTTTTTTTATTATTATTTTTTTAGATAGGTACAAAATCACTGTTTTTAGAAGATTCTGGGCTATTCAAAAATAGTGATTTTGTACCTCTCTAAATAATTAGTAAAAATATTCTAAAAATTCTAAAATTTATTATCCAAGCACATTTTGGTATGAAGATCATGTTGAACGGTTCGGATCAATTATTTAGACTTTGAAATTAGAGATAATGATGTTGGGGCATGATGGGGTATAAAACCAATGGGCCATTTTAACCCTACTGTTGTTTTTATACATAAATTGTTTTATGTATTAATTTATTTATATTTTATCCTCAGCGTCATTATTATTTTTGAATGAAGATTTATTGTACTGAATAAAGTGTTATCCCTGGCTTGTCAATGCAGGAAAGAATTTTTAGAAGATTATTTGCACTCAAGAAAGTATATGAACCCTGAAATGATATTTTCCTGCAAGTGCTCTTTTGACATGAGCAAAGGTAAGCTTATCTATCATCTAGCTCTCTTTTCCAATATTAGGAGATGTTTCTGTTGAAAAGCAGAAATCTGCGTAAAATTAAAGTCTTGTGTTTACTGCCTCCCTTTCTCTTGCAGTTCTGAAGCCTCGTAACCAAAAGCAGCGCTTCTGATTTGACCAATTTCCATTTCCAATTTTTTTCTGGAAATTCTGATAAACAAGTTTGTACTATAGATTATGTGTAGTGTTTCCTCAATGGACATTGTGTTTCTGTGATTTGAGGAGATTGGTTGAAGGTGCAATAGGTGTGTTCCATCCTTCTAGTTAGTCCGAGCAGTTAGTTTACTGGTGTTTAGATGTGCATAAGCTTAGCTTAATTTTCATTTGAATTTGTCACCAGTTTGGTGAATCTTGGGTTACATAATACTCACTAATTTGTTTCCATGTCAATTAAATGACATGCGTTTGCTGATGGTGCTTTTACTATTGTCCTGAGTGGATTTCAATCCTTTTTAATTAGTATGGTGATCAAGCGTTGCAATGGGGACATAATTATTCAATAATATCCATAAATGATATTTAAATAGATTGGTCTAAATTCAAATTATAAAAACAATTAGGATAACAAAGTTTAATGAGCATGCGTGGGAGGTGGCAGGTTATAAACCTAGACTGGGGATCTCTAGTGCTGAGATTTTTAAATATACCATAATAGAAAAAGAGAAATGTTTCTGTACCCCGAGCCACCAAACTCGAGTCCGTCTCCGAACTGGTTTAATTGGTTTAACCATTCACTAATAACGGTAATTTATTAATTTTTCATTAATTAACGAATTGTTGTTTTAATGCATTGCAGTTTTACATTGATTGCTTTAAACGTTAGCTTTGCATGCTTTTGTCTTGCGCTTTAATTTTGTGGACAGTCTGCTAGAAACAGTTGTAATCACTAATTCTCGAATTAGTCCCCCAGATTGTTAACGGTCCTCTAGTAATTAATTAACTACTTACTTGAACGTACTTTAAAGTACAATTTAAACCCAGTTAGCTCAGGGATGCGATGAGGGATTGGTTCTAATTGTAATTATGCAAATTAACAGCTTTTTATATTTAATAACTAAAAATACAGTCTCCATTTTGAACAAGTAATCTATTAAATGAAGATTTTTCAATATTTGTAAACACATGTTTATATGCTTTAAAATATATTTGAAGAATAAGCTTTAAAATGTGTTTGTAAACACAGGTTTATATATTTGTAACACAGATTTTTTAATTTTTGTAAACACTGGTTTATATGCTTTACACACAGGTTTATATGCTTTAAAATGTTGTTTTCTTACCATTATATATTGGTTTACTTGCACAGGTTTATATGCTTTACACACAGGTTTATATGCTTTAAAATGTTGTTTTCTTGCCAGTATATATTGGTTTACTTGCACAGGTTTATATGCTTTACACACAGGTTTATATGCTTTAAAATGTTGTTTCCTTGTCAGTATATATTGGTTTACTTGCACAGGTTTATATGCTTTACACACAGGTTTATATGTTTTAAAATGTTGCTTTCTTGCCAGTATATATTGGTTTACTTGCACAGGTTTATATGCTTTACACACATGTTTAGAAATTGGCATTGTTGGAAGAAATTCTAATTTTATGATTGTTTCGAAGTAGTAATTTCATTGTTATTTAACAGAGGTTTGCATGCTTAGAAATTACAATTGTTGGGGTTTTTACTAACATAAAATAATTGATGAGGCTACTAACAATTGTTGTTTCGAACCAGTAGTTTCATGTTATTTAATAAAGCTTTGCTTGCTTAGAACTAGTAGTTTTGACTAACATAAAATTTAGAGTTGTAAACATTTTGGTGGGGGACACACTCGGATATTGGTACAAATTTAGAGCTTTAAATTTTATGGTGGAGGACGCGCTGGGATATTGGTTCAAATTTAGAAATGTAAATTTGTGCTCGGGGACGCGTTGGTGGATTCATTTTTTTTTAAATTAAAATTTAACTCATTTACAATGAAAGTTAAACACTAGAACGTAGTGGATTAAACGCTTTCTTTTAAAAGTTTAAATTATACGATTTTTTCGCTGCATTTGGCGCTGCTTTTGTTAACTTTTTGAACAAAGTACTTTTCGCTTCATGCAGCGAAATGTTGTACAATAAAGAAAGAATCATACTGTTATTGTGTTGTATGAAGTAAAACATGCTCATTTTGTCACTGACATTCTAGAAGACTGGGGGACGCACACGGGTATTTTGTTTGGGGTACAATTATCAGCTTCCATAGAAAAAATATTTATTTATTTATTTTCCTTTTTTTTTCCAAATAGATGCGGTTGATATCAAAATTTTCATTATATATTATTTTTTATATAAAATGTGCGGTGCAAGTTGAAGATTTTTTTTTTATAAACCATAATTAGATATGAATCAGTGTTTTAAAATACGACCGCATATACTTATGCTGTGGTCTTCCATTTACAGAATGTCATGCAGTTAAGTTCATGCAGTTTTGAATATACGGGTACACATACGGTTCATGCAGACTTGAAAAAAACCTAAAAGTTATTTTAAAGTAGAGAAAATTAGAATCTATAACAATATGATAAATAGTACAAACCAATAGACTAAACAAGTCTTTAGATATTAGTTTTATTTTATTTATATTTCTCTAACAAAACATAGTAAAACTAAAACCGCATATGTACTTCTGCATACAAATTTGTATATGTGGCCGCATGCTGCATGTGCGGCATGTAGCGGCTTTCCGCATGCATAAACAAAACCGCAATTTAAAACATTGATTAGAATACAAATTATAAATTTAAAATACATATATTGAACAATCATAGGTAATTTTAATGATCTTTGAATAATAAATGAAACCGTAATATATTAAAAAAAATAAGCAAACACACACAATAAATAATAATTGCACAAGTTATGGCCGTTTAGAGAGCATGGCATAAAACATCGGTGCACTTTTACCGTCGTTAAGCTAGACATAAAGCATAGGTGCGTTATCGGTATTTTTGTACGAAGCATCATTTTTTTTTTAAACTTTAAATAACTGTAACTAGTTATAAAAGTCAAATTTGTGCATATGATCACAATTCTAAAAGGGTTAAGGTCCAAGAAGGTCAGAACTTAATCCGGAGATTATTCTAAGCACCCGACGGAATCAGAATTAAAAAAGAAAAATTGTTTAATATCTCAAAAATTCAATTTAAATTTCCTACCAACAGCATACATACAACGACCAGTAGTCGTGACAAAAAAAAAAAAAAAAAAACGACCAGTAGTCTTTCTTTACTGTAATGGTCCGTATCCGCCCAGGTACTGATTTAACACAATTGAAACAGACGGCCCAGATTTACTCTCAGCCGGTTCTTTCTCGCAATGGCGCGGGGGCAGTATTATTTGTGCTTTGAGATTCGTGCCAAGTTAAAGGCTGTCCAATTCAATTATACTCAGTCCAGTAACCTGAGAGGATGTGAGTTCCTCTTGTAATCGGATCTACTTTTTTTTTATTTTTAAGCTTGACCGGTCAATTAAGTCCAATAAAATTCCCTATTCGATGTCTCTTCTTCCCTAACAAAGCTTCTTCGGTTCTCAATCGCACAACCCTGGTAAAAACCTACGAAACTATCAGTAACTATCAGTCTCACCATTTAAGTGGCACTATTTGTTACCTTCGCTTTCGTCTATACAGTGCAAGAGAGAGGGATTACTGACGGCTTAAACTTATTACCTTCTCTCTCTCTTCTCTCTCGTCTGTACATCACATGGTGAAAATGGGCTGTATCACAAGATGGGTAATTATCAGTCTTCCTCAATCAAACTTTCATTTCAGTAATTTATAATTTAGCTTTTAATTGTAGTCACGAGAACTATCTTAAATGGGCATGTCTAATTGTGTATATTTTTAAGATGTGTGCAATATAATGTCAAGCTTCTCGCTTGCTTGAAGATAGTAAATCATTTATAAGAAAGGCATATCGAACATGTATGATTGAATCACAGGAGTATTAATTCTACTGAAATGTTAATTGAAATTGGTCTTGGGGAGAGATTGCTGACTAGTCGAATTGGAGTTAAGATTGCTTGTATTTGTGTTTGATTCACCTGAGAGGCTGAGAGCCTGAGACTGATAGCTTCATTAGCGTTTGAAAGAGTTAAGCGATGGAGAGGAGGAGCACAGCGCACACCACTACACCAGATAGAATTTGGATGAAGAAGCGAAGAGCCGATCTGGAGCGCGCCCCAGAGAGAATTTGGGAAAGATTCTGAAGAACCGAAGCAGCTTTGTTAGGGAAGAAGAGAAATTGAATAGGAAATTTCATTCGACTTAATTGACCGGTCAAGCTTAAAAATAGAAATAAAAATAAAAATAAAAATAAAAGTGGATCCGATTAGAAGATAACTCCGCTAATTATCATATGTGTATGATGAAATCGTACGGTGCTACTGCCTATCGAATGCGATGCGGTGTATTGTTATTACTAGTATGAGATTCGTGCGTTGGAATGAAAATATATTGTAAGATTGAACATTAAAATTGAACAAAGAGGCAAATATTAAATAATAGAGAAATGTTATAGTATCCGAAGCCATTAAATCCGAGCTTATTCTCGAACTGTTTTAACTGAGTTTAATTGTCTGCTAATAATATAAATTTATTAATTTACCATTAATTAACAAATCGTTGTTTTAACGTATCATTGTTCTACGTTGATTGTTTTAAATGTTAGCTTTGCACAGTTTTATCATACGTTTTAATTTTGTGGACAGTTTGTTAGAAGGAGTTGTAATCACTAATTCCCGAACTAGTTCTCCAGCTTGTTAACAGTCCTGTAATCATTAATTAACTACTTAAGTACTTTAACTAGTTAAACTAGTTTTAAGTACTTTAACTAGTTAAACTAGTTATAAGTACTTGAACGTACTTGCTCGGGGACGTGGTTGGGAGATTTTTTCTAATTTTAATTATGCAAATTAACAGCTTTTGATATTTAATAACTAAAAAAATAGTCTTCATTTTGAACAATTAATCTATTAAATGAAGATTTTTCAATGTTTGTAAACACAGGTTTATATGCTTTAAAATGTGTTTGAAGAATAAGTTTTAAAATGTGTTTGTATGCATATGTTTATATGTTTGTAAACATAGATTTTTTAATATTTGTAAACACATGTTTATATGTTTTAAAATGTGTTTGAAGAATAAGCTTTAAAATGTGTTTGTAAACACATATTTTTCAATGTTTGTAAACACATGTTTATATGCACAAATTTTCAATGCTTTGTTTATGTTGTTTGCTTGCCAGTACATATTGGTTTACATGCTTTACTTGTTCACAGGTACTGTTCTTGACACATTCTGCACAAATGAAAAAAATGTGCTGGGGAACGCTCTCGGGGATTAGTACAAATTTAGAGTTGTAAATTTCGTGCTCGGGACGCGCTTGAGGATTGGTTCAAATTTAGAGCTATAAATTTTTGCTCGGGGATGAATTCGGGGATTTGTTTTTGTTTAAAAAAAAATTAACTCATTTACAATGAAAGTTAAACACTTGAATGCAGTTAATTAAACGCTTTCCTTTATATGTTTAAATTATACGATTGTTTCGTTGTATTTGGCTGTGCTTTTGTTAAATTTTTTTAACAGAGCGTTTTTCTCTTCATGCAGCAGAATTCTATACAATAAAGAAAGATTGGTACTGTTATTGCGCTGTATGAAATAAAACCTAATTTTTTTGTTGCCGATAGTCTAGAAGGTTGGGCAACGCGAGCGGGTACTTTGCTTGGGGTACAATTATCAGCTTCCTAAATAATATTAAAAGAAACAATAATATATGACCGCTTTAATTCAATAACCTTCTATGAATGTCATTTGCTACAGACCCTGATGAAAATAATAATATAAATTTGTTTTCTTGAAAAATGTATATCAATTAGTGATAGTGCAAACAAACAAACAAACATTTTTTTTTTTTTAAAACCTGATGTTATTAGAATAGTTGCATAAGAATTAAACGACTAAATAAAAAGATGAGGGAATATAAAGAGGTGAGGAGGCAGAAATTTCAGGTGCATGAGAGATGCGCCTCATCAAAAGATTTCCTTATTTTATATTAAATTTGAAATAGATATGAATAGAAATAAATCCGGTGTTTATCATTTATCACATTGAAATATTATTTATTCGTAACAATTATCAAATTAAAGTATCAATAATCCATTTATAATATTTTATATGAACTTATGTGTGCTGTGTGAAGAAATTAGAGGAAATAATTAATACAAGGAAATAAAATTTTAATGTTGGCATTTCTTCCTAAATAAAATTAGATGCAACAAAATTAATGATTCAGAGAATCAAATAAAAATAGAAATAAAGATGGCCACTTTAATAATTTAGGAAATAAAAATCATTTACGATTTTATTTCTCTATTTTTTTAAAAACAATATAATTTTCAATAAAATATGTTACCAAAATAGTTATAATCTTTATTATATTATAATTTTTTTTGTAAGTATAGATAATTATAAATTAATTTTTCGGAATGTTAAGTGATAATCTAAGTGATAAATAAGTTAATAATCTACGTGCCAATCTATGAATCAACAATAAATTATGTATTATTTTGATTTAGACATTTTCTCGAACACAAAAAAGCATTAATATATACATTGTTTAATAACGTTAAACAAAATATAGTTTTTCAATCAAATAATAAGAGATAATAAGAGGGACACAAAGAATTAAGAATTACCAAGTTAATTTGAAAAAAATAAGCTCTTGATTCTTGATTTTCTCTGGACCATATGTGTAGAAACAAAATTGAAAAATATGAAAATAAAATGGGGTGATTTGTATGGCACAAAATTTTTAATATATAAATTCCCATTCTGTCGTTAGATGATCTTAATATATAAATTTTCTAATAGATGATATGTATAGAAACAAAAGAGAAGTAAGGAAAATAAGAAATAAGGAAAAAAAATATATTGCTATATTTTTGGTGTTTGTTCAATTTTAATTGTAATATATCGTGTGCCATTACATATGACGAGTATGTTTTTAACTAAATTTAGACTTCTACATATTATTCATATATATTTAATCAAAAGAAGATGAATAATGTGATCAGAGGGTTGAGATTAAATTAGAAATTTTATCTTTCAATCGTAGCCGTTGGCGGATCGGACATCCAACGTGCTTAATAATAGAATGGAGATATATATTAATTTGGAATGATGCTGATATTGAATAGAATATATTATATTTATTTAAATGAGATTATTAAATGATAAATAATATTTTTAAATAAAAAAATAAAAAACAGAGATATGCATATATAATCAATTAATTTAAAAGTTTCTTAAATAATATTAAAAAATGAAAAGAAATGATCAGAATCAATTTGAAAATTAAACATCTGACAATTAAATAAGTGCAATAAAAATGTGTCTAAATAAATTTAGACTCTACACAAAAAAAACACTAAAAAAATACATATAATAGAAAAACACAAATTATTTGATCGAATGATTGATATTCAATTTGAAATTTTATATTTTCGTCAACGGAACAGAACATCTACAAAGTTAATAAGAGAGGAGATTTTTGACGCTCGTTAATATTCTTACAAAGTATCATAAATATCCAAAAACCCTTGGTACAAACAGATGCTTGTTCTTCCCATATTGATATTGATGATATTTTGAATTCTCTTTTATTTATTTCTCTTGTTGTCTTTTATCAAGGGGTTTCTTTTGGAAAGTGGCATCGAGAGATCAAACAATTATTAACAACTCGTGAAAATGCACGCTTACAAACACGACCCCCTTTTTCTCTCTGTTTTTTCCAATACAAGTTACAAATTGATATAAATTTATAATGTCATGGATGAAAGTAAAAATGGCTTGGCTGTGAATATCTGCAAAGAGCAATAATATTAGCCTACTAATTAATTATAAAGCTATCAGTGATATACGTAGAGAAACAAAAACGTGACGTGACGTAATATATCTAACACATTGTAACTTGATTTTATATCATGTCACGATACGGCACACAATTAATAAAAATTTATTTTTAATTGACGTGACATAATTAAAATAGAGAAAAATAATCATGTCACATATAGTCCTGACTATTTGTGTTTAATTATTGTTTTTATATTCAAGTTAGTTCAAAAAAAATAATGACAAAATGTACCACAAAATAAAAAAACTATAACAAAATAAATTATAATTAAAAAATAATATTGAAAATAAATAATTATGTGACATGATTAAGATGGTGGAGGACCGTCACATCACGTGATCAAAACATATGACGTGCTGTACTGTGACACGACTAATTTTTTTTCTCTAGATATACGTATTATATATGCTTAGCATTAGATCGGACTGGATGTAATCAGGCACGGGTCAAGGATGATCTGACCCGCATCCGATTTGGATGAGTCAACCGATTCGACCTAGCTGTTAAAGAATAAAAATAAGTTGAACTAGAAGTCCGCACTAGGAATGAAATTTCTGTCTTGCGACTGCTGCTCTCTGGACTCTAGCAAGATCTGCTCTTTGGACAAAATGTTATAAAAGCTTGTGGATGCAATGGAAAATAGAGAAGAGTAACGCCCTTGAGTTGTACGATAAGTTAATGACACTCTTTTGTTAGGATCCAATTATAACTTTTTTTGTGATATCGGATTATACTCTATATTTATATTTTCAAAGTTCAAATAATTGATTCAAACTGTTCAACATGATAGATATGTTAAAATGTGTTTGCAGATCAAATTTAATACTTTTTTGAATTTTTTTATCATTTATTAAGATGGATATAAAAATTCAATGGTTTGAATATAGAGATTTTATTAAATACTTAATAAATAGTAAAAAAAAAGTTCAAAAAATGTAAAATTTAATCTGTAAACACATTTTAATATATCCATTATGTTGAACGGTTTGGATCGACTAATTAAATTTTTAAAACTTTGAAAATCGAGAGTGTAATTCGGTATCACAAAAAAAGGTGTAATTGAATCCCTCCTCATCATATATATTGTTAGTTTGTAATAATCTAGAAGTCAATAATACGATAAATTATCATAAAACTTTGTTCATGAATTGAATGTTTATATCATTTTGTTGTCTTGAGTATTATTGTATTTATGGATCATTTCGAGTTCATGACTGAAATTGTGAAACTCCATAATATAGATGATATATACTCTTAATTTTAAAAGGTCACTGACCGAGGTAATTAGCAGGAACACTAATTACTGCTATAAGGCTAGTATGTGGATTAAAAGATGGTTAAGTTTTACAAACCACCTGACACGAGATGTCATTTTAATCACATAGATACATGTTTAAGGAACATGGTATTTGACAGACCCCGAATGAAACATTAAATAGAATTGTGTTCGTGTCATTTATGTTTTCATTCAGTGTCACGTTCTACAGTATGAGGTATTTATCGTTCCCACTGAGAGATATGTATGTGTGATTGTTATCCACCGCTGTCCGTAAAAAGCAGCATAACGGTAACATTCTCATATGTATAGCTTAGCTGAGGAAGTGATAGTCTACCAAGAGTACTATTTGTCCCTCGTATTTTATACGAGCTATAGCATCACTGGGCCCCTTGGTAGAGTTAGATTATCTGCATGCGGTATAATTACAAGAGTAATTATATTTGATAATCTACTCAAGATCAAGAAAAGATACAATTAACAAGGATGACACACATCTACCTTGGAACTGATCTGATAGCTATGAGACAGAAGAACAGACACAAGTAAATTGTTTACTGGATCGTGATATTGTACAGTAAAGCATCATCTGTGTAATTGGATGGTCATGATGTGTTGCCAGACGCCACCCATGATTATAGAAGTTAAAACAGTTTTAACTCTGTTTACCAACATAACACAGATCCTATTGGGTCACATCATATAGGAGCTACTCGGAGAATCTTACTGATTAATTATAAATTGATTATAATTAATATTAAGGTGGTTATAATTAATTATACGTGATATAATTAAATTATAAATGTCATTTAGAATGACAAGCAGAAACAACGGTTAATTTATAAACGTACAAGTTACGTTGTATAAAAGTTACCGAACAACAATCGAAAAGAAATATAATTGTACATGACAATTATATATATTTGATTTGGATTTTAATTTGTTAATTATGGATTTGAATTATGGATTTAAAAGTCCAAAATAATCAAAGCCTTAATTAAAATTAAAAGCCCAAACTCAAAGCCTTTTACTATTCATGCCTTAATGGGCCAAGGGCAAAATGGTCATTTCACACCTATGCCACCTTGCATGACACCTTAGGGTGTAGAAGGGTGTAGAAGCATGGAGAAGAGTGTGGAAGGGGCATTTTGGTCTTTTCACATATTAAAGGATGAGGTGTCAAGGTATTTTGGTAAATAGATTTGTTTTGAGGGGTATTTCGGTCTTTTACGAACCTCCTCAAAACACTATAAATAGAGGGGTGAGGGTAGAGAGAAAACTTACTAATTCACGTGTTAATCTGATTACTTCGTTAATCGGTTTTTCTCTCTTTCTCGGTTTCGGTTAATACGAGATTAGGAAAATAATATATTTTGTGAAATCCTGCAGTTTAGCTTTTAAGCGATACCAAGTAACCTCGGGAAACAAATATATTTATTTCGTCCTTTTCTCGGTGAATAGTATTTTTGCAGAATTCCGCGGTTTACGGTATTTCTAGCAGAAGAAATAAACCGCTCTCCGGTTCGTCCTGGTGGGTAACCAATAGAGGTATCACACATGTGATACTGCGAGTCGATTCCTTCCTTGGTGTAGCTCTTCTTGCTTATTCTGCATTCCAACTGTGATTTGGAAACAATGTATAAATCATGTTATATTAATCTATTTAATTTGTAAATAGATTTAAAGCTTTTAGAAATCAATTATGGAGTAGAACTGTAAATGAATTAAATGAGGTTTTGATGCCAAAGGAATACTGAAGGTGGACCGCCTTAGAAAGTTTCCTGACATACCTCGTTTAATTCTTAGCTTAAACCGTAAAATTTTGTTTTACACACTTTCCGCAATTAAGCTAAATCAATGGATTTGAATCGTCAAAACCTCAACATATATATATCTGGTTAATTTGTTTTTCATTAACATGACACCAGTAAGGGTAGTATAGTACTTCATAAGTCAATAACACCTTTTTGTTTAGTTTATCTTATTATATACGAATAAGGTTAAAGTTTTTTCGTTAATATGAAACAATTAAAGACTATTCCTTACTCGTTATCCTATACGATAATAAAAATTACAAAATTATATATATATATATATATATAGGACTTGGCTACGGTGCTATGGGTAGCTAAGAGGCCTCCCATGCTATGGCTCAATATTCGACTTTTCAAAATCCTAACAGTCGATCTGAACCGTTCATCTTGTTCTCTATATTAATATGTACTTGGAGTAGGGCTGACAAAAAAGCTCGTGGCTCGTGGCCCGCTTGGTATTCGCTCGTGACTCGATTGGTAACAGCTCGTTCGTTAGTGGATCGAGTTAAAATTAGCTCGCTCGCTACATACTCGAGCCATAATTAATGAGTTTGAGTTTGGCCTGGCTCGGCACGAGCCAGCTCGGTCGTTAATGAGCTATTTAATATATATAGTTTAATAGTTTAATCGGATCCGTTCACTTCATATTAGAGATATTATGGTCTATGGATGTTATAGCCAGTGTTGTGGTAATTGCACTTTGGACTGTGTTTAAGTTAATTGGTAATGTTGTATGGAATACGTGTGAATTAATTACAAGCAACTAAGTTAATTTGTATGAATTTGTTTGATTTGATATGCATAAATTTATTTAGTGAATATGTTTGTATGAATTTAGAATTTTGATATATTTGTATGTATAAATTTAGCTGTAAATTTAATTTATAGTAAATTTACTTAATTACAGTTGAATTAAGAGTATTCCTCAGTAATTAGTCATATAAATATTATTTTGTTTTAGCCATAATTGATAAGATGTGTTATGAAAATTTAAGATATAGTAGGAAAAAAAATATACAAATTTATAAATATGCCAAGCTAGTAACGAGCTAGTTCGGCTCGCTCGGACAAGTCATGAGTCGGTCTTGAGCAATAGTTTTAGCTCAGAACCTAAAATCCAAACTCGCTCGCTCAGCTTGATATACCAACAAGCTGAGTATGAGTGTGGCCTAGTTCGCTCGTTAACAGCTTGTTGCCACCCCTAACTTGGAGACAAAATTTTACATTTTTTTGGAAATTTTTTACTATTTTTTAGATTTATTGAAAATCGTTGTTTTTCAGAAAAATCTGGACCATAAAAAATAGCGATATTCAATAAATCTAAAAAAATAGTAAAAAATTTCTAAAAAATGTAAAATTTGGTCTCCAAACACATATTAATATGGAGAACAAGATGAACGGTTCAGATCGACCGTTAGGATTTTGAAAAGTCGAATATTGAGTCATAGCACGGGAAGCCTCTTAGCTACTTATAACATATTAGCCAAATTCATATATATATATATATATATATATATATTAATATATATTTATTTAGAGATGATGAATGATACTATATAGTTTTATTCATGCTTATATATATATATATATATATATATATATATATATATATAGGAATATGCTAGCATGCTATGCAGAGCATAGAGCCCCTCCATGCAACGGCTTGGATTTCGAGTTTTCAAAATCCTAATGGTCGATCCGAACCGTTTATCTTGTTCTTCATATTAATATGTGTTTGGAGACCAAATTTTATATTTTTTGGAATTTTTTTACTATTTCTTTAGATTTATTGAAAATCGCTGTTTTCAGCAAATCTGTACCATAAAAAAACAGCGATTTTCAATAAATCTAAAGAAATAGTAAAAAAATTCCAAAAAATGTAAAATTTGGTCTCCAAACACATATTAATATGGAGAACAAGATGCACGGTTCGGATCGATCATTAGGATTTTGAAAACTCAAAATCCAAGCCGTTGCATAGAGGGGTTCTATGCTATGCATAGCACGCTAGCATGTTCCTATATATATATATATATATATATATAGAGAGAGAGAGAGAGAGAGAGAGAGATGGACTTGGGTGAGACGCGGAGTATACGCGTTTGGTGCTCCATGGTACATTTTAGCCATTTTGAAAATTCAAACAACTGATCCAAACCGCTCAACACGATCTCCATATTGAAATGTGCTTGGAGACCAAATTTTACATTTTTTGAAATTTTTTTACTATTTATTAAGTCACTTTGAAAATCATTGATCCGGTGGTCCAGAAATTTTTACTGTTTTCACTGTTTACCCGGATTTTCAGATTTTCAAAGTGGCATAATAAATAGTAAAAAAATTCTAAAAAATGTAAAATTTAGTCTCCAAGCAGATTTCAATATGGAGATCACATCTAACATTCGGATCGGTTGTTTGGACTTTCAAAATGAAAATATGGCGTGAAGTACACGTGGTGTTCCATGTCTCATCCAAGTCCATCTCTCTCTCTCTCTCTCTCTCTATATATATATATATATATATTTCATAACATTTTTTATTCATTTATTCGATAAGACAAGGACAAATAAGTTTTTATTTTCCATCTAACTTATCATGTACGATCTAAAAAAGTCACGACGTGTCCGAATACATCACTACATGGCATGGTACATGTGCTGGTTACGTGTCGTGATTCACGTATCTCATGCCGTGATCATTCGTGTGATGTGGCCATCTTTTGAAATTTTGGCATGTCACGTCACGCGAAAGATCTGGTCACAACACGTGGTCACGCGAGTCATGTGTAATTAGGACCATTAGATCTTGATCAAATGATGAATCTTGAATAAACTAACTTAAATTATGAAAAAAAATAAAATAAACGTGACTAGTCACGTGTGGTCATGGCATGACTAACGGGTCATGACCATCCTTCCAAATTTAATCACAACACGACACATCACATCACATATAAATTTGACTTGATTAATTACGATACAACACGGCACACCACGTATTGAGTATTGAGAACCCTAGGTAAAGGTAAAGTGTTTTTCGCTAACATAATGGGTAAGGATATGAATATACTTCATCCGACCCGTTTATACCCATTAACTCCCCTAGTCGGATTAAGAATTGACATATCTACTCTTGATTTACTTTTTGCTTATATATGAAGAGTATGGTTTACTATTTTCCAGGTATGAAAAACATATTCACATGATGTTGGAGGGCAGAAAATTAAGATACCATGCTTTGAGACAATACAATAATTAATGTTGATAGAAATGGTAAATGAACTGAAAATTTAGGGTTTCAATAATACCAAAAATGAAAAACAGAAAAAAAAAAAAACTTATTGTTAGATGCATGTCATATCAGTATCACAGTATATATATAATTTAAAAGAAGATCTGGAATAACTTTAATCCTCTGACCTGAGTTCTCTAAAAAGAAAAATTTAGGCCCTGATCACACACACACACACAAATCTCATTCAATCTACAGTAACTATATATCTAACAAACTAATCGTATTATTTTCTTATGATTTTATAATAAACCGGTCAAAATTAAATGTTTAGGGGTTCGTCTTACAGGTTCATCCTATATATAAAAGTTGAGTACAGAGAGCACATGTTAAATTGTTAATGAGTCACATATGGAAAACGTATCACAAAAATACAAAATGTGTAATGCATTACATAAAAGTATCACATAAGATCATCTCTTGCATTTTTTTCTCAAAAAAACCCCATCTATAGCATTAATTTGTACTTGATCTCTCTTCAAAAGTGTAAAGTGTTCCTATAGTTCTTGTTCAACCATTGAACTGTAATTAGTCCATCTAGCAAAATGTGGAGGTACTCCTTTACAACTAACCTGCTGTTCGAATCAAATTCATTCCATGCATGTGCTGCATTTAATTTGTTTTTTTTTAATCAATTATATATCACTCAAAAGTGTGGTTAAAGTAACCAGACATCATGGGGCCAGGACTAGCCTTAATTAATTAGGCAGTTACTAGACATATTTTATATAATTTTTGCTAAAAAAATGCCCAGTAGGCCCAATGACAAGTTGGTAAAAATCACTAGTTTTCCATGTGAACTGTTATTGCCAAATAGAGCAATGCCTGTCCCAGAGAATAGAAAGACATATAACAATATACGTCAAATTAAATTAATCATGTGCACTGGGGATAATTATCACAAACTAAAATAGTATAGACAATTATGAATTTACTTGACATAACAGGGAATATGTTCTTCAAACAATGTTGTCATATGCCATCTAACTTGTGTAGTCTTTTCCTTCAAGCATTTTTTAACTTCACCTTATAATTAAGCCAAACATTGCTTTTTCAATAATTTTCTAGGTAAGCGATTCCTGTGGTTGAAAAAAAGGGTAGCATAATACATTACAGGATAGCATTCCTCTTCAGTTTTAAGCATAAGCCTCAATCCATACTAGGCACCAATATATCTACCAATCCTGATCCAGCATCAAAGCCAATATCAGTTATGCTAGCTAGGTAGCCCCACCTTAGGAAGAGGAATTAAATCCATTAAATAATTAGTAAGTCACAATGTTTTTAACCAAAATTTGAAAGAGAAAAAAAAAGTTACAGGAAAGTTTACTTGACAGCACATGCTGAAACTTGATGAAATCAGACATCTTGAATTTTCTTAGTGCGCACCAATCCGCGAATTCACTTCTATTGGGATTTGGGAGAGAAAAGAGAAGCCGAGGCGCGCGGTGGCCATGACAGAAAGAGCAGAGAGCACACCCCAAGCAAAAGTGAAATGCCTTGTCACAGATACTGGATTGTGCCCTCTCTCTTCTGTCACAAATTCCAGCTTATGCCTCCTCTTCTCTCCTCTCCTCTCCTCTCCTCTCCTCTCATAAACTATATAACATACAAATAGAATCATGCAAGTTAAACATATATGAAAAAGGAGAAATTATGAAGCATAAACATCCACATTTCCTTTACATGCACGTCTCATGATGTATAAAAATGAAAAATGAATGGTCTAACTAATCAATTATTTGTGCATATGAATGCGTGCATGCATATATATTGCATAGTTTATTCATGACAGAATCTGAGTTGTTGGAAACTAGCTAACTGCTAATTAAGGAATTAAGGGTAATTCGACAGGAGGAGATCCTATAAACATCGTTCTCATTGTATAATAAAAATTTCTTTTTGAGTATATGTGAGGTAAGTCATGCATGCCTTCCATTTGAAAGATACTTCTATACGACTAAAATTTAAATTGGACAGAGATTTTTAACCAGCAACACGCCTTGGCGATGGATATCGTTGTTTCTTTCTAATTCTCTGTTGGGTGCATGAATGAGTGTGTGTGTGTGTGGTGGGGGGGTTGAAACGGCACTACTTCACAGGTCGAGAATTGAGCAATTATATAGCAGAAAGGAGAGTTTACAACCGGTTTACCCTGAAGAATTGACCGCCTACAGCAGGTGATGGAGTGGTCCAGCAATTTGGGGCCGTTTAGTTTCTGTTGCATTATAGCAGAAAGGAGAGTTTACAACCGGTTTACCCTGAAGAATTGACCGCCTATAGCAGGTGATGGAGTGATCCAGCAATTTGGGGCTGTTTAGTTTCTGTTGCATTATAGCAGAAAGGAGAGTTTACAACCGGTTTACCCTGAAGAATTGACCGCCTATAGCAGGTGATGGAGTGGTCCAGCAATTTGGGGCCCGTTAATTTAGTCTCTGTTGCATTGCAAGTTTGCAACTATTTTTACTGCTCAAGCTTTATGGTTTATTTCGACTTTTTTTTTTTTTTTGGAGTAGTTCCCCAAAGAGTGTCGGCCAAAATATAGTAACTTACAAAGTTTAAAAAAAAATATGTTAATTTTTGGGTACTTTTTAGATATTTGTTTTTCTCTCATCTGCTAGCTGGAACAGGAAAAAGATGCTTTGCCATATTTCTAGTTCAGACATTTTAATTTCTTGGTTTTGGATGGAAGAGGTTTTCCCGTTCTTTATATCCTGCATTCAAATAATACTGAACAGTAACTTGTTCGAGTTAAAAAAGAAGGTTTAATTATATATGAGGAGGGATTCAATTATACACCATAAAATGGTGATATATTTTGACACCATATATATTTTTAGAGGAAGGTTCAAATGTCTTCATTTTTTGTGCCTCCATCATGTCTCCATTTTTAAAAACTTAAATAACTCAAAATTTAAAACTTAAACCTCAAAATAAAACCATTAGATGTGATCTATATTATTTTCTCTATGCGCCCATAAAAAATTATCACATTTTGATTTTTCTTTTATGTGAATCAATAAGTTAAAAAATCAACGTCTAGAAATTATCCACATTAGTATACATTTTTACAAGTTCAAGATGACAACCAAAACAAAGTTGAAATGCCATAATTTTTTACATGTGCATAGATAAAATGATGTAGTTCATATCCAATGGTTTTATTTTGAATTTTAAGAATTAAATTTTGAGTTATTAAAGTTTTTAAAAATGGAGGCATGATGGAGGCACAAAAAATGGAGGCATTTGAACCCTCATATTTTTATAAGTTATTTTTGCGATTTTAAAATCCAAACAAATAATCCGAACTGTACAACATGATCTCCATATTAAAATGTGCTTGGAGAGTAAATTTTACATTTTTTGGAATTTTTTTTAGTACTTATTAAGATGTGTACAAAATTATTGTTTTCAAGTAATATTGGGCCATTGAAAAGCAACAATTTAAAAAAATTCTAAATAAATAGTAATAAATTTCCAAAAAAAATATAAAATTTGGTCTCTAAGCACATTTTAATATGGATATCATATTGAACGGTTCATATCGACTATTTAAATTTTGAAATCGCAAAAATAAATTATAAAAATATGGTGTCAAAATGTATCACCATAAAATAATGTAATTGGATCCCTCTTCATTATATATATTTTAAATATAGTTAAATGTCACTGCTAAATGAACTGTTTTGTCAATTTGGGACTGCTAACTAATTACATTTGTATAAAATCAAGATCAAGAGGAAAGTTCAGTCCAAATGCTGTAATTTTCGTCGGTAAGAAACGATCGAGAAAATATTGTCCCATGAGTAATGTCCATTTTACTTTAGCGCCTATTAATAAAAGGAAACTTTTTATTCATAGAAATTGAAAAAAAAGTAGAGAGAGAAACAGAAAGAGTAGAATATTTGTTATATTGATAGAAAGATCGGCACAGATTCTACCGATCTAAAAAATCAGAACACTTAGGATAGGCATAATTCCTACCCATCCTAACTCTTCTTGGATTTTCTGTGACACCGTCTTTAAAACAGGAATAGCAACAGATCAATTCTTGATCTTCTCAAGCATCGTCTTCACAGAAGATCCGAGATAAGTTAGGATGGGTAGGAATTCTGCCTATCCTAAGTATTCTGATTTTTTATATCGGTAGAATCTATACCGATCTTTCTATCAATATAACAAATACTGTACTCTTTCTGTTTCTCTCTCTATCTTTTTCTTAATTTCTATGAATAAAAAATTTCCTTAATAAAACCATGAAGCATATAGCTAGATTCATTTTACTGGGATATACCATGCAGTATATTATTACAATGTGAGGCCACCACCAGTGCCAAACTGCCAATTTATAAGGATTCCACAAATGGAAATGGGGCTTTGATGACGCCCCTGTTGAGGTAGAGGGGTCAAAAGGAAATTGAAAGAGAGAGATGACAAAAATAGGCCTTAAAAGAAGGGCCTAAAAATGGAGAGCGACTGAAACCCACCCTGGCCGTTTCAGGTTTCCTACGTTGGATGTTGCATGCATGTGACCCCAGTCCAGATCCCCTGTGGTGGTCATGGATGCTTCACATCGTGTGGCATTTCACTGGTAAGGAGTGACTAGTCTAGACTCTAGAGAGTATAAATAAAACTGAAAGCTACAAAATAGAAAAGCATTCACACTTCAATATCATCAACTTTAGTGACTTATTTTTTATGGATGTATATTAAACAACCACAAAATAGTACCGGTTCAATGCTATTTAGATATAAATCGGGTACGTTTAAATGAAACAAGAAATAGAGTAAGAATAAAATTAATCTCAAGTTTGAAAATAATAACTAACTTAACTTTTGATTATGTTAGTAAAATAGTGAGTTAACTAATATAAGACAAATAAAAAATAGTGCTAATATTATTGCTACATCTAAACTCACCAGATAACTTTGAAAAAACAATGAAAACGAATTAACGATAGTGATAGGTGCGGTGTCACAGAAAAATTGGGAAAGAATGGCTAAGCATGTAAACTCGAAACATTAAAAGATGATAACCTCGTTACAAAAATAGATATGGTGGTAACTTTTGGGCAAGATGATAATCTGCAGTCGTATCATACTAATTACAGAGTCATATAAACAGACATAAATAAACTTGAATAATTCGGAGGGTTTATCTCATATTAGAGATTTAAGACCGTACGTAATATACACTGAAGAGTTGCTAAAAATTATGCTCTTGGCGGATCCAACATTTTCGTTAGGAGTAGAAAAAATATTGAATTATGTTTAAATAGCTAATTGATTTTAAATTTATTAACTAATTAGATATTCGATAAAAAAAAAATACTTTGACTTATATTTTTTAATACTCTGACTTATTTTTGATGTTTTAACTTATAATTATAATTCAAAAAAATTATTTTGATTTTAATACTAAAATTTACCCAAATTACAAATCAAACACCGGAGAGAGGGGGACAAAATATCTTAATTCAATGAATAATATAATTGTGAGTGTTTCTCTGTGTTGTATGACAAGTCATATTTAATATGTTAATTGATATACTATTATATGGAGCACAACAGGAATGAGACACTTTTCGCGAGGATAAAAAAATGACTTTTTGAACGATACTGCAGATTCATATTTATATTTTTAAAATTCAAACACTCTATTTGAACTATTCGATATAATTTTTATATGAAAATATACTTAAAAATCAAATTTTATATTTTTTAAAACTTTTTACCATTTTTTTTTAATTCTAGACCATTTGAAAATAGTGATTTTTTCCCTATTAAAAACTAGTAAAAAAAAATCTACAAAATGTAATATTTGACCTCCAATTGCAATTTTTTATGAAAATCATGTTGAACGGTTCAAATTAATTGTATTAACTTTAACAATAAATACATATATCTATATTACGGACCGATATGTGTTGTATATGCATAGTACTCTTTCTCACTCATATTACATGTCATGCAAAAAATATATAAGTATATTGATCATAATGGCTTAACTGCTCAGTGAATATGATGATTGTGACATATCTTTGTTTTTATTAAGTAGATGTTCTGATTCGTTAATGGTTGTGATTAAAAAATGTAATTTTAGATGGAATATTAGTCATCTAATTAAATAGTCTTTTTTTTTTAATAATAGTCATCCAATCAAATAATTGATTTTTTTTAGTGAAGAAATCTAAATTTATATAGACACGTACTTACTGATACCTCGGCAATGCTCTCTATCTCACAAAATCTACGTTTCTTCCTCTTTCCTCATTTTTTTTTCGAAAACTTTCATAAACTTTCTTATTTGATAGTCAGCTACTAAATTTTCGGATTAATCCATATTTCTTTAAATTTGTAAATGTTATTTAAGAAATTTTCGGATTGATTGATAATTGATTGATCAAGTCTTCATTTCTTTCCAATCTATTTTATTATCATTCATGGATATTGTTGAATAATTATTCTTTTTATTAGTCTATTTTTTATGCAAATATATCATTTTGTATGATTTTGTTTGTTATCTTATAATATGTCATGTTATCATGCACATACACGATATTAGTATATAATTATGATGCTAGATATGATGCTTGGAATGATCATGACATGTAGTGACAACCACAATGTCTTAATAGCAAATTGTATTTTTCATAGAATGTAAAATTCTTATGTTATATATATGATGACATTATACAGTTGGCAAGGAGGAAATTAATTTTAGCAAGATAGTGCTATTTATATTACCCTTTAGATTTAATTAAGTTGTCTTTTGAAGTAAGTAATTCGCAAGTCCATGTAACTGAGTTGGGTGATTAGAAATTATGTTTGGTGCTTTAACCAGTGATTAGTGTGCTGCTGCATAGTGTTATATGGATACGAATCTGCTACTATTTTAAGAAGAATACCAGCTTCCTAGCTACTTTCTATTTTTCTGTCTCTCTATTTTGCAAGTTATTCAAAAATAGACAAAATTTTCTTCGAAGTAAATAACAACCTAATTTATGCATAGATATTTGATTTTAAAAATTCAGAAATAGATGATTACCTAATTCTAATTCATTGTAGCTTTGCTACCAATTATTTGAGTTGATAATGGGTTTAACTTAACTTGGCAGCCGCGGCCTAGAATTGAAAAAGAAAATGGGGTTAACTTCAGAGATTGATTTGGGTTCAAATGTGCATTTAATATAATTGAAGTTAAAAGCTTTAGAATCTGTTTGGTCTTCAATTGGGAATGGACATGGACGCAGAACTAAAAAGTACTATTTCCATAGGAAAAAAAAATTCAATTGAACTAAATTTTTTTTTTCACGAGAACAGAAATACGGCCAAACAAAGCCTTAGTGGTTTCGACACGTATGAGAAAGAAAGAGGAGAAAAATAACTATAAAAATATTATTACACTTAATATTCTATTATATAACATCAGATAATAAATTAACAACGGCTTTGTACACTAACCATAAGATAACAATTGTAGAAATTTGTACATAAAAAAAAAATGAAAAACAGTTATCATTGGTCTTCTTCATTTGTTGTATTACCTGCTGTCCAATAGGACAACGGAGAGATAATCGCTAAAATCAATGCTCTGCAAGTTTTCAAAAGTGTACAGAGATAATTGGTCTGAAAGTTACCAATTCTTTTTGGATTGGTTCTAGTCCACAAAGAACAATTATTTTTTGGACAAAGAAGACCAATCATCTCTCCGTACACTTTTACGGACTTATGAAAACCAATATGACAACGGACTAGAAGTCTAAAGCCATATCTCATTTCTATAGATTTAGGCATATTCAGAGTGTTACTGTTTACGTAGAAAAAAAAAATTCACTTAAATTGAATTTTTTTTTCTCTACATAAACAGTAATTTTCAGTTTCTATTTCTATTTCTATTCCCAACAGGAACGCCAAACAGATCCTTACACTGTCCAGTGTACATAACTAAATACCCAAAGGAAACCAATTCTTTTTTTCTTTGGTTATTTGTAAAGAAAATTTAACTGTATCCTCACATGCATTTCAATATGAAAAAAATATCGAAGTTTTAAATAACATTTATCACATTATAGCGGAACGGTTAATAAAACAATATTATGCCAGTATTGCACCATTATAATGTACTATAATACTGATAATGTCATAACTTACCGAAAATGATATAGCATATTTAGAAACTTTGAGAAATATTGATACAATACTTATATATGTATTATAGCTGTATCATACAATACCTGTATAATGTACAATACCATTATAGCGTATTATAGCCGTATCTGATACAATACCTGTATATGTATCTGTACAACATATTTTTTATCTAACCAAAAACAAATTTGTTGAGTAAGAGACTGTTTAAAAAAAAAAATGGTTTGATGACAAAATTGGCATTTGACATTTTCTACCTACCTTTTATTGGAAAGATTATCTTTAATAAGAATCTTGTTATGCATGACTGAACATTCTAATTTTAGGTGGAATTAAAAATTTCCACCAGATCATAGCTTTAACATGTTGGATGCCCCTAAAATACAAAATTTTATAATAGAGTGAACTAAAATAAAATTCCCTGAATTTTCTCATCTCTAAACAATCTCCATGCAAGTGTGTGAAGGATGTGATACATATGCCCATTCTATAAGTAAAAAAGATCTGTTAATGTCCTTCTCTAAAGATCATGTTTGGTTGTGTTACTGTTTCTGTGAGAAAAAAAATATTTAGTTTAACTGATTTTTTCTCTTCCACGGAAACAGTACTTTTTAATTCAATTCCTGTGTCCATGCCAATTCCCAATTAAAAGTCGAACATGCCCTAAGGGCATGTTCGGTTTTAAATAGGCTTGGAAATAGGTATGATAATTGAACTGATTTTCACTGTGCTCGCAGGAAAAAAAAATTCAGTTTGAGTGAATTTTTTTTTTCCACACACACAGTAGCGCACCGACATGCACAGTAACGCACCGACACGCACAATAGCTAACGCACCGACCAAGCCCTAAAGGTCACACCTGAACCTTGGGATCTAACAACTTCAGGTAATAGTATTTGTTTGTTGCTTCACAGTTGGAACAAATAGAGATTTAGACTCTGAGCTTCAATTTTGGTACCAAATATCTTGTCAGAATCCTACTTTTGACCGAGTACCTGGTTAAACAGTTCTAGCTAGCTGGCTGGGTTAGGTGAGCTATTACCTAAGTAGATGTTCTAGCTTTGAGATTTCAGCCCTTAAGGAGGAGCTAGGTGAGCTATTACCTAAATAATACAATTATATTTCTTGTGTTCTACTCCTTTCCAACCAGTAAAGTTTGCACAAATTTTACTGCACAAAATGTTAACATGCACCGTGATACATGCAAAAACAATAAAAATAATAATAAAAATAAAATAAAAGGTAACGTGGTTAGAACGTAAAATTACCAAAGAAGGATATCAGAAATAACTTTAGACTCGCTGTCAATTACAAGTTCAGTACTTCTATCTTGTGCTAAGTAGGCATTTTTTTAATAGATTAAAGTCTTATTAGCACTTGTGAGATGAATTATTCAGGTTCGGTTTGGCGAGATCAAAGATTCATGATTCGGGAATAATTCAAATATAATTCGGGAATGATTTGGAATTATCATGATAAAAAATCTCAGTCCTACAAGGGAGTAAAAAAATAATAATAATAATAATAATAATTGTTCTTGAAAAAATTCGTGAATAATTTGTAAAATTCAGGAAAAGTTCGTAAAATTTGCGAATTATTTGGATTTAATTCAATCAAAATTCAATTAACCGAATAATTCAGCATTCAGTTTGACAATACTCAAAAAAAGAATTATTCAGTATAATTGGGATATCTTGTTGAGTTGTGACTAACGATGAAGTTAGTTATCACTTATCACCAATATATATGTATTTTGGGCTGTACCTTACGGCCTCTTTTAGGCCTTTTACTTTGTTCTAAATTGATTAAATATCCAGCCCAATTTTTCCTTCTATCACCTAGTGAAATATCTGTGGAAAGGAGAAAGCAGAAAAATGCTCTCTATTCCCTCGCTCTTACACTCAGTTCGCACATGCAATCAAATCTAATTCTCTCTTTATCATTGGTCGCTGCCTTGAGCATATGGATTCCGCACAACTCTCGAGAAAATCGTACGATTCTACTGGTAATGTGCCTCAAGATATGTCCGAATTGGCGGGAAAACTACACCAATAGCGATCGGTTTCATTTGTTTCCTTGTTTATATCATTAAATTGATAAATTAATTTATTTGTTCTTTTTTAGAGAAAGATCGAGCTCCGAGGTCTTCTTCTGTGACGGAGAAAAATGATGAACATAAGAGTTTTTTCTCCTCATAGAGCCGGTGAGAATCTGTTTATGAGTTTGAATCCCATTTTAGCGTCAAACATTGCAGCTGGTTTTATCTAGAAATAGGTTAGAAATGCCTCATCTTCGCATCCCCTTTAACAAAGAACTTTTTCCTTTTTCAATTCTCTTTATATGAAATGAAGGAAGGACTGAATTGGTACAAGTCATTATTTGTAAGGACTATTATAGGAACTTTTACTCCTTAGGGAAATGACCATTTGTGTAATATCATCTTAACCATTAGCGGCAAACTTTTTAAGAGGAATTGCTATTATTACTTGCCTTTGGTTCTACTAACATCCCTCTAGTGAAATGCTGGAACAATTGATTCAGCTACTTTACTTTTCCTGCTATATATTTTTTTGAGTAAACGTTGAAGGTCAAGCCACCCAACTATTATTATCCACAAGGGATTCCCCCATCCAGGTTTCGAATGTGCGACCTCCCACACGGAGAGCATTGTCTTTGCCACTATACCAAAAGGCTGGTTCTCTTTCCTGCTATATATTGATGTGTATCATTTCTATCTGTAAGAGATAGATTGGGCATCTGTATTTATTCCCTCATTGTTTACTAATTATTTGGAACAGTTGCAGCAGTTAGGCTATTAAGGATAGAAAAGGGCAGGGCTTTTGCTGATTTGTTGAATGCAAAGGGAAAAGGTTCAGGGAAGAATGAGACGGATTATGTTGAGAGAACTCCGGAACTGGATAATAGAGATATTAGACTGATTACTCATCCATTTTACCTTCTCTTATTTTCTATTTCTTTGGGTTGATAAGAATGTAACCTCTTCTAGGTGACTGAAATTGTTGGGGGCACTGTCAGGTGGAGGTGTTATTTTGATCACCTGATCTTATCTCTATGCAATGAAAAAAGGGTCTTTAGTGATATGGAACCCTTATGTCTACAAGTAATTTGAAATATTTGTTAAATGAGGTGGATTCAAAGGCCTTCATATTTTGTGGATCAATTATATATCCATTCACTGAAACATTAGTAATTAAAAAATCTATGAACCAAATGACAAAACAAAACCTTAGATGTGACCTAGATATCGCTCTCTTTACATGCATGTGAAAGGTTTGTTTTGAGTGGCATCAAGAGAGCAAAAAAATTTAAAAACATGCACGAATTTCTCAGATCAGTCAACATTAATGAACCTCTTCATGCCCATAACAATGGAACTAAGGTCACATAGTTCTTTGACATCTATATAAAGATCAAATTTAATGGGTTTATTTTGTCATTCTAGTTCTTAGACATTTGGGGGACCAAGGATGGAGACATTTGTGGTGCTGACCAATATATGTCTGATGTAGGAGTATACTGTACAACCTATACATGTATTGGTCCCACCAGATATTATCTCAGAAAATGGCTTCTATTCCGGAATCCAGTAAAGCATTGCATGGACGGAGCATTTGCAGCCATGGCTTGGCCACTCGCTAAAACAAATTTGTATGTGACAGGAACCCTTATTTAGATCTGTTACATGCTCCATGTTTTATAAAAGATATCTTCTTACATATGTTTACCCTATGAGTATCTTTTCTTAACCATCTTGCTTTATGTCAGTAATAGTTTGAGCATGTCTTCTAATATAATTTTAATCTAATGTACTGCAAAAACAATAAATACTGCCTAGATTGATTCCGGTTAAATGTGAAGCTTACGTAGTCATCAGTGAAGAAACCACAGCAAGGTAAAGACCAATTCTCTTTTTGTTTTTGGTTTTTTGGTTTTTCTTTTTAACTCGTACATTCCTCGTTAGGATTACATCCCTTCAATAGTAAGTTATTCAAGTTTTCTTTTTTCCCTGAACATATAGCTGGTTTCTGTGCTGATAAATATCTGATAAAACATTTCTAAGCACTCTTACTTTTAGGAGAGTCATAAATAAAAAAAGAAAAGAAGGAAGAGTCACTCGAGTCTATTTGACAAGCTTTCATTGTTCAATGTAAGGTATCATTACGCCTTTGAATTTAAATAAGAATTCTGGGCACATAAAGAACACTGCTGGCTAATTATGTGGCTTTAAACAATAGGTACTAGACACGCCCGCATCACAACCCCAAGTGAGGTAAATGTAACTGACCAAGGAATACTGCCCTTATCATTCCTTAACAAAAGCCCTTCGTATATTGCCACATTTACCGCCACTACTAACCCTGAAAGCACAATCTGAAGAAAGTACCTCTCTAAAACACCAGCCCATCCCTCCATCACTGCACAACTTGTTGCACCAACCAAACATGCCAAATTGAGCAATGCAACAAAAACTATGATAGCCAGAGTCAATGGAGATGTATCAAACTCTATGATCTCCTGCTCATACCTTTTCAACGAATCTTCTCCGCTGACCTTTGTGGTAAGTGTAAATCCCATTTTACTGACTCCTAAAGTTTTCAAAAATGCAGCCAGGGTTCCATATAGGTATGAGGTGAGCCGTTTTATAAGCCACATTCTCTGTAGGTTCCACCAACCTCGTACTGTAATATCTTTTGTTAATAGTGCTTCTATCAGGCTGTAGATTTGTTTCCCAACCATGACATAGGCAAAAGGTACGAACCATGGGCTTGTCATCTGAATTAGCAATTTTAGTGAAGATTAGGTTAGAAATACCAGGTAATGTTCTGAATCCAAGTTTTAAGTTGTTATAAATCTGTTTTATGATGTTAAATAGGCAGGAATTTATAGTAGATGCATCCAATTTCAGTTGCTACTGTTACCTGAATTTGGCTGTTGGTACTCGTCAGTGTAGGTATTCTTCCAATTTTCCATTTAGTTTTTTTTTCAGAAAAAATAAAGTGAAGAAATTTATCATACCTTTGGAAATAATGGAATGCCTCTGAGGAGGCTAAGGGAAGGAACTATGACATAGTAGAGAGTAGGAACAGAATTTGTGGCCCACAAGTTATAGATGCAATAACCCATCTGGAGCCCTATCTTTATCTTCCCATGACCATAGATGAAGACACAATACTTGGAAAGAAAGATCTGAAAGTTTCCTTCAGACCATCTCTTGTGTTGTAGTACTGTCTGTGCCAGTGTTGTTGGACCCACTCCTAGGAACCCTTTCTGTGCAGGGCTATAGTACACGGATTTCCATCCTCTACATTGGATCATTAGGCCTGTTATAATATCCTCCACCGCAATACCATATTTCAAGCCAACCTGCATTTCTTGTGTTAATGCCCTTTTCCTTTTCCTTTTCCCTTTTTTTGTTTTTTGTTTTTTTTTGTTTGAGAAAGAGTAAATGATAGAAAGAGAGAAAGACCTCATGTCCCCACAAGGTGTTTAGCTCATAGGTGCAAGTAGCTAGAGATTTGGCTTTCTCTTCTAATTCTCTGATATCAACTCCCGGGTTCCTTTTAGACCCTCTATTCCAGTCTTCCTTGTAGTCCTTTGTGTACTTTGTGCCACAGAGGATCTCTCTCCTGTGGAAGCATCCGGTGCCGATGTATGGTGGGCCACCCCAGCTATCCAAGCCTCGCATCTCCACCTTAGATTATTCAATTATATTTATTTCTGGTTATCTTTCTTTTTCAAGACAATAAGGCAAAACATTTGAAAGATATGCTTGTTTAATAACCAAACCTCATTTATAACACTGAGGGCATTTCCGTAAGTATCATTCTTTGTCAAGTTGTTATAGTTCTGTGGATATTGCACAAAGGCAATGTTGTGACCCTTCTGTTCATCTAGAAAGAAGCACAATGCATCTCTGATCGAATCGGAATTGTTTGAGTACATGTCACAATCCGCATTTAGGATTATTGGGCTGTTGCTTATAACTGATGACACTCTTATCTGCATTTAAGCTTTTTAGTTGGGAGTTTATCATCTTATTTTTGGAACAGGTATTGACATAAAGAATTGCATACCAGAGAGTTCATGGCCCCTGCTTTAAAGTTGTGATGATATTTCGGGTTCTTTTCACGTGCCATGTACACCATTGTGGGTAATGCATTACCATCATTGTCAAGTGCATCGGGGTCCTTTCCATCAATTAGTATCTGTCAAGGGCAAAGGAAAATCAATTATTCAAAATTTTGATCATTTAGTCAATGATTTTTAGCTCAAGTTCATGCTGTTAAGAAAATGACAAATTCAGGGCAACCACCCTCCACACCACAAAGACTAAGGATAATGATAATAAAAATGAAATAGAATAACAATTCTGAAAATGTAGATCTTCAAATATAAACAATTTTTCTGTTAATTCTAACTGACAATGCTGACTAAAATGGAAATGATAGGAGACCTCAAACATGTTTGTTAATAGTGTCAAACCCCTTTCCTCCCAACCGTTAAATTTTATCCAGCACTTTTGACTTTGACATGAAAAATGATCAAGTTTTATTTTGGCAGTAAAATATATATTGCAAAGTCAAGGGTGTTAAATGAAATAACTGTAGTTTTTTTTTTCTTGTTAATTGTCAAAATTAAAGTTTTTCTAGGCTATTTATCAGAGCTTTTTACTTTTTTTTTTTTTTTGTGTGTGTGTGTGTGTGGGGGGGAGAGGCGAGTTGCATCAATCAGTAAACATAATTATAATAAGGTGAGGGATCACTTAAAAATCATTTCAAATAAAAATAAGATTGAAATAATAAAATAAATTTACAGCATGTTGTTCGATGTGTAGATACATACTAACAAATGTCATGCAATTTGAGTATCACTTTATGATGTATCAAGAGCTCCTAACTTTAAATCAGTGAAAAGTTGAAATCCCTTGATGAGTAAAACATGAACCAAATCTATCATATTATAATAGGCATGATATGTTGCACCATATAGATCATGATTATAATGTTGGATTTAAAATTTTGAATTTTATTTTAATAATTGTCAAAATTGGCAAGATAAATAATTGTTAAGTGAATTGTTTCCTTATAATTATTTATATATTTTTATTAAAATAATCATTACAAACACTTTGAAATGGGTGCGTTGTAATGGTTGTTACCTGAACAATAGGGGGGTGATTTTTTGAAGTCATCTCAGTTGTCCATTGAATAAATCCTTTGTGATTTGCCTTTAACTCTTCTGGGACCTTGCCCGACGCTAATATGGAGTCTATACGGTTTGTCATTTCCTCGTATAAAATCTGCATGCATGCATATTAGTGTCGTGCTATTTTCATCTAGTTAGACTATCCAAATATACAGAAAGTTAATTATTTAAGGTAGCATTATGGACTGCACATATGTCGGTATGTTACCAAAGTGATCTGTTGCAGATAGGTTACTGATACAGCACTTCTATGGATTGGTACTGCTTTGGTAGGACTTTTTTTCAAGAAATTTTTTTTATAAATTTCTTATAGAAACCAAAACTGTTAGACAAATTTGACAATTTAAAATTGTAAGTCAAGGATGAAATCAAGCAGCTGCGTCCCCAGAGCAAGGGTTTTCTGCAACTTCCAGAAAACTGAGTCTTCTTTTTAGGGGGGCGGGGTGAATAAACATGCCAAAGAATGCAATTTGGGTTAGAATCCTTGGGGATGTGAATCAGCCCCACAGTTGGATTGCTTACCAGGGATGCAAAAAATTCCATGCATCCTTGTACTTTAGATTTGAACTCCAGATAGAGGCTGATTCATATGAAATTCTCTTTCTATTGTTCTTAATTGCTGGTTTCGTCATTGTCTTTCAATTTCTGGCAAATTCATCTGACAGTTTAGGTTTCTGTGAAAAAATTAAAGTTTATGTTTCACATACCTTCATATCTAACCACTCATGGTTTGACGTGTTGTTGGTACCATCTGCTAAGGAGAAATATGCAGCTGGGGCTCTGGGCTCTACCTTGTACCTTTTGCAATACGGAATCCAATACTTGGCAAACTGAGATGCTTCCCACATTGCATAAAATGTCAAAATGGAGCCACCATCATCAGAAAGATAAATATTCAATTTCTCTGGTGGATAATTGTATGCCATGAATGAGAGAACCGTTGATGCTACTAGACTCGGAGGCTCTGCAAAGGGATCGGCTGTGCATACAAATATGTCCACATTTGGTAGTCTTTCTTCGTATCTGCTCCCAAAGTGTTAAATTATTTTATGTTCAGGAAAACCTATGCAGACCAGGAGCTTTTTGGAGAATTCCAGTCATTCTATCAAATCCGGTATGTGGATTACATGAGTAGAACTAAGGTGTTAAGCCCTGATGTGCTTTAACTCCAAAATGTATTGGATTGGTTTCAAACGATGAATTCATACCATTGAAACTAATCTATTTCACTAGTGATATACATGTAAAATTTATGAATTTTCAAATAAATTTTGTATGAAGTCCAGTAGGTAACCGCTTGATTTTATACTAAATTAATTTCAAAATTTATGAATTTTACATATAAACGCAACACTAAAAAATTTATATATTAATTCGTCATGTGAAGCCAATATAACAAGTTTTGGTGTTAGAAGTTTGGTCAGCTTAAGAATACGTACTCTACATCTACTCAGATTACATAGCAGGTTTACATGCTATTTGGGTAATATATCTACAAATATTTGAATTTTGGTGTTTGTAACAGTTAAAAAACGAATAGAAAATTAGAACAATAGTTCCGAAAGTTTTATTAATATTAAAAAAAAAATTAATTTTAAATACTACCCACCTATTTGGGAATTCGAAAAGTGTTCAAATCGGTATTTTTTTTCACCAGTTTCAAATTAACTTTTCGATGATAATTTAACCTTTTTTTTTCTTTCAAAACCGGTGATAAAATCATTTATCACCGGTTTTGCGTTTGTTTGGCATTTTTCTTTGGAAGCTGATAATTGTACCCCAAACAAAATACCCGCACGCATTCCCCAACCTTCTAGAATGTCGGCGATAAAAAGATCAGATTTTACTTTATACAGCGCAATAACAGTATCAATCTTTCTTTATTATACATAATTTTGCTGCATGAAGAGAAAAACGCTCTGTTAAAAAAATTAACAAAGGCACCACCAAATGCAGCGAAACAATCGGATAATTTAAACATATAAAGGAAAGCGTTTAAACAACTGCATTCAAGTGTTTAACTTTCATTATAAATGAGTTAATTTTTCATTTTTTAAAATAAAAACGAATCCCTGAATTCGTCCCCGAGCATAAAATTTAAAGCTCTAAATTTGTACCAATACCCGAGCGCGTCCCCCACCAAAATATTTACAGCTCTGAATTTTATGTTAGTCAAAACTACTAGTTCTAAGCAAGCAAAGCTCTATTAAATAACAATAAAACTACTGGTTCGAAACAACAATTGTTAGCAGCCTCATCAATTATTTTATGTTAGTCAAAACTCAAACAATTACAATTTCTAAGCATGCAAACCTCTGTTAAATAACAATAAAATTACTACTTCGAAACAATCATAAATTTAGAACTTGTCCCAACAATGCCAATTTCTAAGCATGTAAAACTCTATTAAATAACAATGAAACTACTACTTCTAAACAACAATTGTTTACAAAACAATATAAACCTGTGTGTAAAGCATATAAACATGTGCATAAAGCATATAAACCTGTGCAAGTAAACCAATATATATTGACAAGAAAACAACATTTTAAAGCATATAAAGCTGTGTGTAAAGCATATAAACTTGTGCAAGTAAACCAATATATACTGGTAAGAAAACAACATTTTAAAGCATATAAACCTGTGTGTAAAACATATAAACATGTGCAAGTAAACCAATATATACTGGCAAGAAAACAACATTTTAAAGCATATAAAGCTATGTGTAAAGCATATAAACCTGTGCAAGTAAACCAATATATACTGGCAAGAAAACAACATTTTAAAGCATATAAACCTGTGTGTAAAGCATATAAACCTGTGCAAGTAAACCAATATATACTGGCAAGAAAACAATATTTTAAAGCATATAAACATGTGTGTAAAGTATATAAACCTGTGCAAGTAAACCAATATATACTGGCAAGAAAACAACATTTTAAAGCACATAAACCTGTGTGTAAAGCATATAAACCTGTGTTTACAAATACATTTTAAAGCATATAAACTAGTGTTTACAAAAATTAAAAAATCTGTATTACAAATATATAAACCTGTGTTTACAAACACATTTTAAAACTTATTCTTCAAATATATTTTAAAGCATATAAACCTGTGTTTACAAACATTGAAAAATCTTCATTTAATGGATTACTTGTTCAAAATGGAGACTGTATTTTTAGTTATTAAATATAAAAAGCTATTAATTTGCATAATTAAAATTAGAACCAATCCCCCATCGCATCCCCGAGCTAACTGGGTTTAAATTGTACTTTAAAGTACTTTAAAGTACGTTCAAGTAAGTAGTTAATTAATGAATAGATGACCGTTAACAATCTGGGGGACTAATTTGGGGATTGGTGATTACAACTGTTTCTAACAGACTGTCCACGAAATTAAAGCGCAAGACAAAAGTATGCAAAGCTAATATTTAAAGCAATCAATGTAAAACTGCAATGAGTTAAAATAACAATTCGTTAATTAATGAAAAATTAATAAATTACCGTTATTAGCGGACAGTTAAACCCAATTAAACCAATTCGGGGACGGGCTCGGATTTGGTGGCTCGGGTACAGGAACATTTCTCTTTTTCTTTAGCAATGTCTCCGAGCAATGATTTAGAAAGAAAAATTCAACAGCTGTCAAAAATATGAATGGCAATGAAGATAAAGGAGATGAATAGCAAGAAATTCAACAGCTGTCAAAAATATGAATAGCAATTATTACCGGCTTCTGAATGTTTGAAATCGGCTATTTTATTGTTTGCAAGTTGACTTGATATGAGAAAAATATCTGTTTAGACCAGCGAATAGATGAGTGAATTTAAAATTAATTTATTGTTGGATATTAACAAAATTTTCGAACAATAGTTTGCATAGGTGCACGTGTCACACATTGGTGGATGCCATCCAATAATTCATTTTGAAATATGTTATTTGGAATTTTGGATCAATTGTGGCTTTTTATTCAAAAACTGACTTTTTTTTTATGGAAATTGAAGTTGCCTTTTAAATTTGATCAAATCTCCTTTCTTATATTATGCACGTAGTTGTCTTGATCTTCTAACAACTGATATTAAAGGATGAATTTTCAAATTAAATATATCTATTTTATATGTAGAAATCTAAATTTAATTAAAAACATATCCACCACATAAATTGTTACATAATTTGTCACAATTAAAATTGAATGAATTTCTAGTAATATGTTTCCTTATTTCTCTTCAAACACAATGATGCAATTTTTTTTTTTTTTTTGAGAGAGAAAAAAAGATTGCATCATTGGACTTCTGTAATTTACCATTTTGAAAAAAAAATGGCATCATTGAGGGATTCCATCCATTTTGATAATTGGGCCTAAGCCCGTTACTAATAATAGAAAAATTAAAATTTCTGGAACCTTTCCCGGTTTCCTCTAGAGTAACTATACTAGAGTAGCTATCCTCGATTCAGATAATTAAATTATTTTCTTATTTTTCTTTGTTTTTTATTTTTTTTCTTATTTTTTTTTTAGAGTTTTGATTATGAAAATAGAAACAATTATATATTTTTAAATTTTATTTTAAACTAGTGCTCGAAAAAATGCTTCCATAGATTAAAAAAAAAAAATGACCAAATGATCCAAATGGTTTTTGACCTGTCTGTAGTACAGGATCATGCATATTACAGCAAATTGTTCTCTTGTAACTTTGACATCAGGCTTTGGGTTCGAGAATTAGAGGGACTTTTTGTTTTTTTGATCAATTTATGCTTTGAACCGTTACATTTGATTCGATCAAATTACTGTTTCTATTAGCACTTAATTTGATTCGATCAAATTACGTTACATTTTGAAAACAACTGTAAACTAGTGCTCGAAAAAATGCTTCCATAGATAAACAAAATGACCAAATGATCCAAATGGTTTGGGACCTGTCTGTATAGTATGTATCATACATATTCCAGCAAATTGCTATATATCTTGTAACTTTGACATCAGGCTTTGGGTTTGAGAATTAGAGGGACTTTTTGTTATGATTTTGGGTCTAAGAAAAGACAAGTTGCTCTTCACTGAATTATCTTCTTGAACATTATTTTGGATCAATTTATACTTTGAACCGTTGTATTTGATTCGATCATATTACTGTTTCTATTAGCACTTAATATATCCAAATATGATAACCAGGGTAATTGTCTGGACCATTAGATGATGAGAATTAAAAACGAAAAATTGTAAAATTAAATTGGATGGCACAAAGATTCAAGTGATGAAGAGGTGTTTAAAGAGAAAACCTCTGTGAAAGTTTCTCTTTGAAGGTGCGGCGATACACCGGGTTCCAGCGTACCGACTGGGTGATGATCCAGTAAAATGCATACCAGAGCTCGGCTAGGGAAAGCCCGATCCATGCCCATCTTCCTTCTTGCCATGTGGCTGGTAAGTGGGTTGATCTGTAGTATAGTATCATGCATATTCCAGCTAGAATAGTGCAAGCATATAGCCTATATGCAACTCTTCCCCTTGCCTGCTCAGTTGAAAAGAGACTACTATCACCCATCTCTCTATTGGCAATGGCTGGTAAGTCTTTCTCTTTGTTTTTTTTTTTTTTTTTTTTTCTTTTAAATACTTGCCAAGGTTGCTCTCTCTCTCCTTTTTTGAAATACTTAATAGTGGCTACCAAGTTTCTCTCTCTCTCTCCCTCCCAGTCTGGTGGTCAGAAAACTTGCCAAGGTTGCGCTCACTCTCTCAGTCTCTCTCAGTCTCTTGCCAATGTTTATCGAATGGAATTTTTTTATTTTTTAAAAAAGGTCCCTCCAAGCTTTTAGGGCAACCACTGTATATGTCAATTGGGAGCTGATATTAATACCACCAACTTTACTGTGAGGACTAAGGAAGGTTTCAATGTCTCATTTTTTTTATATCTTATTGTATTTTATATTTTATAGTTTTTAAAGTTCAAATTATCGATCCGAACCGTTCAACATAATATTTATACTAAAATATATATGGAGATGAAATTTTATATTTTTTGGAATTTGTTTTACTATTTTTTAAGATAGATACAAAATCACTGTTTTTGAACCGTTCAAAAATCAGTGATTTTCTATCCATCTTAAAAAATAGTAAATTTTTTTCAAAAATTATAAAATTAAATCCCTAACCATATTTTAGTATATATATCATGTTGAATGGTTCAGATGGACAATTTGGATTTTGAAAACAAAAATATAAAATATGAGGTATAATGAGGTATGAAAGACATGAGACATTGGAACTCGTATCTGGCTCGTTTGCTAACAACTCGTTCATTAGTGAATCGAATTATTAACGAACCAGCTTAATTATCACTATCTCGATCTAAAATTAACAAGTTTGAGCTGGAGTCTAGCTCGGTCCAAGTATCAATTTCTGTGAATTTATTTTGTAAACTGTGAAAATTTAATAATTTACTATGTATAAATTTAGTTACAAACTTAATTTATAATAGTTGACTTTATATAACATTATCTAAAACATTTTAGCTTTTGATTTCCAAGTTTTGACAAGCTAATTCGGCTCGTTCATTGTCAAAACAAGTGAGTTACAAATCACTTTTTCAGTTCGAATTCAAATATTAGCTCACTCATAACTCATTGATTGCTAAAACGATTACTCTAGCTCGGACCAAACCAGCCCTAGAGCATAGTGTCCTTTTTTAATATTTTACTCAGCCGCAATATCACCATCATATTTCTAAGATATGACAAACTAATAGGTTGTGATTAATAGTTCAACCAGTAACCCAAATTCCTGGTAGTATACGAAACCATCTTTTATTATTTTTTGTCAAACTTGTTTGTTCTTTTGCGAACTTAATTTGAATTCAAGTACATGTCATGATCAAGACGAAGTCTAGAAGGCAAAATCATAAGAGAAAACAAGCCACGTAAAACAATTAACTACTGTAAAATTATTTTCCCCATTCAAATTCAATCCAATTATGTTATGACGCACCTTGTAAGATTCCAAAATGAATGGAACAAAAAAGAAAAAACAAAAACATTGAATTGACACTTTGACTGTCTTTAAACTCTCGTGGGGACATCAGTAATTATTATATATGTCAATTGACCAATTCCTCACGTCTACCTGTACACCACATGAATAAACTTTCGAAATTTTTATTAATATCTAAAAAAATATGAAATTTCAAAATCTACTCATACTACAAAATTATTTCGCGGTTTTAAAATTTCTATTACTGCAAAATTATTTTGTGATTCTAGAATTTTTTTTATTTTTTTAATTAAATAGAAAATGCTATAATTTATTTATTTTTTGTATTGAAATATTAGAAATGTTATATATATATATATATATATATATATATATTTGAAAAAAGATGAAATACTATATAATTTGATTTATTAGAAAAACTACGACAAATAATCTAGATCAACATTTTTCATGATATATTTTTGGCAGCTATAAGAAAAATTAAAATATCTTTTTTGTATTATTGAAAAAAAAATGTTTTGAATCTGAGTTATTGATTCCGGTTCAAAAATCACTTCTAGATAACACATAAAATATTGTGATCATTTTATTTTTAAAAAAACATAATAATTAGCTCTGACAAAAAGTCAGATGAAATGATTTCTTATTGATTTTTTTTAAAAGGATACAATAGTGATCCGTGTTTGTCAGTTTTTACAAAAAGAATTTTATGATATGTGGTTTGCAAAATACATCCATTAAAAACACATACTAACAAGGCATTATAAAAAGATACAATTTGACTACAATGACCTATAGTGTTGTGGATTAAAAAAAACAGCCGCCAAGGTTGATTGGTCCAAATTAGAAGGAAATTTACCAGATTCAAACGATAAATTGGTCCCCAAAACCGATTAATTAATCGAACAAATTGTGCACCCTGACTTGCTCAAATCATATATATATATATATATATATATGTATGTATGTATGTATATTTTCTAGTTCCTAATTTTAGTGTGTTCATAATTTTTAAAATAATCAATTATTTCATTAAAATATTATATTATTCAAAATTCTCAGGAAAAATTTACATCTTGTTCAATATTTTTTATTTTTTATTTAATATTTTATTTAGTTATTCAAAATTAAAGTGAGAAATATGTTCCTTTATTTGAAACCTTCATGTTCGCTTTCCTGTATTGGAAAATTGTTATTTTTATTTCATTTTTTTACTGTGTAACTTTGTACTAAATAAATTCTAAAATTTTAAAATTTTACATGACACGTCATTTGTGCAATAACGGTTTGGAAATATTATTTAAAATCAATCTAATATATTTTGAAGTTAAAACATAAAATGCCAGATAAACATATTGACACTACACATATTTATTAATATACAACATTTAAAAAAAATTAATGTATAGATAATTTTAATCCTCTCTAAATATCTTTCTAACTATTGTATTTATTTAATAATATAATTAATATAGTGATCATTTATTAATTATTTGATTCCATAAATTATATATGCTCTTTTCCTATTTTTTTGTTATTTTGCATTGATGTATCTTTCCAAAAAAAAAATATTATTAATAATAATAAAAAGTCATTTTCTTTTCAGAATTCGAAAAATATTAAGGTCGCAGGTCAATGAACAAAAAAAAAAATAGTTGGTACTATGTCTGAGTTGAACAATATATTTGAGTTGGGTCGAAATGCTAACTCAAATATAAAATACTTCTATCCAACTCAAATATATTGTTTAATTTTTATCATTTTTATCCTAAATTTGATCCTTATAATCTATGCCAATTTTTTTTAATATCCAATATTAAATAAAAAATAATATAAATATTCAAATATAGGACCGCTGAAATTTTTGACGACCGAGTAACACAAAAATTTCACTTGATTTCTTTAGTTTTGCAGTTCATGACTTTTATATTTTTTATTTTTTATTTAATTTGAAATTTTTATGATATTTTTATTTATTCTACTAAAATATTAGAAATATTCTATCTATTAAAATAGATGTAATACTATATCATTTGATTTACTAGAAAGAATTAAACAAATAATCCGGATCAACATTTCTTAGGCCATATTTTTTAAAGTTGTAAGAAAAATTAAAATATCTTTTTGTGTGTTACTGAGGAAATAAAATAAAATTTCTGAATTTTAGTTATTGATTTCGATTCAAAAATTATTTCTAGATAAAGACAGAAATTATTGTGATCCTTCTATTTTCGAAAAAAAAATCTTTGACTTTTGTCAGTCATAATGATTTAAAAAAAATAGATAAATTATCTTAAAATTTAAATGTACTAGATGGACCACAATATTTTCTTTATTTACTTAAAAGTGACTTTTGAATCGAGATCAATAATTAGGATTCAAACAACAATAACAACAACAACAACCAAGCCTTTAGTCCCAAACGAGTTGGGGTAGGCTAGATATGAAACCTAATTACAATCATATAATAAAGATAATTTGTAATAAAGTAGTCATAAAATAAAAGTAATAAAAATAAAAGTGAAAGTGAAAGTGATAGTGATAGTAATAATACTAATATTAACTATATTTTATCTAATCGTAGAGGTCAAAGTCCTAAATTTACATCCTAGACTCCAAATTTTTACTCCTATGACCTAAGACCTATAATACTATCCTTAAATAATCTCTAACCAGTACTAGGTCATGGTTCTGGTACGTGGATCGTTTCCTTGGCTATATTCCACACCTTCAAGTCTCTTTTTACTGCTTCATCCCATGTCAATCGTGGAATAATTAGGATTCAAAATATTTTTAATTTTTTCAATAACACATAAAGAAATATTTTAATTTTTCTTACAGCTATAAAAAATCCGGTCTTAAAAATATTAATCCAAATTATTTATTGCAGTTTTTCTAATAAATTAGATTATATAGTATTCCATCTATTTTCGAAAAAAAATATATAAAATATTTCTAATATTTTAACAGAAAAATAGAAAAAAAATATAATTAAATAAAAAAAACCTTAAATATAAAAAATGGTTTGACTGAACCCACATAAATGAAGTCAATTTTTTATGTTACTCGGCTGCCGAAAATTTTAGTGACCCAAATCTTTTCTTGGCCTTTAAAATTTTTTACAATATAGACATTTTTAAAATCTTTCAGAACACTTGAACATTCATATTATTTTTTATTTAATGTTAGATATAAAAAAATTTGATAATCTATACGTCTATTTTAATTAAAATTATTAGGAAAATAATTTAGTGATATTTATAATTAAGATGACTTCTTATCAAAGTTTTAAATAGCAATTATAGCAGTATAACAAGGAGACAAAAGAAAAGACTATTATGAATAATGTAGCTATTTGCAAAAGCTATTATTCATAGCATTTTTTTTTCCTTTTAAAAATTTATATTTTATATTTTTACTAATTATTAAATCAATATTGGAGAATAAAAATAACAACTAAATGACAATTAATCTAAGTCTATATTTTTTTCAATCGTGCGAATAAGAAGGAAAAAAAATATTACAAGGTAATATTATTTAATAATTAATACTTCATAATATTACAAATTATAATAGACAAAGACCCAATTAATTTTACAGGTGAAATGAACTCAGTATACCTAGTTAACATTTTATATATTATAATAATTAAAATTAGTTTTCAATAAAATAAATAGCAATAATTTTACAAGTGAATACTAGACGAAGCAAGCAAAAGGAAGAATTAATATTTAAATATTTTTTAATATAGAATGAGAGACTATATCACAAGAATAGAGGTACATAGTTCGGTTTAGCATTTATTAGAACAAACCATGTAGTATCAGAAACAGGAACAGAAACACAGAAGTTCACGTAAATCGCAAAAAAGAAAAGTCCATCTAGCATAGCGGAAGCAATAACGCGTAGCACGTAGCAGTAATAGCAATTAGCTATTACAACTATAGCGGTCGTAGCTGAATTAATGCACTTTTATTTCATAGCTTAGCTCCAACATAAAATGATGAAATGAAAAAAAGAAAGATCGAGCTTCATTTTGAGGCATCATGAGAGCTCCAACATAAATGATGAAATGATGAAATTTGGTTTACAGTGACAATTAAAAAAGAAAGCTATAGCTAGCTGAATTAATGCACTTTCTACCTACAACTAGTTTATAGGGACAATAATGAGTTGAAAGAAAGCTCCAAATGTGTACATGGAATGCTTCATTAATAAAAAAAAAAAAAAAGAGATTGTCAGATAAAAATTTAAATAGCGGTCATCTTCAATTTTTCCTGAACTAAACAAAGAGATTGTCAGATAAAAATTTAAAGAGCCAGCCCAGTTAGGTCGTCTTCAACTTTTTCTGAACTAATTGTACGACTAGATATATATAAGATATCGTGCATATTTTGAGATTGCCGAGGAAGGCGGACCATAGTACCATTAATCTGAATAATGTCAACAAATGTAGCCTATTAAGTATTAATAGAGGCCTCTTTGGGCCTTTAACTTGGTTTTAAAATTGAAATATCCAGCCCAATTTCTTTCACAATAGTTCCACAGGTTCTCTACAAGACGAAAACCATACGACCTACTAGGCTACTACTCTGCTACTACGCTTCTCTACTGAAATATCTGTGTAGAGAAGGAAAGCAGAAAAATGGAGGGAGTTGTCTCTCTATAGAGGGAAAGTGATAAAGATCAAATTTAATGGGTTTATTTTGTCATTCCAGTTCTTAGACATGTGGGGGACCAAGGATGGAGGCATTTGATTACTCTTGACATTATAAAAAGTTAACAACAGATTCAATTTTATAGTATTTAAGCCAATATATACTATCAATTTTCAGATATTAAGGATTGGATTCTTCAATATTTTGAAGTTAAATATTCCATCTTATGCTGTTGTTAACGATGTCTTTCTCTTTCTCTCCCTCTGTTACTCTCACTCTCATATGTCATATGTCCACATATATATTCTCCTTTAAGATTTGTCTACAAGCAATTTATATGCATGAATTGCTGTAATTTTGAGGAAAAGGAGGATAAATGTATAAGGATGTACAAAGCAACTTCTATGTAAGTTCTGCCTTCTATTCTTCTTCTTTGATTCATTGTGAATTCATTGTAGGTTGGTGAAGCCAGGCGGGGGGTACTTGTATTTAGTACTTGCTCAGTTGATCCTGCAAAAACAAGGGGAGAGTCCTGTCTTTTCTTCAGAGAGGTTTGTCCTTTTTTGTTACTTTTGCCTCATACGAGTAATTTGCGCTATTAATATTTTTCTTTATGTTATTACAGAAAGTCGCATATCACCATCAAAACATTGAAGCCCAACAATTTTACTTTGGAAAAGTTAATTTTCATGTTGGACCACTTTGTTGTTACCTGAAATTTAACAAGTATTTGACCACTTATTTTAAGTTAATTTAAAAGGAAGTAAACAAAAACTTAAATTCCAACTGACTGCAATTACTCCGCTTATATCTACCTCTTATTAAATTTAGCTTGTGGTGCTGACCAATATGTGTCTGATGTAGGAGTTTACTGTACAACCTACACATGGATTGGTCCCATCAGATCTTATCTCAGAAAATGGCTTCTATTCTGGAATCCAGTAAAGCGTTGCATGGACGGAGCATTTGCAGCCCGCCTGGCTCAGCCACTTCGATAAAACAAATTTGTATGTGACAGGAACCTTTATTTAGATCTGTTACATGCTCCATGTTTTATAAAAGATATCTTCTTACATATGTTTACCCTATGAGTATCTTTCCTTAACCATCTTACTTTATGTCAGTAATAGTTTGAGCATGTCTTCCAATATAATTTTGACCTAATGTACTGCCAAAAACAATAAATACTGCCTATATTGATTCCGGTTAAATGTGAAGCTTACCTAGTTGTCAGTGAAGAAACCACAGCAAGGTAAAGACCTCTATTCTCCTTTTCTTTTTGTTTTTTTGGTTTTTCTTTTTAACTCGTGCATTTCTCGTTAGGATTACATCCTTTCAATAGTAAGTTATTGAAGTTTTTTTTTCCCCTGAACATATAGCTGGTTTCTGTGCTGATAAATATCTCTGATAAAACATTTCTAAGCACTCTTACTTTTAGGAGAATCATAAATAAAAAAAGAAAAGAAAAGAAGGAAGAGTCACTCGAGTCAATTTGACAAGCTTTCATTGTTCAATGTAAGGCATCATCACACCTTTGCATTTAAATAAGAATTCTGGGCACTTAAAGAACACTGCTAGCTAATTATATGGCTTTAAACAATAGGTACTAGACACACCAGCATCACAACCCCAAGTGAGGTAAGTGTAACTGACCAAGGAATACTGCCCTTATCATTCCTTAACAAAAGCCCTTCGTATATCACCACATTTACTGCCACTACTAACCCAGAAAGCACAATCTGAAGAAAGTACCTCTCTAAAACACCAGCCCATCCCTCCATCACTGCATGACTTGTTGCACCAACCAAGCATGCCAAATTGAGTAAGGCAACTGAAACTATAATATCCAGAGTCAATGGAGATGTATCAAACTCTATGATCTCCTGCTCATACCTTTTCAATGAATCTTCTCCGCTGACCTTTGTGGTAAGTATGAATCCCATTTTACTGACTCCTAATGTTTTCAAAAATGAAGCCAGGGTTCCATATAGGTATGAGGTGAGCCGTTTTATAAGCCACATTCTCTGTAGGTTCCACCAACCTCGTACTGTAATCTCATTTGTTAATAGTGCCTCTATCAGGCTGTAGATTTGTTTCGCGACCATGACATAGGCAAAAGGTATGAACCATGGGCTTGTCATCTGAATTAGCAATTTTAGTGAAGATTAGGTTAGAAATTCCAGGTAATGTTCTGAATCCAAGTTTTCAGTTGTTATAAATCTGTTTTCTGATGTTAAATAGGCAGGAATTTATAATAGATGCATCCAATTTCGGTTGCTACTGGTACCTGAATTTGGCTGTTGGTACTCGTCAGTGTAGGTATTCTTATAATTTTCCATTTAGTTTTTTTTCAGAAAAAATAAAGTGAAGAAATTTACCATACCTTTGGAAATAATGAAATGCCTCTGAGGAGGCCAAGGGAAGGAACTATGACATAGTAGAGAGTAGGGACAGAATTTGTGGCCCACAAGTTATAGATGCAATAAGCCATCTGGAGCCCTATCTTTATCTTCCCATGACCATAGATGAAGACACAATACTTGGAAAGAAAGATCTGCAAGTTTCCTTCAGACCATCTCTTGTGTTGTAGTACTGTCTGTGCCAGTGTTGTTGGTCCCACTCCTAGGAACCCTTTCTGTGTAGGGTTATAGTACACGGATTTCCATCCTCTACATTGGATCATTAGGCCTGTTATAATATCCTCCACCGCAATACCGTATTTCAAGCCAACCTGCATTTCTTGTGTTAATGTCCTTTTCCTTCTTCTTTTTTTTTTTTTGAGAGAGAGAAAGTAAATGACAGAAAGAGAGAAAGACCTCGTGTCCCCACAAGGTGTTTAGCTCATAGGTGCAAGTAGCTAGAGATTCAGCTTTCTCTTCTAATTCTCTGATATCAACTCTTGGGTTCCTTTTAGACCCTCTATTCCAGTCTTCCTTGTAGTCCTTTGTGTACTTCGTGCCACAGAGGATCTCTCTCCTGTGGAAACATCCGGAGCCGATGTATGGTGGGCCACCCCAGCTATCGAAGCCTTGATTCTCCACCTTAGATTATGCAATTATATTTATTTCTGGTTATCTTTCTTTTTCAAGACAATAAGGCAAAACATTTGAAAGATATGCTTGTGTAATAGCCAAACCTCATTTAGAACACTGAGGGTATTTCCATAAGAATCATTCTTCGTTAAGTTGCTATAGTTCTGTGGATATTGCACAAAGGCAATGTTGTGACCCTTCTGTTCATCTAGAAAGAAGCACAATGCATCTCTGATCGAATCAGAATTGTTCGAGTACATGTCACAATCTGCATTTAGAATTATTGGGCTGTTGCTTATAACTGATGACACTCTTATCTGCATTGAAGCTTTTTAGTTGGTAGTTTATCATCTTATTTTTGGAACAGGTATTGACATAAAGAATTGCATACCAGAGAGTTCATGGCCCCTGCTTTAAAGTTGTGATGATATTCAGGATTCTTTTCACGTGCCATGTACACCATTGTGGGTAATGCATTACCATCATTGTCAAGTGCATTGGGGTCCTTTCCATCAATTAGTATCTGTCAAGGGCAAAGGAAAATCAATTATTCAAAATTTTAATCATTTAGTCAATGATTTAGCTCAAGTTCACACTGTTAAGACTAAGGATAATGATAATAAAAATGAAATAGAATAACAATTCAGAAAATTTACATCTTCAAATATAAACATTTTTTCTGTTAATTCTAACTGACAATGCTGACCAAAATGGAAATGATAGGAGATCTCAAAAATGTTTTGTTAATAGTGTCAAACTTTTTTCCTCCCAACCGTTAAATTTTGTCCAGCACTTTTAACTTTGGCATGAAAGATGATCACATTTTATTTTGGCAGTAAAATAAATATTGAAAATGTTCATTAATAATAAGGGGAGGGATACTGTTGTCATTTTTACCCAAAAGTCAAGGGTGTTAAATGAAATAACTTTAGGTTGGTTTTTTTTAATTGTCAAAATAAACATTTTCCAGGCTATTTGTCAGAGTTTTTTACTTCTTTTGTGTGTGTGTGTGTGGGGGGGGTGGGGTGGTGGTGGTTGATGGAGTTGCTTCAATCAGTAAACATAATTTTAATAAGGGGAGGGACCACTTGACAATCATTTCAAATAATAAGATTTAAAAAATAAATTTACAGTATGTTATTCGATGTGTAGATACATACTAACAGATGTCATGCAATTTGAGTATTACTTTATGATGTATCAAGAGCAGTTAACTTTAAATCAGTGAATAGTTCAAATCACTTGATGAGTAAAACATGCACCAGATCTATCATATTATAATAGGCATTATATGGTGCGCCATATAGATCATGATTATAATGTTGGATTTAAAATTTTGAATTTTATTTTAATAATTGTCAAAATTTGCAAGATAAATGATTGTTAAGTGAATTGTTTCCTTATAATTATTTATATATTTTTGTAAATACACTTTGAAATGGGTGTTGTAATGGTTATTGTGTTACCTGAACAATAGGGGGATGATTTTTTGAAGTCATCTCAGGTGTCCATTGAATAAATCCTTTGTGATTTGCCTTTAACTCTTCTGGGACCTTGCCCGACGCTAATATGGAGTCTATACGGTTTGTCATTTCCTCGTATAAAATCTGCATGCATGCATATTAGTGTGGTGCTATTTTCATCTAGTTAGACTATCCAAATATACAGAAAGTTAATTATTTAAGGTAGCATTATGGACTGCACATATGTTGGTATGTTACCAAAGTGATCTGTTGCAGATAGGTTACTGATACAGCTCTCCTATGGATTGGTACTGCTCTGGTAGGACTTTTTATCAAGAATTTTTTTTTATAAATTTCTTATAGAAACCAAAACTGTCAGACAAATTTGACAATTTAAAATTGTAAGTCAAGGATGAAATCAACTTATCAAGCAGCTGCGTCCCCAGAGCAAGAGTTTTCTGCACAACTTCCAGAAAACTGACTCATCTTTTTAGGGGGGAAAAATAAACATGCCAAAGAATGCAATTTGGGTTAGAATCCTTGGGGATGTGAATCAGCCCCACAGTTGGATTGCTTACCAGGGATGCAAAAAATTCCATGCATCCTTGTACTTTAGATTTGAACTCCAGATAGAGGCTGATTCATATGAAATTCTCTTTCTATTGTTCTTAATTGCTGGTTTCGTCATTGTCTTTCAATTTCTGGCAAATTCATCTGACAGTTTAGGTTTCTATGAAAAAATTAAAGTTTATGTTTCACATACCTTCATATCTAACCACTCATGGTTTGATGTGTTGTTGGTACCGTCTGCTAAGGAGAAATATGCAGCTGGGGCTCTGGGCTCTACCTTGTACCTTTTGCAATACGGAATCCAATACTTGGCAAACTGAGATGCTTCCCACATTGCATAAAATGTCAAAATGGAGCCACCATCATCAGAAAGATAAATATTCAATTTCTCTGGCGGATAATTGTATGCCATGAATGAGAGAACCGTTGATGCTACTAGACTCGGAGGCTCTGCAAAGGGATCGGCTGTGCATACAAATATGTCCACATTTGGTAGTCTTTCTTCGTATCTGCTCCAAAAGTGTTAAAGGAAATAATAATTTTAGGTAGAGGTGCTGTCGGGTCGGGTTTGGGTACTATTATATTTGGATCTATATCCTAAAAGTGTTCGGATCCAAATTTCGATCCATATACTTATTTGTTTTAAATCGGATCGGGTCCGGATCCAGATACCTATCTACCTATAGATATTTTGGGTTCAGTTTTTCGGTTCCGGGTAGATAGATACCCATAACTTGTTTGTGGATTATTGGGTCCGGTTCGAATACAGGGCAGTTCCGGATCTAGAGTGGATATAGGTCACAACTCCAAAGCATTCGAAAAATTATTTACATTTAAAATATAATTATAATTTCTTAAACATCTCATATAATAAATCATTACAATATAAATTAAAAATTACTGCAAAATAAAAATTATCCTATTGATCATTTCATAAATAATAAAATATATCATGCTACATACCAAAATAAAAATAATAAACTCCTTCCACACTACAGATTTTTTTTTTTCTATTTTTCTCATTAGAGTCTTCAATAATATTTTGTGAAATTTGAGTAGTATTTTCAGAATTTGATTGTTAGTTGTTTGGAGTACTCATGGTGCAACAAAAAATATTGAATTCAGTTTTTTGTTAATAGTTTTTGAATTTAGAAGGATGGAGAGAAATAACTTTTGAAAATAAAAATATTGAAGAAGAGATATAATTTTTAGAAAGTAAAATATTAGAGATGACGATTTCTTTTTTTATAATTCAAAAAAATTTACGAATTGAGTGTAATAGAAGAAAAAAGGTATAAAATAAGCTGGTTATGGAAGAATAAATTTGACATTCATGTGTCATGTATCACATGTGTATAATATAGCACATAAATTAAAGGACTTAATTAAAGGGCTAGTTAAGGCTGCAATTAAAGGGTAGTGTAAAATAATAGCATAAATTTGGTTAAGTTTTATCAAACTATAGCTCAGCTGAAATATGTTATCTAATACAAAAACTTGATGCAGAGTTATTAATATATATTTTATCGGGTATTTATATGGGTATCGGGTCGGGTTTGGTTATGGGTCGGATAATTAAATGATACCCATATCCTACCCGTTACAGTATTGGTTCCAGTTCGGATCTGGGTCGGATATTAAATTATTAATTTTGTATCCATACCAATAGTTTAATCGGTTATATTTTTTAAACCATACCCTATTCAAATTAATCAGATCAGGGTAATCGGATAAAAGTAGCACCTCTAATTTTAGGTTCAGGAAAACCTATGCAGACCAGGAGCTCTTTGGAGAATTCCAGCAATTCTATCCAATCCAGTATATGGATTACATCAGTAGAACTAAGGTGTTAAGTCTTTGTGAGCTTTAACTCTAAAACTTATCGAATTGGCTTCAAACAATGAATTCATACCATTGAAATCAATTTACTTCATAAGTGATATACATGTGAAATTTATAAATTTTTCAATAAATTTAGTATAAAGTCAAACAATAAAAAAAATATAAGTTAATTTTCAGCATTTACGTTTTTTATTGTTTTGTAACTACTTGACTTTATACTAAATTAATTCGTCATGTGAAGCCAATATAATAAGTTTTGGTCTTAGAAGTTTGGTCAGCTAGCTGAAAAATACGTACTCTAGTTCTACTCAGATTACATAGCAGGTTTACATGCTATTTTGGCAATATGTACAAATGTTTGAATTTTGAGGTTTGTAACAGTTAAAAAACGAACAGAAAATTAGAACAATAGTTTGTATAGATTCACGTGTTACACATTGGTGGATGCCATCCAATAATTCATTTTCAAATATGTTATTGGAATTTTGGATCAGTTGGCTTTTTATTCAAATTACTGATTTTTTTTTTTTTTATGGAAATTGAAGTTCTGTTAAATTTGATCACATATAAATGGAGCGGTTTATCAAAAATATTGGACGTAGGAAAAATTATGAAAATATATATTCTTCTATATATATGGTGTTCTATGGAGCGGTTTATCAAAATTCTTAGACTTGGTAAAGAGTGAGAAAAAAAAAATCAGAGCAGAAAATTGGTGAAATTGCTTATTCAAATGATATGAAAACAACTGTAAACTAGTGCTCGAAAAAATGCTTCCATAGATAAACAAAATGACCAAATGATCCAAATGGTTTGGGACCTGTCTGTATAGTATGTATCATACATATTCCAGCAAATTGCTATATATCTTGTAACTTTGACATCAGGCTTTGGGTTTGAGAATTAGAGGGACTTTTTGTTATGATTTTGGGTCTAAGAAAAGAAAAGTTGCTCTTCACTGAATTATCTTCTTGAACATTATTTTGGATCAATTTATACTTTGAACCGTTGTATTTGATTCGATCATATTACTGTTTCTATTAGCACTTAATATATCCAAATATGATAACCAGGGTAATTGTCTGGACCATTAGATGATGAGAATTAAAAACGAAAAATTGTAAAATTAAATGGGATGGCACAAAGATTCAAGTGATGAAGAGGTGTTTAAAGAGAAAACCTCTGTGAAAGTTTCTCTTTGAAGGTGCGGCGATACACCGGGTTCCAGCGTACCGACTGGGTGATGATCCAGTAAAATGCATACCAGAGCTCGGCTAGGGAAAGCCCGATCCATGCCCATCTTCCTTCTTGCCATGTGGCTGGTAAGTGGGTTGATCTGTAGTATAGTATCATGCATATTCCAGCTAGAATAGTGCAAGCATATAGCCTATATGCAACTCTTCCCCTTGCCTGCTCAGTTGAAAAGAGACTACTATCACCCATCTCTCTATTGGCAATGGCTGGTAAGTCTTTCTCTGTTTCTTTTTCTTTCCTTTAAAAATCTTGCCAAGGCCCAAGGTTGCTCTCTCTCTCTCTCTCTTGTGGTCAGTGAACTGTGTTTATGAACTTTTTTATTTTTTTTTAAAAGGTTCCTCACCCAAGCTTTTAGGGCAACCACTTAGAGGTGAAAACGGAGCAGATACGGAGCATTCCAGATACGGATACGGAGCAGATATCAGATGGATACGAATACGGATCTGAATCAGATCAGATATTTATTAAAATAATATAAAAAAATATTAAAGTTCATAATATTTATCTAATTATAATGGTGAATAACATAAATTTTTCATAATATATATTAAATATATAATATAAATCTACTATTTGGATACAGATAATTGAAACGTAAAATCATATCAGTATCCTTATCCATATGGATATTTGGACATCAAATATTCACATATAAGTTTTCGAATACAGATCAAATATTACCCGTACCATTTTCACCCCCTACAACAACTGCGGCCATTTTGATTAATATCCCTGAAATAATTGAAAATTTTATAAATGCCCCTGCCCCAACTTTTTTTTAATTATGCCCTGACCGCCTGGGCCTCGGGCGGCCCAAAAAAGCCTATGGAGCGCCGGCCCAAATGGCGGCCCACAACACAGTGAGGCGCCCCCCATATGGCGCCCCATAAGCCAAGTGAGGCGCCCCCCCATCTGGCGCCCCACTGCCCATCTCTTTTCACCCGCGAGCCCCCCTCCTCTGCCTCTTCTCCCCCATTTTTTTGCCGAAAAAGAGAGGAAAAAAAGAGAAAAAAAGAGAAAAAAGAAGAAGAAAGAAGCCGTTCCGAGCCGACCCTCTCTGCCTCGCGCCTCGATTCGGCTTCTCTCTCGATCGAACAAGTGAGTTCTCTTTTTTTTTATTCCATTAGGATTTAGGGTTTGGGTTAATGTGATTAAATGGTGTAATGTGATTCGGTTTGGTTCGATTGATGTTTAGGGTTAAACGTGAGTAATTAGTTGAATTGATTGAATTGGTCGAATTGGTTCGATTTGATGCTTTAATTGTGGCAATGACATGAATTGGTTCGGTTGGTCGAATTGGTTCGATTGGATGCTCAAATTGGTTCGATTGGATGCTTGAATTGGTCGAATTGGTTCGATTGGTCGAATTGGTTCGGTTTGGTTTGATTGGATGCTTGAATTAGATATTTGAATTGCTTAATTGCTTGAATTGGATGCTTGAATTGGTTGAATTGGTTCAATTGCTTGAATTTAGGATTATGATTTATGGTAAAATTGCTTGAATGTCATATGGTTCAATTTAGGGTTTATAGTTATGAATTGTGAATTTTTTTAAAATTTAGGGTTTATAATTAAATTAGGGTTTATGTTTGTGAATTGTGAATTACTTAAAAATTTAGGGTTTACGGTTCAATTTAGGGTTAGAATTTATGGTTCAAATGATTGAACTGTTTAAGAATTTAGTTGTTGGGTTTATGATTTAAAAATATGCATATTTATTTTTTGAAAATTATTTTTTTTGATAGTTCATAAAAAATATGTATATATGGATAATATTTTTTATGAACTATCACAAAAATTTTTTTCAAAAAATAAATATGCATATTTTTAAATCATAAACCCAACAACTAAATTCTTAAACAGTTCAATCATTTGAACCATAAATTCTAACCCTAAATTGAACCGTAAACCCTAAATTTTTAAGTAATTCACAATTCACAAACATAAACCCTAAATTTAATTATAAACCCTAAATTTTAAAAAAATTCACAATTCATAACTATAAACCCTAAATTGAACCATATGACATTCAAGCAATTTTACCATAAATCATAATCCTAAATTCAAGCAATTGAACCAATTCAACCAATTCAAGCATCCAATTCAAGCAATTAAGCAATTCAAATATCTAATTCAAGCATCCAATCAAACCAAACCGAACCAATTCAACCAATCGAACCAATTCGACCAATTCAAGCATCCAATCGAACCAATTTGAGCATCCAATCGAACCAATTCGACCAACCGAACCAATTCATGTCATTGCCACAATTAAAGCATCAAATCGAACCAATTCGACCAATTCAATCAATTCAACTAATTACTCACGTTTAACCCTAAACATCAAATCGAACCAAACCGAATCACATTACACCATTTAATCACATTAACCCAAACCCTAAATCCTAATGGAATAAAAAAAAGAGAACTCACTTGTTCGATCGAGAGAGAAGCGAATCGAGGCGCGAGGCAGAGAGGGGTCGGCTCGGAACGGCTTCTTTCTTCTTCTTTTTTCTCTTTTTTTCTCTTTTTTTCCTCTCTTTTTCGGCACAAAAAATGGGGGAGAAGAGGCAGAGGAGGGGTGGCTCGCGGGTGGAAAAGAGATGGGCAGTGGGGCGCCAGATGGGGGGGCGCCTCACTTGGCTTATGGGGCGCCATATGGGGGGGCGCCTCACTTGTGTTGTGGGCCGCCATTTGGGCCGGCGCTCCATAGGTTTTTTTGGGCCGCCCGAGGCCCAGGCGGTCAGGGCATAATTAAAAAAAAGTTGGGGGCAGGGGCATTTATAAAATTTTCAATTATTTCAGGGATATTAATCAAAATGGCCGTTGAGAAGATGAGTACCAGAGAGTAATCACACAACACAAAAAGAAAGAAAATTGAGAAAGAATCAAAATTAGAACACGTAGATTTTATGTAAGAAACCCTCTAGAGGAAGAAAACCTACAGCCGCTCGCCAAAATAAAATCCACTATTTCTCAAAGTCAGTTACAACATATTACAAAGAGATTTAATGTATATATAAAAAAAACACCCACTGAAATCCCTAAAAAGACAGACTAATTTAGGCCGTACATTTTGATGGGTAATCTGAGCCGTTGGGTAGCCTCAGCTCGCAGGGGCTGCCGCCCCCTTGCCCCCCCCCCCCCCCCCCCCCCCCCCCCCCCGCATACTCCTAGAATCAAGCCCACATACATTACACATGCGAGGTGGGAGGCCATTTTATGGCTCCGATACTGTTAAGGGCGGCTGCGATGTAATGACAGAAGTGCTAGTTCTTTAGTTTCTATTTTGGTGTTTATTTTCAGAAGTGCTTGTTTTATTTTTCAGAAGTTTTTTGAGTTTTTGTGTACAGATGTTTAAACAGATGTAACCAACTGATAGCCTCTATCAGATTTTAAAAAGAAAAATAAAAGAGATGATGACATTTTGTTAGAAGTAAATGTTTTCTAAGGAATCAGTATTGAGAGATTAACTTTTATACCGTTTATAATTCTTACAAGTTTGATTGTTTTATGGCAGAAATCTCGAGATTGTTTGTGCGAGCTTTGCTAACTCTTTTTAACAAAATGGAGGGTTCAAATGGCTCATGTTTTTCACGTTTCGTTATATTTTTTTAAAGTCCAAATAGTTAATATGAACTATTTAATATAATCTCCGTATTAAAGCATATTTGAAGACCAATTTTTTTATATTTTTTTATAAATATTTCGTTATATTTTAAATAGGCACAAAATTATTATTTTTGAACTAGAGAAACAATTATATATGCCTGTCGTTTATAGTTTATACCCCCTTGTTCATATTACTGTTTGTACAAATCGAATATTTCGTTCTACTTTCTTGTTGCGTCTTATTGATTCGATCGCTAAAATCAGAATCATGTGTAAACCTTGTATAATTGGCATTTGAATCATGTTATTTTTGGTGCATTAATTGGCAGTTTTTATTTTACTGAATGTGGGCATGTTGTTTCCAATGATTTATGTGTGCGCGTGCCGAGTCATAATGCGTGACATGATCAGTCTATTCTGGTATGGAGTTTAGTCGGAGGCATGACATTGTAAATTTACTTTTTAATATTTACATAAGGCGTGCATATAATTTGTGTCGATATGGAATTTAATTGATTATCTATCAAAAGATCGTTAAATCTCTATTGTAATATTATTTAAATATTTAATGAAAAGCTAAACTACTTTAAATTGTCTCAAATTTTATATACACACACCATTTAAATATTAAAAAACACATTTAGAACTTTAATTTTAATTTGAACAAGAATTTTTTAAGTATAAAAAATACATAAAAATGGATGTAAGGTAGAACAAGCCACGCGTTAAGAAAAATAATGTATCTGCAACTATATTTAACAATGTGACAATTAACAAAATGATTATTTACAATTTAGATATGTTACTTGTTAAGCTTGATATAATTTGAAAATTATTTAATCATCATTTAAGCAATAATAATAAACCGTTAATTTTCAAATCATTCAATAAATAACTAGTAGATTTAATAATGATATCATCGATTATTGTAGTTGTTAAATAAATTTATTATCGATGCCACGTATCTCTATAACTAAATTGCAAGCTATTGACATCGACTTTACCTTATCATGCATGTACTCGATTTAGTTAGCAAACACGGTTTCAACTTATCTATAAAGAACTTTTCATTCAGATTTCAAACTCGTAATTTTTCACAGAAAGAATTATTTTTGTAACTAAATCAAAAACTAGTTCTCTAATTATTTTATTTTTCAACGTTATTCTTGTTTTGACTATTTTCGTGTTCTCTTAATTTTCTCTCTTTCTACTTTAGTTCTTCGCATGTTTGCATCGCAAAATTATTTTCTTAATTTAATTTTTTTACTTTGCTTTCTTGAGAAAAAATATACAGAAGAAAGGGAAAGAAAAAAAGAAAATGCATATATTGCCACATATAAATAGCTTTATTTTCGCAATTCTATCAATTTTTTTTTGTCATATATATATATATATATAAGCAATTCTATCAAGTTAGTAGTTAGTTAGTTGGGCTCTATCACTCTTACCTTCGGATCTGCCAAAATTCCCGGATTCGTTGTGGAGACCACAATCTTCTAACTGCCGTCGGCTTCGCGGTGGTGCTATGACAGTATGACACCAACCAAACGCACACATAATTAAGTTAGCAAAAAATATTTGAATCTGATTTTAGATAGGATCAAACTGAAGTATATTGTGTTGATGGAGTTGGTAGTTACAATAATAATATTTTTATTAAATAAATAAAATATTTGCGGTATTTACAAGATTTGTTACTTGGAGAAGAATTTGGCATGCAAATTTCATTGTCACAGTGAAATGGTTATAATTGGTGATTTAACAGAGGTAGGATATTATATTGTCTAAATAAAATTGGCGAGAAAAAAAGACAGAAAGTCATGACCAAATATAACATCTACTCATCTACAGCTATAACATTTGTCTCTGTGTTGGTAAATCTGGTATTATCCAAACCTCCAATTGATTTCTAGAGTCAAACTATTTTAAAAAATGAGTATTCTAAATTAAAAAGTAAAGTTTTTGGACCATTTTATTTGGCAGTCTTAAAATAAAAGTTTCAATTATTGGGAAGCTGATTGATAACTTTCCAATGGAAAAGATCGTATAATTTGCTAATAGTTTCAAAATATTTCGTTCATTTTTGTTGATGCTAGCTAGTTCAATTCTATTACTTGCGAGTTGGGACAATAAATATCTTATTAAATTTTTTTTTTTAGTAAAAATTGGAGGTAAGTCACCCAACTATTTAATATTCACAAAGAAATACTCTTTATAGGTTTTGAACCTGCAACATCCAATATGAAAAACATTGTTTTTATCACTAGATCAAAGACTGGTTCTTTAAATATATCTTATTTTGAAAATAAAGAATTTAAATAGATGTCATTGTAACGGTCAACACTTATATTCTTTTAAAATCTTTTCTCTTAAGAACTAGTTTTGGTTTAGTGATAAAGACAGATAGTTTATGTAATAAATTATGAGTTTGAAAATTAGATGGAAATTATTTTTATTGTAATTAGATACTTATAGTTAGATAACTTGATCTCTAACTTTTACTTAAAAAAAATCTCTTATTTTTTTCTCACAATATTTACTTTTTTCAAACTTAAAAGTAACAATGGCGTTATTATTGAGAAGCTAAACCAGCTAGTATTTTTATTTGTATTAAAGTTCTTTCGGATTTCGCTCAGACAATTATAATATATATATATATATATATATAGAGGTTGGTTAAGATTAAAATTATAGTTTCTGAGTCTTGGTGCTATTAATTTGTTTTTGCAATTTTCAAATTTTAAATAGTCAATCTGAAGTGTTCAACGTGTTCTCCATATTATAATGTGATTGGAGACCAAATTTTACATGTTTTTTAAAAATATTTTATTATTTTTTAAGGATTTTTGAAATTCATTGTTTTATTTGCTCACTAAGCACATTTTAAAATGGAGAACAAGTTGAGCACATCAGATCGACTATTTGAATTTTGAAGCAACAAAAACAAATGGGTGACACCAAAGCTCAAGAACTATCACTTTGATCTTAGCTAACCTCATATATATATAGAGAGAGAGAGAATGGCTAAGCTCAAATCGTTTATTCCTGGACTCAGGAACAAACGATTCAGTTCTCCTATTTTCGAAGTTCAAACTGCCGATCCAAACCATTAGATGTTTAATCTGTATTAAAATGTGCTCGGAGACAAAATTTTATTTTTTTTGGAATTTTTTACTATTTATTAAGATGGTTTGAAAATCGCTGTTTTTATTAAAATTCTGCACCATAAAAAAACAACAACTTTCAAACCATCTTAATAAATAGTAAAAAATTCCAAAAAATATAAAATTTTGTCTCCAAGCACATTTTAATATAGATTAAACATCTAACGGTTTGGATCGACCATTTGAACTTCATAAATCAGAGAACCGAGTAGTTTGTTCCTGAGTCCAGGAACAAACGATTTGAACTTAGCCATTCTCTCTCTCTCTCTCTATATATATAAGAGGCCTCCAGTGCTACAGCTCAATATTCAACTTTTCAAAATTCTAACGGTCGATCCGAACCGTTCATCTTGTTCTCCATATTAATATGTGCTTGGAGACCAAATTTCACATTTTTTGGAAATTTTTTACTATCTTTTTAGATTTATTGAAATTCGCTCTTTTTCAGACAAATCTGGACCATAAAAAACAACGATATTCAGTAAATCTAAAAAAATAGTAAAAAATTTACAAAAAATGTAAAATTTGGTCTCCAAACACATATTAATATGGAGAACAAGATGAACGGTTCGGATCGACCGTTAGGATTTTGAAAAGTCAAATATTGAGTCGTAGCACGGGAGGCCTCTTAGCTACCCATAGCATATTAGCCAAATCCTATATATATATATATAGTCTGTCTAAATTGCTGCTGGCAGCATTTCAGCAGAGGTGCTGCCAGGGCTATATTTAGCCGTGTGATGTCCAAACAATAAATCCAAACCGTTAGATGTTTAATCTATATTATAATCTACTTGGAGACCAAATTTTACATTTTTTGGAATTTTTTTACTATATATTAAGCTGGTTTGAAAACCGCTGATTTCAGTAAATTTCTACAGCATTGAAATCAACGGTTTTCAAACCAGCTTAATATATAGTAAAAAAATTTCAAAAAATGTAAAATTTGGTCTCCAAGTAGATTATAATATAGATTAAACATCTAACTATTTAGATTTGTCGTTTGAACATCAAAAAATAGAAAAAACAGTGGCAGCACCGCTAGCAGAAATGCTGCCGGCAGCAAATTAGCCACAGCCTATATATATATATATATATAGAGTAAGGCTACCATACATTGCAATGAATATGCATTTTTTTATATTGGACTATAAATCACCGGATTCAAAGTCCAAATAACCGATCCAAATCGTTCATCTTGTTCTTCATATTAATATGTTTGGAGACCAAATTATATATATTTTTGAATTTTTTTTACTATTTTCTTATATTTATTGAAAATCGCTGTTTTTTATGGTCCAGATTTGTCCGAAAAACAACGATTTTCAATAAATTTTAAAAATAGTAATTTTTTTCCAAAAATATAAAATTTGGTCTCCAAAACACATATTAATATGAAGAACAAGATGAACGGCTTGGATCGGTTATTTGGACTTTGAATCCAGTGATTTATAGTCCAATGTACGAAAATACATATGCATTGCAATGTATGGTAGCCTTACTCTCTCTATATATATGAGGAGGGTTCAAATGCTTCCATTTTTTGTGCCTCCACTATGCTTTCATTTTTTAAAACTTATATAACTCAAAATTTAAAACTTAAAAGTCAAAATAAAACCGTTAGATGTGATCTATGTTATTTTCTCTATGTGCTCATAAAAAATTATCACATTTCAATTTTGTGTTTATGTTAATTAATAAGTTCAAAAATCAACGTCTAGAAATCATCCACATTAGTTCGTTTTTTTACAAGCTCTTGATTACAATCAAAATAAATTTGAAATGTCATAATTTTTTTACACATGCATAAATAAAATGATTTAGATCATATCCAACATTTTTATTTTGACTTTTAAGTTCTAAATTTTGAATTATTAAAGTTTTTAAAAATGGAGGCATGATGAAGGCACACAAAAATGGAGGCATTTGAACCCTTCTCTCTCTATAAATAGAGGAGGGTTCAAATGCCTCCATTTTTGTGCCTCCATCATGCCTCCATCTCTCTCCATCATTTTCAAAGTTCAAACAGTCGATCCGAACCGCTCAACCTAACCTCCATACTAAAATATGTTTGGAGACCAAATTTTATATTTTTAGGAATTTTTTTACTATTTTTTTAGATAGGTACAAAATCAGTAAATCTGAACCATCTAAAAACAGTATTTTTGTACCTATCTAAAAAAATAGTAAAAAATTCCTAAAAATATAAAATTTGGTCTCCAAACATATTTTAGTATGGAGGTTAGGTTGAGCGGTTCGGATCGACTGTTTGAACTTTGAAAATAATAGAGAGAGATGGAGGCTTGATGGAGACACAAAAACATGGAGGCATTTGAACCCTCCTCTCTCTATATATATAGTAAGGTTACTATACATTGCAATGTACAGACATTTTTGTATATTGGACTATAAATCACCGGATTCAAAGTCCAAATAACCGATCCAAATGTTCATCTTGTTCTCTATTTGGAGACCAAATTTTATATTTTTTGGAAATTTTTTACTATTTTTTTAGATTTATTTAAAATCGTTGTTTTTTTATGGTTCAGATTTGTCTGAAAAGCAATGATTTTCAATAGATCTAAAAAAATAGTAAAAAATTTCCAAAATATGTAAAATTTGGTCTCCAAACACATATTAATATGGAGAACAAGATGAACAGTTTGAATCAATTATTTAGACTTTGAATCCGGTGATTTATAGTCCAATATACAAAAATACATATGCATTACAATGTATGATAGCTTTACTCTCTAGGAATGTTACAATTAAAAATATTTTAGACATAAATAAATGGTTTTTTAAAACTATAAAATCTTATATGATAACAACAACATGATTAACCACATAAAAATTCTAACATAGAAACAAACAGAGGTTGGCTAATATCAAAACGTTTGTTCCGAAGCTAAGGTTGAACCAATTGGTTTTCTGATTTTCAAAGTCCAACGGTCGATACAAATAGTTAGATGTAATCTCTATATTAAAATGTGCTTGAAGACCAAATTTTATATTTTTTGAAATTTTCTTACTATATATTAATTCAATTTTAAAATCGCTGTTTTTAATAAATATTAATTTTTTTTAATAATTAAAAATAACGATTTTAAAACTGACTTAATAAATAGTAAAAAATTCAAAAGAAATGTAAAATTTGGTCTCCAAGCACATTTTAATATAGATTGAATATTGAACGGTTTGGATCGACTATTTTAACTTTAAAAATATAAAAATCGAAACATTTGTTCCAAGGTCTAAGAACAAACGTTTTGATATTAGCTAAACTCAAACAAACATATATTTTTTCCTTAAACAAGATTAAGAAGATGAGGATGCTGATGATGTGATATAGATTTAATCCTATTGAAAGTGTCACAGAAAATCATGTTATGATATTGGTGGCCATTGATAACGGGAATGCATGTCTACCTACCGTTTTCTAAATATAATATGAATTTGATTTCTTCAATTTATAACAATCGAACCTCAAGTATTTTGTCTAACAGGAATCAAATGTATAACCTTTGTAAAATTCTAAAAGGAGCTACTGATGATTGAGATGATTATTCTCCATTCTTATTGAAATAAAATGATCATGACGGGGACAGTGTACCTAAAATTCGTCCAACGGAATTAATGATTTTATTTAGTTGATTAGATTCTTTAGTTTTTAAAACCATTTCGTGGTAACGGATGACTCCGTTTTGTTTCAAATGGACAAGATGTCCAAACTTATGTTTATAATTTAAAAGACTTATGTTCTTTTTATTCAAAATTTGAAGCGTGCAGATTCGTACGGATTAAACGGACTAATTTCCCAATATATTAACGTTTACAGTAATAAGAGTCTACTTTTGTGTAGATTAGGTTTCGAAAAAATATAGGCAAATAAAATGTAGATATAAATATTTCATAAAAATGATTGAAATTTAAGGTCTTTAAAACATATCAAGTCATCAATTATTTTAAATATTGGAACATCCATTCATTATTATGACTATTATCAAATTAATCATATGACTGAAAATTATTTAAATTTTTACTAATAAATATCATTTTGTAAATAAGATTAATTATTTTATTTTAAAACTATCTATTAAAATATCTATATTTTTTGACATTGGATTTTATTTAACAGTATTTGTATTTATGTAGTATAATTTTATCTTTAGAGAAGCTCAGAAACAGTCCTAATATTCATAATATTATTCAAATAGAATAGTCTGCAATTAGTCGATGGAAGAAGAAGTATTTTTTTTTTCTCATTCTAGCTAAGCTCACGTTCGATTTAGAAGATAGTACTTCCCAATTATTTTCTAGATATGTTTGAATAAGATAGTTTCAAAATCTTGTATCCAACAATTAATATTATATTATTATATACAAATAAATACATTTTTCAAATGCTACGTATTTGTATAACAAAAAGTAATATGATGAGTAGGATAACGAACAAGTACAAATATTTCTGTAATTTAAATATCGATGTACACTAAAGCCTATATTTATATTATTCAACTTAGATAATTAACCTCTCTCATTAATTAGTCATTAGTATGTGTAAATTTACTATGCCTAGAGCATATATTTTCCTCCATATGTATGGTCGTCGTAGCTGTACATAGCCGCGTATGCTATCTTTTCTTCATTATTATTATTATTTTTTTTGAGTAAAGGTTGAAAATCAAGCCACCCAACTATTTAATATTATTGTAATACAACAAAGAATTTCTCTATCTAAGTTTTGAACTCATGATCTCTTCTATAGAGACCATATGTCTTTGTCACTAGACCAAATGTTAGTTATTATTAAATCAATGTCTGTTTAGTTGCCGCAAGTCAACTATTCCAATAATGTTCTAACCAATCACTTAAGTCCGTAATTTTTTATCTTTTGAAATATTGATAATTTATAAGGTTGCAGGCCGATTATATTCCAAAGAGAGACTATTTATAAGCCTCAGGCTAATTGTTACGTATATCAAGAATTACAAGTTTACAACTCGACTTCTAATAAAGTATTCCACGTTTAGAGAGAAGGAAATGAAGAGGCCATCAGAAGTACTGTTCTTCCTAAGCTTGTTCAGCTTTCTTCAATTGAGAAGATCAATGGCTCAGTGGATCCCTGCCACTGCCACCTTCTATGGTGGCACCGACGCCTCTGGAACAATGGGTCAGTATGAAGATATATTTAGTTTATCAAGGAGAATTCTTTATACAGATTGCTAGGATTATAAAGTACAAATATAATGCTGTTTGCTAGGGATTCAATTTTTACAACATGATATATAGAATCCACAACATCTGAGGGTGAGGTAACTTACAAATTTCATTAGCAATGAATCCACAATGTCACAGTGTGATTGAATTCATGACCAACTAAGCAGCGCGTAATAATGCAAATTAAAATTTTCGTATATAAATGGATCGACCAATTAGGTGGAGCGTGTGGTTATGGTAACTTGTACAGTGCTGGATACGGCGTGTTTACAACTGCACTGAGCACAGCACTCTTCAACAATGGTGGCATGTGTGGAGCGTGCTACCAGATCAAGTGTGATTCTACCAAGACACAGTGGTGCAAACCTGGAGGCAAGACCATCGCAGTCACTGCCACCAACTTTTGCCCACCCAACTATGCTTTAGCAAGCAACAACGGTGGCTGGTGCAACCCGCCCAGGCAACATTTCGATATTGCACAGCCTGCTTGGGATATTATTGGAGTGCACCGTGCTGGCATTATCCCTGTCGTTTATAAGAGGTACCTTTTTTTCTAATACATAACAATAATTTTGTTTTTCTTTATGATGTTTGAACATGGAATAATTAATTGTCTACCTCAACAAAAAATTTTAGAAAAGAACATAAAAATAGTATTTTAGTAGAAGTTCATTATCCAATTTACTCAATATGATGCAAATATTTGGAAACTGATAAATGATCATGGATTGAGTCTTTAGCTCTGGAAGAACATCTCTAGAAGTTAAAAATGAAATTCCGAACCCTTTCTTTAACTCAAAAAGAATGAAAAAACAAAAGAACATTGGACGAATATAAGCTTACTAGTTCCAATAACCTCATTCAATAAGCAATTATTTGTCAGGGTACGATGCCAACGACAAGGCGGGATCAGGTTCCAAGTCAACGGGAACCCTTACTTTGAGCTGGTCTCAATCAGCAATGTAGGCGGAAGTGGCGTTATTTGTGCTGTGCGGATCAAGGGTAGCAAGACCGACTGGATGCTGATGACAAGAAACTGGGGCATGAATTGGCAAAGTGGTGCTTACCTCAATGGCCAGACCCTTTCTTTCCGTGTGCGAACAGATGACGGGAAGACATTGACCTTTTATAACGTGGCTCCATCCAATTGGTATTTTGGCAGCACCTACACGCCGAAACTCAACTTTTAGTTTTACAATGGCCAAGAGGAAGAAAAAAAAGCATTGGTTCTTATGCACATGCCCTTGCAAAAACCGTAGATTTATGTCTACATAAACATTCAGCCCAGAATTCAGTGATTTTGCAGAATGTGCATGGAAATCCGTCTTCTGGAGGATGTAATTAACCAAAATATGGTTTTTGAAGGGTGTGTGTGTAAGAATATACTCTCTTTGTTTTATCTTATTTTCCATTTTTATTTTTTTACCATCGAAGAAGCATGCATTTGCAAATGCAGTGGCTTAGGAATGTTAATAGGAGTCTCCCTTGTGCAGTTGCATCATATTATATATCGATGATGAAATGAAGTAATGCAAATTATGTTACCTTCTCTTTTCTTACCGATTTTGTCTAAATTTTTCTCATGTTGACGTTACTTTTAGTGGCAAAAAGGGATGCCTTCACTATTTCAGAATAAGATGCCTACAAAATACATGTAATTTGGGGCAGTGGTCGACAGATTGGGGCTTATCACTGGTTCACAAATGAACAGTAATTTGTGTCATTTGTGCGTATATATCTATCAGTATTTTTTTTTGGGAGCTGTTATTCGTTTATATTTAGATGTAAAAGCGAACTCAAGCTTTAGAACCTGGGTTAATTTATTTTAAAATTTCTAAGATTATTCAACATATTATACTGTTGGCGAAATAGGAACTAGACTAATAGATACTGAAAAGTGAGCAAAATTCCTTCCCACCGATTGTGTAACCTTTACATGGAAGAAGAATTACGCACTGAATGTTGTCTCCTCATTTGCACATAATTGCAATCCAGTTTCTGGCAATGTTAAAATGAAATAGTGCAAAATAGTGAATTAAAAACAATAGCAGACTCAATTAGTTTTATAGTTTCCATCTTTCCTTTAGCCATTAATTGAGAAAATAATTAGCAGCAGAAGTTGTCAGGGTAGCAGAGCAGCAGGCATCTATGCTGTCCAATTGGAACCGTTAATGCTACTCTTAGATAGATTTATAATTGGAGCCATGGAGCCTTGGAGGCAAGTTTCTTAGCTGGAGTTCCTCATGCACTTGTTCTTAATTTCTCTGACATGCACCTATTGGTTCAGTCTAGTACCAGAAATATCAGATACCACAAAAACGGTCATTTGGATATTTATGGAATTTAAGTTTTTCCAGAAATACCCTTGGTAGCTTCTACCAAGTATATAAAAATGAAAAAGAAAAAAAGTGTTTCTAGAAATGATTAACAGTGAATCAATCCCAGAAAACTGTAAAAGTTTTTTTGCCTGGTCATTATTTGATGTTTCAGACACAGTGCATTACCTAAGCAACATCACCCAAAAATAAAAGAAATGGTAAACTAAATCCTCTAACAGAAACACAATTGTGCTGAATTAGCGTAGGAACGCACTGTCAAGGTGTGCCTTGTGGGTTGACTTTGTAGTTTACACATTTTATCGAATACCTGTTGGGCATCGTGAACTAGCCCAGCGTTGCATAACAATGTGTTGCTAAAATCAGGGAAGGCATTATTATTTTATATTTCAAAGACGTGAAAGGTGATATCGACAATCAGGCCATAGATTGATTCGTTATGGGGTAAGAAAGGTGGGGCTGACCTTATTGCAGATCTTTGGAGCATTTCATCAAACGTGCATTATCACAGACATGGCGGGTTGCTCATTGACATGCGAAGGTTTATTATTATTATTATTATTTTTCTATTTTATAAATAACACGGTCTGTCGGTCCCCAAAAGTTTTAGTCTAACAAATTTTTTCCTTTTTTGAGTTTTTCTCAAGAGTGAGTCTATGGTACTATGCATATTACGATTTGTTACTGTGCTACGGTTCTATATTTGAGTTTTCAAATCCTAACGGCCGATTCGAACCGTTCATCTTGTTCTCCATATTAATATGTGTTTGGAGACCAAATTTTACATTTTTTGAAACTTTTTTACTATTTTTTTAGATTTATTGAAAATCACTGTTTTTGGATGATCCAGAATTTTCAGATCAAGTGATTTTCTAAATATCTAAAAAAATAGTAAAATTTTTTCAAAAAATGTAAAATTTGGTTTCCAAACACATATTAATATGGAGAACAAGATGAATGGTTCGGATCGACCATTAGAATTTAAAAATTTGAATATAGAGTCGTAACACAGTAACAAATCGTGATATGCATAGTACCATAGACTCATTCTTTTCTCAACATTTATTTATTCAAGAACCTACATTTCAACGTAACAAAAATATTGAATTGTTTCACTGAGGGACAATTTTTCCAAATCGTGTAATTGAAAATTTTAAAAATGTAAAATTTATTATGTGTAATTAAACTCTGACTTTATACTTTTTGTTGAATTCCACATTTAGCTTCTTGAACACAACGTTATGCTTCACCGACAGATAATGTATTAATGGTCGGGCGGGTACGGGTACCCCGGATATACCCGGGACGGGTACGGGTACGTCTCGGATACAGGTAGGACGAGTAGAACGGGTATAAGGGTAAGGGTATGTCGGGTATATTTTTCAAAAGCCATACCCTACCCGTACCCGTGTATCCTTGACGGGTAGGGCGGGTACGGGTATTTTTTTTTTCCTGTTTTTTCTGGTTTTTTTGTTTTCATTTTGTTTTCTGTTTTTTTTCTTGTTATTTTTTTTTCTGTTTTTGTTATGTTTTTTTTTTACTTTAAAACAATAAAATATAAATATAAATATAAATAAAAAAACAGAAAAAAAAAAAACAGAAATTAAAACAGAAATTTAAAAACAGAAATTACAAAACAGAAATTACAAAACAGAAATTACAAAACAGAAAATAAAAACAGAATTTTAAAAACTGAAATTAAAAAACTGAAATTAAAAAACTGAAATAAAAATAAAATTTTAAAAACTGAAATTTAAAAACAGAAATTAAATTGAATTTGGGGGGGGGGGGGGAATTTGAATTTGGGGTTTGAATTATTGGGTCGGGTATAAGGGTACGGGTACGGGTAAGGGTAGACGGGTACCTGGGTAGGGTAAAGTCGGGTACGGGTAAGGTTGGGTACGGATATAGTTGGGTAGGGTATGGTCGGGTATTTGTCCAAAAAAACCGGTCTGGCTCTTTTTTTGCCGGTACCCGTGTACCCGTGTACCCGAGTACCCGACCCATACCCGGGCTCGGGCACGGGTACCCCAGGCAGCCGGCACGGGCAGGTAGGGTAGGGTATACCCTTGTCGGGTATAATTAATACTCTACCAACAGATGGATCTTTTTTCTTTTGTCAATTTCATTTTTTTTTTCAAAATGTGTAATTGAAAATGAAATTTTGAAAGCTTAAAATTTATTGTGGATAATTAATCTTTGAGTTATCTTTTCACTGGACCCCACACTTTAGCATAACTAAACAGCTAAAAAATTTGTAAAGAAAAAATTCAAAAAAAATGACCCAATACAGTGAAAATTAACACAATAATGAGAAATATCAATAAAATTGACATAATAAAAAGGGAGTTAGCACACATATTATTTTTTTCTTAACCTAGCCGCTATCTGGTTTTAGAAAAAAATAGATTAAATTTCTTTTTGGGGTTACACGGCCCGTAGGCCGACAATAAATTGGTACAATAGATTTCGAAATTTTAAAAAATCCATTTCCAATTACACATTAAAAAAAGAAACTACAACAAATTGGCAGAAAGCAAAAAGAAAATTGGTTTGAGTCGAGAAAGTTTCTTCTTTGTCCATTGATGTAACAAATCACTATTTGTTACGCTGAAATATGAATCTTGGCTACATTCATCTCATTCATAAAATAATTGTCACATTACAAAAGTTTCATATCCTCACTTGAATTTGCTTGAAATTAGCAGCTTGAACCCAGTAATGGCCGCATGTCCTAACCAAAACCATATGTACTATTGTTGGACTTGACCAGGATGCATGTTACCTAAATGTTGTGATACCACCTTTTAACTCACTAACATAACTTTCATTCTAAAAAAACTCTCTAACATAACTTTATTGTACCTACGGCTAGTTCAACTTGGATAAGCCATTGAAAACCAAATACCCTCCAGATTTAAGACAAAAGAAATATCACTAATATATATTTACATATTATTCGTTTGTTATTTTAATGCATGCTATTTGACTAGAACCTGGCCACACAATTTATTTCCTTTGCCTTGTCTGGCCCACTAGCCTTGTATTGGGCAATATTTTCAGCTAGGCCCAAGTAAGGAAGCAATTCTTCTTGAATGCACTCATACCTACAATATTGCAAACATTTTCAGGATTTTTCCAAACATATGCTACAGGAACCTTCATATTTACTCACACTGCACTACAAACCAACAATGGATTTTACTTGCGAGACTAGGCCGAGGACATTTTTATCAAATTTTACTTTTATTAAAATATATGTCAAGTACCACCACCAGTAGTGGTCATTTTATCAAAATGTACTGGTGGTGGTACTTATATATATTAAAAAACTAACTAAAGCACTACTAGTACACTTCAGGTACATTATTGGCACCAGTGAGGCTATGGTACATTGCAATGTGCAATCGGTTCTTGCATTGGATTCATCTCTGTTTTCAAAGTCCAAATAATCAAATCCGAACTGTTCAACATTATTATCATATAAAAATAAAAATATGCTTGGACATCAAATTTTATATTTTTTTGAACTTTTACTATTTTTTTAGACAATTAGAAAATCACTTGATAAAAAAATTCTGGACCATCTCAGAGTAGTGATATTCTACCTACCTAAAAATTAGTAAAAAAATCCAAACAAATATATAATTTGATCTCCAGGTATATTTTCATATGTTAATAATGTTGAACGGTTCGAATTGATTATTTAGACTTTGAAAAAAGAGATATGAATCCAATTATCCAATGCACTAAACAATCTGCGCATTGCAATGTACCATAGCCTCACTCTTATTGGCACAGTTGATTGTTTGAATTTTTTTTTTTTTTTTTTGAGTTCATGGCATGCAAGTGGGTTTTGATACTCGTATAAACTGTACATTGTACTCATTCAAGGTTGCTTCAGTTTTATATGAAACAGGTGGTATAATGTGCCCACCTTTTTTAATGAAAATAAAAAAAAATCCTGGGCACAATTAAGTATACACCGGTTTATTTCATAAAACCACCACCACTATTTGTTGACCAAATCTTGTGTACCACTAACAGACCTTATTACCTGACCAAGGGACCAAGCAGCTTATTCCATGAGTATCAGTACAGCACTTAGAACATAGACCATAGACCATGTATTTTATAAGAATAATTAATAGAAGGAAGAAAGACATACATGTTCCTACAGCAGTTATCAAGAAGCCTTGAAAGACTGACAACTCTGAGCCTCACTTCAGCCATCTCACCAGGGGTGATTTTGTCAAAATTTCTCTCCAGTGCCATGGCGAGCTTCTCCACACAGCATTCAAGCTGTTGTTGTTGATCTTCAAACAAATCCTGTCTGACTCCTTTATTTTTCAAACCATTACCTGGTAGCTCATCACCAAACATGTAAAATGCAAATGGGTATGTGTAGGTCAAGACCCTTCGTGATCGCAGTAGCTTCTCAAACCCGGTAAGCACCCAATTCTTGTCATTGTTTGGTCTGTCAGTGGGGTGTATAGAAAGAAAAAGGGAGCTTGTTTGGAGGCTTTGTTGACGCAAGGTTTCTTTTTCAAGGGAGTCGGTATGGGAGCGGTACCTCTTACAGTAGTGGATGTAGCGGGACAAGTCCTGGCAGGTGGGTTTTTGTAGTGTATCTTTTCTAGGCTTTTTTTGTTCGGTTGTGAAGCGGTTGCAGTTGTGGTCTCGCATAAAATGGGACTTGTCAGTGGGCCCTCCACATAACCAGCTAGAACACAAATGACATACAAAAATATTACAAACAGATAAACAAAGAAAAGTGCAAATATTAGGTGATTTTCTCTACCTAAACTATATGAAATCCATACTGACAGATCAGCATGTTTCTATTAGTGGAGCCCAGGATCAATTAACCCACTGATTAGAAAGAAGACTCTTTATGTTACTTGAACCTTGAGTTTCATGCAGCAATGTCTCAGAGACCATAATTGACCCAATTTTGCAGAACTCCATTTGTGTGCTATTATAAATTTTATTACAAAATGCCTATAAGGCTATAACCACTGTGTTTGTAGGCCAAGTCCTTTCACTCTTTACACATACACAGAGAGAGACAGAGGGAGAGAGAGAGAGGGAGAGAGGAATGAAAACAAACGAATGAACGACTGTCAATAAGGTAAGAAAAGAAAAATGAAGCAAAAACGACACCATAATAAAGAACTTCAGAATGTTAGCTAAAAATCAATGAACTAAACTAAAATAGGTACATCTGTCAAATCCATCTAAGAACTAAATCCTGGTAGTAACTTAATTGGGAGTTTTAAGTGGAGGGGATATTTTGCAAATTTGTTTGACTGAAGTGTTGGTCAGTGGTCATGGCAGCAGGCAGGAAAACAAAGCATCCATCACTCAGAGGATCTTTCACAAACTTTTCATGCCATGTCTCTCACGATAATTTGAAACCAGACCTCTTTTACTTATCAAAATTAGGAAAAATAAACAACAATGCAATTGGCCTAGCTTTCAGTATGGGTATTTTGTTACCATTGGTCCCACATTGACATTGTGAATAGTAAAGGAGCTTCTTTAAAAAATTCTCTTACCAGAAGGTTTGGCCGCATCTGCAGGTCATATGATTGCATCCACCTGCTTTTAACACAGCATTACCACAGCCTGGACAAACTCTCGTGTTTGCCTCAATCCAAACAATATTTTGTTTCTCGACCTCGCATCGTTTGACCCACATCTCCCAAATTCGACACGTGCATGGTGAGTGTGCATCTGACAAGCAGTTAAAACAAAATTGGGTCCCACACATGCACTCAACCTCACAAAAAGGGTCACATTGTGACCCAAGCAAAATTGCACGACCACAAGGTGGGTTGCTTGGGCACCAACAGGCCCGGTCATTGTCATCAATGAAGGACTCCATTAGGAAATGTTCAAACCGGGCTGTGATGAGCGGATCCCGTGCACTAACAAGGAGGCATACAGTTTGGTAATCGCAAATGTAGTTGCACTGAATAGCCATGCACCTGATCCGGCGTGCATATCCATTGTCTATACTTGTTATGAAGTGCTCCGTCCAGCCTACAGTCACCCCAAACATAAAATTTCACCCATCAAATTTCGTTGCAACTGTGGAACTTACAATGTGATTGGCTTATCCTGAACTATAGGACCACAATTAGAGAAAAATACATGGGACACCATTAGCTGAATATATACGCAGTGGTACATGGTCCATCAGTGGGCTTAGTTTTAGTGATTAAGGGTCTTTAGAGTTCTCTTTTAGGGTTATGGACTTCGGAAATTATGATTGAAAAAACTAACAGCAATTGCAGAAGTAGTGGCCACACTCCATCCCTGTCACTTCCTTCGCATCTACTTCCTCAAAGCACACGTTACACAGAAAACTAAATCTATCCCCTTCACATTGCAGCGGCAACTGGTTCAAGTTGAACCCAATCAAATCATCCTTCACATAAGTTAAACCAGATTCAGTGAACAACCTCTCCTTCCCTTTTCTATCAAGCGCGTCAAATACCCTCTCCACGTTCCATCTGTGGTGCATCAGCAACAATCTCGCCTGGCTTTCTTTTATTGCCAGAATTTCCATAAGCTTGTTCAGACTCAACATCTAATAGTTTGTTTAGCAATTTACATGGTAACACAAGAATGTTGGTTATAAATTGACATAGTATGTGCAGTATATTCTTTTTGTTATTGGTACAGTATTTGTGCCAGTAGGGCTGGTCTCATTTTGGTATGTACTCAGCTAGAGTTGCTATATAGGTGATTATTTTAAATAGTCTATGGAGTGACCACCCACTAGTACTCAGTCTTGAGACAATTTGATGCACAGTCTTTCGTATGATTTTTTGTTGTCATCTTAAGGCTTAGAACAACAAAATTTGGTATTATACTAGCAAGACAACAGTACTAGCTATCTACTCAGCAACCATCTTTGCAGTGAATTTGAAATCAATACGTAACACTTAGATAGGTCGAAGGATCACAGTATTGTTAGGTTCACAGAACATCTTTTCGAGACAAACTAAAGAAAGGAATAATTAGTTATTTACTTTGTTGGCTTAGATTTTCTTCAAGCTGGTCCCTTAGCATTAAATTCTGTCAAAATCAGGCCAGAACAATCTGGGGATAGTTAAAGGCAATCCTTTGCTTGATCTAGTTAGTTCCATATGTTAAACCTTATTAATTTCGAACAGACATGGCATGTGTATGCTAATTTGGAAAACTGTGCTCATTTATTTTTATTCGTTATAACAGTCCAGGTAAATAAACAAGGATATTACTAATTAGAATTGACCTTTCTTTCTATTTGTTTATTTCAGGAAAGCTAAAGAATGTACGCTGTTCATGCCCAAATTGAGCAGCTAACAGGTAAAAGATGTGAACCTTTACTGACAGAATCATAGATGTTCATGTGCCAACTAAGAAAAATAGAACTTCCGAGGACCAATATGAAAGAAGCATCAAAACATGGGACAAAAACTCCTATTCTGCCAAAAAAAAGGATAGAAACAGTATGTCATAATCACCTGTGCAGCCATTAGATAATCCCTTGTGATGGCCTGAAAAATTGAAACAGACAAAATGCAATTTCTTTTATGAGATATAAATGAAGTCATAAAACTGCATGCCAAGTTTGAGACTTTGAGTTTCATTTTTAATTTTCTGCCAATATAGATGAAGATCATCAACTTTTTAAAATGTTTGCTTAGGTGGTTGAATTTATTTAGTAATATTTGACTATCATATCAGGTAAAATTTAAGAGGCAGTAACACGATAATCCAAGGCCCATTTCATGTTCAATTGGATAGTTTAGAGAAAATGTCGTAATTTCACAAATTTTGATTCGAAGTATCTAATAACAAGTGGCGGAAAGGGAGCTTGTATTAAGTTGGCTATTGCCGTGGCTTCAATACATATACGATCATGATTTTAAAGAGATAGAAAGACAACATCTATCCGTATTAATCCAACTGCAACCAAACTAAGGTTATGTTTTTCTATGTACCTCCCAAAATGAAATAAAAAAGTACATATTCTTTAGAAACATCTATCTGAAAGTTGGAAAAATAGCGTACCAATGGACCAGACAGCTCAGAGAAATCATTTCGAATTGAATTAGAAGAAGACGAGCGATTGCCATCCCAATCCATGATAGAGAAATCAAAAGGCATAGTCGCATATAGCATTAGAAGCTTAGAAGCTTAGAAGCGAAGGAAGTAATAAGCAATTAATGTGGGGGGTTTACTGAGAAAGTTCCACTCAATTAAGAAAAGACTCTAATATTGGCTATTCACTAAGATTGGTCAACACGATAAGTGCAAATTGTCTCTATTAATATCTTAATTTCTTCGCCTCTTTTGGTAAATTGATCAATGAAGCGAACATAATATAAATTGGGATCCCCCCGCAGACCCACTATGCTGTTCTACAAGGCAGAGGACCAGAGGTCATGCAAAACTGAGCAGACCGCACTATAATTCAGATCCAGTCAGGTACCTGATATTGCACAATGAGATCTGAACCGTTTGTTTTAATTTGGCACGGATCTCAACTCAAGGACCTAGGTATATCTAAGGCGGGTTCGGCTAAAATTTTCCTCAGGTACGGGCGGGATACTAGTGTGTCTGTTTAACTTTCTATCCATGACCGAGGCTAACAGCAATTATATATTTCTCTTTTTGGATATAGAACTTTAATTTTCTTTATAATATAAACATTTGTTTCATTAGGTTTTTGCAGCGCGAGTTAAATTTTTGCTTATAATGTCTTTCGAAATTAAATTTCTACATTAACAGAAATGGATTTGAATCATTTATTAAAATGCAGGAGTTACTGTAGCACATTGACTTTGCATAGTGACTTGCCGTAGCACATTAAGTTTGAAAACTAAGTGAAATTTACTTGTAGCAAAAAAAAAAAATCATAAATCTTCGCATAAGGAACTAATTTAACAGTAGCGTGATTTTTGTTTTATGTTTTTTTAAATTTTAACGATGACAGTTACTTTTTCTTAGGATTCTAAACACTTTGTCCATGTAACATGTTTGATCTTAATCACCATTTCTTCCATATAACTTCCATTAAACAAATGTGAATCTATACAAACATCTTGGAAATTTCATACAAGGCTGTCACAAGAACACCTAACATAAACAAACAAGAGTACTACGAAAATAAAAGATATATGTTGGAAGGGGTTTATTCTCCCAAAAGTTTCTCTATCTCTTTCTGAAAGTAATCATCAGTGGCGACGATTTGATCAGGTCGGGTAATTCCTGTCTTTTCACAATATTCATCTTTTTGTGCATCCCACTTGTTCACTATCTCATCCATCACATCTCCTGTTGTTTTTTTGTTCTCTATTATGTGTTTCACATCTGCTATATCTGTCGTCTCGCTAGCCTCTTTTAAATATACAAAAGAGAATAATCAATAATTTGAGATGAATAGTAAACCATAATATTAGGTGGTACTAACTATCATAGCACTCTCGAAGAAATGGGTTTAAATTTCAACACCAGCCAACCTCAACCCAAAACAGAAGAACCTATAAACCCAAAATCTAAGGTCAACCCTAACAGCATATGACCTGAAATTTTGGTTGAAACCCAAACTATTTCATCTAGAGCACCTATACAAATCTGAACCCGACATTTATCTTACCCTAAAACAGTAGTCAACACACAAATTAGTTTAGACCTACAAAATTCCCAACACCAAGCTGGCCCAAATTTAGATAATAGTTATTTTGAATTAAACCAACCGGATTCAATTAGGCTGGTTGCAAATTTTACACCCACCACATCCTACACACAAGTACATTTTGTCAGTGCTCGATTTGAGTTTGCATGTACCTTGGATGGCTATTGCTTTTGCTTGTTCATACTCTGACAACATTTTCTTATAATTTCCAAGTTCCAAATCTGCACCCTGTCAAAATCAAATCAGTTGAAGCGAACTATTAACCGTGTATCATAAATTTACAAGCAACTAAAGCAACACAGTTTACAACAATAACCAAGCCTTTAGTCCCAAGCAAGTTGGGGTAGGCTAGAAATGAAACCCAACCAGTTTTAGGTTTCATTTCCATAAAAAAGGCTGTTTTTTTAACCACTGGCTTGCCACGCCTATCACGATCCTCCACATTTTTCCTAGTTTGGGATAGGCTGTACAGAAACTACACAGGCACAGTTTATGCATGATAAATTTCAGGGTTAATTTCATCAGAAGACACATAACATAAAGTCCAATTTTGGTCACTCAACTCCAGCTTTTGTCCATATTGGATAATCATGTCCATTTTTAAATTCAAGCTACACAAATTATAAATAGATTTATCAAGTTGTTGAATCTATTTAAGTGAAGATGTTGAATAAATTTTTTAACTGATAATTTCTGAGAAATTTATGGATTTTGAAAATTCAAAAAGTTTTATGACTGCGCAAAACTAATTACAGTCTATGATTTGTGTAATTGGAATTTGAAATAGACACAGAAATCTGATTTGTAAGAGCATAAATCAAAGTTGAGACCAATAGGAAGTATGGTAAACTTGAGTGAGCACAAGTGAAATTAACCCCGAGTACTTCTTAAATATATCTATGTCTTGTGTAGATGGGAAAAACACCTTTAATAAAGATAATACGAAAGTAGAAATACTACAAAGAAAATCATTCAGCAATTAACCTTACAAAATTCATTTGTAATTTGGAAATCTTGAACTGAAAAAGAAAAGCTTACCAGGCTCATATGCAGATATCTTTCAATATTACTATCCGCAAATAACCTATTATAACAGAAGAAAAGAAAAGAGAAGAAATAAAATAGATAAGAAATTGAACTTTCATCTACTCAAATCGAACCAGTCAACACCTTGTTAACAAATTAAATACAAAATTAAAAGTAAAGACAGGTTTTGTTAAAGTATGCTTCCGACACTGATACGTATTGGTACCAGTAAACATATTGATAACACTAGACTTGAATGGTCAAAACACCAGACAACTTCACCAAACTCTTTTTTATATTTTTTCTTTGTATACTTAATATTCAATCACAGTAATATGCGAAGGATAAAAAAAGCTGGACTAAAGTTCCATATGCTTTAAGATTGCGAGCAAACAAAAAAAAAATGGAATTCTAAAAAATTCTAAATCAAGTAATCACAAGTCTTGTCTGTACCAAAAACGTATAAAAACAAACAGAAAACAAAAAAGAGAAAGCAATAGCCTACTTGTCATATGCAACTTCTACTCGCCGTTGCTGCTGCATGGTTATGTCATCCACCCTCTGCTGAGTGGTATTACCGAGCATATCCACAAAGCCGAACAGAAACATGTTTTTCTCTAGCATCCTCTTTGCAAGAGCTGGTACAAGTCTTATTTTGTTTTGCTTAGCCTCCCCAATCAAATTCCTTAATTTCCTCAACTCTCCTGTCATCAACTTAGCATCATTGTACAGAAATGTATTTCACAATTGGTCAACTGAGTCTCCTTAACACCCCAATTTACAATTAAGTATCAAATTAGGTCAATTAGTCACAATTCTTGACAATACAATTACACCTGAGATGGACCCCAATGAGCTTTGATTTACCTGAAGTAAAGAAAAAGAACACCAATGCTGTGGGGGAAAAAGAAAAAAGAAAAACTAATACATGCAGTCAAACCAAAACTAAGCCAGACAGTACCATACCAACCATTAAATAGAAGTTGATAAAAGAAAAGCACTAGAACATACCAAGAGAGAGATAAATTTTGAAGCCAGGTCGATACGGTTGGATCTCATGGAGACAGTAGAGGCAGTAGAGAGCACCCAATCTCCTAGATAAAGGCCCTGCAGAAATCATGTGACCTGAAAACATAAACATCTCCAATAAGTTTGGAATGTAGAGAAGGCGTGGTCAATTGAAGATTTTCAAAAGCCAAATTAAAGAATCCTTGAGAACTAACTGAAAATAGGCTGTTACACCTATATTGGGTTTAAAATTAATCTTCAAGTCAGGGATACTTTGGAGCTGAACTAGCCTTAATTGTAAAACCATCACTTTTATGCTAAATTAATTGTCAGCACAAGCTAAGCCTCGATCGCAGGAATGTTATTCCTGCTAAATTGAGTTAAAATGGCTTTTATGGCTTATTTGCACAAAAAATCGTACCAGGCACGATAAAGGACTGGTGCTGGCCAAAGCAAATGGTTGAAAATCAGCATCAATTAGCTGTAATTACACCAATACTTCGGAAAAAATCATACCAATACAATGTGCGTAGAGTGATTGCATGAAATATGCAGAATTCTTAATAGGTCTAGCTTCGAATATGTAAGAAAATTTTCTCTCCATCCATATTCTCTTTAAATCAGCCAAGGTCAGGTAATTCCCCTGAAAATCAAACAGAAAGGACAATATAGAGAAACTTATAAACTAAATTGAGAAAAGATAAGAAAGAAAGGAATTTAAAACAAAAGTTCAGTAAAAGTGAAAGACTACCAATACCTGAGTAAACTCGCCTAACAATTCATCTATATCTAACTTGAATGGTTTTAGATCCATTGAAAAACAACCGAGTAGCACTAGGACAGGTAGCCGCCTACTAAATCCTTATCAAAGGTTTCATAAGACGAATCGAATAATTCGAGAATCTTTCAATGGGGCATTTTTACAAACATCTGTTAGGCACGAGCAAGAGAAAAAAAAAAAATACAGTAACATGCCGAGGAGGAAAGCGTTTATTTATTGCGTTGTCTAAAACCTTAAGCTCTAACCGAGAAGGCGAGCACATCAGCCGTGAGCCCGTGACTCGTGACCGCCTCAACCACACCAAAGAAAGGAAAGGCGAGAATCCAGAAATAAGAAGCCCCTGGGCTGTGTATAAGGAAAAGTAAAGTGGCCCACAATCGCGATAAAAGATTTCGGGAGAATTTAAAACCGTGTGGTCTAAGGCCCGGACGCTGTTATACTACTGCACTGTATCAGGAGGAGAGGAGGAAGAATAGATAAATTGAAATTTCGAGGCCTGATTACTACATGTCTGTTGTTCGGATCCACCTGGCCCAAGACCGAGAGAGCTGGTGTAAGCGCTCAAATTCATAGGTCAAAATTATTTTGGGGTTGCAGTTTAAATTAATTTAAGATGAATTAAATTACCTATTTTATCTTATTCTTTACGTTTTAGTCTTTACATCTTGTTTGAAATAAATTATTGAAAAACAAATCTCATTCTATGACAGTAGAGTAGTAGACCGTATAGACGAAATGTGGAATAAGTTGACCTGTCTAAATTCCAGATTAATTCACCCCTTATTCCATATTACTCCTGTTTTATTCTTTATTGGACAACTTAAGTCAGAAGCAAGAGACTTATCCACCTCTTACAACACTAGACATAGGGATATCAAATGTCAATGGTACCTTTTTAGCCGTTTATCCTACCCGTATTGTATTCGATAAGACGGGTATGAGTAAGATTTTTTTTGTTTCAATAACTTATTAGATATGAGTATGAATAAGATTTTTTTTTTTCATTAGTCAAATGAGTAAGAGTCCGAACAATAGCTATTTCGTACTTGTTACCCTATACAGTAATTACAAAATTTAAATTATGTATATTCAATTTAGCACCTAGATTTACTCTTCCATTTCAGCACTTCTTAATTGTGTCTTTCTATTTAAGCGCACTAAGTATTGTATAATTGCCTCTTTCTATTCCAACACCTAAATTTACTCTTCCTATATATTTTTTTATCCATCTTAGTTTTCTTGTCTTTTTATTCAATCATAAGAATGAAAAGTAAAATCCACAAGAATACTCTCATTTCCAATTCAATTTCTTCTAAACTTTGGAAAAGGTTTACAGTATAATAAATCAAAGTTCTTGAAGTTTTGTGAATTTCATGTTTGTTTTGTCTTTTCCTCCTAGAATGAGAATCCATCTTTGGGTATCCCCCTTGATGATTGATATATCATTAAGATTATGTTGCTTGTTAATCTCTGCCAATGTTTCCGATACTTATTTCAGATATATCGGTTCGTGAACAATGTAATTATTTTTGGCAGAAGTATTGTCTCAGTTGAACTATGCTTGAATAAATTATTTTATTTATTTTTGTTTCTATTTTATTATTCAGTGACTTTTTTTGCTTCTCTTTTGTTAAATGTGTTTTTTAGCAATAATTAATTAATGATGTAATTTTATTATTTAGTATTGTATGTCTTGTGTTATAAAAAATATTAAACATATTATTTTTATTTACATATTTTGTTATTTAATTAAATGATTGAATTTGTTTGAAGTGATATTCATATTTTTGAATTTCCTTGCTTTACAAAAAATAATTTAATTGAAATTGATTGCACATTTATTTTTATTTTTTATTATTAATGTAATTACACATGTGTGAAATGAATGATTTTTTAATGTTCTATTTGTAAAATATAATAAAACTAATTATTATATTACTATTATCTATTATTCACCCGCTACCATTTTGTTACCCGATAATATTAGCGGGTATGAATAGGATAAAATAAAATCAATTTTTAATGGGTAATGATAGGATATGGATAAGATCAATTTTAATGGATATGATTCACCCGATCCATACCATACCATACCTATTGACACCTCTAATGTCTAGACAGTGACTTCTCTTGTACCCATATAATTACTTAAAATTAAATCGGTCAGGAATTCCATTGAGATTCATATCAAATTATCAATTAATATTTTAATAATGAAGGGATCGGTCAGGAATTCCTTGTAGAAAAGCTCCTCCTTTGTGCAACACTGGCTGTCCACACAACCCGAAAAATTTGTATACTTTTGTTGCCCGCCGGATAAAGATATGCTTAGGAAGATTTTGTTAGTTTCAAATATTTGTAATTTTTGGTAAAAACTTCGCATATATAAAGAGAGAGAGAGAGAGAGAGAGAGAGATCTGTCAAAATATTTTATTATCCTGTATCGTAACTGGCACCAATTATCATTGGACTTCTGTTTTAAAAAAAAATTAATCTGGAGTCAAAAATCGAGTAACGATGCTTCTTTACTTCTGCCAAGGGCCATGTAGGCATGTACCTTAATAACACTCATTTCTATGATCGGTACCACCAACCTCCGTCTGTGCTACCAGTAGTATTCCACATTCCCCACATGAGATCAGATTTTTTTTTTTTTTTAAAGTTCAAATCCCCGTAGTACCTCCCAATTAGCCAACCTATCCGCAGTATCTCACAATTATCTAACATATCCTTCATTCACTGGCCTCATGATCCATATACACGAATTTTGATGTAAAATATAGGCTGGGATGTTATGTACTGCGGAGGATATAAACCCCAAAATATTATCTCTACTGATGCTCTAAGTCATTCCCCAATAAACTTGAAATCCTCTCCTATCAGGACTCTAATTATCAAGTTAATCAATTACAATAAACTTATCTTAAAAATAACATTTTGTGCTAACCTATTACACAGAAAAACAGCTTTATTAAAAACAATAAAAGATTCAAAATTCAACTACAAAAAGGAATGAAAACAAGAGTAAATTGTAACGGCAGTTACATTTTATTTTATTGGAGGACTCCGGTACGCCTAGCGTCTTTAAGATGCTATTCTCGAGAATTGAACCATCAGCTCTCCATAGAGAGATGGGACTCGCAGCATTGCGCTAATCCTGTGGTTCTAACTGCAGTTACATATAATACCGCAAGGTGCAAAAACGGACTTGCTTTGTACTATTATTGATGCCAGCCAAACTGAAAATGCTTCAGATCTCAGCACCATTTTGCCTGATAATTTTAGCGGCTTGAATTATAATATCTTGTTCTGCCGCAAATAACTCGTCTTTCCTCTACAAATCATCAATTACTCAAAAAAGTTTAATCAAGAGGAAGCAAAAGGACATGCACAGACCAGGTCTTTCTTGATTGGGTTGGTCTGGTATTATTTATTTTTTTTTTTTTACAAGTTTACAAGAGTATATCCGATTTACGTTCTATTGGAAAACAACTTTATTATATATCTTTTCATCTAAACTTCAATATATTATCTGAAAAAGATTGACATGGTTAAATAATGTAAATAGATGTTTACATGCTACCAGGTTGTGTCAGGGTGTGACATGCCTGGACCTGGTATGTCTTGGTTCGAGTCAGGTAAGAATTAACATCCTCTGAAAAAAAATAAGAAAAACGAAAATAAAAAAAAAAAGACAGAAAGAAACCATGGCTTTAAGATTGCAACCCATTGTGAGGTCACCTAAAGAGCCCTCAAGCCGAGAGAGATAACAGAAAGGAGCATCTCTTCCTAAGAAGACATTTGGGTTGGACCTGAGCGCTGCCTTTATTTCCTCCGAAATCAGCGGTACTTTTTCTATATCCTCAATTTTTATGGGTATTTTCATGAGAGAAACATGCCACTGAGCTCGTGACTTGTTCACTATCATCTGAAAGGATTTAAAAAATTGGAATGAAAGCAATAAATCAACTTTAGTCATCTAGAGAAATAAGTCATTTACTTTACCTCACTTGAGAAAACAGAATTTGGAACTTTAACAGGAAACTCTTCTGGACTAATCAAAGAAGTGGTAGTGAGCCCAATTTCAGTTATTTCTCCCTCTATTGACCCAGCCTGTAAAATATACCGTGTAAGCAACTCAAATAGTAATAAGACAACCAAACTACTATTGGAAAATTGCAGAGAGAGAGGGAGATAGATAGAGAGAGAGAGAGAGAGTTACTTTTATGCTATCACCAATAGAAAATGGCTTTGAAAATCTTAGAGACAACCCACTGAGAATGTTAGCCATCATATCTTTGGACCCATAAGCAGTTGCTACACCTGTGAAAGAATAAGAGTAAAATAAGATTAGAGTAGTCTTCCTCAATTTTACAGCTAAATGGTCAGATTAAATTATCACCACATATATATCCAGAATATAAATAGTTGAGTAATAATGTTCCGTATGATCACTAAATATTTCTTTTTTCTGGATATTCATCACTGCCAAAAGTATCATGGTTAACCCAATATATTAAACATACTATTTTACTCTGGATCTTTCACCACCAGCGGTATTCAGTAAATTATAAATTTTAACTCATATATGCAAGTATTAGCACATGCATCTAATTAGATGGAAAAGAAACTGATTGTATGCGATAACCCATTGTATCCTTTTAAAAATATTTCTCACTATTCACTGTCCAACTGGTTTACTCAGATACACCTTGAACTAACTGGTAAAAGGGACACTACCTCCAATACCACTGAAGGTCAGGATTGACTGCATGCCGATATCAAAAGCCTCAGATAGCCCCATCACAGCAATCAATCCAAGGCCAGTTGACGACAATTTATCAAGAAAAGATAGTTTATCTTTATCGAGCCCAAGAATGGTGTCGTTAGCCAGAACAAAAGAAAAGGAATTAGTTTTCCACTTGTAAAGAAACAAAACCAGAGAAAGTACTGCTGCACCTCTCCATAATTGCGGGAGATATGCTGAAAGACTTGGGACAACTATTGACCCTCTGCACAGAAAGTAACTAAAGAAATTAATAATGATGACCGAAAAGTTATTTTATAAATTTGCAAAATAAAGCACCCTCTATGTATCGATATTTGCAAAAATGCCCAAAACTAAGATAAGCTAATAAGGTGATTGGACAAAATGATCACTTTGTCCTTAATATTTCCTTTAATTTGTTTGAACCATCTTGACCTAGATTCAAGCACATGATCCATTTTCTTTTTCTTTTTATAAAACATGAAAATGATATTCCTGTCTAATAAAGTCATTTACTTCCTAAATTCTTCTACTTCAATTGTGCTTTATCTCATTTCTTTCAAATACCAACCTTCATTCAATGCAAAAGATTCTAAAGAAATTGAATGCCAAATACAACTAAAATAAATAGTGCTAGAAAGAATTTTTTTTTGTTATACAATGCCCATGGGCTGCTACAAAACTTACACTTGTGAAAAGGCCATGAAAACAACCAGATATTTCACAGGATCCTCTAAAGCATTCCACATGCTGTTCTCATAAGGGACCTCTATCTTTGTAGTCACCCCTAAAAAGCTCAAAACAGGGTTCCAAGAAATGTACTTGTGACATTGCTGAAATGAAACTGGTATGGCAAACCATGCTAGCAATGTGCCGAGCAGTGTCCCACAGACAGGTACAGCCACTCCCTGCAAATCCGGACTTGACTGGTACCACAGTTGTACATGATGCACGAATGAGTCGGATATCTCTTTTGCTTTGTCACCAATTGTCGTGTTTATAGAGGAATGGCATGCCTTTTCGAGCAATTCACTCCAGTTGTCTGTATTATTTAAATTGTCTGATACGACAATTGATGGATAGGCCCGACAGTAGATTGCATTGGCAAGTGGTTCACCCCTACGCTTAGAACATGGAAAATCAAATCAAGAAATAGAAAACCTTCATTGTCAGGTTAACATTTTCTCACCTTTCAAGCCGTACCCAAGTCTACAAACAAATTCTGGTCCACTTGGGTATACCAAGGGCTACAGTCTCAGATAATGGGGCCCAATTTTACTGCAAGGAATTGGCTTAATTCTGTGCAGAATGGAACATAAAGCACTGCCTAAGTGCTACCATTGCAGAGGCGTAGGTCGCATCAAAGATAATCAGGGCTTAAGTTAAAAAAAAAAAAAAACAATCTTATTCTGATGAAAGCGGTAAAGAAGTAAAAAATGTAGGAGTATTCATTTTTTTTTTTTTTTTTGTACTTGTTTTTCTTGACATTTCAATTCGTAAGGGTGATACTCCCGGAAACACTTAGCTTTGGGAGAGCAAATAGAGGCTAAAAAGACAATGTGTAGTTCGATAATGTTCACGAATGATAGAAGCTTAATGAGAGTATTAATTTGGATCACAAAACCAAAAATAATCAAACTTTCATTACAGCACACATCGACACAACGAGTTTCATTGAAGAAAAGAAAACAACTTTACCAGTTTAATGAACAATGGTTGAATCTAACTTTCTTCCCACGAACATTGGAAATGGAAATCCACCGACCACACTCCCCTTGCAAAAGAACGTTGACTGAGGTTCCGGCCATGGATCTTTCGACCAGGGTTTTAGCGCGATACTTAACTCCAGATCGTTGGATCAAAAGAGAGACGACCGACTAATATCCGGACAGGATTCTCAACTGGAGGTATAATACGATCCGTCTGATTAGCTTCGAGTTACTAACCGTTGACTCAGTTATCTATCGTAGCCGTAGATGCATTAATCCTACGTTTTATTTATTTCTCTATCCCGCATTCCCTCATATTTTTTTTGTTGAAAGAGGAGAATTTAAATACTTCTATTTTTTATATCTTCGTTATACTTTTTTTTTAAGTTTTAATAATAAAAAAATTATATATATCAAAATAACATTTTTAAATGTGATATGTATTTATTTTAGAGTAAAGCTAGGGTATAATGTGCTCATCAAGAAAGTTTGGTGAGTACAACTCCAAAAATTTATCGGATCGACTTCAAATGCCAAATTCAAACCGTTGAAATCCACGTGTTTTATGAGTGATGCATGTGCATACAAAATTTGAAAGTTTCGAATTCATTTGCTACATGGTTAAGCAATCAAAGAAATGAACATTTTATTAAGTTAATTTATAAGTTGTTTTATATAGTCAATTTTTATTATTTCTTTGACCGCTTGACCGTGTAGCAAATAAACTCAAAACTTTCAAAATTTTGCATGCACATGCATCACTCATGAAGTATATGAATTTCAATGGTTTGGATTTAACGTTTGAAGTCGATTAGATGAACTTCTGGAGTTGTGCTCACCAAACTCTCTTGGTGAGCACATCACACCCTAGCTTTACTCTTTATTTTATTTACATACATATATAGAATTATTATTTTTCTATTTTAGTTTTATATTAATAGATAAGTTGAAAAATTAATGTTCAGATTTCATCCATATTAATATATATTTTTCAAATTCTTCATACTAATTAGAACTCAATATGCCAAGATATAAATATGTGCATAGAAAAATAATATAAATTTCATATTTAACAGTTTATTTTAATATTTAAATTTAAAATTTTAAGATGTAGTTCTAAAAATGAAGTTACACAAATAAAGACATTTGAATTCTAAGAGGATAACGCTAATATTTTACTTTTAAACTAATACGTAGTTCATAGATTAATTTTCAATTAAATTGATCATGCGGTGTCACGGGATTATAGATTGAATCGAGTATAAATTTGTTCAATCAAGTATACACCTTACACAATTATATGTCAAAATGTGAATTATATAAAATTATAAACAAATAGAATAATTATTATTTATTAGAATCCCCTCTTGATTTTCTGTATTGTTTCTGCATCAACTTTTCTTGAATGATGTATTGATTCCTATTAATATGGTTTCCATTTTCTAATCCCCACACTTGTTTCTGTGTTAATTTTCATATTTATAAGCACTTAATTTTAAATATTAATACTTGACAAATAAGATATTAATACTTTGATGCAACTTGATATGATCATCCCCTTTTTCCGTCCTCAATTATTCTTGCGTCAATCTTTCTCTAATGAAGTAGTGGAGACCCCGTATCTCTGCATCAACCTTCTCTAATTGTCCTCGCGTCAATATTCCTCTAAAAAATAGTTGACATCATAGGTATTAATACTTCAGTGCATAAGTATAAATACTCTAAATACTTAATATTAATATTTTCAGATGCCATCCAGTGTTATATGTAAAAAATACTCGTAAGTTAGATATAAATATTTGCAAGACGAGGTATAAATATTTGTATAACAATGGGTCCAAAAATACTTCATCATGGAACTCATTTGAATAAAAATTAGAGTATAAAATGTTTATAGTTTTAGATTCACAAAATTCTTCACAGATCGTCAAAAATATGGATGAAGAAAAAAAAATCCACATCTAAAAATGTGTATAGTCCTCCAATGTAGTTTGAATGGTATCCAAGAGGTATTTATGGTGCGGGGGTGTTCGGAAGATTTGGTTATAGAGACAATTATTTACGTAAAAAATATTCACTTCATAAGCATAAATACTTATGTACATATAATAAAATAGTCGAGAATATCAATATTAATACTTTGAGAAAAAAATACGTGCGGAGTTTTACAGTCTCCCAGTTAATTATGATCCCAACATGCCACAGCCACATAAAGTTATGATGTGGAGAAAAGTTATCAGATTGTCCAACTCATGTTTATGCTCTGCCAATTAAAATGTTAAAGGCAAGTTAAAAAGAAGAAAATAGAAAAAGGAACTAAGATGCATTTTTAGGCATGATCCCCCTTTAATATATTTACTCTCTAATTTAAAGATAAACTTCTTCTTCTTCTTATCTCTTTCTTTCTCTGTTCTTCTAAAATCTGATTCTGGAGTACATCGTACGTAAGTTCATCGGTACTACTTTCCGATGTTTTTGTGGTTAAAGAATTTTTTTTTTGAAAAATATTACAGAAGATTTATGAAATAATTTATTTTCATTTTTCAAATGGAGATTACCGGTGTGAGAGAGATGGTGCAAAAAAAAAAAAAAAAAAAAAAAAAAGACTTCATAGAGAAGCGTTCTCGCCAGTCACTACTCACTTCTCAGACCAAATGATGCTTATTGCTTAAGGGGAAAGAGAAACGGTAATAAAAAGTGGAGCACATGTCACAAGCTGATTGCTACGTAGTGTTTGGCGGTTGGTTGAGATCTAAATTATAAAATAAGAGATTTAGAACTCAATTATTCTAGTAAATATGAATTAATTAATTAGGTCCGTTTAACTAGAAGTGATTTTAACACAAATAATTTGGGCTCACTCACATTGGAATAAGCATCAACGAAACATGTATTTACATTTACATAAATAACTTAGGCTACTAATGTATTTACATGTAAAATTTACAATTTTTTGAAGTCATTTCGTATGCAATCAAACTGTCAAAAAAGAAAATTTTTAAGTTAATTTTAATACATTAGTTTATTATTATTTTTTTATCACTTGACTTCATACAAGATGAATTCAAAAAATTATAAATTTCACATGTAAATGCATTAGTTCAAATAGTTTGAAGCCTATTTAATAAATTTTAAAGTCAGTGTTATTGCGCTCAAATAACACTGATATTATAGTAGCCCGACTCCATAAATTTAAGATTATTTTTAGAGTATATTCAGCTTTTATGTATAATAGTTAATAGATATCATAAACAATATCGTTCAAATTAAAAATTTAAAATACAAATGTGTATTTTATTTTTTTCAAATAGTCGGATAGATCATCTTTCAAAATAATTTGAAAGTTATTTAGTCTTTCAAATTAATTTGAAATGTTTAACAATGGAATTTTAACCGTCAAATGATAGATGAACAATTGAATTTTAAATTGATTTAAATTTAATACTCATCATATCTAAATAAAAGATAATACATCCGATTTTATTTGTAGCTCTATTTTTTTTTAATTGCACACACACACACAGGACTTGACTACAGTGCTATGGGTAGCTAAGAGGCCTCCCGTGCTACGGTTCAATATTCGACTTTTCAAAATTATAACGGTCGATCCGAACCATTCATCTTGTTCTCCATATTAATATGTGCTTGGAGACCAAATTTTACATTTTTTTTTAGATTTATTGAAAATCGCTATTTTTCAGACAAATTTGGACCATAAAAAACAGTGATATTCAATAAATCTAAAAAAATAGTAAAAAATTTCCACAAAATGTAAAATTTGGTCTCCAAACACATATTAATATGGAGAACAAGATGAACAGTTCGGATCGACCGTTAGGATTTTGAAAAATTGAATATTGAGCCGTAGCACGGGAGGCCTCTTAGCTACCCATAGCATATTAGCCAAATCATATATATATATATATATATATATATAAAGAGAGAGAGAGGAGGGTTCAAATGCCTCCATTTTTAAAAACTTTAATAACTTAAAATTTAAATCTTAAAATTCAAAATAAAACCGTTGGATATAAACTATATTATTTTATCTATACACATATAAAAAATTATGGCATTTCAACTTTGTTTTGATTGTCATCTTGAGCTTATAAAATTGTATACAAATGTGGATAATTTCTAGACGTTGATTTTTCAACTTATTGATTCATATAAAAGCAAAATCAAAATGTGATAATTTTTTATGGACATATAGAGAAAATAATATAGAATATATCTAACGGTTTTATTTTGACGTTTAAGTTTTAAACTTTGAGTTATTTAAGTTTTTAAAAATGAAGACATGAGGAAAGCACAGAAAATGAAAACATTTGAACCCTCCTCATATATATATATCATAAGCATTCATCATACATCAAAATTACTCTCGTTGTATTGCTACAATCTTTTCTTGAGTTGATAAGCCCTAAACTAAAGTGGGGAGCAGGATTCAGTCTTTCTAAAATGAAACATGCATGTGGAATATGAACATTTGAAAAGCTCAAGTAGGCCAATAATATGCATGGTGCTACTAAAAATAATTAAGAATCGAACAAACTAAAGGACAACAAGTGTAAAAAATTCCATGTTATTATTCTCTTTCATATGCTTTGTCATCTTAATACAGCACCCTCTTTCTGTAACAAAAATTGTCGAGGTAGGTGCAATAGGCACACTCAGAACAAATTCCTTGTTTGATAGTTAGCCAAAGAATATAATAATTTAGGCCTCTTTACACAGCATAATTAAAAAGTTGATTCCGATAATTTAATTTGTGGGGTTTCGGTTGGGTCAATTTGTGTTTCACCTGTAAAATTGTTTTCTTGTAAATAATTGTTCGTTACATTAAAAGTGTTGGCAAATTAATGTTATTAGTATAGACCAGTGTTGTAAATAATGGTATGCGGTCATCAGATGGGTAGGGTACCATTAAGCGATTAATTGAAAATAAGCGGGAATAATTGGCTATAATTGAAAATAATCGGCCGATTAGTCAAAAAAATTTATGACGATTTAGTCACCGTCAAAGATAAATCGGCCAATTAGTCAGTTAAAACGGATATTTTTTACAACACTGGTATAGACTATATATTTCATGATCTGTCTGATATCAAAGGACGGAAAAAAAAAATCTTCTAAGTTTGAATATGAAGATTCGCAAAGTCACAACAAATGAGACGTTATATTTAATATGCCATGTTAGTTAAGTGCGTTCCATAAAAATAAAAATAAAAATAAAAATAAGAAGTCAATTCTAAAAGTTTTTGGACAATATGTTTAGAGTTGAGAAGTTGACTCCATCTTTTATCTCCAATTTTTTTTTCAGAAAACTTCTTTCTAAATTGTCATATGACTTCTATCAAAATCAAGTCAATAAAAATTTAGCACAAAAGCTTTATGAACTTGTTTTTTTAGAATGTCGATGAATTAATATCAAACAAGAAATAATTAATTTATTTTAGTTAAATAATTTGCAAATTTACAAAGGCAAAAAGTATTATACACTATTTACTTTGTATACTATGCCTTCAATATAAAAAGAAAACAAGTAATATTTCCTCTATTTTACTTAATCAAAGAAATTTTTTATCAAACAATAAGATTGGGACTGTTCATCAAACAACCAACTTTAGATAATTAAATATGCATACTTTTAAAAACAGGACGGTTCTAATGCCACAAGCATTTTTTTGTCACCAAATAAAATATAATCTCTTTTATATTTATATTTCAAAATTTCAAAATATGAAATTCAAATCTTTGGTCTTGTTTATATTCATGAGGTGTAATTTATGTCGAATTTTATAAAAAAAAGTTTACTATATTATTCTCTTAAAAAGGTAGAAAACTATTAGAGCCTAATAAAAGACCAATTGAATGTGCATATGGACTTTACAATATATAATCAAAATTTATTTTAAGAATAAATTTGAAATAAAGAGAGTGTAACTATCTCATTTTTGTGTATTTTCATGGTTTCATCTTCTCGTCATGCCTTCATTTTCTAAGAATTAAACCTAAAAAAATATAAGAGTCAAATGATAAAAGAAAGTTACAAAATAGTTAATTATATCCGATTAATAGAACCTTGATTTTTCTTGGATTTGTGACCGTAGGCAATAACCCTTTTAATTTAGATGTCATAAATTAAAGTAATTGGACTAATGTTCTTTTTGTTTCGCACAGAAAATACATAAAAGAAAAAAAAAACAATTATAGAAGTTCTCCACGTTATTCAAATTAACAAATATGTTGATATCCATGAAAATAAAGCCGAAATTTCAAACTTTTGGCATGCACAAAAAAAGGTGATATAAAAATATTATTTGACACTTGACAGTCCAATTTTCTATTTAGAGCCCGTTCAGCAGTTCAGTAGGAAATAAGAATGGGTGTGGAAATTAAAAATTTTGAATTGGATTTTACTGTTCACCGTGGGAATAAAAACTTAGCTCTGAGCAAATTTTTTTTTCCCACGGTGAACAGTTGTTCACCAAACGGGCCCTTAATGATTACAATTTTGTTAGAATATTTATAGAATAAGTTTGATGAAGCCAAAAAAAGTTGGATGCTTATTAAACCTGCAATAATTTAAAATGATGTTCCATTATTCTCAAAACAGAATGCGTTCCCAAAAGCACCTGATTCGAACCAACTAGTGCCTATGCAGCATGTCATCTCAATCCTATACATTGGAAGAAGACAACAAAAATGGGGAAAAAAAAATGTCTCACCGAACTTTGAATTAATGCAAAAAAAAAAAACTTATATATACAAATAAGAATATTTTTAATACAGTGTAGCAAAAATTAATATGAGTCACGCTATACGGTGTCATGCATGGCGCATATCTGTTCGTATTGGTCCTGTTCAACAACATGGATCAAAGAGTGAAGAATTAAGAACTTAAGGAGCGCTAAAGAGCTCATGTTCGGTAAGTAAAAAATTAAGATGAAAGATGGATTAAACATAAAAAAAAAAGTCTACTTTATTATGTGACAAGAGACAAAGACCAATATACTCTCATTCTAAATTGTTATATAACATTATTGAAACGGTAATTAATTCATTGTTTTTCACATTATATTATATTTAAATTATTCGTCGGAGAGCCATTAATTTTCATCGGAGAAATCAGGTCTTTTCTTTCCTGCGTCTAGGGGTGCATTCCTGCTCCAAACGAAGAAGACAGTGAAAAATGAATTAAAAGTGCACAGGACCTTAAGGAGGTTAGCTGGTGAAGGCAATATTGTAAAATAAATGTGCACTTTTTATTCTTAAGGAAGCGATTTGAATAGAAAAATCTTAAGGAAAGGGGTCCCCTCGATTAAGGTGTTGCACTAAGGAGGGTTCTTAATCTTGCAAAAGGAGTTGTTGTTCGGTAAGATTAACATGGGTTAAGAGCTAAAGGAGGCTTAAGGAGTCTTAATCTTGTCTAGCCGAATAGGCACATTATGGATTAATATTTTTTTTATCAAAATTTAAACAATCAATATGAACTATTTATCATTATCTCTATACGAAAATGTAATTGAAGATCAAATTATATATATTTTCTTTTAGTTTTCTTTTTTACTTGATTTAAAGATTCTGGATCATACAAAAGTAGTGATGTCTACGTATCTAAAATAATAGAAAAAATGTTCTAAAAATATATATAATTTAACTTTTTAAGTACATTTTTATATGATGATCATGTTGTTGTTTGAACTTTCAAGATAGTTCATAACTAAACCGATATGTGCTATACATAATAGTATAATACCGTAACCTAATTAATATACATATATGATTTTTTTTAGGAAAATATATACATATATGATGACAGATTTCCGTGAGTAGTTGTTAACTAAGCAATACATCTGCTAAAATTATCAATATATCCGGCTATAGAAGGTTGAGTTACAGTATATATAATAAATTAGTAATGCTCTCTCTATAGAAATGGTAGGTTCAAAATTCAAAAGAAATAATTATTTATGAATATTAAATAATTTGATAGCTTGAACTCTAATTTTTACTAAAAAAAAATGTAATAAATTTTGGTTCTATATTGATATGATTCATGGAACAAATTGAATAACAGATACTTTTGATAATAGCAGTAAGATTGAGTTCATAAAACATAATTCTATGGTCATACCAGTGTTGTAAAAAATATTCGTTTATGTGTTAATTAATTGGCTAATTAGTCGTTGATGGTGACTAAACTGTCATAATTTTTTCTGACTAATCAACTCATTATTTCTAATTATGGCTGCTTATTACTGATTATTTCTGAGTAATCGTTTGGCAGTACCCTGTCTATCCGACGACTGCATATCATTATTTACAACACTGAGTCATACATAAAATTGAAGTAGAAAATGGTTAGATTTTTAATTTAACATTATAATTGTATGTAAACAATTAATTATGTGTTGAAGACTATTAAATAATAATCCAATTAAAAGTGATTCCCAAAAGTTTTAAATAATTGAAATATAATGTCTCTAATATAATGCTAGTCCTTGATATGTTCACTCGAAGAAATAATTTCGATATTATTAATAGGAATATGCTAGCATGTTATGTATAGCATAGAACTCCTCCATACAACGGCTTGTATTTCAAGTTTTCAAAATTCTAATGGTTGATCCGAACCGTTCATCTTATTCTCCATATTAATATGTGTTTGGAGACCAAATTTTATATTTTTTGGAATTTTTTTACTATTTCTTTAGATTTATTGAAAATCGCTGTTTTCAGCAAATCTGTACCATAAAAAAACAGCGATTTTCAATAAATCTAAAGAAATAGTGAAAAAATTCCAAAAAATGTAAAATTTGGTCTCCAAACACATATTAATATGGAGAACAAGATGAACGGTTCGGATCGACCATTAGAATTTTGAAAACTCAAAATCCAAGCCGTTGCATAGAGGAGTTCTATACTATGCATAGCACGCTAGCATGTTCCTTATTAATAGAGTAAAATAGATATGATTAAAAAAGACAGCTAAAATGTACCTTAATAATCTGTAATTTCGCCTTCCCAACAAATGTATTACAGAAAGGTCACACTTGACTTGAGCCAGCCTATAGCCAAGAGCCGGTTTTTTATTTTATTTTTTTATTAATATCCATGATTAAATAGAAAAATAGAAAAATGTCCACAATTTTCGGATTAAATAACCAAACCATTGAGAATCTCAACAGTCCAGAAAAAAAATGGACCATTAAGCGGTTTGTGTTATAAAATAAAGTAAAAGAATAATAAACAAGATATTGAGAATGTATAAAGATGGCTATGTTTTATTCATATGTTTTTGTTGTGTCAAATACATTCATACAAAGCCTCTATTTATAGGCTAGAAAATGTAAATTACAAGCCATCTAATATTAACTCTATTGATAAATGTTGGAGAGAAACATACTTCTTTAAAGAGAAGTTTTCAAGTAATTGCTCAAGAGAGTTGCAATATGGATGGACATCCATAAATATTTTATTCATAACACTCCCCCTTGGATGTCCATTACATAAGAACATGCCTCATTAAAATCTTACTAGGAAAAATCCTATGGGATAAAAACCCAGTGAAGGAAAAAGAGTACATTATTCTTCTTAATACACGATTACAACCTTACCAGGAAAACCCAATGGGAAAAACCATGGTTAAGGAAAATATAATGTGTATTTAACTCCCCCTCATAACAATATTAAACAAGATCTTTAAATCGACGAATACCAATATTGCGAACCAGCTTTTCAAATATCCCAGTAGGAAGCACCTTGGTGAATAGGTCTGCTAGATTCTCACTTGAACGGATTTGATGAACATTAATGACATTATCCTTCTGAAGATCATGGGTAAAAAAGAATTTTGGTGAAATGTGTTTTGTTCTATCCTCTTTAATGTATCATTCCTTTAATTGAGCAATACATGCAGTATTATCTTCATATATGATCGTCGGGATCATTTTTCCAGATGACAAGCCACATGTCTAACGAATGTGTTGAATCACATATCTTAACCAAACACATTCTCGGCTTGCTTCATGTATTGCTAAAATTTCTCGAAGGTAGCGATATATATGTTTAATTTCATTCCAATGTTTTCATGTGGGAGAAGAACTATATCTTACTAATAAATTTACAACAAATGATATATCAGGCCTTGTATGTCCAGCAAGATACATAAGTGCTTCCATTGCACTAAGGTATGGTACTTTAGGACCAATTAATTCTCCATCATTCTCTTGAGGTCTAAATGATCTTTATTCACATCTAATGATCTTACAACCATCCGAGTGATTAATGAATATTATTTATCCATATAAAATTATTTTAGCACTCTTGCAATATAATTTTCTTGATGCATAAAAATATCATTTTTAAATATTTACAATCCAATGCAAAATTTTGTTCTTTCAAGATCTTTCATCTCAAATTCTTCCTTTAAATAATTTATTCTTTTGAAAACTCTTCAGGAGTTCCAATGATACTTAGATCGTCAACATAAACTGCAATTATAACAAAATCATTTCTATATCTTTTCATAAAAATACATGGACTCGTATCATTCTTATATCTATGTTTCAATAAATATTCACTTAAACGATTATAGTATATGCGTCCATATTGCTTTAATCGATATAAAGATTTATTCAATTTAACTAAATAATGTTCTCGAGAACCTAAATTACATACTTCAAGTATCTTAAATCCTTCAGAGATTTTCATATAAATATCATTATCAAGCGAGCCATTTAAATAAGCTATAACAATATTCATTAGGTGCAAATTAAGTCCTTTATGGACTGCCAAACTAATTATATATCAAAAAGTTGTTGCATCCACCACAGGTAAGTATATCTCAAAATTTCACATTTCTCATTTTATTTTCTTATAAATACTCATTTATATCTTACTAGTTTTATACCTTGAGATACATGGACTACAAGTCCAAAAACTTTTCATTTTTCAAGAGAGTTTAACTCTACCTCAATTGCACCTTTCCATTTTGGCCAATCATTTCTTTGTCGACATTCTTTAATAGACTTCTAGTCATGATCCTCAATATTTATTATATTTAGCGCTATATTATATACAAAAAAATATCATTGATATCAATTTTATCTCGGTTCCATCTTCTTCCCTTCATGATATAATTTATCGAGATATCTTTATTTTCATGAATTTCAGATACTTGAGTTTCTACTGGAACTCCAATATTACTTATAATTTTATTCTCTTCTGGAGTTTTATCTAAAATTATCATATCCTCGTCTTGACCATTTTCATTCTTTGCTCCTTTTCTTCTTCGAGGATTTTTATATTTTTTTAATCTTTGGAACCGATTGCTTTTCCACGCTTCATGCGTGTTATAATTAGTCTGTCTAACAGGGACACTGACTTTAATTGGAGCATTAGCAGCTGGTACATGTGATTTGGTTACTTTCTTTGAGCCTGTGAATGTGTCTGGCAATTGATTCACTAACCTTTGCAAATAAATTATCTTTTGAACATTTAGTTCACATTCTTTAGTACGAGGATCAAAATAAGACAATGATAATTTATACTAATGTATTTTTTTTCCAGCTGATAGTTTTCTTCCCCTAAGGTTGGAAATTTTTATTCATCAAAATCACAAAATTAGCCATGAATAAATCTCCCATCAATGGTTCTAGATACTCTATTATATATGGAGATTCAAATTTAATATAAATTTCCAACTTTCTTTGATATCCCATTTTAGTGCATTATGGTGGAGCAATTATAATATATACCGCACATTCAAAAATTATTATATGGAAAATATTAGATATGTGACCAAAAACTAATTATAAGGGGAAGCTTTATAATAGCTAGTTGGCATGATGCGAATTAGTTTTGTTGCATGTAAAATATCATATCTTCTTTTTTATATACGAACATCTACAGGATGTTCAACATCAATTCCGACATTATCTAAACGTACTTTCATAATTGGATAATCATAAAATTATGCTCTTTAATCAAATCAATTGAGCAAGTAATCTCGCAAATGTCAGGTTGCAATTTGATAATAAACATACATGTGATCATCTTGTTGATGCATCAATTGAAACCATAACATATTCAAATGGTTCACATGTTGAAAATAATGTTCCACAAATATCATATTGTATACGTTCTAGAAATAAAATCAACACACAAAAAAAAATCATCATATTAAAGAATCTTCTAGTTCTTTGATGAATGTTCACATTAATTTGCTATTATTTTTCGCATCATTATTGATCTGAAATGGCCCAACCGATCATGCCAAACTATAAATATATTATTATGTGTAAACTGCTGGTTTATAATATGTGCTTCAATTGTACTAATATAAATGTTGTACAAATCAGAGGATATGCATTTTTTTTTTATTCTCTTCAACATTTTTTTTTCATTAGTTGTCTCAATATGATATCCATTTCGGCGGATATTCTTGAAGCTTAACAAATTGTTTTGAGACTTAGAAGAATATAATGTATTGTTAATATAAATTTATATCCTCCGCATAACAACAATATTGACAATATTGCTCTTCCAGAGCCTTCAATCAAATTATTATTATTATTTTATTAACAAAAGTTGCAATTAACAAAAATAAGAAATATCACCGTAACAGTGATAACAAGAAATGCAAATAAATAAAAATGACCATAAATATAATTTCATAATAACAAAAACATATATATTTTTTTATTAATTTATTTACTATTATTATCATTAATAAAAAAAATCGTAAAAGAATTTTGATCTAATGATTTAATGACCCTTTTAAATATTATCGTGTCTCCCAGCTTGTTTTTATTATATTCTACAACTTTCATATCATGAATTAATTTATACTTGATATAGGAACAAATTAACTTGTTAAAAGTAAATATTCACATGAGACCGAGAAAGTTTGGTCAAGGCAATAACTAATACTTAACTTTTATCTTGACACATACTAGGCTTATACCGAATAATCTTAACATGATAGTTCTAAGTTTCATTTAATGACCTCTTAGGTTAGATTGTTAAATTCTAATGCTTTACTATCATATATCTTTCTCGCTAAAGAATGAACTTAATTCAGTGACTAATATTATTTTGAGTATATAAGATCGAGATCATGATATTAGCAAATAAAAAAATTCTCGATTTTATATATATATATTTAGTGATGCTTATAAAGCAATATGATGTTTCAGCACGGTACATTGACGTACAACTGGTACGTGACCAATGGTAACATGAATTCTCTTTTATTTTTATTATTCTTTCCATTTTTCTTTTTCTCATTATTTTCTTCATTATCTTTCCACTTCTGGTGAAAATGTGTATTATAAGAATAAACATTATGATATTTAACTTAGATCTGGTCCATGTTCACGAGTTTGTTCAAAATTATTATTATTATTATATATTGCTACATTAACTTCGAGAAATGAAGCACAATTAAGAGAATATTTTATTTAACAACTCGTTATTTTATTCAACCATCAAATGATAATGAATCAACTCAGAATGTTTCTTGAATCTTCTTCGGGAAGATTACATCATTAAAAAAATCCACATCATATAAACCTTATTGAAATCTTCTTCAAGAAGATATATTGAAATATTCTCATATTAATTTTTGTGAGTCACATAAATCTTCTTCTGGAAAATTACTTGAAACATTTTTCATTTTTTATGAAATCTTCTTTCGGAAGAATAAATTATTGAAAAACAAAATTAATATGAACATGATAAAATTTTTGCAAATAATATAAAATTTCTTGAAATCTTCTTCAAGAAGACCTTAATATCTTTTAAAATCTTCTTCAAGAAGATTAAGTTGTTCAACATAAAATATTGCACAAAAAAATATGAATTAGATCTAAATTTCACATTATAAAATTTATGATCAACATATGGCTTCAGGCCATTTTATTAATTTCGATGGTTTAATTTGAATCATTGCATAATTTGCTAAAAGGCAACATAAGGATATCATGTAACAGTGACAAAGGTCGTTCAAGTACAAATAAAAATAGGAGAGACTAATTTTTTTTTTTTTATGGTTAAGACACTAAATATTTTAACAACCCAATTGTTTACTTAGATTTTCTTGAAATCTTCTTCCAGATAATTAAATATACAAAAAATCATAACTTATTCCATTTAGCAATTATTTATTATAAGAATTATTTATTTAAATGGAATTAAAATAAGAGATATTAAAGTTACCTCGAATCTTCAACTAGTAGAGCTTTCGTGCTGATAACGTGTTATAAAATAAAGTAAAAGAATAATAAACAAGATATTGAGAATGTATAAAGATGGCTATGCTTTATTCATATGCTTTTGTTGTGTCAAATACATTCATACAAAGCCTCTATTTATAGGCTAGAAAATGTAAATTACAAGCCATCTAATATTAACTCTATTGATAAATGTTGGAGAGAAACATACTTCTTTAAATAGAAGTTTTCAAGTAATTGCTCAAGAGAGTTGCAATATGGATGGACATCCATAAATATTTTATTCATAACAGTTTGGACATAATATCATTCTTTTTTATTTGATATAGGTGTTTCTGTGATTTGACATTTACCTTCGATTTGTGATTTTATTTTATTTAATTAGAAGATTTTATGATTTTTTCTATTAAAATATTAGAAATATTTTTATATTTCTTTAAAAATAGATGAAATTATGTAGAATTGAATTTACTAGAGATATTGTGACAAATAATCTGGTTCAATATTTTTCAGTTGGATTTATTTTGCAGTTGTAAGAAAAATTAAAATATTTTTTTGTGTGTTATTGGAACAATAAAAGTATTTTAGATCTGAGCTATTGATCCCGATTTGAAAATTATTTCTGTGTAAATAAAAAATTTATCGTGGCCTTTCTAGTGCATTTAAATTCTAAGGTAGTCCATCTATTTTCTAAGAAGTGATTTTAGAAAATATTAAAATATTAAAAATATAAAATAGCTTGTAGAAGAATATTGAATTACCTTAGAATTTAAATGTACTAAAATGACCACGATAATTTCTTTATTTACATAAAAGTGACTCTTGATCGAATTCAATAACTCAGATTCAAAACATTTTTATTTATTTTCCAGTAACACAAAGAAATTTTTTTAATTATTTTTACAGCTGCAAAAAATCCCAACTGAAAAATGTTGATCAAAATTATTTGTCGTAGTCTTTCTAGTAAATTTAATTCTATAGTTTTACATCTATTTAAAAAAAAATATAATATTTTAATAGAAAAAAATGAAAAATCATAAAATCTTCTAATTGAATAAAAAAAAAAAATCACAAATCTAATGTAAACATTCGGCCGAATGTCAAATCACAAAAAATGATATTATGTCTAAACCGTCGAGAATCACGGCAGTCCAATTTTTTCTGGATCGCTGAAATTCTCGCCACTTTACGACATTTTTAGAAATTTCCAAAAATGGTGGGTACTTCTGTATTTTTCTATTTAATCATGGATATTAATAAAAAAATCGGAGCCAAGAGAGACTAAAGAGAGGAAAAATTAAGATACTCTCTGAAAATACTTGTTTGGAGGATAGAATTATGTAACTTCGATCGTTACGAACTTATGTACGCTTTTCTAGCTAGTTTGATTTTGATTCAAATATTTCAATCGTTTTGAGTTAGGGAAGTACTATTTTAAGTACTCTAATTACAAAATAAAGAGCTAAAGACAACTATATATTTTTTATACCAATTCTGCCCCTATTTAAAGTTATTATTTATTTGTTAAGTTTTAGTTTTGATTTGATGAATGCATCATTAGCCTAAATTTTTATTAATAGCACAAAGAAGAGAAAAATAAAACCTGGGCCGCTAAGTCAATATGCGGCCTATTTATAGGGGGGTGTAGATTGGTTTAGAGGCCCCCAAAAGTCCAAAAAATATAGTGTAATATTGAATATATTACAGTTTTGAGGGATCTCCAAGCCAATCTGTGCCCCCTCATAAATGAGTGCAGATTGACTTAGCGGCCCGGGTAAATGTGGAATTATTTCATTTTGAGAGTATTTTGGTTTATTTTTTTTTTATTTTGAAGGGGTATAAATAAAAATTTTGGCATCATTAGTATATAAGAAATTCAATAACAAATAGAACTGCCATTGATACTTCTTAGAACAAAATTTGTACTTCATTATGAACCATTATGTAATAATAGCTTACTTTGTCATTCAGTTCTGATAACCAAGTGAGAATATTCTGCAGTTTGTAAAATAACAATATATATAATAATTGAATTAAGTTTGCAATTTAATAATGAAAAATCACCTCGTCAAATAATATATTAATCAGATCCGATCTCAACATCAATCTGGATTTACCACCCAGAACCATCATTAATTCCATGCAACAAGATATGAATGGAACCCTTTTCCTTGTACATATGTTAAACCCTTCTAGTTAAAAAGTCCAACAGTTATTACAGTTTTGTTCTCTTTACCTGGAATCAATACTTGCTTAAACCCTGAAACATCCAGATGTAACAATAATGATTAAGTGCTTCAGTGCTAAAAGTAATTAAAGTCTAACCTATCAATAATCAAAACTAGATCACTTTAATGTCTGATGTGGTATTAATACTTGAATAGACGTAAGATGCTGCATTTCTCCTGCATCCAAAGGATTTGTTCCTCCAACACCTTCTCGTTCAAGCCACCTGAAATGGTCTTTGCATTTCTAAAATCTATTCGCATGAATTTGTCAAACTGATCACTTCAAATTATCAAGTACTCTACAAGACACGGTCTCTCCAGTCTCCAAGCTGTTTGTACTTTGTAGTCCACTAATTAAGAATTCACAGGGAGGAATTCCTCTCAAGTGAAAAAAAATGGAAATGTCCGGATCCATTCCTCCAGGATCTAGTTAAATTTATCAGTTTCAATTAATCATATGTCACATTTAGCATCCTAAATCAAAACCCAATAGTAATTAATAAGTGTGGTGTCTACTAATAAAAAAGAAATATATATATATATATATATTGACAGCCAATCTATATCAATAACAGACAAATTGTGACAATTAAACTTGTTATACCAGAGCAACATATGTATTATATTAATGACAGAATTTATATAATTAAGATCACAATTATTCAATTAATGTAAGGCAACATGACCGTAGCGACACTAATTGACAGCCCCAAAATAAAATCATCGATTGATAATATTTCTTAATTTCGTGTCATATTCATCTGCAAATGAAATTACCATTTGCATATGAACTTAGTTAAATAGAAATTAAACTTGACAAAATGACCTTTATTTCAAACTAACTGCTGTTTTTGAGCCAGTGGAAACAGGATTGGGGCACAATTTTTCCTTTTTCCCCTTTTTCTAAAAGAAACAGAGAGGACCCAACCATGAAAAAAGCGCTTAATGATCCTATCCTGTACATTTAGTTATTTATACCCAAGCAACACCACTGATCACCCCACCTTAGCTCTTTCAAACCTCAAAAAAGAAGAATGAAATATGGTGAAATTATCCATTTCAGCCACCCACACCACACACTTCGACTAGAGTACCATGAGACGCCATTCAAGTGTGACGGTTGTCGGGAAGTCGGGATCGGGTCACGCTATAAATGCAGCACATGCGACTATGACCTACACAAGCAATGCGCGCTTGCTGCCTCTAATCCATCATTCCGTCATGCATTTTATCCAAAATGCATATTTCAGTTCATGTCCCGTCCCCCTGGTACCATTGTCTTTGAACAAATTTTTATTTTGTTTACCTGTATTGTAGAGTCTTCAAATGGTGCACAACATTAAACAGGACTGTAACTTTCTCAGAACATTTTTTTTTTAGAGAAAAAAAAATAGTGGTACAGAGTAAGATGAATTAAATTAATGATTTCTTGGGTACAGATTGTAATTTTAGCTTCTTGATAATCAATACTGCGGTAATGTCTTTCACTAACTTTACAAAAAAAAATAATAATAATAATAATAAGAGTAAAATATTCAAACTAAAATAGATGATATGAACTTCAAAGTTCCAATTTTGCCCTGAAGTTGCCTTTGTCCAAAATATTCCATAAAGTTTAAATTTATAGATAATCTCGTCTCTTTTTCTTGGTAGGAAACGCACCACGGTATTGCAATGCTTGTGAGAAAGATGTGACAGGATTTGTGTACCACTGTCACCGTTGTGGGTTCGACCTACACCCATGCTGTGCATCCTTGCCACATGTTTTAGAAGCCAAAGAAGGCCTCCGCCTATATCTTTACCAGAAAGTGAGATCCCCGTGCCACCGTTGCGGACGCAAGGGGCGCAGCTGGAGTTACCGGAGCTCTTGCAAGAATTACAACCTCCATGTTGCATGTGTAACTGAGATGCTTGTTGAAAGTTGGCATGAGATATACTACAGGAGCAACCATATTAGCAGCAGTACCGGGAATCTTAGTAACACAAAAAGGGGAATAGGAAGCGGAATGAGCAATAGTATAGGGATATATGGAATATCTAGTAATGGCTACAAGGTACCGAACATAGTAGGTGCCGCGAAAAACCACCACAGAAGAAAGGGGAAAATTAAGAGGTGCTGTGAGGTTGCGGCATTGGCCGTGCAAGTGGTTATCTCTGCCGTGCTTGGAGATCCAACGGCTATTATAGCTGGGGTTATCGGATCATTTATCTCAAGATGATGTAGACTTAGTATTGTGATTAATGAAATAATCCTCTGATTTTTAGGTTGTTTATAATTAAGTAGCTGTGACTATGTTATTAATTTGGAATTAAAGGATTCCTCAAAATTCTGAATTTTACAAGGGAAGTGTGTATGAGTAAGGTTATCATACATTACAATGCATATGTATCTTTGTGCATTGAACTATAAATCACCGGATTCAAAGTCCAAATAACTGATTCAAACCATTTATCATATTCTCCATATTAATATGTGTTTGGAGGCCAAATTTTACATTTTTTGAAATTTTTTTATTATTTATTAAGCCACTTTGAAAATCGTGGATCCAATGGTGCCTTTTGATTTTACTGTTACCGTTGAGCTTCTTGGTACAACTACAATAGACTAGTACCGTACCACCTGGTTATCGTTTGGGTTCCAAACACTCAGCGAGATGGCCATGCTGCAACCATCTCCTTCAGCCTCTTATCCATGTTATCTGACCAATATTCAAAAACCAAAATTATTAGTTATATAATATTCCTTGCTAACTTGACTGAAACAGTATTAAAACACAGTTAATTATGGTGTTTTCATAATGTCCAACAGTATGCACTAAAAATTATCAAAAACCCTTTTTGTTGCAGAGAGGGAAGTGTATTGAAAACTGAAAAATATCAGAAATTGAATGCCAATTTAGTAGTGGTTTTTGTTAGTTTGTAATAATATAAAAATCAATAATACGATAAATTATCATAAAATTTTGTTTATGAATTGAATGTTTATATCATTTTGTTGCCTTGAGTATTATTGCATTTATGGATCATTTTGAGTTTATGACTGAAATTGTGAAACTTCATAATATAGATGATATATATTCTTAATCTTAAAAGGTCACTGACAGAGGTAATTAGCAGGAACACTAATTACCGCTATAAGGTTAGTATGTGGATTAAAAGATGGTTAAGTTTTACAAACCACCTGACACGAGATGTCATTTTAATCACATAGATACATGTTTAAGGAACATGGTATTTGACAGACCCCAAATGAAACATTAAATAGAATTGTATTCGTGTCATTTATGTTTTCATTCAGTGTCACGTTCTACAGTATGAGGTATTTGTCGTTCCCACTGAGAGATATGTATGTGTGATTGTTATCCACCGCTGTCCGTAAAAAGCAGTCATAACGGTAGCATTCCCATATATATAGCTTAGCTGACGAAGTAATAGTCTACCAATAGTACTATTTGTCCCTCGTATTTTATACGAACTATAGCATCACTGGGCCCCTTGGTAGAGTTAGATTATCTGCATGCGGTATAATTACAAGAGTAATTATATTTGATAATCTACTCAAGATCAAGAAAAGATACAGTTAATAAGGATGACACACATCTACCTTGGAACTGATCTGATAGCTATGAGACAGAAGAACAGACACAAGTAAATTGTTTATTGGATCGTGATATTGTACAGTACAACATCATCTGTGTAATTGGATGGTTATGATGTGTTGCCAGATGCCACCCATGATTATAGAAGTTAAAACAGTTTTAACTCTGTTTACCAACATAACACAGATCCTATTGGGTCACTGTTAGTTTGTAATAATCTAGAAGTCAATAATACGATAATTTATCATAAAGCTTTGTTCATGAAATGGATGATTAATATCATTTTGTTGCCTTGAGTATTATTGCATTTATGGATCATTTCGAGTTCATGACTGAAATTGTGAAACTCCATAATATAGATGATATATACTCTTAATCTTAAAAGGTCACTGACCAAGGTAATTAGCAGGAACACTAATTACCGCTATAAGGTTAGTATGTGGATTAAAAGATGGTTAAGTTTTACAAACCACCTGACACGAGATGTCATTTTAATCACATAGATACATGTTCTAGGAACATGGTATTTGACAGACCTCGAATGAAACATTAAATAGAATTGTGTTCGTGTCATTTATGTTTTCATTCAGTGTCACGTTCTACAGTATGAGGTATTTATCGTTCCCACTGAGAAATATGTATGTGTGATTGTTATCCACCGCTGTCCGTAAAAAGCAGTCATAACGGTAGCTTTTCCATATGTATAGCTTAGCTGAGGAAGTGATAGTTTACCAAGAATACTATTTGTCCCTCGTATTTTATACGAGCTATAGCATCACTGGGCCCCTTGGTAGAGTAAGATTATCAGCGCGCGGTATGATTACAAGAGTAATCATATTTGATAATCTGCTCAAGATCAAGAAAATATTAAGTTTACAAGGATGACACACATCTACCTTGAAACTAATCTGATAGCTATGAGACAAAAGAACAGACACAAGTAAATTGTTTACTGGATCGTGGTATTGTACAGTACAGCATCATCTGTGTAATTGGATGGTCATGATGTGTTGCCAGACGCCACCCATGATTATAGAAGTTAAAACAGTTTTAACTCTATTTACCAACATAACACAGATCCTATTGGGTCACACCATATAGGAGTTAATCGGAGAATCTTATTGTGATTGATTATAAATTGGTTATGATCAATAGTAAGATGGTTATAATTAATTATACGTGTTATAATTAAATTATAAATGTTATGTAAAATAACAAGCAAAAACATTGGTTAATTTATAAACGTGTGTGACACGCTGTATAAAAGTTAACCGGTTAATTTATAAATGTGCAGGACACGTTGTATAAATTACCGAAACAACAAACCGCAAGAAAAATATATATATAATTGTTCAGAATAATTATACGAGCATTGTTTGTGTTCGGGCCGAGGGCATTCGAGTCTTTTCAGATTCGTCCTTATCCGCATGACATGTCATCGATCCTATCCAGATGACACGTCATCGATACCAAAACAAACAACCGCAGAAAAATATATATAATTGTTCAGAATAATTATACGAACATGATTTGTGTTCGGGCCGAGGGCATTCGGGTCTTTTCAGGTTCGTGCTTATCCGCATGACGTGTCATCGATCCTATCCAGATGACACGTCATCGATCTTATCCACATGTCATCATCCTTATCCATTCGATGGCATATCTTGTAAATAGGCATATGTTGAGGGGTATTTCGGTCTTTTGCGAACCTCCTCAAAAGCCTATAAATAGAGGTGGAGGGGTAGAGAGAAAAATCACTAATTCACTTGTATCGTTTCGTGCAGAATCGAATCGGTATTTTCTCTCTTTCTCGGTTTCTCTCCCAAATAGTGTTTCGGTTGAGAAAAGAAAGTTATACGTAGTTAACGTATAATCTTGCGGGTTGTTGTGGAGTATATTTACGGGATCGATGAATAGTGTTTTACCGAATTTCGCGGTATTTCAGTTTTGCTCATTGATGAAACTGAGTAACCGAAAATTCGTGTTTACGGGTTTTCGTCTTTTCCCCGTGAATAGTGTTTTTGCAGAATTCCGCGGTTTACGGTATTTCTGGCAGAAGAAATTAACCGCTCTCTGGTTAGTCCTGGTGGATAACCGATAGAGGCATCAGACGTCTGATGCTCCGAGACGAGTCGATTCCTTCCGTGATGTAGCTTTACACGCTCGGTCTGCATTCCAACTGTGATTTGGAAACAAGGTATAAATATGTTATATTAATCTATTTAATTGGTAAGTAGATTAAAGTTTTAGAAATCAATCATGGAGTAGATCTGTAAAAGGATTAAATTGGGTTTTGATGCCAAAGGAATACTGAAGGTGGACCGCCTTGGAAAGTTTCCTGACATACCCCGTTTAATCCTGAGCTTAAGTTAGATGTAAAAATTTTGTTTTACTCTTTCCGCACCTTAAGCAAATAAATGGGTTTGAACCGTCAAAACCCCAACATACTTAATCAATGGGTTTGAACCGTCAAAACCCAACAGTCACACCATATAGGAGCTACTCGGAGAATCTTACTGATTAATTATAAATTGATTATAATTAATATTAAGATGGTTATAATTAATTATACGTGATATAATTAAATTATAAATGTCATTTAGAATGACAAGCAGAAACAACAGTTAATTTATAAACGTACACGTTACGTTGTATAAAAGTTACCGAACAACAACCGAAAAGAAATATAATTGTACATGAGAATTATATATATTTGATTTGGATTTTAATTTGTTAATTATGGATTTGAATTATGAGTCTAAAAGCCAAAAATAATCAAAGCCTTAATTAAAATTAAAAGCCCAAAGTCAAAGCCCAAAATCAAAGTCTTTTACTATTCATGCCTTAATGGGCCAAGGGAAAAATGGTTATTTCACACCTATGCCACCTTGCATGACACCTTAGGGTGTAGAAGGGTGTAGAAGCATGGAGAAGAGTGTGGAAGGGGCATTTTGGTCTTTTCACATATTAAAGAATGAGGTGTCAAGGTATTTTGGTAAATATATTTGTTTTGAGGGGTATTTCAGTCTTTTGCGAACCTCCTCAAAACACTATAAATAGAGGGGTGAGGGTAGAGAGAAAACTTACTAATTCACGTATTAATATGATTACTTCGTTAATCGGTTTTTCTCTCTTCCTCGGTTTCGGTTATTATGAGACTAGGAAAATAATATATTTTGCGAAATCCTGCGGTTTAGCTTTTAAGCGATAGCAAGTAACCTCGGGACACAAATATATTTATTTCATTCTTTTCTCGGTGAATAGTGTTTTTGCAGAATTCTGCGGTTTACGGTATTTCTGGCAGAAGAAATAAATCACTCTTCGGTTAGTCCTAGTGGATAACCGATAGAGGTATCACACGTGTGATACTGCGAGTCGATTCCTTCCTTGGTGTAGCTCTTCTCGCTCAGCTACATTCCAACTGAGATTTGGAAACGAGGTATAAATCATGTTATATTAATCTATTTAATTGGTAGATAGATTTAATGTTTTAGAAATCAATTATGGAGTAGATCTGTAAATGAATTAAATGAGGTTTTGATGCCGAAGGAATACTGAAGGTGGACCGCCTTGGAAAGTTTCCTGACATACCTCGTTTAATTCTTAGCTTAAACCGTAAAATTTTGTTTTACACACTTTCCGCAATTAAGCTAATCAATGAGTTTGAACAGTAAAACCCCAACAGTTTTGACTCTGCCCAAGCCAGAACCAAATTTTTTGAGCTTGCTGACAATGAGAAACAGATGATTAGTAGTTTCATTTAAAGAGCAAAATTGATATTGCATATTACCATTCCATTCCCTCCTACTTAATTTTTTTTTAGTAAGAATCTTATTGTTAAGTTGTAGCCAAACAAAAATTCTAATTTTGGGAAGAATAGGTAATGTCCATATGATTGTATATTTATTATCATTCACCCCTCTAAAGTTTAACAATTTGTAAATAGACTTGTTGTTCAGGCAAAAATCTTTTTCGTCTATTTGACTAATTTGCAAAAACATACAATTATTGAATTTTACGATTTCGTCTATTTTTGAAAGATATGTAGGTTCAAGTCAAATGGAATTGCATTATGAAATACTTGGACTGAAGAAATCATGAAGACATTTATCAAGAATACAAATTGTAATATCATGAGGACAGGGATCAAACATTGTAACGTTTTAGGCCTATCAGAAATGCTGAAGTAACAGATTGATCAAACTCAGAAACAACTTAAAATGTTATAACGTTTTAGGATTGTCAGAACTACTGAAGTATAGTTGTATCAAATTCAAAATTTAAGTTACAAATGTTGTAACGTTTGTCAATAGTTACAACGATTTAATTAAATCAGCGTTGTAACATTTGACAAACGTTGTAAGGTTTTAATTAAAATCTGAGCTTTAGAAATTTCTGTTTTTGATCAAAATTTTACAGTGCAAAATGTTACACAAAAGCTATATAATCGTTGTAACGTTTACAAAGATGTCAAAAATTGAAACCCTAAATCGCATTTTGAACTAAAAAATTGGTAACGTTTTAGGTCAAACAGCTCTTTTTTGAGCTATCTCTATAAATAGGGCTTTAGGTTTTCTTCCCAAATGATCTCAGCCAACCTTAAACTTCTAAAAAGTGATTTTCTGAGAGTTTAGCTTACTCCATTGTTGTGAGAGCTTAAAACTTCAAAATTCCTCAAATAACCTCAAACCCATTTCACTAATCTTGAGTTAGATTATATTAGTTATCTATTGAGTGTTTCTCTTGAGTAGATTGAACTAAGAGACCTTGTTCTCATCTCTTTGAGTTGGCCAGTTGACTTCCTGCTTGGTGTGTGTTCGCACAGAATATATGCTACAAAGCTTCAGTATAGCAAGCTATACCTTTTAAACCTTTGTTACATTCTGTCAAATTAGATAGCAAGTGTACTATCCTATCGATGAGTATGCTCAGGTATCGATCCACAGGGATGGAAGAAAATAATCGGACTTATCCTAAATTTACTTGAGATTCTAGAAGTGAGAGAAATTGGTTTGGTTTAATTCTAACAATTCTAATGATTTATGACAAGTTTAAAAAGCAATAAAAAGAATTAAAGTTGTTTTCAGTTGATAAAAAGGCGTTTTCAGGGTTCATATTTCATTTTTGTTCAGTCCCAAGGCATATGGCTCGTACAGATACCCGTACGGTCCGTATGGGACCCCGAGTTAATGTTGCTGCTACTGTTTTCTATGCTGAAACTGATGTTTATGATTTCTATCGACCAGATCTAGATACCTAACCTCGACTTTTGCATTTTGGCCTAGTACCCGATTACCGGACTCAAATACTTCCCTCTTAGATGTGTTAAATCTCAACTTTCGCATTTTGGCCTAATTTTTCTAAATTACTTGTTGGTTTACTAAAAGTATCAAAGGACTTTCGCCTCAAGGAAAGTTTCACCTTTCAGGTACTTCTTGGTTTCACCCTACTTCATATACTTTATAAGGTTGGATTAAATGTCATAGACTTGGCTCCTAATACTTAGATGTGTGCATTCATCTAACAAGATGACTAATCAATTCAAGCAACCACAAATAAAGTAATAAAAATACTACTCAACAAAGTAAAAACAAAACATTCAACACAAATCCAAGTAGCATGCAAACAAAACCAAACTAGAAACTACATCTTAACCCTAGAAACAATATAAATTAGCTACTCATGTTCATAAGATAACACAAATAACAGAAAATAAAAGAGTTCATGACAAAACAATGGGAAAAATTTGAAAATCCGTTGCAAACTAGCGTTTTTCACCTCTCTTTCTCTTTTTCCTCTTGTCTTTTGCTCCAAAAAAAGTTGTCCAAGTCCCAATGGTGAATCCCCTTTTTTTTGGTGAGGAATATCTCTTTTAATGCCTCAGATCGCGCCTACAAAGATTTTCTTTTTGGCCTCCTTAAATTATGCTCATTTCAGATTCCAGTTGGATCTTATGAATTAGCGTCCTACGGGCCGTAGGGGACTTCATACGAGCTGTATGCCTATGGCTTATTTTGGAGACTTGGTGCCTCTGTTGTGGAACCTTCTATGTGGTTGGGCAGATCTTGTACGGCATGCACAAAATGTCATACGGGCCGTATGAAAAGTTGTCAGATTCAGTTTTTTGCCATTTTTCCTGCAAAATACCAAACAAGGCATAGCAGTACCACATTTCATAGTAAAAGTCCACATTTATAGGCTTTAAAGCACATGTTCTAATGTAAATTAGGGCTGTAAATAAGATATAATATGGAGATATCAGTGTGTAAGGGCTCAACGGTTCACAAGTTGTAATCATTTCGTATTGGGTAATAAAAAGGCACACCCACAAGAGGTTGCGAACCCGGAGATGTAGGCCTTTGTTTTGCTGAACTCCGTTAACATCCCGTATGTCAAATTTATCTAAACTCATCTATTTATTTTCAATTGCAATTTAATTTCAATTTTTGAGCAATTAGTGGTGCAACTAGTATAACAAGACCTACATGTAAAAAGACCCAAGCTGTTCCATCTCCATGCTATCTTATCATGATGGTGAGTAAAACTAGATGTACTTATACTTATTAGAAATAAGACTTGTTGCCACTCTTCAGCTAGCATACCAGAAAGACTTATAGTAAAATGGATATTACTATCTTGAGAAAGCATAATTGAACTAAGTGAAATAGTTGAGAGAGCATATGTCATATAGTTGAGGGAATCTGGTAGCTAGGGTGCAATTAGCATGCCAAATAGTATACCATAATTCTAAATCAGAATTAATACATGGTTTATATGTCACGCTCATGTATCCTAATGTGTTTAGTTTAGAATAATAACTATGTATTATAACTGTTTAGGCTAAATATGCATTATTATGAAATTTCCACCACCATTTCAATAATAGTGAGATATTCATTTCATGAAGGTTAAGGATGCCTAATCCTCCATGTTCCTTTGCTAAACAAGTTTTTGACCATTTTAGTAATGCATACTTTTTCTTTGGACTTTTACCCTGCCATAGATATATATTTCGAATAGTATCTAGTCTTCTAATTATTGTTTTAGGGGCTCTATAAATAGACAAAGTGTATAAAGGTATGGATGAGAGTACAGAGTTTAGAATTGTAAGCCTACCCCCTAATGAAAGTAATTACCCTTTCCAATGTTGTAATCGTATATCTACTTTATCTAATAAAAATTGCCAACCAAGAACACTTAATTTTTTATCTTTCAAAGGTAGTCCTAAGTATTAAAGAAGAAATTGGCCTACTTTACATTGGAAAGCATTACCAAACTCATCTCCATCTACATGAATAAAATATAGTTCTGTCTTGTCTAAATTCATTTTAATTCCTGAAAGTGCTTCAAAGCACATCATATCCCACCAAGCTGATTCAATGTTACTATGTGTTGCTTTCAAAAATAAAATAGTATCATCCGCGTAAAGACAATTAGTAGTAGCCATATCATTTAAGCATTGCGGACCTAATTCTTGTAAGGGGTGATTGTCTCCCTTTATGAAATTTTTTACAAAGTGTATCAGTTGCTAGTATAAAAAGAAAAAGGAATAGAGGGTCCCCTTATCTTACTCCTCTCTTACAATAAAAGTATAGGGTAATTAACCGTTAAAATTGAGACAAGATCGAGAGCTATATAACCAGTCTTTAATCCAACTACACTATTTATTCCCAAATCCCCTACTTGATAAGATCTCTAAAATGTAATCCCAATATATCTTATTGTAAGTTTTCTCAAAGTCAACTTTTATAACTATTCCAAATGTAATCCTAATGTATTTTATCCTAATGTAATCCCAATGTATTTTACAAGAATGGATAAGTTATTAACTAAGAATGACATTATCTAAAATATATCTATTTTTAATGAATGTTGATTGGCTAACATTAATAATAAAGGACATAAAGTATCTTTGAAATAATCTTGAAACTACAATTTACCAAGCTTATTGGCCTAAATTTACTAATAAGATATGCATCTTGTTCCTTAGGGATCAAACAAATGATAGACTTATTTAAAATATGCAAATCTAATTTATGTTCATATAAATGAGTACATAAAGAAAATAGATCTTGTTGTATGCTATACCAGAAAGTTTGATAAAAGAGGAATGAAAACCCATCTAGTTCAGGGGCACCTTGTGCGGAGGTTTGAAATACTACCTCTCTTATTTCCTGTATAGATATAGGTTGTTCAATAGTCCTCCTATCTAACTCTATGACTTTATCAGTTTCATCCCAAAATGTATTAGAAAGATGTCCAAATTTAGTCCCTGAAACACCTAAAAGTTCTTTATAGTAGTCTACTGCATGTTTTTTCAAGGCACCAATATTGGTAATAGATTGACCATCTATGGCTAAAGAATTAATTCTATTTTTTATGTCTATGTAAGGTAACAACATGAAACAATTTTGTATTCTGGTCCCCAGCTTCTAACCATTGTTGTTTGGATCTATTTTTTTAGTAGATTTCTTCTTCCAAATAAACAAAATCTAGTTATGTCCTTAATAGATGACCACTATATGTACTCTTCGTTAGAAATATTTCTACTATCTTGTATAGTTTCTAAATCATGTAATTCTCTAATCAATTTCTGTTTAGTTTGTTTTTCCCCATAGAAGATGTAAGCCCATCTCCTAATTTTCTGTCTCATATATTTAAGTTTAGCATTCCAACTTCTAGCTATATTAGTTAAATCTCATCTATTTGATCCATTCAGGATCAAATCAGAATAATGATTCAGGGTTGGATCTTGATAGGGTGGAAATCAATGCTAATAATGATTCACAATTGCATGAATGTGTAGTATAGATATGGGTGTCGATCCACAGGGATGGTGTATTAAGAGATATAGGATGCAAACTAAGGTCTAGGTTATCAGTTCCTTTAGGTTGATTGATTTTGTTTGGTTGGTTGATTGTTGGTTTCTCAGTTGTAATATTGAATTACAACAAAGAATTGGTAGTAGTTTAAGTGTTTAGAAGATGAGCTTCTAGGGAATCAAACATTCTATTATTCAAACTTGTTTAATCTAGGTTATGGTTATCATTACAATAGCGCACGATTGTGTCACAATCCACATGCTATTGCTAATACCTGTTAGTTGCAAAGTTACTCAATAGCATATGACTCTGTCATCATCCGCACACATTTTGGGTAAACTGTACAAAGTCTAGTTTCAACTCCAGTTGGAATTGCATACAGTTTGGCCAAAACCATACACGCCCTATATTGGTATCTCTACAATCTGAGAGTTGCTAATCCTATTATAGTGCTGACCTTTGGGTTGGACTCACAACACCCTAACTGGGCAATTACCAGTCGAGTACTTTGTAAGGCTCAGTAGCATTTAAGATCAATGATAAGTCCTAATTACTAATATTACAAAAGAGTCAAGTTCACTTGGTTGATCCTTCCTCTAACCTTTGGTAATAACAATAATCAAGATTACCCCACTATCAGTTATGGAATGTGACATTCATTTGCTAAACCACTTCCTAATAGGTTTCTTGACTGTGGTTTGGATACAAGCGGTCAACAAGTCAGTCTATTCTACTTGTACATAGGATAACTTATGTTCTTTGGATATTGTTTAACCCCAATAGGTATGGGTGGATTGTACACTCCATGCATACGAGGTCACTTTAAGCACACAATATACAAAATCATAAGGCATAAAATCTTAGTAAGAATTTAGATCATAATACAAAGATAATATAAATGAACAACTAGATTAAACTCATAAGAATTCAAAATTTACATATCTTTACCCTAGAATAGGGTTGCTTAGCCGCTCATGGTGGGTTCAACAACAAAAGAAACAAAGTACATAAAGAGGGAGAGCAATAGAAAGATATGGAAGGAGAACACCTATGCTGCCCTTTATCTCATGCACGCTGTTTTCATGCCTTGTTTCTTCCTTCTCTTCTAGTTGAGACTTTGATATTCCTTAGTGATTTCTATTTGCATAGCCTCCACTAGAGTGAAACCTTAGTTCTAAGTACTCTCAGATATGTCGTGTATTCTGTGATATGTCCAGAGTGAGAGCCCCATTTCTTCCCAAGCATTCATTTGCTTAAATATGCCTTGATTGGGAAGTTAGATCTGTAAGTGTTGTTCTGGCAGTTTCTGGGTGCAGATGCCGGAATAGCATGCGGTTAGGCTGAGATTCATACGTGTGGCATAACTGTATGCAATAGCGTCTCCGGAATAGCATGCGGTTGAGCTGAGATCCTTGTGGCAGTGCTTCTGGATAGCATGCGGATGATGGCATCCGTGCGCCTGAGGCTGTGGTGTCAGAATTGTGTTTTAAGCCTGTTTTTGCTCCAAAATCATTGAAAATCTGTAATTCTCAAAAATTAAGTGAAATAACGAAAATGAATTTGATTATCTGAAAAATAAGCAATTGTAACTCGATAAATGACCAAAATATATGCTAAGTGATAGGAAAAATCATGACAAATTTGACCTCTATCAATGGTAGATGAGAATCTATTTGAAACAACAATGGACAATGATCAGAACCATTCTTATGTAAATCTCTAATTATACTATTTGGATATGTCGTATCCCAATCTGTTGAAATAAGTATCCGAAAATAGAATTCTGTGTTAATTGATTGTGTACTAAAAATAGAAAACTGGTTTGTCAAGTAAACCAGATTTAGTATCTCAATATTTAGATTAAGTTAGTGGGTGTTTTATATATGGAAAGTACCTGTAATAGGTTTAGTGGCTAACGTGGGTTAGTTGTTTCCAAAATTAGATTTGTGTGGTGCTTAAATACAGCACTTGTAATAGAGATCAGTGTATTCGGAAATAAAGGAATTCCAGAAATAAGAAAATTGTTGAAAGCAGAATTTCTCTTGTCTTGTCTCTGTTTTTTTTTTACCAAAGTTTCCAACAATTGGTATCAGAGCCATAAAGGGCGCAATCCAAAGAGTAGAAGAATATCTCCCATCGACGAAGCAAGAATATCTCCCATCGACGAAGCATTGAAAGAATGTCTTCAGGCTCAACCATGGCACAATTCCCAGCTCCTATGCTGACCGGTAACAACTACGGCATATGGAAAGTGAAGATGGAGACTCTACTACTCTCACAAGGTTTGTGGGATATCGTTGAAGCTGGGTATACCACGTATGCTGCCGGACACCAACTAAAAGAAGAAGAGAAAAAGCAGTTGAAGGAAGACAAGATGAAAGATGCACGAGCGCTATTCCTTATTCAACAAGGGGTAGCAGAAAACATCTTCTCACGCATCATCAACGCAACCAAATCAAAGGATGCTTGGATCATGTTGCAGCAAGAGTTCCAAGGATCAACTAAGGTGCAAGTTGTCAAATTACAAACCTTACGAAGGCAATACCAAAACATGCAAATGAAAGATTCAGAGAAGGTAAAAGATTATTTTTCACAAGTTATGGATTTAGTAAATCAAATGCGTTCGCTTGGTGATAAAGATATTACCGAACAGAAACTTGTAGAAAAGATGTTGATTAGCCTTCCTGAGAGTTTTGACTCTATAGTCACAGCTATAGAGGAGTCCAAAGACCTTGAAATCTTACCCATACAACAGTTGATTAGTTCTCTTGAAGCGCATGAAGAGAGAAAATTGCTAAGACACATGTCTAATGAAAACGCATTCAAAGCAAGTCCAGCCTTCAAATCTGGAATTTTCCGAAAAACAGAAAATCTTGAACAAACCGAAACAAATGAGAATGCAGAATCTAGTAAGGCCAACCGATGGTGTGAAATTTGCAAGAGGGATAGCCACGATACAAAATATTGTTGGACTACCAAACAATGCAACAAATGTAAGAAGAAAGGCCATATAGCTCGGCTTTGCAGAACAAACATCTCTCCACAACCCAATCAAGCACAGCCACCTCCTGCTCAAGTCAACTTCTCAGAACAGAGGGAGAATTCTGAAACAATATTCTATGCATGCCAATCTGCTAGTGAGGAAAGAGGCGACATCTGGTATATAGACAGCGGTTGTACAAGTCATATGACCGGAAACCATCAGATCTTCCATGAAATCAACACCTCATTTGAAACAAATGTTCGAATGGGAAATGGCTCATTGGTTCAAGCCAAGGGCAAGGGCAGCGTTGCAATACATACTAAGATGGGTTCACGGTTGATAAGGGATGTGCTCCTAGTACCGGACTTGAAGCAGAATCTGCTAAGCGTGGGTCAACTGGTTCAAAATGGTTATGCAGTGCATTTTGAGAAGCATGGCTGCAGGATAATTGATCGGCATGGCCAAGTGTTGGCGAATATTGGGATGGAAGACAAAAGAAATTTCGTGTTACAATTGAAGCATACTCCACATCTGGTTCTTCAAACCGAAACAGTTGATGAGTCAGTTCTTTGGCACAAAAGGTTTGGTCATCTCAACTATAGAGCACTCAAACTGCTACAAGCAAAAGAGATGGTGCAAGGGCTACCCGAAATCAACACAAACTATCAAACCTGTGAAGGATGCATTAGAGGCAAGCAACATCGGAACTCTTTTCCAAAAAAGGGTGCATGGAGGGCAAGCTCACCATTGGAGTTAATTCACACCGACATTTGTGGCAAAATGCAAACACCATCAGAAGGACAAAATTGGTACTTTCTTATCTTTGTGGATGATTTTACTAGAATGACTTGGGTTTATTTCCTCAAAGAAAAGTCACAAGCACTTGACACATTCAAAAAGTTTAAAGCTCTAGTTGAGAACCAAAGTAATTTCAAAATCAAGGTGCTAAGAAGTGACAGAGGTGGAGAATATACATCCAATCAATTTGTTAAATTCTGTGAAGATCATGGAATCAAAAGACAACTCACAACTGCCTATACCCCTCAACAAAATGGTGTAGCTGAAAGGAAAAATCGTACCATAGTAGAAATGGCAAGAGCCATGCTCAAAGACAAGGGTATGCCATTAAAATTCTGGGCAGAAGCAGTCTCCTTGGCTGTCTATATCCAAAATAGAAGTCCAACAATAGCTGTACCAAATAAAACTCCAATTGAAGCATGGAGCGGAACCACTCCGAATATTAGCCATTTGAAAATCTTCGGTTCAGTATGCTATGCACATGTGCCAAAGGAAAATAGATCTAAACTTGATGATAAAAGTGAATGTTGTATTTTTATGGGATATTCGTATGGCACCAAAGGATATAGATTGTATAACCTTGAGAAAAAAAAACTGATTGTTAGCAGAGATGTCATCTTTGATGAGAAAGAAGTGTATAATTGGGAAAACAATCAAGTATCCACATGTCAACAAACACCATTCATTATACTTCAAAACCAAGACAGCCAAAACATTCCAAATACAGCAGCTCCAAATTTATCGCCTCAAACCTCTCCCAACCGAGATCATTACAGCAGCTCAGCTGTGCAATCTGAAGAGAACCCACTACCAGAAGAAAATCCGCAACCAAATGCTTCTATTTCACAACCCATTAGCTCCAGTTCACAGCATCCTGATGTTACAACAGAGGTTTCTCCAAGTAGAGTTAGAACCTTGGCTGAAATTTATGAAAGGACAGAAAGATGCAATTTTTCGGTGGTTGAACCACAGTCATTCGAGCAGGCCCAACACCAAGAAAATTGGAGAGAAGCGATGGAGCAAGAAATTGGGATGATTGAAAAAAATAAAACATGGGAGTTAGTGGACAGACCAATTGATAGAAGTGTCATTGGTGTTAAATGGATCTACAAGACCAAGTTGAATCCAGATGGTTCAGTTCAAAAGTTTAAGGCAAGACTCGTTGCAAAGGGTTTCAAGCAAAAACCTGGAATTGACTATTTTGAGACATACGCACCAGTTGCACGGTTAGAAACAATCCGTACAGTCATCGCCCTAGCAGCACAACAAAAATGGCGCATTTTTCAACTAGATGTCAAATCAGCCTTTTTAAATGGAGAACTTAACGAAGAAATTTTCGTTGAGCAACCCGAAGGATTTTTAGCTCAAGGGGGAGATAACAAAGTCTACAAATTGAAGAAGGCACTCTATGGACTGAAACAGGCTCCAAGAGCGTGGTACAGTCAAATTGACAAATATTTTCTGCAAAACGAGTTTGAGAAGAGCAAGTCCGAACCTACTCTCTATGTCAAGAAAAGAGGTACTCAGATTTTAATCGTTGCTCTATATGTAGATGATTTAATCTACACGGGCAACAGTGAAGAAATGATGCAAAGGTTTAAAGGAGACATGATGAACACTTATGAAATGAGTGATCTTGGATTGATGAAATACTTCTTAGGCATAGAAGTGGTTCAAGCTGAAAATGGGATCTTCATATCTCAAAAAAAATATGCAGAAGGCATACTGAAAAAGAATAGATTGCAAGATTGCAAGAGTGTCACAACACCACTTGTTCCATTTGAAAAATTCAAGAAGGAAGATGGTTCAGCAAGAGTAGATCCAACTGAATACCGCAGTTTGGTTGGAAGTTTACTGTACTTGACTGCAACAAGGCCGGACATCATGTTCAGCTCAAGCCTTTTATCAAGGTATATGGATTGTCCTACACAAAAGCATGTTACAGCGGCAAAACGAGTTCTAAGGTACATCAAAGGTACTGTTGCATATGGCATATGGTACAAACCGGTCAAGAGCTCAAAGCTGATTGGTTATACCGATAGCGACTGGGCGGGATGCCAAGACGACATGAAGAGCACTTCAGGCTATGCGTTCTCACTTGGATCAGGTATTTGCTCATGGTCATCCAAGAAACAGACGGTGGTTGCCTTGTCATCAGCCGAGGCAGAATACGTTGCAGCAGCAAGAGCCGTTGCACAGGCCATTTGGCTTAAAAGAATATTGGAGGATGTCAACAGCAAAGTGGAGGAACCAGTCACCATCTACAGTGACAGCAAATCTGCCATAGCAATCAGCGAGAATCCAATAAGCCATGACAGAACCAAGCACATTGCCATCAAGTATCACTACACTAGAGATGCAGTCGAGAAACAAGAAGTGCAGTTGAAGTTTTGTCGAACTGATGAACAGTTTGCAGACATCTTTACGAAGGTGCTAACAAAGGAGAAGTTTGAGCTAAACAGGGGACACATAGGTGTATCTCAGATGTAATCGTTTTACCGCTGAGGGGGAGTGTTGAAATAAGTATCCGAAAATAGAATTCTGTGTTAATTGATTGTGTACTAAAAATAGAAAACTGGTTTGTCAAGTAAACCAGATTTAGTATCTCAATATTTAGATTAAGTTAGTGGGTGTTTTATATATGGAAAGTACCTGTAATAGGTTTAGTGGCTAACGTGGGTTAGTTGTTTCCAAAATTAGATTTGTGTGGTGCTTAAATACAGCACTTGTAATAGAGATCAGTGTATTCGGAAATAAAGGAATTCCAGAAATAAGAAAATTGTTGAAAGCAGAATTTCTCTTGTCTTGTCTCTATTTTTTTTTTTACCAAAGTTTCCAACACAATCTTGCTAAAGTAAACACTCCATCTAATAAAGCAATTCTCATAGCCCCACTAGACCATGTGTGAGTTTCCTTTCTCTGCTGCCTTCTGGGAGAGATGCGCAAGATCACCGGCAAGGTATGGCATCACTTACAAATATTTGTTTTACTCATGTTTATCTTGTTACTATTGTTAATTTAGGAAGACGTAATATTTTAGTCTATACTACTAGTACAAATTAAAACGAAAAAAAAAACGTTATTAATTATAATTATCAAAGCACAATATATAAAATTTTGTTCGTTATAGCTAGCACTTGAGTCATCCATAAATGAAGTTACAATAATTAATGAAATTTTTTATGTGCATATAATATGGAAATACATGAAGAATTTGACTTCAAACTCAAATTTGAACTCAAGTGATATGTCATTATATCATGAATTAAAATTTCGTATGGGACATAATACAATAAAGATTTGCAACTTTTGTCTATTACTACAAATAATATTTTTTTTTAGTTGAGTGATCCTGATAAAGAGAAATTGGCGCTTCTTATTGGTTGGGACCATTAATATTTTATATAAGCATAGCTTCTTTTTTGTTTTTTAATTTCTTGACGAAAATAAGGTTCAGATCTCTTGTTTTGAGTGGACGGTTGTTATTTTTTATGAAACAGTAACAAGAGATATGAATAGTAAACTGAGGAGAGATTGTAAATAATCTATCTAGTGTTTTTCATATTACATAGGATACCTATTTATAATTACAAGCCTCAAACATATATAGCCGTTTGTACTATTTCCAAAGTAATCACGGTATACCTTAGTGTTTTATTTATTTCTATATTTGGTAATAAATTTAAACCCTTGAATCTTGAATCTTGGATCAATAATGATGGATTAATCTAAGATTAATCTTCAACACTACCCTCAAGATAGACTGCAAATATTGAATAATCCTACCTTGCTTGTGATGTTCTAGAATAGTTACAAATCTAATTTCTTATTGAAGATATCGGCTAGTTGATCCTTACTTCGAACAAAGGATGTCTCAATTTCTTTAGCTTGCACTTTTTCTTTAAAGAAACTGAAGTTGATTTTTATATGTTTGATTCACTTATGAAAACGGGATTTGAAGCAATGCATCATGTCGACTTGTTATGGTAACATATTTTCATGGGTTGATTATACATGATACCCGTGTGTTTGAGCTTGACTCATACTAATTTATTTGTGGTTGATGTCATGACTCAATTTTCCGCTTTCACCGTTGTTCTTATTCCAACATTTTGCTTCTTCATTTTTCATGTGACTAAATTTTCACCTACAAATGAAAAAATAATCCACGGATTTTGTTGCCTCTTCACGGCTTATCAAGGAGGAGGAGTGAGAAACTGGTCATGTCAGTTTTAAAATATATCAGATGTATATGACTGAGGGGTGGGGATGGTGGGGACCATTGGTCGTGTTAGGTACTGATTGTTCTTGTTTTATTTTATACAATCCCCTTGATACATTATTCTGTACACCAAACAATTAATAAATCCCATTGACATAAAACCTGCAGGGATTCAATTGAGGACCACCCTGCTATTACAGTGTTAAATAAATTTCATTATAACGTTCGGCAAACGGATAAATTTAAGTATGTTTTTCCATTCCGCTAGGTGTCACTATTATAATGCAATGCTCCCCCATGGTCAGTGACTATTGGCTAGCATATGAGATGTCAGGCGAGATTACAAGCTCCTTACAACCAACAATTTTCATTGAGGTTTATGCAATTATTGCCGCCATTTATATTGTATTCATTGCTCTGCGTGCTATCTTGGTTGCATTTCTGGGGCTGCAAACTGCACAGATATTCTTCCGGAAGATTTTGAACAGCATTTTACATGCACCAATGTCATTCTTTGATACTACACCATCTGGAAGAATCCTTAGCCGGGTATTGTTTTCATTTAGTTATTATACTCGTATATTCATTACCTATACTCTCTTTTTTAATGAAGGTTACAGCAGAGTTCATTAATTAATTAATTAACTAAAATATGACACAGAGATCAAGTATGTCCTTTTATGCCATCTGGTACTAGGCTTGTCTAGTACCGTTCTAAGCCGCGTGTTATTACCATTTGTAAAGGAAACAAAATCCTCTGCCCCCCGGGGGGCAGAGGATTCGATCTCTTTGTAAAGCCCACAATGTTCATTATTTAAGCCTCCACAACTAACGTGCATATATTTACATAATCTAGTTTTTCCACAGTTCACACTCAAATTTGTATTTATTCCTGAATTAAGCAAAATTTATTCTCACACCACCACGAGTGCAGCAAGCGTAAAAGAAGCCAAGAAAAATTGTATGTTTGCTGATTTTTTGGCATGATGAAGGCACATCACGTTCTAATCCTATTAGAATTTTGAGTGTATATTTTATTTCTTTTTTTTCAGGCCTCATCTGACCAAACCAATGTGGATCTCTTGCTTCCATTCTACTTTTGGCTCTGTGTCTCAATGTACATATCTGTCTTGAGTGTCGTCATTGTCACGTGTCAAGTTGCATATATGGCCATCAGTGATATTGGTTATTCCACTATTGTTCTTGAACATCTGGTACCGGGTATGAGTACCATTTGCTTTTAGTACTTTTGTGAACATATTAATGGTAAATATAGGAATTTGTATATCAGTAGCCTATTGGAATTTTGTAGCCTCATAATAATAAAAGATAATATAAAAACAACGGCAACAAATAAACCAATAAAGACAACACAGAAACAACAAAAATATAATAGTTAATAAATTCCTATAACAAAATAATATAGTTGCTTATATCTATTTTTAGGGTTACTATCTTGCAACATCAAGGGAATTAACAAGGCTTGAGTCCATCACAAAGGCACCAGTAATCCATCATTTTTCAGAGCGTCCAAGGAGTCACCACCATCAGATGCTTCCAGAAAGGAAATATCTTCTCCAAAGAAAACCTCAACCGTGTCAACTCAAGTCTACGCATGGCTTTCCATAACAATGGTGCAAATGAGTGGTTCGGATTCTGTCTGGAGTTGATTGGGAGTTTTGTCCTTTGTTTCACAGCTTTGCTCATGGTTACTTTACCAAGTAGTTTTATTAAACCAGGTACCTTCTACTGATTAATCCTAGAATAAAGGTTAAAATCTGATAAAATCATAAAATATTTAAATTGATTGATTATGCAATTCAGGAGTTAATGAGGCAAAGCTATACTGAATTAAGGTCTAACTGCAAAATTTATTCTTAAGAATAGGTTTGATGATTGTATTTAGGTTTTCTTTTGTATTAATTATTTGCTCAATGGTGTTGTAGAATGGGTGGGGCTGTCTCTCTCATATGGGCTCTCTCTCAACTCAGTATTATTCTGGACCATATGGAGCAGCTGCTTGGTAGAGAATAAAATGGTGTCAGTTGAGAGGATAAAACAGTTCAGTAACATTCATTCTGAGGCTGAATGGCTAATCCCAGATTGCCTTCCCTCGCCAGATTGACCCAACAAGGGAAATATTGATATAATTGACCTAAAAGTTACGTTGCTATTTTTTTGTTTGCCTATTTTGCATTGTGCATTGTTACTGTGTTGTGTTGGATAATAGTTTCCTACTATTTGTCTCTTTAAAGATATGAAATATGTTTAATAAATTATTTTTTAAATGTGTGTGACTACAAGCCCATAATACAATCTGTGGATCAAGAACCATTTTATTTTGCTTAAGTCTGAAAAAAGGCAAAAAGTATGTGCTTGCTCATGCCTAGTTCTCTCCTTAATGTTGGCTCTTTTCAGGTGAGGTATTGACCAAACACTCCTTTAGTTTTGAAGGGCATCACACTAAGCATCTATGGAGGCCAGAAGATAGGAGTCGTTGGCCGTACTGGCAGCGGTAAATCCACATTGATACAAGCTTTGTTTAGAATTGTGGAGCCGTCAGAACTCAGAAGGGAAAATAATAATTGATGGAGTTGACATTCACACTCTGGGCCTTCATAATCTGAGGTCTCGATTTGGAATAATTCCTCAGGAGCCTGTGCTCTTCGAAGGGACTATTAGGAGTAATGTTGATCCTCTTGAGCAATATTCAGATGATGATATATGGCAGGTTGGTGTCATATACTCTCTGTTTTTTTTTTTGAAAAATACTGACAGCGGCTGTCAGTGTCACAGTGTCTGAAAATCGGTGTCATATACTCATATTCTTATTTTATGTTTTCATGGATGCATGATGGCGCAGTTGTGGTAGATACCTACTTGTTCATTTGTACCTCTCGTGAGTCATGATTGATTTTCTGTTCTATTGACGAAGCCTTCACAAATCACAGTTGTACCTCCAGAATGATCCCTCTGATTCATAGAACCTAAGTAAACATATAACACAAACAACAGTACAATAAGAAGAAAATATAATTACAAGCCATGTTTGTTTGAGCTGAGGTTGTTGTTAACCGTTATAGTCCAGAGTCTAGACATATCTCTGTCCTGAATCTTCTTATTTTACTGTTGTTTACTGAACTGAAGCTATTTTTACATTACTTTAGGCCCTTGAGCGGTGCCAGCTGAAGGATTTGGTTGCTTCCAAGCCTGAAAAGCTTGATTCATTAGGTACTATATACGTTTTTCACATTATTATACCATCGTAACCTGCAATCCAGGAAGGTCACTACAGCAGATTTGATTTCCACATATTTAAAAGTTATTACCAGTACTACCAACTGGCATGTTATATTTACAGGTTTGACCACCAGCTTGACCAATATTAAGCACTATTTTCTATTTGGTGTGCGTTGAGTTTTTGAGTTTGAGACAGAATGAGAGAAAATTACTGTAATATTTGTATCTGTTACAGTGTACATATTTATATCTAAAGAGATAATATAGCTGTTGAAAAATAATAGCTGTACATGACTCCAACGGTTGCCTGTACTATAAAAAGAAAAAAATACTACAGTAGCTCTATTTAATTTTAACGGGTCTAAAGTTTAAGAAGTCTGACTTATCCTTCATTCTCAACACTCCCCCTTAAGTTAAATGTATAGATGTCGATCAACCCTAACTTGCTTAGATTTTCTTTAAATTGTTTCGGATCTAAACCTGTTGTGAAGATGTCCGCCAATTATTCTTCACTTCTCACAAATGGAGTTTCAATTTGTTTGGTTTGAACTTTTTCTCTAATGAAGTGACAATCTGCTTCGATATGTTTCGTTCTTTCGTGAAACACTGGATTGGTTGCTATGTGTCGTGCCGCTTGGTTATCACAAAACATTTTATTGGTTCTTGAATTTTAATTCCAACATCCGCAAGAAGTTGTTTGATCCAAGTTAGCTCGCTTGTAGTGGATGCCATGGCTCGATACTCCGTCTCGGCGCTTGATCTTGCCACGAAACTTTGTTTCTTGCTTTTCCATGTGACTAAATTTCCACCTACATATGTGCAAAAAACGGTTGTCAATTTTCTATCAAAACTTCTGGCCCAATCTGCATCGGAATAGCCACACATATTATTAAAATTATTATTTTTCATAAAAATCCCTTTTCCGGGTGTTTCTTTTAAATATTTTAAAATTCTATTTATTGACTCCAAATGAGGTGTTTTTGGAGCATGCATAAATTGACTAATTTGGCTAAAGAAAAATGATATATCCGGTCGAGTTACCGTTAGATATATTAATTTTCCAACAAGTCTTTGAAATCGATTTATATCATCTAATGGTTTACCTTCTTCACTATTTAATTTATGTCTACCATCTATTGGTGTTGAGGCCGGTTTACAACCTAATTTGCCGATTTCTTTTAACAAATCTAGAGTATATTTTCTTTGAGAAATAAGGAGACCATTTTTTGAATGTGCTATTTCTATTCCTAGAAAGTATTTTAAGTGACCAAGATCTTTAATGTCAAATTTTTTCTTTATGTGAAGTTTTATTTTATTAATTTCTTTTTTATTATTTCCGATGATTATAATGTCATCAACATACACTAATATGATGGTAATGCTAATTCCCTCAATTTTTATAAATAATGAATGATCCGCACTATTAATTTTAAAATTACAAAATTTAAAATAAGAGCTTAGTTTGTCATACCATGTTTTTGGAGATTGCTTTAATCCATATATTGCTTTCTTCAATTTGCAAACTAATCCATGGTTTCTTTCTTTTTCATGACCGGGTGGTAAATCCATATATACCTCTTCTTCAAGTGTTCCTTGAAGAAATGCATTTTTGACGTCCATTTTGTATAATTTCCAATCTTGGTTAACCGCAATAGAAAATAGTATTCTCACGGTATTCATTTTGGCCACGGGTGCAAAGGTTTCGTGATAGTCTATACCATAGGTTTGAGTATACCCTTTCGCAACTAAGCGACCCTTGTATCGTTCTACGGTACCATCAGAATTATACTTAATTTTATATACCCATTTACAATCTATGGATTTTTTGTCTTTTGGTAATTGCACTATAACCCAAGTTTTATATTTTTCAAGAGCCTTCAATTCTTCTTTCATGGCTTTGGTCCATGTATAATTTTTTATGGCTTTCTCATAATTGTTTGGTTCTTGTTCTTTTGCAATTGAGGTAAAAAATGTTTTATGTTTTGAAGAGATATTACGGTATGTAATAAAATTTTGAATAGGGCATTGTACCTTGTAAGTTATAAAATCCCTTAGCCTTGTTGAAGGTTGTCTTGTTCGAACCGATCTTCTCAACGGTATTTCTTTCATGTTTTGATCTCCATTATTTGAGGAAATTTCTTATTAGTCTTACCTCTTCTCTTGATGGATTGGATTGGGGTAGTGTAATTTCTTTGAAATATTCTCTCGTAAATTCCTCATTAATTTTTTCTTTGTAATATAACTCATTTTCTAAAAAAGTCACATATCTAGAAATCTATAATTTTTTTTCTTTGGAATTATAGCATTTATATCCTTTTTTTTGTGATGAGTAACCTAAGAAAATAACCTTAATTGAGGTATAATCCAATTTGTCTTGTTTATTTTTGTGCACATAACATGTACACCCAAATATTTTTAGATGCTCAATATTAAGTTTTCATTGGTAAATAATTTCTAACGGACTCTTATAATCCAAATTAGCACTTGGCAATCTATTTATCAAATATGTTGCGATAAGAACGGCATTCGACCAATAAGTTTTTGGTACATTGTTTTGAAATAAAAGTACACGAGTCATTTTGAGTAAGTGTCTATTTTTCCTTTCGGAAACACCATTTTGTTGAGGTGTATAAACACATGTAGTTTGATGCAAAATTCCTTTTTCTTTAAATAAAGTTGAGAAATTTTGATTTACAAATTCCGTTCCATTATTGGATCTAAAATTCTTGCTTCATATTAGTTTTCTTTGAAGTTATAAAAATCTAGAAATTGTGAGAATACTTCACTTTTGCTTTTTAGTAAATACAACCAAGTTGTCTTAGAAAAATCATCAATAGAGATAACAAAATATTTGTATCTATTAAAAGAGTTAATAGGGGTGGGGCCCCATACATCCGAATGAACTAAATCAAAAGGTTTTTCGCTTTTACAATTTGATAGATTAAAAGGTAATCTAGTATGTTTTCCTAGCTTACATGTCTCACAATTACTATTATCTAATTTTGAAAAATTAAAAAGACTATTTAAAATTTTATCGGATGGATGCCCAATTCTTCTATGCCAAAGTGTGCTTAATTCTTCATGTTTGATTGTGTTGAGGTTGATTTTTTCCTTCATTAAAAAAATAGAGCCCATTTTCTAGAAATCCTTCACTAATCACAATATTTGTTATCCGATCCTGAAAAATCACATTTTTTGTTAAAAAAAATGAGTTCACAATTTAACTCTTTTGTGATTTTACTAATGGATAATAAATTTAATGAGCAATCTTTTACATACAAGACATTTTGAATTATTTTTGAGAAAATATTTATTGAACCTTCTCCAAGAATTTTCATTTTATCACCATTTCCAACCGTAACAAATTGTTTGGTTTCATAATTTTTGAATAAGTTTAATAGATTTATATTACCGGTCATATGGTTAGTTGCACCCGAATCCAATATCCATCTAGAATTATTTGGAAAGAATGATAAATTTGAGATACAAACCATACCAGAAGTTTTTGCATTTCCTTGTTTCTGACTCATCATATCAGTGAACTGTTGGAACAGCAGCCACATAGAATCCCAAGTGAGAGCCTCATGGGATCCGAAGTGATTAGATTGAGCAACGGAATTATTTGGTTGAGCCCCAGTGAAAAACTTCGGTGGTGCAGCAGAAAAATTAGAAGGCCTAGTGAATTAAGGCGGCCCAGCAGAGAAATTAGAAGCTGCAGCAAAATTAACGGACATACCTGATCTGTTACGATCCACTCCTCTTTCTTTCACTACACCAATTTCTCTTCCTTCCGCCAAAGCACTTCTCTTGTAGCCGCCTCCCCTGCGATCTCCCTTCTTGTGCCACTTTGGCCGAAGGTGAGGGTAGAGGAACCAACAAACCTCTTTACGGTGCCCCTCTCTCTTGCAATGCTCACATTTCTCAACTCCTTGGTCTCCTCTTCCCTCTTGCCGAAAATTAGGGTTAGGTCTAGCCATGGCAGCAAACCCTTTTGCCTCTGGATTTTCGAGAGTTTGTGACCCCATTACCTCTCTTCTTGTCTCTTCTCCTTGTATCATGGAAGCCATTTCATCTGGAAATGGAAGTTTGGCCATGAGAAGAATCTGTGATCTCATCGCCTCATACGATGAATCAAGACAAGAGAGGAATTGAGAAACGTCATCTTGTTCTTCTCTTTTCTGAATTTCAGCAAGGTTAGTGGTAGGAGGTCGATAAACCCTAATTTCATCTTTTTTCTTTTGGAGAAATCCGAACATATTCATGGCTGGTTCTCCTTGTTGTTGTTTTGCTTGTTGTATTTCTCTTTGGATTTGATAAATATGAGCATAATTTTTCAGCTCTTTGCCAAATCTTTGTATGAAAGTAAGTTGAATACCTGTGGTTCCATTGTTGCTAGTAACCACGTGATTACCGTATGATCGCTTACTTTCCATCTTGCTAATGCCCTTTTTTCTGAATCAGTCAGAGGATCGGACTGTTTGGGGGCTTTGTTCTCCGAGTCGATATGATCACTCTTTTCTCGGCTGCTTAAGGCGAAGACAACTTGTCTTGCCCACACATGGTAATTTTTGCCATTTAGCATCACCCTAGTGAGTTTTTCTTGGTTTTGCGACATTTCGACAGCTGCTGGTGCTGCTTGCTATTTTCCCTTTTTGACAGCTACTAGTACTGTCTTTCTCTGATTTTACAGTTGCTGGTGCTGTTGCGAATTTTTCTGTTTTTTTTTTAGTTAAGATCTGAACTACATCTCTGATACCATGTTGAGTTTTTTAGTTTGAGACAGAAAATTCGAATGAGAGAAAATTACTATATTATTTGTATATGTTACAATGTACATATTTATATCTAAAGGGATAATATAGCTGTTGGAAAATAACAGTTGTACATGACTCCAATGGTTTTCTATACTATAAAAAAGAAAAAAAATGCTACAGTAGCTCTATTTAATTTTAACAGGTCTAAAGCTTAAGAGGTCTGACTTATCCTTCATTCTCAACAGTGTGCCCCACCAGGTTATATGCAATGATATCATCTGGGCCTTTTTCATGGAATGTATTACTTCATATTTGTATGGATGTTCCGATGCAAAAAATTATCGTTCCATCAATATATTAGCATGTCCAATTTCTATAATTTACTCCATACCAATTTGATGCCAACCTAGTAGCAACCAATAAATAATTTACATTACACATTGAAACATAATAAGAACAACAACACAATAAAACATGAAGAGTAATATTTTAATTATCATTAATCATTATATTAAATTCAAGTTTTCCTTGTAACATAAGACCAAAAGGGATTGCAACCACAGTATTATAAATAACTTGTTTCTATAACCAAAATATACACACAAACCATCACCAAAAAATCTACAAAAGAGGCTACTTGTTTTAACTACAAAATACTTTTTTTTTGTGTGTGTGATAATGGTTTACAATACTCCACACTAAAAAGGCTGGTTGTTCTGCCTTTCTTTGCTGAATCATGATGCTACACTGCTTCATAGTAGTCTAGTCATCTATATTAATTAATAAAAATGAAATGCAAAAGGTTAGATTTGTAAATGAATTAACCCAACTCATGAGCAAAATTAATTTTACAACTCCAAAATATATATATTAAGGTTCTAAAACATATATAAAATCACAAACACTTCACGTGAGATTAAAGCTCATACATAATTAAAGAGGCAAAAAGACACTGATCTTTCGTTATAAATTAGCACACATCATGCATCTGGTCTATACTCTGTGCCACGTTTATATATTTGGAAAAAAAAGAAACATCTCCTCTCGAAAGTAACCATCTGTCAGAGTTCTCAATTCGTGGACTTTATCTGGAGGTCCGATTAACCTTTACATGATACAAAACTTCGTTAACTCAGATTGGATAAATATAAAATCCTTGGGATAGACTATAGACACTAGTGGAAAAACTGAAATTAGGATCGGTTATTTATGCACATTAGGATCGGAATTTAACTGATTTTGATATGGGCGATACTAATACGAAACTAATTTGGATCGGTTAAACAATCAATCCTAAAAGTTTGAATTAGGATCGGTTGTTTCGAATAACTGATCCTAATGGGTGTTAATCTGGATCGATTGTTTAAAATAACTGATTCTAATAATGCTAATTAGGATCGGTTATTTAAAATAACCAATCCTAATTCTTTTTTTTTTTTTTTGTAAAATGAACATTTTGTTGGTAGAATTAGAATCGGTTGTTTTAAACAACCAATTCTAATTCTGTTTTTTTTTTTTTTTTTTTTTTTTTTTTTTTGCAGAACCAACATTTTACATATTATCAAAAAATTTAATATTACATATCATAAAAATATAGTATCCAAAGAATATAACTCGAGTACAAAATTCATAAAAATGCTCAAAGAATAAAAGCAAAGAGAAACTGACCCGGAGGAGGGATTGCTTGAGCTTGTCAACCTTCTCTGAGTCGAATACACAGAGAGTGTAGAGGTACTTAGCACACCTCATCTTGAACTTCACCACATCCTTGCTTCTCTTGATCTTGACAGATCTGGCATCCTTCCTCCTCGCTGTCAGAAGGAAATTCTTGATCTCATGAATCTGCTTCGACTGTTCCAAAATCACAAACAATAATAATATTAATTTCAAGGAAACCAACATGGAAATGAGAATCTGGATAAGACTGGATTTTTTTTATTTACCGTAGAGGTGGCTGGCTAGGGTTAGCGACAGCGACAGGCACAGATTGATAGGCGGGCTAAGCAACTGGTGGAGCGGTCGTGCGGGGGCAGGGCTGACGGAGCAGAGGCGGCGGTTCTTCCCTTCGCACAGTGCAGGCGCAAGCGGAGCTCTCCACGCGCAGGTTTTTTTTCCCTTTTCTTTTCCTTCGTGCAGGAGCTAGTAGAGACAGAGAGAGAGAGACATGAAATGAAACATTTGGCTAAGTTGAAATTTAATAGCGTGAAATATAGTTTTAGGATCAGTTAATTCGAAAAAATCAATCCTAAATGCAATCAGGATCAATTATTTGTAAATAACCGATCCTAATAGTATTAGGATTAGTTGAATAAACAATTGATCCTAAAAGTATTAGGATCGGTTAATTCAAAAAAACCAATCCTTTTAGTGCTATAAAAGGAATTAATTAGGATCGGTTGTTTAAAATAACCGATCCTAATTCTGCAAAAAAAAAATTAGGTTCAATTATTCAAAACAACCGATCCTAATTTTTTTTTTGCAGTATTAGGATCGATTAATTCAGAAAAAACAATCCTAATAGTGCATATATTAGAATCGGTTGATCAAAAATACCGATCTTAATAGTTTTTAGGATCGGTTTTTTTAAGAAAACCGATCTAGATAGGTATTAATATTTGTTGTTTCATATAACCGATAATTCTTTTCACTAATGGGAGTGAACAAAATGAGAAATGAGGGATGGTTGAACGGGGGATGTTATAATTACTCTATTAATTAATAATAATTTGTCAACTTAACTCAACTCAACTCATGGATGGATATAACGAAAAATCTAATAATAGTTAGTTAGTTAGTTAGTTATATGTGTTTCCGTTGATGCATGATAGGCATATATGCATGCAACTAGCGACATTGCAGCGCCACCATCAAAATTAATTGAAATGAATTAATCTAGCTAGCTAGCTATACCATGCCAGCTGCACAAATTTAAATGACCTTGCATTGCATATGTATATATATATTGATTGAAACCCACCCGAATTAATTAATTAATTAGGAAGGCAAAATAAAAATATATGCATGGCTGCAATACCGATGGTGAGTCCACCAGCACCACCGGCCCCAGCTCCTAAAATTATGGGGCTGGAAACACCGGTATGGGTGATCGGAGCGCAGTATTGTGTGGCATACGATGTTGAGTTAAAAGTGGTAGAAAAGGCGGTTAGTCTAGACGACGCGTCGGCTTCGGTGACAGATGCAAATGGCAACATGATGTTCAAGCTGAAGGGGCGGTTCCTGGGCATCCATGACAAGCGTTGGCTTTGCGATGTAAATGGTGTAGCGATCGTTACCATGCAAAAAAAGTTAAGAAGCGCACACTGGAGATGGAACATGTTCAGAGGGGACAGCACAAAGCAAGACAACTTGATCTGCACCATTAGACAACCAAATATAATCCAAATCAAACTTGAATTCCACGTGTTTTTGGCGGGCAACAAGAGCGAGGAAACCTGCGATTTCAAGATCAAGAAGGGCAATAACAGTATGCAACTCAACTTTTATCTCGGCAACACTGACAGAATCATTGCACAGGTTACTCTCAATCATATTCATATAGTTATATACATACTTTATTTTGATTTGAATTAATTTCTCAATATATATATATCATGCATGGCAGATGAATGTTAGGCAAAATATGACGACGATGGTACTTGAGCAGGATGCATATGGCTTGACGATTTTTACTAATATGGATTACGCATTTATTGTTGCTATGACTTCCATTTTAGATGCTGACAGAGACAGTTCCGGTTCTTAATTAATTCAGATTGGATCCTTTGGGTTTCGGTTAATTAATTTCCCTATTAATGTTTTATTTATTTATTTATTTATTTATGTCTATTTACTAATACGGTCCATTTTCTGTTCTATGTATTTCCTAATAAAATCCCTTAATTAATGAATTAATTAAGTCTCCAAATCTCAATTTTAATTTTAATTCCTTTACTTTGATTGGGTATCATGTTCTACAAAATGGTTAATTTTACAATTAATGTGGATGTTGTTCATCATTTATAATTGAACTCTTTTGATTTATTAAAAAAACTTGCACGTAATGATAAAACACTTTTGTTAATTAAAAAAGTTAATTTTTACAGATGTTGAAATTTAATTGTCGTGTTATTCCTTTCTGAAGCCCCTATAAGTATAAGCACATAAATAACATTGTGGAAATTGTGGTACGCGCTCATTGTATATATATATAGTGACACAATCTTTGTCTCAAATAATGATCTCTGCTAGTGATGGATCTCAAAAACAGTTTAGTGAATTAGAAACAAAAAAAATGCTAAATAGCAAAGGTGAGAACAAATTATCTCTCTCAAAAAAAATATGTTGATATCAAAGTTAACTCTCTAAAGAAAATAACATGCAATAGTACAACCATCATAACAAATAACTTAGAAAAACTAAAAAGTCTAACTTAGAAAGTAACACCACATAATGAACTTAGAAATTCTAACTAATTCTTAAAAACTCTAATATAATTAAAATGACATAGAAATATAAATAGTCAAATCTATAAAATATAGTAACATAATAAAATCTCTAAGAAAACACAAAATAATTTAATATTATAATTAATCATCATAGGAAATGATGAACTAGTGGGATTCCTTCTGAGACATGTGCTGTCACACCCTGCGGCCATGGGTCGTAATAGTTCCCCGCCGTAAGCATAAAACACTATGCACACTTACAAGACAATTAACAATTCAATCCAAACAATTAAATCTAAAATTAAGTTTATAGATATAAAATCAGAGTACACAGTCTGGTCAGAATATAATACAATAGAAGGATCTCATTCGAATACCAACCACGAGGCCTACCCTAAAACTTCACAACAAAACATAACTAGGGTCAAGTGAATGGTAAACTATAAGGCCTACTACTCGCGTGCCTCTCCAGAATCAATCGCACCCGTACCTGTAAAAATAATCCGAAGGTGGGGGTGAGAATAAATTCTCAGTGCGAATTTGCCACATTTGAATTGTTGGACTTGCAATCAAACTCCATATTCAAAAATAAAATCCAAACCATAACAATTCAAACAAATATATATATATATATATTCATAAATAACAGAATGCCAATGCTTGACAACAATTAATCGAACTGAATCATAGTTTACGGAATTTTCAAGATGAATTTCAAACACAACACATATTTGGCTTAACTCGACTCATTAGGGCTTGTAGCAACTACAGATGTTCTTTCGAACTAAACCTTTTATCAAACCCTCGTCTATAGGGTTGCTAACACCTACAAATGTTCCACCGAGCTGGACCCTTTATCTAACACCCATCTGTAATCGCTTGGCTTAACCGTTTATTAAGGTCTGGTTCAAGTCACATAAAGAAAATTCTCTTTAGAATCATTCCCAATATTCAAAATATTCAATTGACCTTCCAAATGCATTAACACGCAGGAGAATGCCACCGAGCCACAGACGTTACACATATGACCCACGATTCCAATTCACACCTCATAACATATCACCCTATCTCGTCCTAACCGGTACTGGGAAACATTGAGGGCCGTTCACCTAAGGCCATTAGGATCCTGGGAATCAAAGTCAACATACAGCCTGACTTTGCAAATTCATTGGATCCAAGTGCTTAACTGATAAGCCAAAATTGTATCTATTTAAACCTAGGGTTAGGTATGTAAATTAAGCCAAGTTTTGGTTAAATTAGTTTAAATTAGGTTTAATTAGGTTAGAAATGTCCAAAAGTTCAAGTTATTGCCCTAGTTATGTTTGTTTTACAGGTAATCAAGTGTTTGGACCTTAACGAAGCAAAACGGGTGAGTTAGCACGAAGAAATGAGCTTCTGCCAACATTTATTGCAGCCCGCAACGCACTGTAGCAGTCAGCCAAAAATAGAGTCTGAACTTAAAACGGCCATAACTTTTGACCCGTAACTCCGATTTAGGCTTGTGACCACTTTTTGAAAAGCTAACGAAAAGATCTACAACCTGAGAATATAAAAGGAATGTATTGCGACCCGCAAGGACTTTTATTGCGGCCCGCAAGGACCTCTTCAAAATTTTTCTGCGTAGTCTGTTAACTGCTACAGTACATTGCGGCCCGCAATGAATGTATTGCGGCCCGCAATTAGGTCGGTTCAGAGTCCGAATTTGCTATTTTTGGTTGGTTATTTCTAGGTTTTAGAGGGGGCTATAAATAGGGACCTGTAGAACAAATTGAGAGTGGTTTTTTAGGCAGAATTTCTAGGGTTTCAAGAAGGAAGAGCAAGTAAAAGCTAGAAGAGAGAAGAAGGAAGAAGAGATCATTGATCAACCGGTTTTATTATTTTCTTTCCTTCGGAACTCTTTTATTCATTTGATTTGATTTGTATCTTAGCCATGGCTGGCTAAGGGCTTTTCTAGGGTTGATTAGGGTTGTACTTGAAACTTTTATTATGATTTAATTGGTTTGCAATTGAGAAATTGAATATTAGGTCCAGACCATAAGGAATAGAGTATTTGATAGGCTAAGTACCGAGAGACGCTTGTCTTATACGGGCTTTATCTAATAATTTAGACAAATTGTGCTAAGTACCGAGAGGTGAAAGATGGTTTTCTAGATTAATTGGGATAGTAAGAACTTAATGACTTTAGATTAGGGTAGCCAAGTACCGAGAGGTGACGTTTATTCTAATTTAAAGATGGTATTAATATAGAGATATCCCTTTGTACCTACAATATCAAACTGTACCTTCATAATTAAAAGAACAAATTTATAAACCAATTAGTCGTGACATTAGTGGATAGGAACCCTAAGAAACCCTAATTTCTCATTCTTGTTAAAAACCTAATTTTGCTTTAAAGACTTTAGTTTAATTCATTTTAATCGAAACCAAACCACTTGAACAAACACAAAACCTTTTTACTTTCTTTTACTAAATTAAATTGTTAGGTTAGAGTTAATATTCCGACTTGTCCCTGTAGAGACGATCCCTAAGTACTACTCGACTATGTTGTACACTTGCAATCGGATTGAGTGCAATTTAGGATTTATTACTTGTATTGTAATAATTCACATCATTAACTTTGTAAATCCATTCACATACATAGTTCGTGGTGACTTTCAATCAAAATCAGATCATAATAGATCAACACAACCTACAACCATACCAGCTTGCAAATCACTCAAGTCACATCAATTCGAGTTTTGATTAGGCTATGCAAATGCTTTACACAATTCAATGATGCAATCAATGATATTCAACATGACAAACGAATACACAATTTAATTCCTGAAAATAAAGTATCAAACAAGTCAAAAAATCCCACACCTGGTTATGACGAGCGTACCTCTTAATTAAGGATAGGACATCTCGAACTGTCCCACAAAGTCTTGCTCGACCAAGACTACATCTATATTACACGTATACTAGGTTTAATCTTGGTTCACGATAGAGATGTTTACTCGAGTTATATTAGGCTTACACCTTAATTAATCTCCTATCCTTTGGTACCAATTCGTTTGATTCCTTATTTCTTACTTAAAACCTTTAAAATTCACACAATTTACTTATGGGTCCTTTAAACCCTACACAATTCCAATTAGATAGCAATTCATTCACTAGTTCACTAATTCAGTTCTCATAACAATCCAGTTTACCGTTTGGTTAAACCCTAATTTGGTCAAATCTCAAATCAGCATGTTCTAGAAATTCAAGATCAAGGGGTAACCTTACCGATTATAAGTCTAATCGGTTGGATTACGATTATGCTCAATTTAGGTTTTGGCACGAAAACCCTAAAAATCGATATCTGAAATCGAGATGAAATCGGGAAAGAATCAGCAAATAAACAGTCAAAGAAGCTCAAGTGGCTAGTTTACAAGAAATTCGAACACAAATATCGGGTCTAAAACGAAAACCCGAGCAATCAAGAAATTTGAGATTTTAGAAAGAAACAGAAAGAGAAAGAAATACCGAATAGGAGAGCTAGGAGAGATCCACGGCCGCTTGCTCAGTTCTAACTTTGATTTCTCGCAACAATCGGGGGTTGAAAGGAAGAGGAAGCTCTCTCGCTCTTTTTCTTCTTTCTTGGGTGAAAATCACTTAAAATGGGGAAAGGAATGAAGTGGGAGAGAGAGAGAAGGTTGGATTTGAGTTTTAGGGTTAAAATCACCCTGAGTGCGGACGCACCCATCCGCAGTGTTGGTGGCTTCACCCGCACTCGGCACTTAGTCGATTTTCTGAAAATGAAATTTAACACAGAAATCTCTAAGTGCGGACGCACTCATCCGCAGTGCGGGTCACTTCACCCGCATTCGGCACTTAGTCAATTTTCAACAGAATTTCAGAAAAAGTCCGAGCCTAATGCGGATGCAATCCACCCGCAGTGCGGGTCCATCCATCCGCACTCAGTACTTAGAAGAATTTCAGAAAATTCAGATCAGCACATGATTTCATGATTCAATTAAGGAATATTTATTAATAAAGTCATTAAAATCCCTACTAACCGAAATATCAAAGTTTGAGCTTGTTTTTTCTATCCTATTACGTATAACATTGAATTCACCATAGAGGATCCACTTACAAATATGAGGTTGCCTAATCTATTCTAATGTTGACCATAATATTTTCTTAAGATGTTGCAAAACAGGACCATATACAATAGTAAATTGCCATATTGTTGGGTCTAATTTATTTTCTAATGTAACATCTAGGTAAAATCTATGTTGCTTATAAGCTAAGACTAATTTTGTTGGTATCGCAACCAAAGAGGATGCCATCAGAGTTACCTATCGAAGGTACCCAAATGCATTCATCTATTTTACTAGAAATACCCTTAAGGAATCTATTGGTAAAATTATCTTTTTTTTGGTTTCTCGAATGGCAAGGATATCTATTTTATTATCCTTAACTAAATCATGCAATACGTGCTTTCTTATATTGGAATTAAGTCCCCAACAATTTCAATTTAGGATGTTGATATTTATAAAATGGATGTTGACCCCTTAGTGACTAGAATAACAATAGCATCTAAAATTTCAAAAGTAAGCCTAAAAGGGATCTGTTGAGCCTTAGATTCAGCCAAGATATAATGACTAATTCATACTGATTTCTATTCATATTTTGGATATCCTCTATAATCTTAAGCTGATCAGGATTAGTATATCCTAGTCTTATTTGATAAACCTGAAACAAATCACTAATCTATGCACTGGTCAATCTATGATAAGGAAAGTTAGTAATTAAAAGGATACCTGCAATAGCACTGTTGGAACCAATCTCTTTGTCTCTAACTCTTTTTAGTGCCCTACTCATTGTGGAGGATGGAGCTCCTTGCACCTGCACCCTCAAACTCTGTCTGGGTTTCTTAGATGAGGTGATAGTCTCAATTACGTTAGGAGTGTTGATCTGAACTCACATAGCAGGTTTTTGGATATAGCTTCTAAGTTTAGTGGCTATACCACTCTATGTCTTTAGAGCCTCTTTTCTGTCCCATTGCAGCTTTTTCTTGGTAGTGATAGGAGTCTTATGAGGCTTCTTTAGTCCCTTAACGGGAGTCAGTACCTTTTTCCCTTTCTCTGGTGAGGGAGGAAGTCCCCTCGGTGGCATGGCTAAAGGGCTGGAAGTGCTAGAAGGAAGGAGAGTAGAGAGGAGATGGAAAGAATTATAAAGAGGAGAGAAAAGGGAAGTTACAATGTTAGTTTGTCATTTCGTACCAGGGAAGTGAATAGTTGTAATCCTGATAGTGTCTTCAAATAACTAGGGAAGATGATAGTTACCATGATATTACAACACTCCAATTAAAGGTCTTTGTTGCACACTAGTAGTGTCTCCATATGGCAAGGGAAGATAACAGTTACAACGCTATTAAAACACTCGAATTGAACGTCTTTGCAACACTCTAGTAGTGTCTCTATATGGCAAGTGAAGAGGGTAGTTGTAACCCTAGTGCAACACAACAATTGAACGTTTTTGTAACACTCTAGTAGTGTCTCCAGATGGTAAGAGAAGAGGGTGGTTGCAATCCAAATACAAACTCCAACTGAAGGTGTTTGCAACACTCTAGTAGTGTCTCCATATGTGAAGATGTCTTTGCAGCACTCTAGTAGTGTCTCAAAATGACAAGGGAAGATGGTAGTTCTAACGCTATTATGACACTCTAATTATCTTTGAAAGTAACTAGTAGTGTCCCTAGATGACAAAAGAAGAGGGTGGTTGCAATTCTAATACAACACTAATAACACGCTCTAATTGAAGGCCTTTGCAGCACTCTAGTAGTGTCTCCTTATGGCAAGAGAAGAGGTTGTTGCAACTCTAATATAACACTTCAATTGAAGGTCTTTGTAGCAATCTAGCAATGTCTCAATATGGCAAGAGAAATAGGGTAGTTGCATCTCAAATACAACACTCCAATTGAAGATCTTTATTGCAAACTAGTAGTGTCTCCATATGGCAAGGGAAGATGATAGTTGCAACACCACTATAACACTCCAATTGAAGGTCTTTGCAACACTCTAGTAGTGTCCCTAGGGGTGCAAATGGATCAGATATTATCTGTCAAATCTGAATTTGTATTTGAAATTTTATAGATTCGGATATTCGGATATGGATACGGATACAATTTTGATTTTGCAAACAGATACGAATACGGATACAGATAATTATCTGTATTCGTGTTTTTACAATTTTCGAATATCCGCAGTTTAGTAGTAGTGTCTAGATATGGCCAGATAAAAGGGCCTAATCGCAATTTAGTAATATCCGCAATTTTTGAATAGCCCTCCATACAATACTCCAATTGAAGGTGTTTGGAGCACTTTAGTAGTGTCTCCAAATGGCCAGATAAAAGGGCATTTTCAACCCTAATACAACACTCCAGTTGATGGTGTTTGGAGCACTCTAATAATGTCTACAGATGACAATATAATAGGGCTTTTCCAACCCTAATACAACACTCCAATGCAACGTGTTTGAAGCACTCTAGTAGTATCTCAAAATAGCAAGATAACAAGGCATTTACATCCCTTATACAACTTTCCAATTGAAGGTGTTTGGATCACTCTAGTAGTGTCTCTATATGGCAAGATAAAATGGTATTTTCAACACTTATACAACACTCCAATTGAAGGTGTTTCGAGCACTCTATGTTTCTATATGGCAAGATAATAGGGTATTTCTCCAACCCTTATACAACACACCAATTGATGGTGTTCGAAGCACTCTAGGAGTGTCTCTAGATGGCAAGATAATAGGGCATTTACAACCCTAATATCACACTCCAATTGATCGTGCTTTGAGCACTCTAGCAGTGTCTCTCTACGGCAAGATAATAATTTACAACCCTAATACAACACTCCAATTGATGGTGTTTGGAGCACTTTAGTAGTGTCTCCAGATGGGTAGTCAATTGGGCACTTACAACCCTAATACAACACTCTAATTGATGGTGTTTGGAGCACTATAGTAGTGTCTACTGATGGCAAGATAATAGAGCATTTGCAACCCCAATACCACACTCTAATGGATGGTGTTTCGAGCACTCTAATAGTGTCGCCAAATGGCAAGATAACAAATGATTTATATCCCTAATACTACACTCCAGTTGAAGGTATTAGGAGCACTCTAGTAGTGTCTCGATATGGCAAGATAATATGATATTTATAACCTCAAAATAAGACTCCAATTGATGGTATTTGGAGCACTCTAGTAGTGTCTCCAAATGGCAAGATAATAGAGGTTTTATAACCTTCATACAACACTCCAATTGAAGGTGTTTGGAACACTTTAGTCGTTTCTCCAGATGGCCAAATAAAAGGGCATTTTCAACCCTAATAACACTTCAATTGATGGTGTTTGGAGCACTTTAATAGTATCTCCAGATGGGTAGTCAATTGGGCACTTACAACCCTAATACAACACTCTAATTGATGGTGTTTTGAGCACTCTAGTACTGTGTACTGATGAAAAGATAATAGGGCAATTGCAACCCTAATAGAAGGTGTTTGGAGGACTTTAGTCGTGTCTCCAGATGGCCAGATAAAGGGCATTTTCAACCCTAATACAACACTTCAATTGATGGTGTTTGGAGCACTTTAGTAGTGTCTCCAGATGGGTAGCCAACTGGGCACTTACAACCCTAATACAACACTCTAATTGATGGTGTTTGAAGCACTCTAGTAGTGTCTACTGATGTAAAGACAATAGGGTATTTGCAACCCTAATACTGCACTCTAATGGATGGTGTTTCAAGCACTCTAATAGTGTCGCCAAATGGCAAGATAACAAGCGATTTACATCCCTAATACAACACTCCAGTTGAAGGTATTAGGAGCACTCTAGTAGTGTCTCGATATGACAAGATAAAATGATATTTACAACCTTAAAATAACACTCCAATTGATGGTATTTGGAGAACTCTAGTAGTGTCTTTATCTGGCAAGATAATATAGTATTTACAACCCTAATAGAAAACTCCAATTGATGGTGTTTGGAGCACTTTAGTATGGTCGCTAGATAGGTAGATAATTGGGCATGTACAACCGTAATACAGCACTCCAATTGATGGTACTTGTAGCACTCTGGTACTGTCTACTGATGAAAAGATAATAGGGTATTTGCAATCCTAATACCGCACTCTAATGGATGGTGTTTCGAGCACTCTAATAGTGTCGCCAAATGGCAAGATAACAAGCGATTTACATCCCTAATACAACACTCCAGTTGAGGGTATTAGGAGCACTCTAGTAGTGTCTCGATATGGCAAGATAATATGATATTTACAACCTTAAAATAACACTCCAATTGATGGTATTTGGAGAACTCTAGTAGTGTCTTTATCTGGCAAAATAATATAGTATTTACAACCCTAATAGAAAACTCCAATTGATTGTGTTTGGAGCACTTTAGTAGGGTCGCGAGATGGGTAGATAGTTGGGCACATACAACCGTATTACAGCACTCCAATTGATGGTGCTTGTAACACTCTAGTAGTGTCTACTGATGAAAAGATAATAGGGTATTTGCAACCCTAATACCGCACTCTAATGGATGGTCTTTCGAGCACTCTAATAGTGTCGCCAAATGGCAAGATAACAAGCAATTTACATCCCTAATACAACACTCCAGTTGAAGGTATTAGGAGCACTCTAATAGTGTCTCGATATGGCAAGAAAATATGATATTTACAATCCTAATAGAACACTCAAATTGATGGTGTTTGGAGCACTTTAGTAGTGTCGCTAGATGGGTAGATAATTGGGCATGTACAACACTAATAGAAAAATCCAATTGATGGTGCTTGGAGCACTCTAGTAGTGTCTACTGATGACAAGATAATAGGGCATTTGCAACCCTAATAGCACACTCTAATGGATGGTGTTTTGAGCACTCTAATAGTGTCACCAAATGTCAAGATAACAAGCGATTTATATCCCTAATACAACACTCCAGTTGAAGGTAATTAGGAGCACTCTAGTAGTGTCTTGATATGGCAAGATAATATGATATTTACAACCTTAAAACAACACTCCAATTGATGGTATTTGGAGGACTCTGGTAGTATCTCCACATGGAAAGATAATAGGGGTTTTATAACCCTCATCGAACACTCCAATTGAAGGTGTTTGGAGCACTTTAGTCGTGTCTCCAGATGGCCAGATAAATAGGCATTTTCAACCCTAATACAACACTTCAATTGATGGTGTTTGGAGCACTCTAATAGTGGATCCAGATGGGTAGCCAGTTGTGCACTTACAACCCTAATAGAACACTCTAATTGATGGTGTTTGGAGCACTCTGGTAATGTCTACTGATGAAAAGATAATAGGGTATTTGCATCCCTAATACCGCACTCTAATGGATGGTGTTTCAAGCACTCTAATAATGTCGCCAAATGGCAAGATAACAAGCGATTTACATCCGTAATACAACACTCTAGTTGAAGGTATTAGGAGCACTCTAGTAGTGTCTCAATATGGAAAGATAATATGATATTTACAACCTTAAAATAACACTCCAATTGATGGTGATTGGAGCACTCTAGTAGTGTCTCCAAATGGCAAGATAATAGGGGTTTTATAACCCTCATACAACACTCCAATTTAAGGTGTTTGGAGCACTTTTGTCGTGTCTCCGGATGGCCAGATAAAAGGGCATTTTCAACACTAATACAACACTCCAATTAATGGTGTTTGGAGCACTCTAGTAGTGTCTACAGATGACATTATAATAGGGCTTTTGCAACCCTAATACAACACTCCAATGCAACGTGTTTGAAGCACTCTAGTAGTGTCTCAAAATAGCAAGATAACAAGGCATTTACATCCCTTATACAACATTCCAATTGAAGGTGTTTGGATCACTCTAGTAGTGTCTCTATATGGCAAGATAATATGGCCACATCAATTCTAGTACAACACTTCAATTGAAGGTATTATGTGCACTCTAGCAGTGTCCCAATATGGCAAGATAATAGTACATTTGCAACTCTAATAGAACACTCCAATGCAACGTGTTTGAAGCACTCTAGTTGTGTCTCAAAATAGCAAGATAACAAGTCATTGGCAACCCTAATACAACACTCTAATGTAAGGTGTTTGGAGCACTCTAGTAGAGTCTCCAAATGGAAAGATAACAAGCCATTCACATCCCTAATACAACACCCAATTCAAGGTATTAGGAGAACTGTAGTAGTGTCTCAATATGGCAAGAAGATAGGGTATTTACAACCCAAATACAATACTCCAATTGAAGGTGTTTGGAGTACTCTAGTTGTGGCTCCAGATGGAAAGATAATAGGGCATTTGCAACACTAATACAACACTCTAGTGGATGGTGTTTCGAGCACTCTAATAGTGTCACCAAATGGCCAGATAATAGGGCATTTATAACCCTTATACAACACTCCAACTAATGGTCTCTGGAGCACTCTTGTAATGTCTACAGATTGCAAGATAATAAGGAATTTGCAACCCTAATACAACACTCAAATGCAAGGTGTTTGAAGCACTCCAGTATTGTCTTCAAATGGCAAGATAACGAGGCATTTACATCCCTAATACAACACTCCAACTGAACGTATTTGGAGAACTCTAGTAGTGCCTCGATATGGCAACATAATAGGGTATTTATATCCCTAATACAATGCTCCAATTGAAAGTATTTGGAGCACTCTAGTAGTGCCACTATATGGAAAGATAAGATGATATTTACAACCCTAATAAAACACTCAAATTGATGATGTTCAGACCACTCTAGGAGTGTCTCTAGATGGCATGATAATAGCGCATTAACCACCCTAATAGAACACTCCATTTGAAGGTGTTTCGAGAGCTCTAGCAGTGTCTCGAGATGGCCAGATAATATGGCATTTACAACCCTAGAACAACACTCCAATTAAAGGTGTATGGAGCACTCTAGTAGTGTCTACAGATGACAAGATAATTGGGCATTTGCAACCCTAATACAACACTCCAATGCAAGGTGTTTGTAGCACTCTAGTAGTGTCTTGCAATAACAAGATAACAAGGCATTTAAATCCCTAACACAACACTCCAATTGAAGGTATTAGGAGCACTGTAGTAGTGTCTCGATATGGCAAGATAATAGGGTATTTACAACCCTAAAACAACACTTCAATTGAAGGTGTTTGGAGCATTCTAGTAGTGCCTCCAGATGGCAAGATAATAGGGGTTTTACAACCCTCATACAACACTCCAATTGAAGCACTTTGGAGCACTCTAATAGTGTATCCAGATGGCCAGATAATATGGCATTTACAAGCCTAATACAACACTTCAATTGATTGTGTTTAGTGCACTCTAGTAGTGTCTACAGATGGCAACATAATAGGCCATTTGCAACCCTAGTAGAACGCTCCAATTGTGTTTAGTGCACTCTAGTAGTGTCTACAAATGGCAACATAATAAGCCATTTGCAACCCTAATAAAACACTCCAATTGATGGTGTTTGGAGCACTCTAGTAGTGTCTACATATGGCAACATAATAGGGCATTTGCAACCCTAATACAACACTCCAATGCAAGGTGTTTGAAGCTCTCTAGTAGTGTCTCTATTTGACAAGATAATATGGCATTTACAACTCTAATGCAACACTCTAATCGAAGGTATTAGGAGCACTCTAGTAGTGTCCCTATTTGACAAGATAATAAGGCATTTACAACCCTAATACAACACTCCAATTGGAGGTATTAGGACCACTCTAGTAGTGTCCCTATATGGCAAGATAATTGGTCATTTACAACCCGAATACAACACTCCAATTGATGGTGTTTCGAGCACTCAAGTAGTTTCTCCATATGGCAAGATGATAGGGCATTTACAACCCTAATACAACACTCCAACTGATGGTGTTTGGAGCACTCTAATAGTGTCCTCTATATGCAAGATAATAAGGCATTTACAATCCTAATACCATACTCTAATTGAAGGTGTTTGGAGTACTCTAGTAGTGTCTCCGGATGGCAAGATAATATGGGATTTACAACCCAAATACAACACTCCAATTGAAGATGTTTGGAGCATTCTAGTAGTGTCCTTTATATGGCAAGACAATATGGCATTTACAACCCTAATAAAACACTCCAATTGATGGTGTTTAGAGCAATTTTGTACTGTCTCTTGATGACAAGATAATAGGGCATTTATTGCCCTGATACAACACTCGAAAATACAACAATCAAATTGAAAGTGTTTGTAGAACCCTAGTAGTGTCCCTGTATGGCTAGATAATAGGTCATTTACAACCCAAATGCAACACTCCAATTGAAGGTCTTTGGACTACTCTAGTAGCATATTAGGTAAGATAATAGAGCATTTACAACCCTAATACAACACTACAATTGAAGGTGTTGAAGCAGTCTAGTATTGTCTTTATATGGAAGGATAATAGAGCATTTACAATGCTAATACAACACTCCAATTAAAGGTGTTTGGAGCACTCTAGTAGTGTCTCTATATGGCAAGATAATAAGACATTTACAACCCTAATACAACACTCCAATTGAAGGTGTTGGGAGCACTCTAGTAGTGTCTCCAGAATGCAAGATAATAGGGCATTTACAATCTTAATACAACACTCCAATTGAAGGTGTTTGGAGTACTCTAGTAGTGTCTCTATTTGACAAGATAATATGTCAATTACAACCCTAATACAACACTCCAATTGAAGGCAATAGGAGCACTCTATTAGTGTCCCTATATGGCAAGATAATTGGGCATTTACAACCCACATACAACACTCCAATTGATGATGTTTCGAGCACTCAAGTAGTGTCTCCAGATGGCAACACTCCAATTGATGGTGTTTATGTCATTTACAACCGTAATACAACACTCCAATTAAAGGTGCTGGGAGCACTCTAGGAGTCTCTAGATTGCAAGATAATAGGGCATTTACAACCCTAATACAGCTCTCCAATTGAAGGTTTTGGAGAACTCTAGTAGAGTCTCTATATGACAATAGAATAGGGTAGTTGCAATCCCAATACAACACTCCAATTGAGAGTGTTTGGAGCACTCTAGTAGTGTCTTGAAATGGTAAGATATGACACAATAATAAGGCATTTACAATCCAAATACAGCACTCTAATTAAAGGTGTATGGAGCATTGTAGTAGTGTCTCTATTTGGCAAGACAATTAGGCATTTACAACCCTAATATAACACTCAAATTAAAGGTGTTTGGAGCACTCTAGTAGTGTCTCCATATGGCAAGATAATTGGGCTTTTACAACCCTAGTACAACACTCCAATTGAAGGTGTTGGGAGCACTATAGTAGTGTCTCTAAATTGCAAGACAATAGGGCATTTACAATCCTAATGTAACTCTCCAATTGAAGGTGTTTGGAGAACTCTAGTAGTGTTTCTATATGGGGAGATCAATAGGGCAGTTGTTTCCTCAATTCAATGAATCATATTGCGTTGCAGATAGCATACAAGGCTAGAATGGGTGGGCCAGTACTGTCCCGTTGGATGTTTCGATGTGAAGGGTTCGTTGTGGTTTGTAATTTCTTCTTATTTTACATAAATGAATACAAAACTTTTCTATGACTTCTATTTCTGAAACATAATAGTTTATGAAGGAACAGAGGATGAGAGTCACAAACAAGGTACGTGTTGAGGATTTAATCGTAGAGGCTACAATTGCCAAAGAAATTGGTACATTTTTCGATGACTACTTTGCAAGAAAATCTAACAATTCGCCAAGGAGTGGAAACAAGTAGCTGTTCAATGGAACAACTTTTGATATTTTATACTCCGATCCGTTGCATTGGCAGGAAAAGACGAAGGCATCTCTCTGAAACATATTTTAATGTTGCACACACTTATGCCATCCTCAATTGTCGGGAGATCTGTGAGAAGTACATGGGGTATAATCTTATAAATTTTATTTTGATGATTTGAAAATTCTATTATAAAACCTATCAAAATCTAAGATATTGACATATTCTAATATGCAGAGAGTTTGATACATGCATGCTTAACACCGGAGTAGCCACAAGCCCGGTAGATCTCCCAAAAATTCGTTAAGAGGGTTCGCAACTTGGTTATTTGAAAAGGTGATAAATTCTCGTGAGGAAGGCGATTACTACATACAAATGGCGGGAATCAAGCCTAGCAAAGAAGCTTGCTTCTACAAAGGGTGTGAAGTCAATAAGTATCGATTTCACGTTTAAAAAGTATGGGCAAACCATGTCAACTAAAAGTAGTGGAGTTTGCATTAAAGGAAAGTGGGATGCAAACAACACACAAGTCAATTACTATGGAATTCTCCAAGATGTCATTGAGCTACAGTATGATGCCCATACGGTAATTTTCTTTAGATGTGATTGATTTGACATAATAAATAGTGTCAAGATGGACCACAAACATGGTATTATTGAGGTTAAGCATACTTTCACCTTACAAATTACAAGTTGTTTGTATTAACAGCTCAAGCAACTCAAGTATGCTACATACCTTATCCATTGCAAAAGGTCGCAAGACGCCAATGCTGGGTGGCAATGAAAACAAGCCCCAAGTCGAGGTTTCGTTCCAAATGAGATGATACAAACATCGAATTTTACCAAGAGGAAAGACCGGATAATCCAATTGAACCAACAATTAGAGAAGGTATTGATTGGGATGGTATGATCATTCGAGAAAACGAGTTCGAGCTAGTGATCGATAAACGAACCTTCCACCGGAAGCATCAAATGAACCGCCGAGTTTAGCGAGGGATGAAAACAACATAGAGGAGAGTGAGAATGAGGATGACATGGAGCAAAATGATGAAAAAATTGACATAAATTCCGATGATCTCAATGAAGAGTATTAATTGGAAAATCAACATACATATGTGTTAGGTTTTTAATTTCACTTTACTTTACATTTTACTAATCCGGTGTGCTTCATTTTGGTCGAATGTCTTTTCTAACCTTGTTCTCTATTTTTTTTGTAACAGGTACATGTCTACACAAGAATCATTTAAAGGGAGATATCATGTATTGCTTACATTTGTCAAACAAATTATATCTAAATTATTATGTTTGCTTAGTACAAAAATTTAATTAACATTTATGTTTTCAATCAAATGTTTTATTTTATATAACTCAATTAAACGGCTTGCTGTTGTGATTTAATTTTGATAAGCAATCAATAGGACATCTCAAATAAACAAAAACATTTCTGTCTCCAGAAACTAAACTTTTCCAACGGTGGCCTCATGAAAATAATAGGTCTAACAATAAAATGACAGATGGGGCCCACTTGTTTCGTTCCGCTAATTTATGCCAAAACCCTAACTTTTTTTTCCACTTCCCTTCCATTTTCTCCACCTACTCTCTTTCTCCCCCACCTGTTTTTCCTCAAGTGATCTCAAACCCGCCTCCTCTCTCGCCCCTAATTCCTGTTCCCTCGGTGTCTCTCCTCCCCACTTTCGCTCAGCCAATCTTGACTGTCTCCCACTCTCACAGTCACTTTTTGTAATTTCTCTTTCAAGCCCTCTGTGTTGTATGATTGCACTTGCGGATCTCAAGACTGCTTTGGAAGCGAAGTGGAGAAGGCAGCAGTCAATCACCACCATGGTAAGCTCTAAGGTACAGGAAAAGGGAATTAGTGTCAATTTCCAATCTGGTGCTCTCCCTCTAGATATGAAAAATCCTAATCCTGGAGGAAATCCAAATCGTGCAGTAATCGTTAATCCTGCGGGAAGACCCACCCCACTCCAGATTGTACCGCCTAATCATTTCAATCCACTCACAAATCCTAACTCCCAAATAATTGAGTGGGGACATGTAGCCTCGCTACCTGTGATTGACTTATCTTTATCGGATAATGAATTTGATTTTGAGGATGATGAGCCTTGCGGTCCATTTGGTGAGATCGATGATGTGCATCCTTGGTTAAGGTTGAAAGAAGCAAGAGAATATGAAAAAATATTAACAAAAATGGAGGCAAGCAAATCAAATACTTCCTTCAAAACAAAAAAAAAAGGCAAGATAAGTAGTGAGACATGAATAGGTTTTTAATTAGGGATGTAGGAATGGATTAGGAAAATGTTCTATATTTTATGTTTATGGTACTAAATTAGTGATGTATGCTATAACCATCCCTATGACATTAATATTTGAAGTATTTACGAAATTTTGAAGATTTATAAAAGTAGGTTTCATTACTGTGGTAATTACCTTTGAAGTAAAAGCTTTAATTTTGCAGAACCAAGGTCAAGCTCATTCAATTAACCTACAATTACAAAATCACACTATGTACAATTTTGGCTAAATAGTGGGTAGTCAAATTAAAGGGTGCAAGGTTTTGGCTAAATAGAGGTGAGTAAAATTAACCGTTGGATTGCTAACAATATCCTAGTGCAAATCGATTCTATGCCTGAAGGTTTTTTTTGTACTAAGGATAAATTGGTAATCAATTTGGGGTGATGTTTTTAATTTGCATTATTTACCATTTAAGTTGCTATAAAGCTCATGCTAGAAAGAACAAGTCAGGTTTCTATAAAGCTCATACTTTGTTTTTTGCGACAGTGTCTATTGTTTGTGTGGTACTTAATTTCCTTAATTATTGGACATTTCTCTTATTTTGATTAGGAGTAGTGATATGTGTTTTAAGCACCAAATACATTTACAATCCAGTGAAAAAAGAATTGTTCATAATAATGTGTTTGCATCAAAAATGTAAAATTTTCCTTGTATTGGATCAAGAAGCTCAAAAGTCGACAGATCATTGTTAGTAGTGTGAGCAGTCTTGAGCTTTTGCCTATTCTGACTTTGATTTTATGCTAAATTTTCTCATGTATTAATTCTTATATGTTTAAAAAGGACAATGAATATCTATATTAAGAATCATAAGATGCTCTTCATGAGGTATTCTCATTTCAGTCCTTGCATCTTATTCATTTTTTTTATTTGCATATAAATCCTTCATAAATGTTGTGTTTACAAAAGATGATATAACTATTATAAGACAGTACCATCTTATATTGTTTTTTATTAGAAAATAATTATATTTACATTACTTTGTTAAACCAGTGTACTTATGTATATATGATCACTGCTTATTTTTTTTAATTTCAAAATCACATGTTTATTATTACACACCCATTCTACCTATTTGAGTCCTTGAGCATCAATTTGATCAAAGGTGCAAACTCTAATTGAGAATAGAGTTGTTGCTTTGTCATGTCTGAAGTATATATGTTGATATATATTGGATGATTATTTTGTTGTTTAAATTTTTAGTACTCGGCTCTTTTGTAATTGAGAATAGAGTTATTTTGCACATAATTAGGAAATATGTTGTTGGTTTAGAACAAGTGTCTATACCAGTCATTCAAAGGGAGATATTATGTATTACTTGCATTTGTTACCTTAATTTTGTATCTAAATTAAATTGAAATATATCTTGTTATTGTTAAAGACCTAAATTTTATGTTTTCAATTGTATGTTTCATTTTAAATATCACAATTAAATACTGCTTGCTGCTGTGATTTAATTTTAATAAATATTCAAAGGGGAATTTCAAATAAACAAAAACGCTTCCGTCTCCAGAAACTAAATGTTTCCAATGATGATCTCATGAAATAATATGTCTAACAATAAAATAATATAAACTGAATCAACAAAATATTTCCAAGGGCATTGTGCTCCAGCATTTCCACGAGCCTCACTATAAAATAATATAAGCAAACTTACCAAAATATTTTCGAGAGTAGTCTCATGGAAATAATGTCTCACTGCTTCCATTTTATTTCGATGCGCTGGGGGAGGTATTTCCATGGGCTCTCAATAAAATATAGTATTTGGTCTATTTAGCGGGTCATGAGTCATGCAAAAGTATTTCCAATGGTGGATATGAAACAATTCCAATGGTAGACATGGGGAATTTCCATGGGCCTGCTATTGAAAATTGTTAAATGTATCAGCAAATCCGATTTTATTTTCAAGGGCTCTTCCTGTTGGAAATAACATATGCTGCTAATAGAAAAGGCAAAAATTCTAGTAGTGATAACCCACTATTTATAATGGGGCTCAAGGAGTTTGCCAACGGCTCTATGTCATTCATATAAATTCATCTAGGACTTTCAACAAGTCGAGCCGAACCGAACTAGACACAGCTCTAACTCGCTCATGTCATAATGAAACGAGTTAGCTTGTTGATAGCTTTTTCATGTTGTGAGCCGTATAGAGAATAAAGTTTTTCATTGTTGAGAAACAAAAGTAATTGTTTAGAACCGTTAAAAGGTTATTAATTTCATCATAGGGAAAAGGAGCAGCTAGTTTCAAGGAAAAAAGTTACTCTACTTTTACACCTTTTTAATGAACAATAGGCAAACGTTAGAATAGATCATAGGCTACCGTTAGAATAATATTTCTATAAAAGCTTGTACAGTTCACTTGTAAAGATTAGAACATTCAATATAAAATTATTGTTTATCATTTCTTCTTCAAATCCTCAAAAAGTCATTATGGTATCAGAGCAATAAAAGGGTCCAGGGCCAAAAAAAATATACTCAGTCTGTGTTAAGACAAAGGCAAGAGCCAAAGCAACCCTTCCTCAGACACATACCATATAAAAAAAAACAGCGAACCCAAAATCAGATTCCACCAACTGATACACAATACCAGTGCCAACAAAAAAAAAACCTAGAAAACATGTCATCATCTGACAACTCCAAAATTACCACTATAACCCTCACTGGAAATAAAGATTACATCCCCTGGTCTAGATCCATCCAAATAGCCCTCAGTGGTAGAGGAAAATTAGGATTTATCAATGGAACCATCAAAAAACCAAAACCCACAAAACCAAATGAACCAAATGAAGAAGAAAAAGCAAAAATAGCAGAATGGCAGACCACAGATCATCTGGTCATGTCAATGCTCATCAACACCATGGAGCCTCAAATTGCACGTCTATGCATGCTCCTCAATTCATCCAAGGCAGTGTGGGACAAGGTAAAAAGGCTATACGGCCAACAACAAAACTTTGCTCATATTTTCAATCTGAAACAGGAGCTTTCACAAATCAAACAAGGAAGCAAAAGCAGTTCACAATATGGAACTGAAGTGCTGACGAGATGGGAGTAACTCCAAATTTACCTCCCACCTACGGCAGATCCAGAGGAAATCCAAAAAAGGGCAGAACAAGACTTAATATACACTTATCTGGGGGGGTCTTGACTCAAGTTATGAGGCCATAAAATCTAAGATTTTGAGCTCACCCGAACTGCCATCAATCGACTCAGTAATGGCAACCATTGAAAGAGAAGAGACATGGCGCTCCAATATGAATACACATAATACCTCAGACACGGCTGAAAACAAAGCCTTCATCACTAGAAACCCTAACCCTAGAGGCGCGGCCAAGACGAAAGGAACCCCAGCCACCGACTGGTGTGACCACTGCAAGCGCGCAGGGCACAACCGAGATGGGTGTTGGGTTCTTCACTCTCATCTTCGACCAGCCAGATCGAAGGGAGAAAGGGGGAGCAGTTGGGGCGGTGCAAGAAAGGCAGAAAAATTTGGCGGAATGGGAAGGGGCGCTGAATCAGTCTCAAATGAAGGGGCACCTACGCAAAAACTCAACCAAATATGCTTCAAAATAAATCTGATGATTTTGAATCTTCTGTGGCGCCCTCCATGTAATTAGCTCAACTCATGTCTCAACTAAGCACCTTCTTACAACAGCATGCATCAGGCCGAAATTTTTAAATATACCATTTGTTAATAATTATTAAATCAAAACACCAATTTGGCGTGGAAATATTATATTTCACATGATCGTTTTCCCTGGAAGCGGGCACCTCGAGTTAGGCCGCTTCCTAGGGTAGAGGGCACCTTTTATGGGCCGCTTCCTGGGGTAGAGGGCACCCTGAAATAATATATATATACAGAGTTGTATTCTCTCAACCACACGCCACTCGCAGCGCGGATTAAGGGTTTGAGGACTAAAAAGGCGAGGCAACCATTCACTCATTCTGACTTTTAGGTTGTTGTTTGTTTTTGTATTTTTTTTACTCTAGTGTTGTCATGTACTGTGCTTTGTTATATTAGGATACTTATCTTTCTTTCATGTTGTTATTTATTGTATTATTTTCCTTTTATTTTTTATCATTTTTCGTCACAGTAAATCTGAACGTAACGATTTGTAAAACAACAAATAAATCACAAATAAATCAAAACAAACAATAATAATGCACCTAAATAGGTGTCTGCATGTTAATACAATAAACGAGTAAACAAACAATAAATAGTAAATCTAAACTTGACCGTCGGATAAAAATACATTGCTTGCCTCTTTCTCAACCTGAAAATTGAATAACAAAAATGTATTGTTACTCCTCTTTCTCAACCTGAAAATTGAATAACAAAAATGTATTGAATAACTACCTCGTGCATCTCGAGCAGCTCTGTTTTGTTGTTCTTGTGTATCCCGGCGAATCTGATGTCCTCTCCTTCTATTATGAAGTAAATTAAGCCACATCGGAATCCTATTAACTCGCATTCGACCCAAGGTAATATTTTTGTCATTTGGAACAAGGATTGGGCCTTCATTTTCTAGGCAATCAGACTGATTGTCATACACATGTCATTCACCCAGCCATGTGTTGATAAGTGTCTGTATGTGATAGTAGTAATGTACAAACCTTCCAGGGTCAATGTCCCGGAGACAGCACACTGCCAGAACATGAGAACACGGTATTCTGTTTAATTGCGGCTTTTGGCATGTGCATGTAACTATGTTCTCATCCATGATTACCACCGTGTATTTATAATTCGCTTTGGTAAACTGACCAGAAGCGTATTTAATGTATGCATTAACTTTCTCTTGTGTGGATATTATCTCAAACTCATTCCAGTTGTCAAATCCACCGAGCATCGTCATAGATTGTGACCTCCCGCACCGTTTGTTAATCAACTACGAAAAATAGAACAATTTAATAAAAATTACAAATATAAAATAATTTGATGAAAATAAAATACCTCGTGCACACGGCATGAGAACTACTAACCCTGGCTTGCTTCAAATTGCGCTTTTGCCCTCCTTTGAGCAAACCATTGTTGACATTTATAAAACGTGTCCTCAATTATTGCTGCTACTGGCAACCTACGAGAAGATCTAAAAACATTATTGGGCGACTCAGACCCGTTTGTCATCATAATTCCCCAACAGAAACCCCCATCCAACGCCTGGAATATCTTCCATGGTTTAAGACATTCGTTCTCATCTTGATCTAGATACTTACCCGCACCGTCTAACCAATTCAGAGCCCAATCACATACATCTCCCATTGCTTGCATTCCTTGCTCATATCTCTTCATCTTTCTCTTCGCCACACATATCCTAAAGTACTTGATTGCTTCTTCATTGCAATGATTCGTTTTCATATTTTTTGCTATGTGAGTAGCACAAAGACGGTGAACGCACTCATCCTCATCTTCCTCATTCCATCCCAGATCATCCTGTCGAAACACCTTTTTTATGCCCTTACACCTATCAGTGATGACACACACAAACCTAGAGCGAATTACATTGCGCCTCAACCATTGCAAGAACCATGCACAATCTTCAAAATTCTCTGTATCTACCAATGAAAAAGCCAACAGGAGGAGCTGATTTTCTACATCGTACCTGGTTGCAATTAACATTTTACCTTTGTACCGGCCTACTAAGAAACATGCATCAACAATGATGACAGGTCTCAGGTGTTGGAATAAAGGATTTCATGATGCGGCAAGGCAATAAATTCAAAAAATTTTAACATTCTTACAAACATCTACGGATCTACTTTATTATGCTAATTCTATTAAAACAATTCAAATGTATGCAAATGGATATCACAAATCTATTTACCAAAGATAATTTGGATATACCTCTACCAAATGTCAATTTGGTAAATAGAGAGAAGTCGAATTCTCTTCTAGATCTCTTGGTGATAGGCCTAAATTATATACATATTCGATCTGATTTTTATCACGAAATAACACCAAATATCTTGTATTTTGAATATAAAGTGAATAGATTACACCTAGGATCAAGTTACTGCGTTTGCTTGGTTTTAACTTATAGGAAATGAAGAAAAATAAAGAAAAACCAAACAAAAATGCCCACTGCGAACACACGGTTTGGAATATGGGCAAAATAAGTACATAGATGGATTTCTGGACGCGCGCCAATTTTAAAAAGGTATAATAAGCTATACATCAAAATCCGTGCAAAACCGAAGAAAAATGCCCACTGCGAACACACAGTTTGGAATATGGCCAAAATAAGTACTTAGATGGATTTCTGGACGTGCGCCAATTTTAAAAAGATATAATAAGCTATACATAAAAATCCGTGCGGATGCACGGATCTCGATACAGCTGCACTCTGGTCGCACAGGAAAAGTCCGAGCCTAGTGCGGATCTCGATGCATCCGCAGTGCGGATCCCAGCGCGGATGATACTGTAGCAGTGCGTATCCCAGTGCGGATAGTACTGTAGCAATGCGGATTGCAGTGCGGACGCACTGTAGCAGTCAGCCAAAAATAGAGTCTGAACTTAAAAGGGTCATAACTTTTGACTCGTAACTCCGATTAAGGCTTATGACCACTTTTTGGAAAGCTAGCGAGAAGATCTACGACATGAGAAACTAAAAACTAAATTTTTTCTCAGTGCGGATCAGCCCACCCGCAGTGCGGCTCGGAGAACCCGCACTGGACCCGCAGAAAGCCAAAATTGCACGTTTTTGACAGTTTTTTTATTTTTGGTGCATCATGGACGCGTTTTGACAGCCATATCTAGACAAGACAATCCTGAAAAACAATCCAAATATAACACCCACTAACTCCACTTCCTAGGCTCTTAATTGGACATGATCCTTGGCTATAAAAGAGGGGATCTCACATCCCTCTCGATATCATCTCTTCCGATCTCATCTCTCTATCTCTTCCCATTCATTCTTTCATTCTCTCTCTACACACACACAAAATACTTAGCGATAAATTCTGAAGGAAGGAAAGCTTTCAAGCAAGGAGAAGAAGGGTTTCCTGAGCAAGAAGTCGGCAAGATTGAGGGCTTTGATCAAATAAAGGGTGTAATTACTTCTTTATTTCATTTCTTCTTACTTTTTCCAACTTTTGTAATGGATCTCTCCATGAGGGAGTAGTTCTCTCTCTAGGGGTTTAGGTCAATGCATGAACTTGTTTAATTCTATTTTATTCGGTTATTTGTTTTTATTATGATTGTTTTATGAGATTTGATGTTAATTTCTGTGATTTAATAATTTGTGTTAATTACATAATTAGTACTTGAATTGTAGTATCCCGTTTTGAATTCGAAAGAACCAAAATTGACTGCGATCAATAGGATAGTACCAAATTATGAATGCAAATACCTTAGGTTTAGGTTAAGATTGTAACCAATTTAATCTAAGCCGGAACTATAGAAATTAACGTTAGGAATTTGGTGAAGAACCTAATCGTGAAGTCAAACCCTAATTAGGACATCTCAATTCAAATCGGGTATTGGTATGATGGACTTAATTGCGAAGTACCAATATTTGAGGAGATGAGAGACTAACAAGAGCTTATAGGTCTAGGTAACTAGGGTGGGGAACTTCATTGAGAAGTTCGAGTTACCTAGGCACGTTATTAATTTACGAAAGTAACCCTTAATAACATATTAGGTTAGAAACCTCATCAAATCATACATGAATTCAAACAAATACCGAATTAATAGAGTTAGCAAGAAATTGTAGAGCAAAGACCCCTAGATCTCTAAATCTTGAAAGCAAACCAATTTCTTTCTTTTACTTTTATTTACAATTATTGTTTCAAACTCCTTTCTCTTGGGTATTGAACCCAACCTTAGGAATTGTTAGAACAAACCCCCCAATTTACTTTTATTGCACTTTACTTTATTTTATTTTCTGAAATTTATTACTAAAGTTTGAACTAAGTTTTTATCGTACTCCCTGTGGATCGATACCTAAAATACTACTTTGATAGAATTGTGCACTTGCAATTTAACTCAAACGCGTGTTAAAGGTTTAAAAGGTACATCTTATTGTACTGAAACTTTGTGCATACGCTTTTGCGCGCATCACTTGGATACCTTCGTTTGTCGGAACGGCCTCCTAGTGTTCACCTTGAACTAAACAAGGATTAGAAAAACCTTGCTAGAGATCTTAATCTAATCTAAACTTAGAACCTAGTTAATAACCCTTCTTGTTCTTCTAATAATTTCTTACTAGAGAAATCAATAATATGAGAGGAAGAGGGATGGCGGCTAGGAGGAAGAGGAAGAGAAGGAAATAAAATTTCAGAAAATTTCTTTCTTTTCACATATTGAATACCTTCTCTACCTCTTCTTATATACAAATATACTAGGGTTTTCATTGTGTAACCTTCCTAGTATAATTCTTTTTATTAAAAGAGACAACCCTAGCCACTGCTACAGTGCGCGCTACAGTAACAGCCTCAACTCATATTCATTTTGGGTTTTAATAAACTTATGTTATAACAATGTTTTGCACATTATTAATTATGTGTCATGTATATTATACTATATAATATGCACCATATTATACCAAATAATATACATGCATACTTCTCATAAATTTATCTTCGTTCTAAGCAGTCATGTTATTTATTTATCATATATATATATATATATATATATATATATATATATATATTATTTTATGCCATATGAAACAATATACATCATATAAATAAAATATCTTTCTTGTTTCTCGTTCAGTTGGTGTGACCTATATGGAGGATCTATGTTATGTTGGCAATGGCATAAAATATTTTATTACCATAAACTATAAGCGGTATTCTAGCTATACATTATAGTTACCCAAATAACATAGATGTAAAGTATCATTTTTACAATACATGATCCTTTAAAGTAACGTTACAAACAACATTACTTGTGTCCATTCATTGCCACATGATATTATAAATAATATACAAAGTCAGACTGTGTCATCTTTGTATTATATTCGTTTCTTGATCTCTTAAGTAAATTATAAATATATAACTGCACTTCAATTATATTGCATGCATTATAATTCTACTTTACCAAGGGGCCCACAAAATATCATCACTCATTATAAATGAGGGGCAATGATACTATTGACATATAACTTTCTCCCGCACAAGATATATACAAGGAACTAATATTTTTATCACCACTTATGATAAGTAGCTTTTAATACTAATTACATTATATACTTCTCATGTGAAAAAAAATACATCTCATATCTTAGAATTCTGAGACACAATGAAAATATTAATGACACTAACATAACCCATATAATATTTTCATTCGTTAGGTCTGTTCAATATATGAAACCTTTCATATACTCGTGCTATTAAACGATAAGCCTTTATCAACATTTATAGAACTACAATGTACTTTAATCAGCATGACAAACTTATCATGGTATATTAGTGTTCCATACTAATAACCAAGTTTGTGAACATTTTAGAGATTTATGTTTGTTATCATATAGAGTTCTATGGTTCAAGACCAAGAGCATCTTCTTGAACACTTCTAAAGATAAACATAAATTTCATAGAACAAAATGCATATAACATCCAATTCATAAACATAACATATAAAAGTAATCAACATAAGATAACTTTTAGAACACAAAACTAACATGGAAAGCCTCTATGCATGGTCCAAATGCCCAAGCCGCCCTATTAAAGTACCTGTAAGGTCCAGGCTCACCAGTTGGATATGAGGTAACATCAAACAATGTACCTGGATTTTTTTGCTTAATTGCCTCCAATAAGGGGACTATAAACGCATATGACCCCTCCCAACTACCAAATTGGCGGGCAATTGCCAACTCCCTTCCACGCCACAATTTATTGTACGCTGGTACCTGACCGTTGTACGTTTGTGCAAAAGCTATTCTGACAGAAGTGATACTTAAATCTACGTCATTTCTCATGTGCGCCGAGATGCAATCGACAACCATAGCAGCGGTCAACTGTGCATGATCTATTCTTGTGGCATCCGCATGACAAACATGTTTTGTTGGGCACTTGGATACTTTCCATTGTGTACTAAAACCAGTAACCCTTGCATTAATGTACCAACCACATCTGGGGTCCTTGCACTTGAACCTAATCCGTTGTTTGTCACTGTGCGTATTCTTAATCTCTTTATTACAAAGAATGTGAAACTTGTAAATTGCAGCTTTCATTTTCTCATTTGAATCATAGGTTTGTCCCTCTGACAATTCATTTTCAAACTCTGCATGTCTACCAAATAACCCCACATTTGCTTCCTGAAAACCTGACAGGTCATTGAAAGCTGCAATCGGGTGCTCAACCTCTCGACCCATTATCCGAAACCCTTTATCAACCTTGAATTTTTTTGTCTGCCTGAGCACAGGTCTCATATCTGCTGTGTCACTATGATCGCTCATGCAATCAGGATCAACATCCCCCCAATTTTCCTCTGCCTCTTGTATTTCCGGATCCACCGTCTCCTCAGTTTCCTCCGGATCACAAGGCTAGGCTTGGGATCAATGGGAGTGTTGACTATTAGACGGTCGGTCCCTCTGAACTGGGGCTTGTGCTTGTCAATCGGCAAAGGGATTCGAGACCGACGGGAGGGCCGACTAGTAGATCGTCGGCCTTCCTGAACTGGGGCATTACTACATTCAAGCATGTCAATCTGGAAAGGGGGTTGGAACACTGGACTTGAGGAGGTTGACGCATTAGCCCGACTAGCACCCCGGATTAACCTTGCAAGGGGGTTAGGACGCTGGACTCAGTTAATCTCCACAAAGAGTTCAATTATCTTGTATCCACCCCCAGAAAAACTAATTGTCTAGTTGTACAGTACTTGCCAGACTCCATCATTCTGAACAGGAAAAAATTGGAACCAAGTTTGGCCTGAACCAGTGAGCATGCTAATTTTGGCCTGAATATTAAGGTCATATCGATCCTGATTCAATCCGAGGTTCTGAGAAATAATCGATTTCAGAACCAACAAATCAGTACCAGAGATTACCGGTATCACAAAAACAGGCCCGATACCGTAATAAACCCCATTAGGGCCTGTTAAAATCTCACCACCAGTGTAAATAAATACCATAACAGCCATTTGGTATGAGTATAAGAAAACCTAAAATTAAAAATTAATTAAATTAATTATAAATACTAAATTTTAAAAAAAAGATAGAAAATAAAAAACTTACGGTTCTGCTGAGAAGAACGATGAAAATTTAAATGAATATCTCTTTCCTCTATAATACAACTCTGTGTGTGTGTGTGTGTGTGTGTGTGTGTGTGTGTGTGTGTGTGTGTGTGTGTGTGTGTGTATATTATTTCAGGGTGCCCTCTACCCCAGGAAGCGGTCATGGCCGTTGGCCCCCAAAGCGGCCCAGCTCTAGGTGCCCGCTTTCAGGGAAAGCGGCCATGCGAAATATAACATTTCCACACTAAATTGGTGTTTTGGTTTAATAATTATTAAAAAAATGGTATTTTTAAAAATTTCGGTGCATCAGGTTCTTTTAAAATGTCCAATTTCTCAAAAATTTTAAAACTATTAAATGATTATGTTCCAAAAATTGCTAATTTTTGTCAAAACACAAAAAATTGAATTGTAGATTTTGGTGCTACTGATCATATGACATGGGATATAAATAAATTACAAAACCTTACAAAATTAAAAGAATCTCAACATGTAATTGTAGCCAATGGTAACAAAGCTAAAATTTTTTGTACCGGAACCACAAACTTACTTACCAAAATGTTGAGGATGTCTTGTATCTACCTAATTTTAATTCAAATTTATTGTCGATAAGAAAAATTACTCAAGACTTAAACTGTGATGTTGTTTTCTCACCAAATAAAGTGATATTTCAGGATCGAGTCACAGGGAAGAAGATTGGTGAGGAAATGGTTAAAAATGGTTTATATTATCCAGAAGATGCCATCAATAGGTGTTTTGTGTCTGTGAGTCCGGTAAACCGTGACAAGTTGCTACACTGGAGATTTGGTCATCCATCTGACCAAGTTTTAAACAAACTTTTTTGTTATAACTTAGATTTAAGTAATTGTGATGTTTGTAAACTTTCTAAACAAACTCGATTACCTTTTCCTTTGTCTACAAGTATTTCGGAAAAATATTTTGATTTAGTTCACTTTGATGTCTGGGGTCCTGCTCCAGTTGATTCATATAACAATTTTAAGTATTTTGTTACTTTTATTAACGATTATTCTCGTACAACCTGGACTTATCTTTTGAAATCAAAAAACGAAGTGTTTTCTTGTTTCTAAGAATTTTTTAACTTTATTGAAAATCAATATAGTGCTAAAATTGAAATTTTTAGATCAGATAATGGAACATAATATGTCAATAAAAATTTCTTAGAATTTTTCAAACAAAAAGGAATTTTACATCAAACCACATGTGTGAATACACCTCAACAAAATGGAGTTTCTGAAAGAAAAAATCGTCATCTTCTTGAAGTTACTAGGTCACTTCTTTTCTTTTTCAAAATAATGTTCCAAAAATCTATTGGTCAAATGCTGTGCTAACAACAACTTACCTTATAAATAGTTTGCCAAGCGCAAGGCTAAAAAATATGAGTCCTTTAGAAATTATTAAGGGTAGGAAAATTGATCTTGATCACATCCGAGTTTTTGGATGTGCATGTTTTGTACACATAAAAATGCATGACAAGTTAGATAAAAAATCTGTTAAGGCTATATTTTTAGGGTATTCTTCGGAAAAAAAAGGCTACAAGTGTTATGATCCAAAAAATCATAAACTTTTCTTCTCGAGAGATGTGTCATTCTTTGAAAACGAACCGTATTACCAATCAAATGAACAAGAAAATACACAAAGTCAACCAATTATGTTATCTCCAAATAATTTTATATTTCCTGAATAAACAAATCAAGAACAGGTTGAGCAAATTGAGGAAGAAGAACAAGGTAAGACAAGCACAACTTCTTCAGGGGGAGAAAGTGAGCAAAATGAGTCCAGTGAGGAATCAACGCAAGAAGAAGTTGCCTTGAGAAGGTCCACACGACAAACTCGACGTCCTGCAAAATTGAGGGATTATGTGTCTCATCAGGCGATGTATCCAATTCAAGATTTTTTGTCTTATAAAAATATATCTCCACCATATCGGGCCTATTTGGGTAACATAACAAATCAAACCGAACCAACAACCTTTAATGAAGCCAACCAAGACCGAATTTGGCGTAAGGCTATGAAAGATGAACTTCAAGCCTTAGAAAAAAATGACACATGGGATGTTGTTTGCTTACCAAAAGGTAAGAAACCTGTAGGTTGTAAATGGGTATATAAAATTAAATACAATAGCGATGGTACAGTCGAAAGGTATAAGGCTAGGTTAGTGGCTAAAGGATTTACCCAAACCTATGGTATTGACTACCAAGAAACCTTTGCACTGGTAGCAAAAATGAACACGATTAGAATTTTGCTATCAGTGGCTACCAACTTAGGATGGAATTTGTTTCAAATGGATGTAAAAAATGCATTTCTTTAAGGAATTTTGGAAGAAGTATACATGACTCTTCTTCCAGGCCATAAAAATACATCGAATCCATCAATGGTGTACAAACTAGAAAGGGCAATTTACGGCCTAAAACAATCTCCAAGAGCATGGTATGCCAAGCTTAGCTTTTTTTTTTTTAAATAATTTTATTAAAAGCACAGCCGATTCTTCTTTGTTTGTCAAACAATCACAAAATTATATCATCATTATTCTTGTGTATATAGATGATATTATCATTACTGGAAATAATGATGAAGAAATTAATAAGGTCAAGTTATATCTGAAAAATGAATTTGATATCAAGGATCTTGGAAAACTCTCATATTTTCTTGGAATAGAAATAGCTCACTCTAGTAAAGGCTTATTTATGTCCCAAAGAAAATATATTCTTGACTTGTTAAAAGAAACAGGTAAGCTAGGAGCTAAACCAGCCGGTACACCAATGGAAACCAATGTTAAACTTGGGACAAAAAGTGGTGAACTACTATCAGACATAGGACAATATCAAATATTGGTAGGAAAACTCATTTATCTTACAGTTACCAGACCTGATATTACATTTGCAATTAATGTTATAAGCCAATTTGTGCATGCTCCATGCACAAGTCACTTGAGTGCAATTGAAAGGATATTAAGATATCTTAAAGGCACTCCAGGTCAAGAAATATGGATGAGGAAAAATAACACTAATGACGTGATTGGTTTTTCTGATGCAGACTGGGCCGGAAGCTGCGACAGAAAATCAACCACAGGATTTTGTACTTTTGTAGGTGGCAACTTGGTCACTTGGAAAAACAAGAAGCAGAACGTTGTGGCAAGGTCAAGTGCAGAAGCAGAGTATCGAGCTATGGCATCCACAGCAAGTGAGCTTATCTGGATCAAGCAACTACTCAAAGACATGAAGATAGAGAATGCAGGAGCCATGAAAATGTTCTGCGACAATCAAGTTGTGTGACACATTGCATCCAATCCAGTCTTTCATGAGAGGACAAAGCATATTGAAGTCGATTGTCATTTTGTCAGAGAAAAAGTGCAATCGAGAGAAATAGAAACTCCATTTGCCAGAAGTAAAAAACAATTGGCGGATATCTTTACGAAAGCACTCGATAAAGCTAGTCATCAAAATATACTTGGCAAGTTGGGTTTAATTAATTTATTCAAACCCAACTTGAGAAGGAGTGTTGAGAAACAAAAGTAATTGTTTAGAACCGTTAAAAGGTTATTAATTTCATCATAGGAAAAAGGAGCAGCTAGTTTCAAGGAAAAGCTACTCTACTTTTACACCTTTTTAATGAACAGTAGGCAAACGTTAGAATAGATCATATAGGCTACCGTTAGAAAAAAATTTCTATAAAAGCATGTACAGTTCACTTGTAAAGATCAGAACATTCAATATAAAATTGTTGTTTATCATTTCTTCTTCAAATCCTCAAAAAGTCATTATCGATCATGTATTGTGAGCCGTAAATAGACCACAAATCAGAAAGGGGTCTGAGGTAGGAATTAGGGTTTATGATAATGATCTTATTGCTGCATCTAAGTTGGAGGTGTAGTGGTGGTGGAGAGATTGTTGGAAGAAATGATATTTTTATTGAAAAGCAAAAGATTCATGATTAGATTACTGGTACATGACAAACTCAAATCATCTGAAATATATAGCAAAAGAAAGCTTACATCTATTTTTATTTCGAATAACTTGACACGAATATGAATAAGAATTTATAAATGATTTTTTTATTTTAATAAAATCTTCATTTAAGCTTACATTCTGAAAGATAATATTATTTTTAATTTTTTACAGAAGTCTCTGAGAAATCTACAGTTCTGGTTATGATTACATAATTTGCTCAAAATAAATACCAAAACTTTCATCAGCATACTTTAAATTCCCTTTCCATGGATTGCCAAGCTAAAAGAAAAACCTTCTAACCTTAAAAAAAATAAATAAATAAATATAACAACAAAAGCAAGAGCTAAAAGATCTAAATTTTAATTGCTTCGTTTTTTACTATGGTAATTACAATTAATATGAGATCAGATTGAAAAAAAATCATCATTTTTTGGAGGGCACTTGCTATTTCAGAGACCTGATGTTCAACAGAGCAGAAACTACAATCAGAAACCAATTTAAGATAGCCAAGGCAGCGGAAATTTGGCAATAAAAACAAAACTTGTATCTACATAATTCCTTTATGCCGAGCAGTTGATCTACCACAGTTGCGCTGGCACATCCGGCTGCCAATGAAAGTAGAGAGAAAACCTGTCCAATTTTCCATAGTAAACACTCTTTCATATTTCTTTTCTTAAAAGAAATCACACTTGGTGTCTTACTGCACCTGTTGTCCTGAGAATAGCATCAAACATTTCTAAATTCTAACACTTTTTTGGAACTTGGTATTAGGTAGGCATTTTTGGGGGATTTTTGCAGGAATCACCATATGTTAGTAATTTGCTGTGATATTATACTCCAAATTAACATTCAATCCAACATAATGGCTGAGAATTGCAAAATTTTCTTGAATGAATATGGGATTATGGATGCAATTAACGGGGCAGTGGAGTGCACATAATGACAAGTTTAGGGCATAAGTTAATCAATTTTAGAGTTCATTGGGGCAAAGTATTATTTTCTCAAGCTATCAGCTGACAGACTGTATAATCTGATTCTATATGGGATACTAATTTTTGGTGGTCACATTAATTATGCCAAATTGTTTGCTTTTACCTATAAAAACTTACAAATAGCATATATATCTTGGACACCATTGATCATTCTGTGTAACTTCTTTGTTTTTCCTAATGAAATTTGGTTGTCCTAAATTATGCTGACAATGGTATTGAACTCGTAACATCTTCTATTGAACCAACTAGACAGGGAGAATTGATGAAATATCTATGTAAATCATCCATAGATATCATACCCAGTCTAATATTACAATCATCAGGACTTCCATTTGAAAGAGAGGCTGTCTGAAAAAACAATTAAAACTTGACTCCCACGCTACAAGCATTGTGCTCCAAGTAATTATAAAGCACATGGCTATCCACATAAATCTGCCAAACAAAAAAATAGACAACAAAAAAGAGCTAAGGACTGTGAAGGGAATTTAGGAATGGGAGGGAACACAGATCTACATGAATTATACCAAAGCATTGTTTCAATCTGACTTTTGGGTTTACTTGCTCAACCTAGCTATGATTTGCAAATAGCATAGAAATTAAAATTTTGAAAAACAACAATTGATCTTCAAGAAAACTGAGGTTATAATCTCCGTGGATCTATGGATTATCAAAACAATAGTTGAAAAAAAATAGGTACATTACCGGAAGGAGGTGTAGCGATAGAAATCTGTTCTGCTAATTATTAGCAGAAAAGAAGCCAAGGAGAGTGCCAGCTGAGCGAACCTCAACACAAGGCCTCCGGTCGTTCCAGTCGACCCTGCTGAAGGAACATGTCGATTCCATGCGATCATATTTTGATATTGTCTCCTTAATGTGCAGCTTTTTTATGTGGGTTTTTTTCCGCATTTTGAGGTGTAAAAATACATTTTTTTTTTTTTTTAGCTTTTGTTGGATGTTACACTTTTTTTCTCTCTTTGGTTGGTTTTGTATATTTAGTTTGTTTTAGTTTTATGCAGATTATAGATAGCCAGAGACTAAAAGGTTGAAGTAAAAATAGAGTATGGTTTTTATTTTCCACTTTCGCTTTTTTTTTTTTGTTATGTAGAGTTATAATTCGGATTTCATCTTTTTAAATTTTGTAATTTTTCCATGAAAGATCTATAGGAATTTATTAACTTTTGAATTTTTTTTTCCCCTCTTCTCTTTTAAGAGACGTCTTAAATATTCTTAGTCGAGAAAGGCTGCCTTTTGAGGTAAACAAACTGAAACCAGAATTGGAGAGCATTGGCCCTGTTTCTCCGAGTCGTGCAAATGTTTGGTTTTCTTTGTATTATCCTAATATAATCTTATGATCTAAGCATGATGTCATGATGATGAGATGATCTAAAACACATTTAAACTGTAAAATGTTACAAGTGCCCGCATTTAATAGTATGAGCCAGTAATAAAGTTGATTGTTATTATGTCCAACGTTCATTTATTAATTAAGGAAGTGACAGATATGTCCTATTGTATTTTTCAGGATCAGCAGTAGACCAAAAACGAGCAGGTTTTCAAGGTAAATTAACCGTTTTTTTATTATTTGAAAAGGCATCATTTGTTTCTTTGAATTAGTCTCTTAAACATAAACATCAACAAAAATGAAAAATTAATCAAAACATCTGACTATTTTTGTAAGTTCAAACTCAGCACCTAGCACAATCTATAATATGACATCCTTGTTATTTCCATCTTTCATTCAATAAAATATGACTGATACACCAAATCAATCAGAAACTTAAAATCTTCACTCAACTATGAACTAATTAATCTATCTATTCTATAAATGCAAGTAACAAAGAAAAAAGAATCTAGTAACTAATAATTGGGATTTTTTACAAGAGGCGCAAAGAAGCAAGGGACCAAAGATTGAAGAGAGAAGAAGAGGCTGTAAGAAACCAAGACAAAAATGCCATAGCAGCTGATAGCTGGTATCTGCCACAAACCCCAGGACTACAATACCCATTTGTTGAGACTGAGAGAAGAAGAGACACCACACTTGCTGTTGCACAAGCTGCCCCCAATGATAGCAAGGACAGGACCTGTCCATTTCAACTTTTCTTGATCAATTTATTTGATAAATATTTCCTCATATAAGGCACAATTTCTTTCACATCGCATTATTTTGGTCAATTTTTTTTTCTAGACTCAAATTAAGTTTGAACCCCATTGGCCCTAAGTTTCAATAAATTGTTGCCTCTCATCAAGATTTGGGAAGACTACTTCTATCAATTCCAATAATAATTGATTAAACAAACCCAACAAGAAATAATAATGAAACATGGTCCAAAATTCATAATTAAGCATAGTTTAATTAAAAATATATACATAATTTATAAAAATTCTTACCCAGTCTCCAACAACAATTAGGATTATGGCACCAGGAAGGCGAAGAGGGCAACCAAGAAACAGAGAATAAACATCTACAACTGCTAAAAAACAGCTCCATGGAATCAACAACCCCATACTTGTCACCAGAAAACTACACACAAAAGTCAAAATCATATAGTATTATTACCTACAATTATTAACACCCCAAAATCATTGAAACCATATTACTCCAGAATTCTCAAAAGATTAGAAGTAATACCAAAAGGAGGTGTAGCTGTAGAATTCGACTCCAACAGACATGAATAGGAGCGCCGCGGTAGAAAACACAACTTGGCCAAGCCTGAGGGAGAGACTGGGCAGCGAACCGACCGAACCCGGTGCAATCTCATCCATTCGATCAAGGGATGATGATATTTCTCAACCTCCCCTTCTCTTCTCTCACAAATGGAAGTTAAAAAACTCATCTTCCCTCTGCCTTTTCTCTTGTTTCCTCTTCTCTCATGGTAAAGCAAGATTTTTTATATGATAATATTCGTGTTATTTTCTTTTAAGATAAAAGGTAAGAGGGGATGAAGTCGAAGGGGAATAAGGGAATCCGCGCCGCTTACGTTTCAATGTGTGGTAATTGAAGTGCTGAGACAAATTCGATTTAGTTTCCTTGTGTACTTTTCCTTTATATGCTTCGTTACATTTATAGTTGGATCGATCTCTTTGTTTTTTTATCGTTATGGGGATATGCTCCTTCGCTTTGTCGATCAATACGACATGCAATTTGGTACCTATCAACGCTTTGGTGTCGTGATTTTGATCACTCACCAAATGTCTCTCCTGTTAGCAGAATTCGTATCGGATGCACTAATTCAGAAATTAATTCAGAATTTGAGTTAACGCAAAATGAATTTGAACCGTTTGATATGTGTTGGCATGATATTAAAGGGACTCGAGTATTTCATTTTGAGTTGAATTGTTCTAAATTATGATCAGATGGCCGAGATGTATTAATTTAAATTTTTTAGTTGATACAGAGGATACATATTCTCTGTTAGTATTATCAATATTTGCAGACTATTTTACAAGTAATTTAAATTATAAATGGATCCCATAACCACAATTTTATTAATAGTTCCAATTTCGAATTTCAAATAACAGAGGTCAACATTGATCTTGTTCTATTCCGAAAGTAGTTCACGTTAAAATTAAAATAAATTGAATTTGTTTTATATAGGATCAAAGGTTGGAAACATCAACGAATTATTGTTATTCATTTGAATGATGAATTTTTCGTCCTTAAATCTAAACAAAAAATAAATAAAAAATTACAATTTCTGACATAAATACATTATTTAAAAAATAAGACATATCAGTAATTTATATTAATTATGGTTTAAAACTTTGGTTTTGAAATATTTATAAAAAGAAGGTGAAAGTTGGTCATGCTGGGTGATCAAATTATTTTTTTATTATTGAAAAGCATGATAGTTGCTATCAAAATAGGAAAAGAAAAAAGAAAAATTAAAAAGAAAGATAAATAGTCTCGATAGTCCCATGCAGCTCATGCACACAGACTATTTATGCACGCATGTGAATTAATCTAGTTTGTTTTGTTGGATATCTATCAGGAGGATAAAGTTATTAAATTATTATTGTTAGCATTTTGTTCTTTTTTAAAAAAAAAATTATTGCTCTTTAAATTGAAATGGGGCACCTACTTTTCTTATACTATTCTTATCTAATTAACTATATACGAAACAAACAATTATAGACTTGAAACGACAGTAAAAGCTATTATTATATATTTTTTTTAATATAATAACTATCTTCTTCTTCTTCTTTTTGTGATTCTCGCAGCAGCAGCCAAGGGAATTAATAAAGTATCTTCACTCGATCATTTTATCAAAATACATATTACTTAAATATACAACCCTTCTAAATTATTTTTTTATGTCACTAGTTTAATGATTATTTTCTGTCGACCTCACTTACATTACCTAATATATTGAAATTCATAACATGTGCCAAGTGGTTAGCCATCTTGTTCCAAAGTTCTCTATACTCGAATCTTACTTCTTCTAAATCAATTTTAGAAAGTTCATTTTCTTTATATAATAAGTACTCAAGTAGGCGCATTATCTCAAACGAATGGACCAAGTGATGTTTGGGAAAAAGGTGGAGCTCATTTTAATTTTGACCTCAGCTTTTTATGGGACCCAAAATTGACTGGATTAATTCTTCCCTTGAAGAAGGTTCCGGAGAGTTTCATTGACGGTTCAAACAATTGTTTATTAATGCAACCAAAATAATGATTACATACTAAAAACAAAATGTTTCTTCCAGCTTCCAGACATGAATTTATGGGTCCAGGTACATTCCATTTGTTTCCGTTTTTAATATTGATAATAATATATTTGTTTCTGAATATTTGACAATTAAATGTTTATCTTTAAAAGTTCAGTTAGTGCGTTATTTTCTTAAAAATTTATCATATAGATTTTAAATGATAAATTTAAATATCTAATTCGTTCAAACTTATTTACTTTATATGTGTTTACATATAAAATTTATAAAAATATTAATTTATTTAACTAAACAATAAAAAAAATTCAACAAAGTGATGATTTTTAAAATTCTGAAAAAATAGTAAAAATTTGGTCTCCAAGAACATTTTGATATGAAGAACACGTTGAAAGATTCGAATTAACTATTTAAACTTTAAAAATGAAGATATGAGAAGAGGGTGCACGTTAGGAGCACAAAAGGGATGATGCATTTTAATTCTCCTCATATATCAGTTTTTACTATTATTATATTTAAAAGTCAAATAGTCAATTTATCGCTTAGGCTATGTTCGGCGGACACATGGAATTGAGAACGGACTTGGAATATGGGCCAAATTGAACTGTCTATTACTGTGCGAGTGGGAAAAATAAAATAAAATAATTCCCACGCGTACAGTAATTGCGCCATACAAGGCCTTAATATAATTTAAATATGAAAACATAGTTGGAGGCCAAATTTTATATTTTTTTTTTTAGAATTTATTTGTTATTCTTGTTAGAATGGCAGGATATCACTATTCTTTGAATGGTTCAAAATCTTTGGGTTGAGTAATTTTTTGTCTATTTAAATAAATAGTAAAAAAAATTAAAATATAAAATTTGGCCTCCAAATACATTTTATAGAGATTACGTTAAACAATTCAAATTAATTGTTTAAATTTTAAAAATGAAATACAGACATATGTGCGCTATGCATAGTATCGTAACCTCACTCATATTGTTACATTTGTATTACAGCAGATTTTTCTTTGGGCATCCCTCTGAATTTTGAATTTGATAAATGATGCATTCAAAGGGTATGGTGCAAAGTTTCAGTACAATGATGTACTTTTTAAACCTTTAACACACGTTGAATTGAATTGCAAATGCACAATTATATCAAAGTAGTATTTGAGGTATCGATCCACAGGGAGTATGATAAAAACTTAGTTTAAACTTTAGTAATAAATTTCAGAAAAATAAAATAAAGTAAAGTGCAATAAAAGTAAATTGGGGGGTTTGTTCTAACAATTCCTAGATTTGGGTTCAATACCCGAATAGAGAGTTTAAAGTAATAAAAGTAAATGAAAATAAAAGAAAGGAATTGGTTTGCTTTTATGATGAGAAGATCTAGGGATATTTGGTCTACAATCCCTTGCTAACTCTATTAATTCGGTATTTGTTTGAATTCATGTATGATTTGACGAGGTTTCTAACCTAATATGTTATTAAGGGTTATTTTCATAAATTAACAACGTGCCTAGGTAATTCGGACTTCTCGATTAGGTTCCTCACCCTAGCTACCTAGACCCATTGAGCACTTGTAGTCTCTCTTCTTCTCAAATATTGGTACTTCGCAATTAAGTCCATCATACCAATACCCGATTCAAAGTGAGATGTCCTAATTAGGGTTTGGCTTCTCGATTAGGTTCTTCACCAAATTCCTAACCTTAATTTCTATAGTTCTGGCTTAGATTAAATTGGTTACAATCTTAATCTAAACCTAGGGTATTTGCATTCATAATTCGGTACTATCCTATTGATCACAGTCAATTTTGGTTCTTTCGAATCCAAAACGGGATACTACAATTCAAGTACTAACTATGTAATTAACACAAATGATTAAATCATAGAAATTAACATCAAATCCCATAAAACAATCATAATAAAAACAAATAACCGAATAAAATAGAATTAAACAAGTTCATGCATTGACCTAAATCTCTAGAGAGAGAACTACTCCCTCATGGAGAGATCCATTACAAAAATTAGCAAAGTAAGAAGAAATGAAATAAAGGAAGTAATTACACCCTTTGACAAATCGAAAACCTCTATCTTGCCGACTTCTTGCTCAGGAAACCCTTCTTCTCCTTGGCTGAAAGCTTTCCTTTTCTCCAGAATTTATCGCTAAGAATTGTGTGTGTGTGTAAAGAGAGAATGAAAGAATCAGGGATCCTGAATGGAGAGTGAACCCCCTCTTTTATAGCCAAGGATCATGTCCAATTCAGAGCCTAGAAAGTGGAGTTAGTGGGCGCTATATTTGGATTGTTTCCCAGGATTCTCTGTCCATATTTAACTGCAATACACGTCCATGAGGTGCCAAAAATAGAAAAACTGTCAAAACCGTGCAATTTTTGGCTTTCTGCGGGTCCAGTGCGGCTTACCCAATCTGCAGTGCGGGTTGTTTGATCCACACTGGCTCCAAGTTTCCTTATTTAGCTCCTGTGAATTAGTTGAATGCGGATTGCAGTGCGGATTGCTGACCCGCACTGCGGGTTAAAACTACTTCTCTGAAGTCTCTGAAATCGGCTAAGTGTTGAGTGCGGCTTGACTAATCCGCACTGCGGGTTGGTATCAATCCGCACTACGCTCGGACTTTTTCCTGTGCAATGCTTGGATGCTGGAAATGAGGCTAAGTACTCAGTGCGGCTTGACTAATCCGCACTGCGGGTAGATTGATCCGCACTGAGGGATATTTTCGCCATTTTTCATCATTTCCTGCAATGAAAAGCCAAACAAATGAAGTAACTTGATTATAGGTGTATTTAAATCACTTTATATTAAAAATACAAGATATTTAAGGTTGTTTTATGATAAAATTTAGATCGATTGTGTATATAATTTATGCTTATCAATAAACTATACGAAATATAATATTTATACCATGTCATTCATGATTACAAACTATTTTGACAGTTTTGTACAAATATTAATATGTGCTACATTATTTTGCATTTTAAAGCAACAAAATATTTCCGTATTATTCTTGAATCCAGAATTTATTACTATGCATGGGGTCAAAATTTAAAATTATTTCTAATACGAATACTAGTTTTAAATATGTAATTTTCCATACGAAAATTATAATCTTTACTATTAAATTAAACGCATTTCTCTCTATTTATTATTTTTAACAGATGAATAGTGCACAGATGATTTCGCTTCCTCTTTTGCACAGGAAATGTTCAACAAAGCAATGGTCCACTAGCTAGACTTATATATTTCAAAATCGAATCACGAAGCTTTTTTTATGAATTCAATTCTAAAACTTGTTGGATTGGTTTCAAATGACAAATTGAAACTGTTGAAATTTATCAATTTTACGAGTGATACGTCTACATACTTAAAAATTTAATTTTCTATATTAATTCAAAAATTTAAAAATTTTCACATATAGACGCATCAGATGAATTTCAACAGTTTAAATTTGTCATTTAAAATTGAATTTACAAAAAAAAAATTAATAAATTTAAAAAGCATCCTAGTTCTACTCTTCAAAATCGTTACAGAATTTACATACAATGAAGTATATATATAAAACGATAAGAACTGACAAGACCAATTAAGATCTAAAAGTCCATCCATTTTATTCTAAATAAATAGATAATATCCATCCCCTATACTTAGCTAATTCAAAAGATCCAGTTAATTACAACTCTCGAACAAAAATAAAAAAATAGATGACAAATGATGACACTGAAATCAATTCATGGAGCCGACAAATCTGCCCAAGTCATTCTCATATAGTGAGAACCGACCAGGTAGAATTCTCTTGCATTCCCATTTCCAGAAATATAACTTTTGGCTCCTGGCCACCTGTTTTTGCCCTTCTGGCCAAATAAATTTACCGCCATAATTTTTAACGTCATTTGAGCTATAGCCAGAACCAGACTTTCGAATCAGCGATCATATAAAATATTTATGTTATAAATAAATATCAAGTTTATAATATTTATAATATTTTACTCTAAATATTACAAAAAAAAATTGTATAAATACATAAATTTTGAAAGAAAAAAAAAAATTAAGGATCAAATGACCTCATTCAATACTGGTGGATTTGATCTTGTTTAGAGCTCTTGTACATTCGATGAGGGCTCAAATATTTTATTGTTTTTGTGCTTCAACCATGTCTCATATCTTTATCTTCATTTTCAAGATCTAAATATACGATCTGAACTGCTCATTGTGATCTTTGTATTAAAAAGTACTTGAAGACCAAATTTTATAATCTTTTACTACTTTTTTAAAAGATAAAAAATCATTGTTTTTTAATGGTTCATAATCTTCTGAAAATAAATGATTTTGTACAAGGGCAGAGCTAGGCTTTCAGACTATGGGGGTCAAATATGAATGAAAATCAAGTATATAAATTTTTTCCTACTACGAATGGGGATCAATTTCATATTATTCATAATATTTTAGTTTAAACTATATTAAAATATAGTATAAATACAAAAAAATGAAAATTAATGGGGTCAATTGACGCCCATTCATTACATATGGATTCACCTCTGATTTTGTACCTATATATTTCAAAAAAAAAAAAAATTTGTCTTCACAAGTATATTTTTAATATGAAGATCATGTTGAACAGTACAGATAAACTATTTGAACTTTAAAAACAAACATAAAGATATAAGATATAATTGAGACTAAATCAATCAATAGAGCATTTGAGCTCTTATACATTCACTTTTTAAGTTAAAATAAATTATTAATTATTCAAAATTAATATTTAGTTTAGTGATAAATGACAACACCTTAAGGTTCTTATTCAAAAGGTTTTTTTTATAGATATTAAATAAGTTTTGAAAAAATCGATCTCTATCTTTCTATCTATTCAAAGTAAGCTATTAATAATTGTCCTGTAATTTTAGAGCTGCTAATCAGGAGAAGGGGACACCCCTTGATTTTGAAAATACTAATTTTTTAATTTGCCTTGTTTACAACATTATAAACTTTTAACCTAAATTTGTAAAAATTGTTTTAAAAAACCATAAAAAAAAAAAAAAATGAATGAAAAACGTAGCGTGCACATGCCATTGTGCATGTTTACCTCAACCTAACTACACTATTTGTTTTTACCCTTTAATTAATCTCTCCCGGGTCACTTAAAAGAAGGGGAAAATCAAAGAAAATGAAAATGAAATCCGAATAGACAAAAAATAGAAAATTGAGGGGAAAAAAGAAAAGAAAAAATTGTAATCCATTCGATTTGGATTTCGAGTCTACGTTGCTAATAATTATGAGCAGTCAATTATTGTCTGATTTGAAGTTCTGAAATTTTATTATCAAATAATTGAATTTCTCTATAATGTGTTTTCATTTTGATCCGTTACAACAATGGGTATTGCATTGTATCTGAATATTGAATTACGAGGTTATATTTAACAGAATATTGGGTCTAGGAATCTAAATCTGTTTATGAAACTGTGGTATATGAAATCCTAGGCCAGCCGGTTAACTATGCATACGTAATTTGATATATTTGTGTGAATTAATCTAATTATGTTTGTACTTTGTTATACTAAACAAACTAGTTATAGGGAAGCATGTCGATTTTTTTTTTTTTTTTGTGCATACTCGATATAATCGATAAAATCACGTTTAATTTTAGATTTATGTAGATTGGAACAAGGTTCCACTCAGGCACTAATAATCTAAAATATAAATCTATATTAGAAAATTAAGATAGAAGAACTGAATAAATACGTGTCATGTAATTTTGTATTATGATGAACACTAATGGTGAATTTTTTTGTGAAAATAAAAACTCTAAAGGGCAAAAAAAAACAAAAAAAAACAAGTCATATTTGGCTTAGCTCCCATTCCTAGCATAGTGACAAATGAATTATTCGGTTCGGTTCGGCGAGATCAAAAATTCGTGATTCGAGTATAATTCGGGTATAATTCGGGAATGATTCGGAATTATCTAGATCAGAAATCTCAGTCCTGCAAGGGAGCAAAAAAATAATTGTTCTTGGAAAAATTCAAGAACAATTTGTGAATAATTCGTAAAATTCGGAAAAAGTTCGTAAAATTCGGGAATTATTCGAGTTTAATTCGGTCAAAGTTCGGTCAACCGAATAATTCGGTATTCGGTTGGACATCACCTCAAAAAAGAATTAAACAGGTATAATTCAGGTATCTTGTCACTATAATTCCTAGTACATAGTTCCGCCACTAATTTAATTTAATTATTTAAACATCTATTTATCTCTTCTTGACCGTGTATCGGAACAACATATACTATTAACAAAATCACGTATATAAAAGAGAAAAAAGAGCATATATCAAAGGGACTATTTATGTTGCCACAGTTAAATTACAAAAAAATTAAAAAAAAAAGTTTGACTATATATCCATCAAGCCAGAGAACGGAGGGCTCACTGTCATTAACTCACTGTAACTTAGTTTTTGTCATAGACGTTCATGAAATTATTTTAACTGTTTATTTGACTCATATCGTATTTAATAAGATGTGTATGAATAATTTTTTTTTTTGCTAAATCAATGGATACGATTATGGGTAAGAAAAAAATTTTGTTAGTTTATCGAATAAGGATATGGATAAGAAATTTTTTGTGCTATTCTTAAAAAATAATTGATAAATATTAAATTACATATCATATTTTATTATTTATATATATAACTATGAATTTTAATATTCTATGATATTATGTACATGTTGTATTTAATATATTTATTTATTTGTTATATTTTATATTAAATTATATAAATTATTAATTTATTTGATAATTATTTGTTTTATTAGCTACTATCTTAACCAATAAAGATAGAATATGTGTAAGGTCATAATTAATATGTAAGAGTAAAATATAGATGAAACTAATTTTATACGGGTATGAATGTCACACCCCGTAGCCACCAACTACGGAATGCGACCGGTACCCTGCCGTAAACATACGGTTTCCCATATGCTTATTAGGCAATTACGATTATTTTTTTTTTTTTTACATCCAAAATAATCCCAAAATACCCCACATGCACACATCATACATAACCCCAAAAATATCCAACATCACAATATGTCCCCAAAATATTCCCAAATAATAACCCCAACATCAAACACACATCACATGTTCTAATAAAATACCATATCATACAAGTCAGACACAACACAGATAAGTATGTCATACCGAACAGTATTCCATACGGGTACAAAAGTGGTTCATGACATAGAGAATATATAACATCAAAAAAAAAATGTGTACATCTCTAGTCAAATACCATACCGAACTAAGTAGCAAGGTGACCTACGGCTGTCGTGCCTCTCCCCGATCAGTCGCACCAGATCCTGAAAAAGAATAACCCAACGGGCGTGAGAATAAATTCTCAATGCGATAATTTCCACAAATGAATCCCTGGACTTACAATCAAATTTTATTTTCAAAATGAAATCATTAACAACACATTGCACATATATAACACTATATAAACATAAATGCATACCTGACAGCAGATAATCGAATGAATTACAACACAAGAGTTATTAAATCAAATTTCAAATCAACGAACAATCAGGCTTAATTATTTTAATCAGTCTGGTAGCAACTACCGATGTACCACCCAGCTGTACCACAAACCCGTCGACAACGGTAGGGTTCCAGACACTTACAGAAGGCCACCCTACTGAACTGTATATGACACCCATCGGTAGTGCTTGGCTTAACCATTTCCTAAATTTCTAGTTACAAGTCATATTCAGAAAATTCATTAAGAATCATAATCTCAACCGACCATTCAAACGCATATCACATCGGATCATGCAAACGACATTTCACACTAGTCACCCATATTCCTACAATTCACAATTCGTTTCATACTGCCCTTGCCCCAACCGGTTTGGGGACTTACGCGACCCTCGGTAGACTAAAGCTTTAGAATCCTCTCAAAACCCGTGCACCAGGTTTTGCAAATTGGTCACACATTGGTGATCCATAACATATTATTTTTCTCATTTCCAATTCCGATGACTTTTCATCTAAGATCAGATCATATTAGATCGACACAAACGTAATCAATACCAATATGCAAGTCAATCAGATTACCGCAATTCGAGTTCGACAATATTAGGGTATGCAATGCAATGCACAACTCATATAATGCAACAACAAGAATATTCAACATGTCAATCGAATTACAATTTAATTCTGAAAATAAAACATCAGACAAGTCCAGAAATCCCGCACCTTAGCGTATAGCGTACACCTGCCTAAGGTTCAGACGTCTCGAAGGATCCCGAAAGACCTCGCCTTACCGATTCGACACCTACTATTAATATTAATTAGGTTTAGATCAAGAATTTCAAAAATTAGGGTTGAAAACACTCAATTAGGGCTAAACAGGGTGTTCCTTGCGGCCCGGAACAGATCCATTGCGGCCCGCAGAAACCCCAGGCCGAGAGCAGCATTTTTTTTTTGACTACTTAGGTTTTAACTCGATTCGATCGGTGTCGATTGCGATAATTTTCAAAGGGTTCAGTATAACAGTTCTAAATGGATTAATTGAGCTACACAATACTCAATTCAATTTAATTTCCCATTATCCAAAATCCCAAAACCCTAGTTCCAAGTTTCAAAGTCCAAATGATAAAATTCAATCAACATAATCGCAATCGATACGATAATCGAATTAAACTCAATCAATTCAACACAAATTCTGAAATTTCAAACCAAAATTCAAAGAAAGGAAATTCAAGGGTTTACAAGAAATCAAAGGATAGAATTATACCAATTTAGAGATTAGAATCGAGTAGAGAACGTCGTTCTGATTTCGAAACTATGATCGGCTCGATCTATCGCTCAAACTTCACTCTCTTTCTCTCTTTCTCTATGGTTTCGGCCACACACACCTCTCCACCGAACACACACACAGAAAATCGGTATGCCCAAGGAAAGAAGAAAGGTTTGGGTGATATGTACTTGGAATTTTTCTAATAGGCCCCTCTATTTTGTTGAAATTACAAGGGATGGCTATTTTGCACATGAAACCTCTTATTAAAATTTTTTTAATACATCTCAATCCTTTCTAAAATTAATTCTAATATATATATACCATTTTAATTATATATATATAATTTTTAGTAATATATATATATTTATGTTTTATTACATAAATTCCTTTATATCCATTTTAATGCATATTAGCTTCTAAATATAATTTGTATTATATAACTAAATAATCAAACAACATAGTATATATATATTTATTTTTATAAGAAATTTAGGAGAATGTTACAATGAAAATATCTCGATCCAGATCTATACTATGCCACTGGCACTCTTAATCTTTGTGAATTATTTTTCTCAGTAATCACCTTTTTCCGAATTTTAGTTGGGTTTAGCATTAGTACTTGGTGGCAGTAGGTTGGTTAGCTTTAGCAGCTTGGGTAGCTTTTACTTTGCCTTCAAATTTCATACTCTTGTTATTACAACAAAGTATTTCTCATATTTAGATTTTCAACTCATGACTTATGTGCATTTCTCACTAGACCAAAAACTGGTTCTCATAAAGTCATATTTCACATCAGTAAGTATAATCTACGGGGTTCTTTCAAAAGGAAAAGAAAAAACAACACCAGTTATCTCTTGTTGGAGAAAAACCTCATATTGCGCTCCCTCCACATGACTCATACTCCAACCACCCAATCCAAACCCCCCCCCCAATAGTGCTTTTTCATGCTGTGTGAGATTGTCATTATTCTCTGGCCAAGTCCTTAAGAGATTGCCCCGCATCCCCCCCCCTACCCCACCAGTCGATGTGATCTTGTAGTGTGCACAGATTCCTTGTCAAAATCTAACTGCATATTTGCAGTCTTACATGATGTGGTCTCTCGGTTTCAACAGCTAAGGACAGAGGCGAAGGTAGCATACAATAGAGGCATGCAATTGCCTATCCTGAAAAAAAAATATTTGGACCAGGTACAAAAACGAATCTTGCCTACCTCTGAAAATTAAATCTGCCTACCCCTAGCCAACCCAACCCAATTAAATCTACCTATCTAGAATTTTTAATTATCGCTATCCGTTATCCTTCTAAGTCCAAACCCGCTAGTCCACTACCCTACTATTTTCTATATAGCGAAGAGACAAAGAGACGATTGAGGCAATTTCGCATGGGAAAAGTAGCAAGACATGGAGGAGATAGCCTCTTCCCTACCGACGCCGTGAGCCATGACTAGTATGGTATCGCCTCTTTGCTCTTAACCCTAATTTTTTTTTTTTTTTGAAATTAGATAATAATAGAGTTTAGCATGTATAATTTATATATTTATGAATGGCTTGATTTAACTAGAGTTTGGCAAAGCTAAAAGATAACTCTAATTTTTACTTTCATAAATGGCTTGGAGCCCATGACTAGTACTGGTACGCTCTTGAACTTTATACCAATTCCATGTATAATTTGTACATTCATAACTGGCTTGATATAACTAGAGTTTAGCAAAACCCAAAGATAACATAATTAACAAATTCTTCTAGGTTGTTCTGTTTTCCAAATAGAAACAGTGATAATGTTTGTAAAGAAAATAGATGAAAAGAAAAATAGAGAAAGGTGCTTAGATATGAATTAACTTCAAAGTAACTGTTTACAATGGATAAAAATGTCTATTTTACAAAAGAATGATAGATTTTATTCTTTTTTTCATCTAGTCTAAATTATAGATGAGTTATAAATCACATAACCATTTGGAGAACATTCAATTTATTGTAATGCTTATATGGCTTTGTTGTTTAATTTAAATTTGACAGTGATTAGTGATATGTAAAAAAATATTTGTTATAAATTTTTGATTGAGATCTTTGATATTCATTTCGATTATCTTGACTTCTTATTTATTTTGATTGATGTTATAATTTTTATTATGTTTAATTTTTTTTTGCAACATATATATTCTCCTATTTAGTTGTACTATAAATATTTTTGCGTAACCCTAGCAAAAATTCTAACTTCGCCATTAGCTAAGGACATGCACAATTGGCATCCCACTTGAATGGTGCATCCCCGATATGTAAGAAACTCTTGTGTTAAAATGTTGTTAGCTAGCATTAACCAAATGAATATCTTGATTTTTACCGGGACCTTCAATTTCCATATTGCTGAAATCCCCTCGAGTCCTCTTCTATAGTCCATTGTTCTATATATATGCGGATGCACAAGAGAAACACTAGAAGTCATCCATCTCCATTTGATACCATTCTTGTAGGTCCTGTTCAATTACACTAGTGGAAAACATACAATTAGTGTCACCTCCTTTAGCCGATACCAATACTTTAGTATCGGTCATTTTCAAATAACTGACTCTAGGGGTGCACAAAAAATTTGAGATTCGTGATTCGATTCGAGTTCGATTCGAAAAAGTTCGAAAAAAATTCGATTCGAAAGTAATTCGGTTCGAAATTAATTCAAACCAGTTTGATTCGAAATTAATTCGAATTCGAATTCGAACCCAGGCAAATTCGAATCGATAGGTTCGCGAATCTAGCCCAATTCCATGTTAGGCCCAATTCCATTCGGCTGTTTCTCTCCAATTAGTCTTTATTCTAATTATCTATCTGGCAATCGAATGGTAATAGAGATCATGAATTTTTTCAATTGCAGAGGAAACATTGTAGAGAAGTGTGACCTCGCTTTTCTCGATAAACAACAGCTTTCATGTGTGACCTCTTGGCTCTTTTTTTGATCCTCTGTGGCACCAAGACTATGAAAAATTATAGACCTAGAGGAACATAATTAATAACTTTGACCTTATGACATGGTTGGTTGGTATTAGTCACAGACGATCAGAAACTCAAAAAGAGAGGTCCACCCCGTTTAACCTTCTTCCTCATTTGTTTGTCCTCAGAAACTTTAAAAGAGAGCTCCACCAGAGGAGGTGACGGAGGACGCCTGAGACGGAGGACGCCTGAGATGACGAATCTACGGCCAGTTAACACTAGTTGGAATTGCTCTCAATTTCAAACTAATTTCGAATCAAATCGAACTAGTTCGAATTATTTCGAATCAAATTCGAACTAACTTTTTAGGTTTGAAATTGATTCAATTTCGAACTGAGTTCGGTTCGAAATAATTTCGAATTCGAATTCGAACTAGGCTCAATTCGATTTGGTTCGATTCGTTTGCAGCCCTAACTGACTCTAATAACATTACTGTCGACTGATTAACATTAGGTGACACTAATAACCAAGAATTAATGTCGGATCATAACTTTTAACCGATACTAATAGTTAGTGTCGGCTTTTTATAATTAACTGACATTAATAAATCAGAATTAGTGTCGGCTCATTAGATTTACCCGACACTAATACATTACTGTCGACTCTTTATAATAAACCGACACTAATTCTTATTTATTAAAGTCGGCCTTATATTAATATCCGACAGTAAAGTATTAGTGTCGGGTAAGGCTAATAAGCCGACACTAATAAATCATTTATTTCCTTTTTGATGAACTCACCCAGCCACGCTGAGCTCTTCTCCACTGATATCTCTCTACGCGAAATATGGTATTTTCTTCATTTTCTACATTTTCAGCACTGTCTCCACTTCATTTTTTGCACGCAAGTGATAGTTTCTTATTTATTCTACTCTACTCTATTGTAGCTCGCCAAATTGACCACATTTGCAATTAAAAGTGATATTCTTGGTTGGATTTCATATGTAGACATCTGCTGGGTTCTTACTTGTACCTCTCTTGCAATATTTGAGCTACTATATCTCTCAAGTTGCTCATTTTGTCGGCCATATCTCTGGGTAAGAATTTTTCTCTCTAAATTCATCTATTTTTATAAAGAAATTTTAATAACTCTTGAAATAAACAATTTAACAAAATGAGCAAAATTAATCATGTCAGTTAGAAAATCTAATGATCAGGAGCAATTGTGTTTTCCACTTCTAAACATTGGACTTTCCTCAGATATCATAGAAAGCATGGGAAAATCAGAAAAGTCTTTTAAACATGTTCCGTCTTGTTTATCATTTCAGTTTAATATCTATTATATACCCATTTTTTTATTTATACAATTTCCGTGTTTTCAGCACTAACTTTTTTAATTTTCAAATTTGTTGGTACTCAACATCCCACCTTTATAAGAAAATTTCTGAATTTTGAATTTTTTGTATCTGTCTGTGTTGGAAGAAATTAAATCTGCTTTAGTCACTACAGTTGGAATTTATAATTATCCTATGAAGCCTTAAGTTAAACTGGAATCAAACTTGTTTGAAGCTAACAGGAATTGGTACCAGCCATCTTGACTTATAATTAAAATTGGTACTAGTCATATTGAGTTCAGATTTTAATGCCATGACTCATGTACCAATGTAGAATATTTTCAACAAATATAAGCAAATATTAGATATATCAAAGCATATTTTAACATCCGATTAATTTTTATATCAATTTTGAACCGTTCTGCTATTAACAAAAACATTAATTTTAGAATTTGTGTGGTTATCATTGATAATTGAATTTCTATGATAATTGAATAAAAATATACGTACTGTTTGTTTTTCAGGAGATATATAATAGAAATTGATGCTACAATTTTGAGGGATTTGGTGGCACGATCTCTTCATGTCACTCGATTTGGAATAAAAAAAAATTGTATGTACAATATGAAACTTATGTTTAATTATATGCATCGATGTGTATTATGATAAATATATGTAGTTAGTTAAATGTATGCATAGTTGGTAGGTATAGTGCTAAAGTATTGCTTTATGAGTCATAACCGAATTATTAATGCCTTTAGGTCATGATATTCGTTCAAAATTAATCCAATAAGGATTAATTTTGAAGTCCCCATTTTGGGACTGCTCTTTGAATATTTTATCTCAATTAGGATGTGAACACGCATTAGTCGCGTTTTAGTATTTAAGAAAATTTCAGCAGCATTTCCTTCGATTAGTTCTCCAGATACTCGGGAAAGTAAGGGGAAATGCTGTCGAAATTTCTCTAAATACTAAAACGCGACTAACGCGTGTTCACTATGGAGACAAAATATTCAAAGAGTGGGATAGGATTGTAAACCGGCCCTATATAAGCCCTAAATTCAACAATTGATCCTAAATGTGTACTTAATTGTGTTTTCTTATAATTGCAGTTGGATGTATGGAGCATCACGTGTTTCAGATGAATATTTGACAGGTGTTGATGAAATTATAAAAGTTGTTACGGAAGACATGACAAATACTAGGAATGTGAATATGGCATGTCCTTGTTGTAATTGTAACAATAATCAAAAATGGTCTAACCCCGTCCAAATGAGGAATCATTTAATCCACCGTGGATTTAAGCAAGATTATACACGTTGGATATGACATGACGAGAGTTTGGAAACCGGCATAAATATTGATACTGGTAAGTAGGAATCAGGAAGACTACAATAGCGGAAGTGATGTGCAAGGCGATCGAAATGATGATATGGTGGTAGACGAATGTGGTAATCTTGATCAAATGTTACATGATTTAGAAGAGGATTTTGGTAATGATAAGCAATATCATGTAATTGAGAATTTGTATGAAGATTCAAAAATATATTTGTATCCTGGTTGTACTAAATTTACAAAATTGCAAAGTGTATTGAAATTGTATAATCTGAAAGCATCTAATGGTTGAAGTGATAAAAGTTTTACTGCGTTAGTAGAAGTATTAAGAGAAATGCTGCCGAATGGAAATGAGATACCATATAATATTTATGAAGTGAAAAAAATGTTGTGTCTAGTGAATTTGAAAGTTCAAATAATACATGCATATCCAAATGATTGTATATTATATAGAAATGAGTATATAGATCTCAATGAGTGTCCAAAATGTGGTACATCATGCTACATAAGAAGAAAAATAACCGACGATAATAGTGATGACTCTAAATTGAAAAAAGGGTCTCCGGCAAAAGCATTGTGGTACCTCCCTATAATACCAAGATTCAAAGCTATGTTTGCAAATGCTGAAGAAGCGAAATCATTGTGTTGGCATGCAGAAGATTGAAAAAAAGATGAAAAATTACGGCACCCCGCTGATTCTCCTCAGTTAAGAAAGATAGATAGAAAGTTTGACTTTGGTAGTGATTGCAAAAATCTAAAGCTTGGGTTCAGTACAGATGGAATGAACCCGCATAGTAGCATGAGCAGTAAGCATAGTAGTTGGCTGGGTTTATTGTGTATTTACAATCTTCCACCTTGGTTGTGTATGAAACGCAAGTACATTATGCTGACCTTACCGATATCAGGACCCAAACAACCTGGAAATGACATAGATGTATATCTGGCACCATTGATAGAGGACCCACAAAAATTGTGGTTACCAGGAGTGTAGATGTTCAATGCATATAGCAAGGAAACTTTCACCTTACGGGCTATGATTTTCTGTACCATTAATGATTTTTCGGCATATGGCAATTTGTCGGGTTATAGTGTTAAAGGAGAAAAGGCGTGTCCTATTTGTCAAGACGATATGTGATTAACTAATTGCTATAAAACTATGTACATGGGTCATCATAGGTTTCTTCCCACCAATCACACACACCAAAAGAGAAAGAAAGAATTCAACGGAAAAACCAAGAACAACAAAGCACGTTATCCATTAACTAGTAAAGAAGTTTATTCACGAGTAAAGGATATCAAAGTTGATTTAGGAAAATTTAAGAAAAAGGGGAGAAGAAAGAAAGAGGCTTCGAAAAGTTGCTGGAAGAAGAGATCAATATTTTGAGATTTAGCATACTAGGAGTACTTAGATGTTTGACACTGTCTTGATGTGATGCATGTAGTGAAAAATATTTGTGATAGCATAATTGGAACATTGTTGAATATTCCGGATAAGAGTAAAGACGAAATCAATGTTCGAAAAGACATGCAATTAATGAATATACGACCGGATCTACAACTAGGAGAGAAGGAAAGATCAGATGGTAAAATTTGTACATATCTAAAACCCGCCATACGCTGTTGGAAAAGAAAAAGATAAGCTTCTGTGAATGTTTTCATAGTGTCAAAATTCCTTCTGAATATTCTTCAAATTTTAAAAAACTAGTTTCATTGTAAGATTTAAAATTGACAGGTATGAAGTCTCACAACTGCCATATTTTAATGACACAGCTTCTTCCTATTGCAATTCGAGATATATTGCTAACGTGTGTTAGGAAGACCATCACAAGGCTTTGTTTTTTCTTAAACACCATTTGTTGCAAAGTAACAAATTCTGATACGTTGGATGATTTGCACAAGGAGGTTATTTAACTCTTTGTCATTTTGAAATGTATTTTTCGCCGTTATTTTTTGATATCATGATTCATTTAATTGTTCATCTAGTCAGAGAAATTAAGATATGTGAATCGGTTTTTTTACGGTACATGTATCCGTTCGAGAGATACATGAGAATTTTAAAGGAATATGTGCAGAACTGATATCATCCTGAGGGCAGTATTATAAGAGCATATCATGCCGAAGAGGTTATTGAGTATTGTACTCAATATCTTGATGATTTAAAAACTGTTGGCATCCCTAAATCTCGTCACGAGGGAATACTACATGGTGTAGGCACAATCGGTTCAAAAATTAATCATTTTCGACTGTACAATAATGGCACTAGCACATTTCCATGTTTTACAACACCTAATCAACGTTCATCCATATTTGGACGAGCACATGACCGTCTTGTGACAACATAATCGTAAGAAATCCAATAAGTGGTTAATTGGTAAACATAATAAAAAGTTTCAAACTTGGTTTACATGTAGAGTTCTGGAAGCTCCAGATGGAGAAAACATTAAAGAAATTGTCAAAAAGTTGGCTCTTGGTCCAATTCATGTTGTGAGGTCTTTCCAAGAATTTGACATCAATGGGTGTACATTTTACACTAAAACTCAAGATGAAAAGAGTACCGTGCAAAATATTGGTGTGACATTAGTAGCCATTTCAAGTGATTTTTCAGGTGCTAAAGGTGCCGGACCATCCCAAGCATCAATGTCATATTATGGATTTATTGAAGAAATTTGGAAACTAGACTACATAATATTTAAGATTTCTTTATTTTTGTTAAATGGGTTGATAACCATAAGAGGGTTAAGGTTGACAACGATGTTTTTTCATTTTGGTGGATTTCAACAAGTTGGGATATAAAGATGATCCATTTATACTAGCAAGATAAACAACACAAGTGTTTTATGTAATTGATCCAACCAATTGTACAAAACATGTGATCCTATCTGAAAAAAGACGTATTATCGGGATTGATAATGTAGTTGACGAAGAAGTGTACGATCATTTTGACGAGATACCCTCATTTTTCATTGGCATGCCAACGTTACCAATCAGAGATTACATCGAAACAAGTTACATGCACCACGATCATAATGAAGGAGAATGGATTGAAGAAAGTTGATTCACTTAATTGTTATTGGTATGTTACATATATACCATTTTTTATTTCATAATTGAAAATATGTTTTATAAATATTTTTTACAATCCATTGTCTTCAAAGTTTTTTTTTCAGGATGCATTAAATGAAGGGAACGATGGTAGACATGCCAGTTATTCGATAAATATGTTTTATAAATATTTTTTAGCTTAAATTGATTTTTGGAACATTTGGCTCGATATTTTAATAGTTGTGATAACTATTATATATACCTTATTTATGAGATTAAAAATGCATATCATCGAGAAGAGCAAACAATTATAAAATATTAAATACATGTCAAAGGAAAAGGTTAAAGGAAAAAAAATATTTTGTGAATATATATATCTTTTTGAATAAAAATTCAACTTTAATAAACTATATATGTGTGTGTGTATATTTTGGAGTTAATCAATGAACCCTACGGGGATTAAATTCCCATCCTCTGAGATATATCATATTCTACGTGACTTCTTAGAAAATCTCAACTGTTCAAAGACATTCTACACGAATCTCAAAACTAAAACAATATCGGGCCCCTGCGCAGCGCACCAATTCTCACTTACAAAAATTTCGCGGTGCCCCAGTTTTCACTCTCTCCCACGCACCATTTTTCACTCTCTTGTGCGCATCGATCCTAGGGTTTTTCAAAACCCCGTCTATCTCTCGGCTCTCTCTTCCGCCGATCAGTAGTCATCAGAACATGCCTCTCTCTCTTATCGCTATCTCTCCCGCCACTCCTCCCTCCCGCCGCTTAGCCCTCCACTACTCCTTTTTGTTGCCTCTGGAGAGCCTTCCAATCACCAGATTTGGATTGTGCCTACTTCAGTTATTACAAGGTAACACATGCATGTAGTATATTATTCCCATTCTTTGCCGATAATTAGCAGTCCCAATTAACTACATTTGTCTAATTAATTTCTTCCGCTCCTTCAATTTTGTACTTCCTACATTCTGATTTACTTCTTTCTATTGGCTCTTTCTTTCTTTGTATTCTGATTTACTTCTTTATAAACAGTACAAAATTTCTGAAATCTGTGAATTTTCAAGGACATTCAATTCTTATCATGTCCAGTGGTGGTGGTGATAGTGAGTCTGCTTCGACCAAAAAGAAAGGACGAGGTCCTTCGAATATTAAAGGCGTGATTAATAGGTCCAACAAGACGATGAAATTTGATACACTTTGGAGAGCTATTACGAATGATGAAACAACATCTTTTAGTACGCAACTTGGGATTTCAGTAAGAGCCCATGTTCCTATAAAATACCAACAGTGGCCTGACGTACCAGATCATATAAAGAAAATTGTTTGGCAAGAGCTACAGGTAAATAACATTAACCTACTTAATTATGTACATCTGCTTTGCTCTGTTGACTGTGTGATTGCCTCTGACTTGCTGCCTTGCTTATGTGTTGTTTTGGTTATTTCTGTTATGGTTCTGTTATGTTCTGACTGTTTCTATGATGTTCTGGTTCTGTTCCGTTCTCATTCTGTTTTCCTCTAATTTTTTGGCTATGTTGTTTCTGTTGTGTTCTATTCTAGTTCTATTTTGCTAATTCAGCCTCACTAATTTTGTTGTGCTTTCTTTCACAGCTCGGTTGGAAATCACCTGATGACAACATAGATTTGAAGAAGGAGATCACTAGTCAGATGGGTGTTTGCTTTAGAACATTCAGACGTACTATGTATAAGAGATTCATAGAGAAGGGTGAAACACCTTTTGATGAATATAAGTCCATTGAACCTGATGATTGGGCTGACTTCGTGAAAGTATCACCAGTCGGAAGAATTCCAGGTTTAATTTCTTTATGTCAACTACCTAATACCTTTTGACTATCCAGAATTTCAAATGATTTGTTAATGCCAACTATTTTCTTGTTGAAATTATAAAACCTAAGTAGACGAGGGAAGGAGAATCAGGAGAAAAAATTGTACCCACATTTATTGGGAAACCGAGGTTATAAGGATGAACAATTCCAGAAGAAATTGAAAGAAATTTGAAGGAGATTGTTAAACAGAAGACACAAAGTGATTTGTCATTGTGTGGGTCAACTAGTAAGTTGTCAGAAGAACAGCTTAACAAGTTGGAGGTTCAACATAGGCACATCTCATGGAAGCTCGCGAGAGAGAAGGTGTCGGACGATGGGGAACATGTTCATCCTAACCCGAAAACTAAAGAAATGATCAAGACAATTGTGAGCATCTAGTACATGGTTTAAGGTGTCTTCAATTTAAATCTAAATTTAATTAATTATGTTATAACCTATTGTCATTGATTTAATCATATTATGAAGAACAAGAAAAGGCTTTCAAGGAAGGCACGTTCACCCCCGATCGATACGACGATATTCTAGAAAAATCGCTACAAAATCCAGAATATTCGGGGAGAGTGAGAGGAGTTGGATCTCTTGTGGGTATAAAGAAAGCTTATGTTGGGTGCGGAAAAAGGAAGAGGCACACTTATTTGGAGTCTGAGGAGGGTATTGAACAGAGAATACAAAGAGAGGTAGCGGAGAAAATGAAAGACGTATTGGAGGTGATGAAGAGGCAGGGTAGGCAAATAACAATGTTGATGGGCCAAGTAGCACTGGAGAATCGAGCAGCAAGTAGCACTGGAGCTATTCAGTGCCAGACCAGTTGCCCGTCAATGCAACCAACACATCCTCTCGATTTCATTGAGGTAAAATTGTTAACTGATCAACCAGTGCAGGCTGACCACTAGTCTAAATCAAAAAACAAAATGAACAGTCAAATAAAGGACTTTAAAACAATCATTTTAGAGACAATTTCAATTTTTAGCATTTTCTATGCATTTTCTATGATTTTTCAAAGTTTTGTGTTATATTAGTCCTTTATTCCTTTAAATGAAGAGCACAGTTGCAAACTCCATTTGGTTCGGGATGGGCAAAAGATTGAAGTGGCCATAGGGACGATATATCCAGGCACAGTTATTCACGATAGACCTGTACCACCTGGCCATGTGAGAGTAATGGTGGATGATTATGCCGCGAATGAAGATGAGACCCCTGTACTCGTACCAAATGACGAGGTGGCTACTCTTCGCTTAGCTCGTTCTAGTTTCACGGCATGGCCTAAGGATATGATATCTTTAGATGATGTTAAAATGCTTGTTTACAAATTCTTTAGCTTTCAATTCCGTAACTAGTAGAGTTATCCTTGATTTTTCATTTTCTAATTGCATGAACCATGCAAAGAGTTACAAGTTCCTACAAGTAGGAAGTTAGTTCATAGTGATGGGTTTGAAGAAAGAGATCAATACAAGGGGTTTTAGGGTATAAATTTTGATCTGCTAGGTCCTACCTTCAAGAGTCTACGTGTTCGGTTTGTTGAGCAAGTAAGCAACGCATTCCACATCGATCTGCCAATGGACCTTTTCCATAGCGAGGACCTCATTTTCGTTCATGCAGATGATTTGAAGGCTTTGGTTACACCAGTGACAATGCTCACTGGACCAATTATTCAGATCTTCATGATGTGAGTTAATAATTGTAAAAGTGCAAAAATTTACTACTTGTAATTCAAATTTACTAATAATGACATTTCTACTCTTATTTGTAGGTATGCGCATAAATACTACAATGATGAATATCCTAATTAGCTCGTTGGTTTTATTGACCCTGCAAAAACATGTGGCCAATTTGTGGAGGGTGATGATCGTCGTGATAGACAATTTGTCGAGGAATACCTAACGACAGCATTGAAAGAATCCATAGACAAAAAAATTATATTCTTACCATATCATGAGGGGTTAGTACTCTCTCTATTTATATAACTTCTTCAATTTCTTTCATTTCGTAGAAATTAAAAATTATAGCATGTTTTACATAAATATGCAGTGTACATTGGATATTGATTGTGCTGATGCCAAGAGCGAGCACATTTTACGTGTTTGATTCCATGGGTAGCTCGAAAAAAGTTTACAAGATCTTCAAAGCGCTTGACGGGTAAGTTTTTTATATATTGCTAAGTTGAATTGTAAATCATGTTCTTTTTTTTCTTTTTTCCTGTTCCATGAGGTTTGGACTTGCAAATCATGTTATCTTGCATTAGAGGACTAGACACGTATTATTTTTAACCTTGAATCTAAATTTGGGGCTGCTATATGTTCTCTTGCACCTGTGCACATGAAGCATGCATTAATCAAGGCCCAACCATTTTTTTTTATCATTTTATCTATTGTTAGATTTCTAATTTTTATTAGCAACCAAACAAAAAAAACTTTCATTCTGGATGGAACCTTGACTTTTCATATTTTAGATTATATGTTCTTGAGGATATATAAAAGCTCAACTAGATAATATGTCAAGCTAGTTGTTATTAGTTGTAGTGTCTTCCTCTAGTGTTTGACATAGCTTTCTCAACGCTGTTTACCTTTCTAAGAATATATCAAGTTAGGAAAGTGTTTGAATCGACAAAATAATATTGCTAGTTGAGTTAGTGCGTGAGAATAGTACCATAAAAGGTGTTAATCTGAATAACATGAGGATATATATATATATATAATTTTGTGTTATTCGGAATATAGTAAAATGTTACTTAAATTAGTGAAATATATGTGAATTGTATATAAATAAGAATAGTATCAATATCTTTGGGTTTATTGTTATTCCAATGTGTGTTCAAACAAATATACCCAGAGTTTTTTTTATAAAAATTGTAACATTTTAAAATTTAGAAATGATAAATCAGAGGATGTAGACTCTGATTATGTCAAATCTAATATCACAGACCCAAAGTCTGTATCAAAGTTAGGATTCTCTTCCATACAGTTTAGACCCAAAGTTTGTATCAATTGGATTTTTCTGCTATTTGTTATAGATTTTTGAATCTCAGCTTCTCAAATTTTCTGATATTCTTCTTTTTATGTTTCTTAACTTTCTGATGCATATGGTTCTTGGTATAGAACTCCGTACCAGATAGATAAAGACAATCCCAAAGACCACCAAATAAATCATGCATATAGTCTATCTAATAATGAACATCTCCATGTAAATAAATCGAAATTTGGTATAGTTGTTTACCATAGTGAAAATAACAAATCAGCCTTTCAAATTTATGTGCTCTTACAATTGAATTCTTTTCTAATAGCCCATTCCTAACGGATTCATGTATCGGAGGACCTAGAAAAACTAGGTGGAAGCATTCAAATGTTAAGGTAATAGTAATTAATTCAGATTTGTTCAATGAAAAAGAGATGATGTGAATAATTCATATCTTTTGACGTCATATATGTTTGTATCATTCGACTCTTTGGAAAGTGTCCTAATTTGAAATTTTTTTAATGCAGTGCCCACAACAAGTTGGAAATTGGGAATGTGGATATTATGTCATATTATTTGTGTATGACATAATAACTCGATTCCTTGATATTTTTCCGAACTTCACGGTACACATATTTTTTTTTGGCAAAGGTATGCATAATTTATTTATCTTACGCCATAAATAGAAATTTTTGATCTTTTATCATTTCAAAAATGCAGGTTTTCCCCGAAGAGTACAATAAACATCGAATACATGCGAACAATGTGGGATAAATATTTTTTGAAGGAAGTATTAGACGTGAAAAGTAAAACAATTTAGGATGTGTTGTTTAAACATGCTTAACTTAGATGTTTAATTTAGGATGTGTTGTTTTGTATTATTTGGTAAACTTTGTAATTTAAACATGCTTAACTTAGATGTTTAATTTAGGATGTCTTATTTGATCTCTTTATATAGGCCAGCAAAAATATATGGTAGCTGGCCAAATAACAATTTTTTTTTAAAATTAGTGTCGGTTCTTTAGTACTATTATCGGCTAACAATTAAAAGGCCGACAGTAATAACTATTAGTGTCGGATAAAAATTAAAAGGCTGACAGTAATGACTATTAGTGTCGGCTAATAATCACTAACAAAGTTGGAAGTATCGGTCTATAGATTTAGTATCGGTCTTTATATCGGCCTTTTAATTTTTTGGCCGACACTAATAGTTATTAGTGTCAGCTGATTATTAAAAAGCCGACACTAGTATATATTACTGTCGGTTGAATAAATGAAGCCGACACTAATTCGTATACCTTTAATGTCAGTCTTTTAGAAGTATTAGTATCAGTCTCATTATTGTCACCTAAAGTCCGATAGTAATACTCATAAAGAACCGACACTAATTTCAAGTTCTCCACTAATGTTACTAGGTGGGAACAGGAATGGGTCCAATTTGAATGGCCGAAACACTGATCACTGAATTTTTTTTCTACGAAAACAGTGAATGGCCGTACAGGACTATAATATGTCGATGCTACAAATAATGGGATCAAGTGAGCTAAATTCCCAAAAAAGAAGAAGGTATTTGGTGTTGATCGGATGTCAGAGGGTATATTCACCAGTTATGTAATCGTGGTGACCCATAACCCATCCGGGATTGTCTGAATTGAACATTAATTATGATACTTGCTGATACAAAACCCGATCTGACAATAAAATCTGATATGACCGCTAATTAGTTTGAACTATAACAGTCCTATCTTAGTCAATGCCTAACAAATGGTAAACCCAACATTCAAAAACCAAATCCTACTCATAAACCTACACATAAATTTCCACGATCAGTTTAAATTTATGGAGCCGTTCAATATTTATTAACACATATATAGAACGGTTTAGATCCGACTTTAATTTAATGAAATTTGTTCAAAACAAAACCCAATTTCTTTTAAAATTTAAAGTCGGTCCAGGAGAACCCTGCAACGAATGGAAACTTTATCGTTCATCAAGTTAAGAAGGGAATCTTTATGCCAAAAGGACGGAATTATGGTACGCGCACTTACTTTGTCCAGCAGCCGACTTTTGCTAATTTAATTTGAGTTCTGCTTCCCATTGTCGGGGAACGATGGTCAATGGTCCTCAATTGTTCCACTTGGAACACAGGTAGCATACCTTTTATATTTTTTAGATAAAAAATCATAGTCCACTATTGCTATTGCTCTGTAATGATTTGTTTGCAAACTTTAAATACGACCTGATTGAAAAAGAAGTTAGGAAAATGCAGCTATAACCCTTGTAGTCTACTGTAGATTAATTATCTCAATCGTTTAGCTATTGATATATATGCTATAATAATTATTATTTTATTTTTCAAATTTTAAAATATGACATGTTTTTCCTCATATACCCTTCTTTGGATTTCAATATGTATGCACTTTAAGTTTGAACTTATTAGAATGCACTGTTTCATTCAAATATATTCAAGTTATATATCAATCTGAATCTTTATCTCTTTCTCCACAATACACACAATATATCTAAATTCCTCGATAATATATAATAATTTTAGATAGAGAAACAAAAGTGATCGAAAAACACATCTCTTGCTTTATTTGAAGTGAGAGAATCAGTTCTTGACACGAGATGTTTGATTATAAGAGCATCTACATCCATGAAACTCTTGGAGTTTCTAAATAACTATTAACTAATTCTTAGAAATTGTGTCTCTAAATATTTTTAAACCCTCACATCCCTGAAACTAAAATTAGAGTTTCTTAATTACCACATCAGCAAATAAATTACAAGATAAAATAATTTCAGCTAATTATTAGAGTTTATAAACAATTTATTATTTAAGAAACTTTGGAGCAAAATTGTTAAATAAGAAACACATCTGCATCTCTGAAACTGGTTTAGAAACTGTCACATCAAATTATAAACTCAAAGAGTTTCAGAGATGTAGATGCTAGATTTTGAGTTGTGAAACTATGGAACTTGTCATATATCTCAATAGCAATCTCCACATAGTGAGGTCGTTGCCAATTTTGACAAAAAGAGCTTCTGCAAGGGGTTTGTGAAGCGTCAAATCACGAAAGAAATCACAAAAAATCTTTTGAGAACTGAATTTCTCACTTTCTTACAATATCTCTTTCAATGATCAATTTTGATGATCACACTTAATAAATAACCATGGATCACTAATTTTCAAGGCAATTCACAAATATAGTATTTATGAATTTGTCAATCAAGATGATTAATTTCTCGAATTGTAGTGAATATTATTGATAAACATCATTTTTTAACGATGAAACATCCAAAAGATATCAGCTTAGGTCAAGAGTTTAATTCCCCCTCAGACTTCGCAGCTTCTGTGAAGGTTTTCAGAAAAAAAAAAAAAAAAAAAAAAACTACTAATTGATGTGAACTATGTATTGAGACAATGACATACCAATAATCATTTTAATGACTTTTTCGGTGGCACAACAACAGTCACTGTAGTTATGGACAGACATGTATAGCAATTAGCAGTTATTTTAGTTTAATGTTTAGAATACAACAAAACGCAAGTAAACTTGATGAGTGAAAATGTTACGCGTATACTTATAATCATGTAGTTCAATTTGTATTACCATTTTATTATTTTGTATAGTATTTGGTAAAAGAGGATAGTTTTATTTTTGTTTCAAAAAAGGCTGCTACGGATCATGAATCATTATTCTAAAAAAAATTATACAAAGAAGAAAGTAGTGTGTACGCTAGCCTAATATGTTATGCACACGGTTAAGAAAGGATAATGTAGCCTATAATCTACGCTGAAACTAGTGTGTACGCCTACATTGGAATTAAAAAAAAAATAGACTTGCAACGAATTAAAGGAATATATAAATGATAATCGCACAGTGACTGGTAGCCAGAAACTTCACCTGTTAGAGTTGGCATTTCCTATCGAGTATACATTTATTGCGGTTTAAAACAATTATCGACAAAGTTTGAACAGTCAGCTTTTATAGGTCGATTATTTATTACTTACCAGTCAATTCCTCATAGCTCACCGATTCTGATTCTGGTTTAACTTTGTCCGTCTTCGTAACATTTGTTTTTGTTTAGATTACAAATTTTCACCAAAATGATTCTTAAGGTTTGATTGCTAGCTAGTTGGCAAGGGCTCAGAATCCGTGGTGTGGTCGTCCAACACAAATCTGGATCTACGGTACTCACTAGAGACCCTGATGAACAAGAAATACAAGTGTTCAAAATTGCTCATCATTCCCTTTCATTTGGTATAGTACTTTTTTCCTTTCTGTATGTATGCAATACGTAAAGAAAGAATACGTAGAAAGATTGACTAGGATTTATTTGTCTTGCATTATAGGTCCACCCTTTTTTGTGTCTATTTATTAGCCCACCTTTGTAGATTAAGCAACTCATGCTTTCTGGGCCAATGACACCCAATGTTTGTCTTAATTTTGTGCACTCGACCTGTTCATTCACAACGAAGTACAAAATCTCAGTGATACGCAAATTACTTTGATACCAATCTGTAGCAACCAAAACTTTTTCAGATTACTCGTACGGAATGGTGTCAGGATTTCCATGCAGTATAGCTTAGTCAGTATATAAGCAACAATCTTAAGAAAACTCTGAATTATTATCCGTATCATCTTTTGGCATCTCTGAAAAAGTTGTCCAAATCTCCAAATTTACCTCTGGTAGGATCTATTGTGTGCATAAATGGGATATTCGTTCCATGACAAAATGGATTGTATGGCCAGTCAACCATTAGAGATACAATGGTAGATGTCCAAGACCTAGCCATTGTTGTTTGTCCTTGTTTCGATTTATGGATCCTTCCAACAAATGCTTTGCTATATGCCCTTTTTGTTGACGCATCACAACTAATTACTCCTTTTTACGTAACTTCATAAAGGGGTATAAACAATTGGCAAACAGATATAATATATAATGGGACATTCAAAAAGGTTGCTTTCAGTTTGCATTATATTCGGGTTATACATTTCAATGAAATAAACAGATTCAAAATCACCAGTCAGATGTTTCTATCATTATGCGTAAGCTACTGCAGGACCAAACATCACATTATTAAGCATAGAAGTAAGATCAAACAACTAAATCTTACAAATGAAAAAGCTAGCTCAATAGTCAAGTCCTACATCTCATGTGTACCAAAAGAAAACAACTAAAATCAAGTAGCAGCAAATATACCCCTGGAATATCACAGTTGCATATTTGACGAATATCTCTCTCCTGTGCAGAAAAGAAAGAGTTATACTAGAATTTTGCACATTATAAATAACTAAATAAATAACCCCAACACTGAATATAATGTTTTCTTTTGGTGTATAAAATGTCCATAGTTCACATCCAGCATGAGGATACTGGCCAGAATACAGTGATTCTATTGTTTCCTATTGTTCTGCAATGTAGGGTTTAGAGTGATTTGGAAGGCCTAATCAATCTTGGGTTAATAAAATAAACAACTATTGTAAATCCAGCACATGCCATCAGATATGATTTCAGAGACAAGTTACCACTACTATTGTAATGATACAGTTACAAACAGGAATGCAACTATTCTTTATATTCCATTAGAAGTACCCAAGTTCCTAAAAGACAGAATTTTTCATGTGCAACTTCAGATGCATGCTTCAATTAAGACCATATTTAGTCATCATAACCCCAAATAAAAACACAAACAAAATTGTTGGCTTATAAAATAACAACAACAACCAAACCTTTATCAAACAAGTTGGGATAGGCTAGAAATGAAACCCAATTGTAGTCTCTATTGACTTATAAAATAACCACAAAAATAAAAAATAAAAAAGAACCGAAAGATTTAATTATTCCAATATTGTGTGTCCAATTATACCCAATTAGACCTTTTTTACCAACTCACTGCCTTTTCTTTTGAAGAAAGATGTACTAGTTTCAATATCGTGTGACAAATTATACCCAAACTAGGCATTTTTTTACTAATTCCTGCTATTCTTCTTGAAGGCAGATATACTAAAGAGCACCAACCAAATGAACCAACAAAATAAAAGACACTCAGTATTCTTGTCATTGAAATTGTGGTCTGAAAGAAAAGATACACACCTATTTATTAGGGTTTTCAATACAATAATGTAACTCTATAACAGAATGCAAATATTCAATGTAAGAAAGTGAAGAAATACTAAAAACAGCTCCATTTTTATTATATTATGAGAAGAATCCTCATATGTTTTAAGTGACAAAAAATCCAGCAGAACCAAATTTAAATTGAGAAAAACATATACAATCGATATGAGGAAAATTGCTCATTTCAAAAAATAACCCTCAGAAGTCACAAGAAGTTAAATGCAAGACAAACTATTTATCCAGATCCATACATAGCAGGAGATATATTTAGATACTAAATTGCAATGCCAGAAAGAGATGAAATATTACACCCTAATCATCAGACTTTATAACTGAGATTAAAAGCTTGGATCTTGATCTCTCTTTTTTCCTACAGGATTTAGGAGCATGTAATTTTGCACCATAACTATGTCAATTTCATAAAATCAGTATTCAGGCATAAGTCTGGCAGTGATAGAAATTAGCTTCTCAGGACACAAATCGATTGACCATGGACTTAGTGTTTTTCAGAACATAATTCGTCTAAAATCAGATTAAAGAAGGCTTTAATTAATTTCCTTCAAGAAAATAAACAAGATAAACCCTAAATAGATCAAACCAAGTTCGAGTTTAGTTTTCACTTTCCGTATGAATCTGACCGTGCAATGCAATCATCCTAGGTAATCAGCTCATATCAGTATAATAGAAAAGAACAGGAAAATACCTGAAAAGACGCAATCAGAGTTCAAGCTTGAGCTCCTCCTTCTCCTTCGTGAGGAAATGGAGGATGTACGGGGTGACACGGATCACGGCGATGCACGACCCCATAATCGTCAGGTGGCTTCTCAGCTGCTTGTACGCCGTCTCCTTGTCCGGCCTCCTCGGAAGTTGAAACATCTCTTTCTCGATCTGCTTCTTTCTACCTCTGAACGACAAAACCTTTGTGGCGAGTAAAAACCCTAGACTGAAAAAAAGAGTCGATTCATCAGGGGATAAAGCGCATAAGAACGAACGTCGTGTGAATTGAACGGTACAGATCACATCGGTAAGTATTTTAACGGAGAAGTTTTGACTTTGTGCAGCGCAGTAGCGCACTAATCGGATGTAGCGTTGTTTTGATTCTATAGTCTGTAACTTTGCATAAAACTAAAACTGATCTGCTAAAATCTTTACCCGATCGTCGCCCTTTCAATCTTTCATGGATATAGAATTTAAGATTATTTTGGGCTTTGGGCCGTAATTGACAAGCTCTATAAATCGTAACTCTTTTATACGCTCAACCCAAATCGAATTGCTGTTGGTCGAAACCTGGTTTACTGTATGAAATTGGAACCTGGTTATTTGATCAGAAAAAAAAAACCCGATCAAATTGGACAAAAATCAGCTTGGATTTCTCGCTTTATACTGTACAGTTTTTGCATCGTCCTGAAAGAAAGAAAACTGGATCCTTTCTGACTGTGCAGATAAAATATATCATAGATTCCCCAGTAATTTGTTTTGATTGAATTTTGAAATTCTGATAATCAGCTACTGGGTAGTAGAACAATCATAGCCTGAATTTTTCCATACTTTTGGCTGCACGTAGTGTGGGAAAAATAGCACGACGGAGCCGGCTTCATCACGAAATGACACAGCACGTGTTACTATTCCGTGCCGTGACTCGCATTCGTGTGCTGTGACCATTCGCGTGCCGTGACCACCCCTTGACATTTTGGTCACGACATGATACGTAATCACACGAGTCACGTGTAATGACGACTGTTAGGTCTTAATAAAATAGTGAATCTTGAAGAAACTAACTTAAATTATAAAAAAATAGTTAAACGTGAGAAACATGACTAGTTACATTTGGACACAGCATGTGAGTCACGGCGTGACTCGCGTGCCATGATCACCCCTTGACATTTTGGTCACGGCACGAATCACTATTCACTTGGTCACGACACAGCATGAGACCAAAGTCACAGCACGGCACGTTTTTTCCACTCTAGTAGCACAGTAAAAAAAATATAATTATAAAATAAGGAAGCTGATATGAGTACCTGCGCTACAGTACCCACACTTAAACTATCATATATAATTGTTTGTGGGGACCAAACTGCCATAACTGCACTTCAGATCTGTAACTTTTTTTTTAATATTAATAGTCAAATCTTAAAGTATGTACTCCAAAGAACACAAGTATTTATATCTATATAGTAAATAATGTAAATGATAAATTAATTATTTTTAAATAATTAGGGTTAATTTCTTATGTACCCTTCAAGAGTTCTTTAATTTCTTATTTACCTTTCTACTCTTTATTATATTTAATATCTCCTTTAACATCTTGTTTTATTTCTTATTTGCCCATTGCATAATATTTTTAAAGTTCACTATAATTAAATCTCTAAAAAAATAAATAAAGACAACAATACCCTTTTATGAATTCCTTTGAAGAATTTGATCGGTCTGTATATATATTCGACAGCACTAAGCAACTCACTGGAGTGTCCATTACTTCCTTTGGCCTTTGATTGGTTGCTAATTTCAAATCAATTTGTCTCGAGTGCCAGTCCATAGTGCGAATGCAAATATGCAATCTAATTTTAATTTTAGTTTCATACATGTAATAAAATATGTTTTGTTCTCCTTCAACCAATAAACTTGCTCCATGTCATGCATTTAAAATTTAAAGTTCCTTATCTTATCAGTGGGCAATGAAACAATAATGGGAATATATTTCAGACTGAAAACTTTCTGCATTTCTAAATTTGAGAAATAAATTAATGGAATACAAATGTCAGAAGTGTAGCTAGCGAATAATAACTCAGGTTTATTAGTGTGCCGCCATGACTCAACATTCAAGGTCATCAAGGTCTTTGTTGTTCTTGTCAACACTGCCAACTCAGCGGCTGAAACCATCAGCTGATCAGCTTGGCCCCAGAGATAATCCAAGGAGGTGAATCCATTTGTTCAGTCTTCGCTACACTAAATTGGCCAACCCGGATTCCATTCATGGCGAGATTAGAGTGCAAGTATGTTGATTTCATATACCCAGTCCGACCTGACATCCATGTCCTCAAGGACTTCAATTTGAGAATCCACACGGGCAGTAGCTAGGCTCTTGTTGGGGCAAGTGGATCGGGTAAGAGCACAGTCATCTCCCTCATTGAGGGGTTTTTATGACTCATGTTGTTCTGGCAAAGTCAATGTAGATGTGAAGGATATACGTCGGTACAACCTTCCTCCTCCAGGCGAAAAATCAGTCTTGTGCAACAGGAGACGGTGTTGTTCGCCTCTAGCATATTAGACAATATTTCATATGGTGAAGGAGTCACTAAAGAGAGGTGATCGAGGCAGCTAATTAAAGCAGTTAACGTGCCTGGGTTTGTCAGTTACCAGATGGATTATGGATACAAAACAACGGTTGGCAAGAGAGGTATTCAACTCTCAGAGGGTTAGAAACAAAGAATTGTAATTGATAGAGCAGTGCTAAAAGACCGATTATACTTCTATTGGATGAGGCAGCCAATGGATGCAGAGTCGGGATGTTTATTGCAAGAGGCATTAGAGAAGCTGATGACAAGTTATTGCAGAGTCAAATATTGACTGATCAAATTCTTCATAGAAATTTATAAAAGGGTATTATTGTCTTTATTTATTTGTTCAGAGATTTAATTATAATTAACTTCACAATTATTGTGTAATGGACAAATAAGAAATAAAACAAGAAGTTAAAGGAGATATTAAATATAATAAAGAGTAGAGGGGTAAATAAGAAATTAAAGAACTCTTGAAGGGTACATGAGAAATTAACCCAAATAATTATACCCACACTTTTTTTTAAATTTCTGACATCGTATCCGCACCTAACCTGCTATAATTGCTTGTGGGGACCGCAATCGTTCCAGATCTATAGCTTTTTTTTTAATATTAATAGTCAAATCTTGAAGTATATAGTTCAAAGAACACAAGTATTTATATCTATATAATAAATAATGTTGTAATTTATGCATAACTACTTGTGGGGACCTAAACTGCCATAATCTTATAATTGGATCCCTCCTCTTTTTACATATGACACTGAAAGTATCAATATCTAAGTATTGAAAGTATTTATATCTATGTACTAAAGTATTTATTTATGAGATCAACTATTTTTGTTAGATAAATGTTGACGTGAAATTAGTACCGAGGCTTTGAAAGGGTGCTGCTAGGATTTTAGAATAATAATTAGTTGAGACTATATACTATCTTTTTAGAATAATAATTAGTGGACACAATATAATTAATGGGGACCACAATACATTATTCCTCTAAATACAATTACTGTAGTGCGGGTACTGTAGCGTAAGTACAGAAGTGATTATTCATAAAATAACGTGTTTTACGTTTCAATTTTTTGTAAATATAATACTTGCATTTTTAATTTAGGTCTATGTTAAGAAATTAAATGTTAACTTTTTTTCCAAAATTTGAGATGATTTTAGTAATATTGTAGGTTAAAAGCATATTATGCCGAAAATAATGTTTGAGAAAATTTATATGCATCTAACTGTTTATTTTCTATAAAATGTAACTTTTCGTACATCGTGTTTAGATCTTTTTTTTTTTTTACCGTGAAGCAAAAAATATTAGTTCTAGAAATATTTGTATTTTTATACTAATTACGGGTAACAGCATTAAAATGATCACCGATCGGCAGCAAAGCAATAAACCACGGGGCAAAGAATTTAACTTTTCTGTGTATTATAATATTAAAGGGTTGATCGTCTCGTTTTTTTCATATCTTATTTTATCTCACATTTTATAATTTTTTTTTTCAAAGTTTAAATCATCGTTTGAACTATTCAACATAATATTTATATTAAAATGTGTTTAAATATTGAACAATTATATTACTCCCCCCATTCCATTCCCCCACCATCCCCCCACTCTATCTCTTTCCAAATTAGTTTTATCTCATTTCAATTTCATTCACATTTCTCATAATTTATGAGAAATTTTGCGAATCTAAAATCACGAACATTTTCTACGTAATTTTCTCTTTCAAACGAGATCCATGATGACATACTTTTGGATAAGTCGTTACAGAAGTATTTATCCCTCATCGTGAAAGTATTTATACCTATACAAACATATGAAAGTATTACTATTAATTAATATAAGTATTTATACTGATATATGAAAGTATTAATATCAAGTATTATAAGTATTTATACTGACATATGAAAGTATTAATATCATGTATTATAAGTATTTATATTGACATATGAAAGTATTAATATCAAGTATTATAAGTATTATATACAAAAAAATACTTTCAAGTATAGATATAAATACTTGCATGATGAGAGATAAATACTTCTATAACGACTTGCTCGAAAGTATGTCATCATGGATCTCATTTAAAAGATAAAATTACGTAGAAAACGTTAGTGGTTTTAGATTTGCAAAATTTCTCATAGATTGTGAGAAATGTGGACGAGATTGAAATGAGATAAAAAAAACTCACCTCTAAAAACGTGCATGGTTCCCCATGTGATTTGAAATTCCCCCCACCCTACATGAAAAAAACTTGCATGGTCCATTAAATACTTTTGTGCTTAGAGATAAATACTTTTGTTCTTAGAGATAAATACTTCTGTACGTAAGTATTAATACCTTATGAAAAAAAAAATGACAGCTGAAGTTTTTTGGCATTTTGTGCGGGGTTAATTGCGGGGTGGGAGGTGCGGGGTTAATTATCAGCCTCCTTAAATATTACATTTTATATTTTTCGAGATAAGTACAAAATCACTATTTTTTTAATGGCCCGAAAATAATAATTTTGTATCTATTTTGAAAAACAATAATTTTTTCAGAAAAATATCAAATTTAGTCTCTAATCACATTTTCAAATGGATATCATATTGAGTGGTTCAAATCAACCGTTTGAACTTTATCAACAAAGATATAGGATGTAAGACACAATAAAACACGAAAGGTACGAGATATTTGAACCCTACTTTCTTTTAACATATTAAAGGCATAATGTAAATGTTTACTGTCAAATTACTTTCACCTGTTAAGTCTGTCTATTCAACAGCTGGATACTTCTAGGTTACATAACTGGCTAACGAGATATTAACTGATTGTTTAAGGAACTAATGTATTTGTTAAACCTACTAATGACGTATCTACGTCAATATCCGAATTCGACGTGAAGCGTCATCGTTATTCTTGACAGACCATGATCACGTGTCCGTTGACTACTATATTAGTTAAACAAAATTATTGTCTATAATATTAATAAAAAAGTTTGCTTTTCTAATAAATTAGCAATTAGCTAAATATGATTACACGTAGAATAGAAGAAGAATTTGGACATTATATGATTAGACAGAATAATTTTTGGATCATGTGCGATTGGTGGCCTTTTACGATTATTCCCCAAGGTACTTTACCGTGTAGAACACTCACATGCGGACAACTATTTGAAATAAATACGGTCTATGCCGACTGTATTAAAAATATTTATGCGGGCAGTTCAAGCTGAAAACAGAGTAAAAAATATCCAGAATCTATTATTTTAGCTCATGAATTCGAAAATATGCAAAATTTAAAGGAAGCATCTAATTGTTCACATACTTTTATTCACCATTTGTTTACAACTTTAACTTGCGAGAATACTGTAAAACTACTTCTACATGCTGAATAATTCTATAATATATCACATAAAATATATCAGTTAATCATAAAACATCCAGCAACTATTTCAAGTGGTCGCATTATAGTCAAAAACATATTGTAACTTGCACTACATAACAAAAAAATTATACTTTCATACTGTATTTTCGGATATTGCAGTTATAGAAAGTTATTGGTAGTTAATATTAGTTATTACTAGTTATTTTGACAAAAAAAAAACGTGATAAAAAGGAAAAAATAAATTTTCCAATTTTTTTTTCTCGATTTAATGAACACACAAATAAATCATCAAAATATTGAATACATCATTTTACCTATAAAAATAAAATGTAAAAACTATAAAATTATATACATACAAAATTCACAGATGAAAGCGATAAAATATAATGTTAAAAAAATATTAATTTCCAATACTGTAAAAATATCAAGTTAAACTGTAAAAACAACATGTAAAAACTATAAATTTTTAACAATGTAAAATTAGTAGATGAAAATGATTAAATAAAATTTAAAAAGTATCAATTTTCAATATTGTAAAATTGTCAACTTAAACTGTGAAAACAAAATGTAAAAATTATAAAATTTCAATAATGTAAAATAAGCAAATGGATACAATAAAATAAAATGTAAAAAATATAAAATTTCAATACTATAAAACTGTCAACTTAAACTATAAAAACAAAACATATAACCTACAAAAAAATCAATACTGTAAAATTGTTATATATAAACTATAAATCAATTGCATGTATATAACATTCAGAACATCAAAAATAAAAATGAAAAAATAAAAATTATAACACTTCAATACTGTAAATTGACATAGGTTAACTACAAATATAACAATTGCAAACTATAATACATCATTGTTCAACAAAAAATAACAGTTCAAAACTATATGTTTAACACAACCATAATATTCAACACACAAATATATCTGTCGAATCACAAATGATGTTCATCACTGCTCTTCAATCCAAATCGCAAATAATGAAGATCATAGATGATTCATCGTGTTCTTTTTTCAAAAGTGAAATCGAATACTGTAAAACAAAATATTGAATACTGTAAAATAAAATATCGAATCCTGTAAGTTCTTAAATCAGAAAATTCAAATCGACAACATTACGAATTCAACCTCCCCGTTTGACAAATTTTGTAAAATATTGTATAGCCATTAGATGAATACTGTAAAGTTACAAGATGAATAATGTAAAACAATAAGCTCAATATTGTAAAACAACAAGATGAACAGCCGATCCATCAAAATTTAGAAAACCAGATCAGATCGACAGCTGACATATTAGATCAAATTAGATTAGATTCAAAGTATTACCATATCAAATCAAAATCAACCAGAATATCCATAAAACTAAACTAGATAATAGGGAGATTATGCAATTACCTGAATATCCATAAAACGCCACCAAGAAAGGAAAAGATTAGGTACTAAAAATAACAAAAATACATGATATCTCCATATTATATCTAAATTACAGCCTAGATTTACACTAAAACCTGTGTTTTAAAGCCTATAAATGTGGACTTTTTACTTGTATTTCGATGAAATGTGGTACTATTATGCTTTGTTTGGTATTTTGCAGAAAAAAATGGTGAAAAACTGGATCTGATTACTTTTCATACGACCCGTATGACATTCTGTGCGGGCCGCACAAGATCTACCCAACCACATAGAAGGTCCCACAACATAGGCACAAAGTCTCCAAGACAAAGCACATGCATAAGGCCTGTACGCAGATTCATATGAGCCATACGACGCTAATCCGGAAAATCCAGCTGGAATCTAAAATTAGCATAATTTAAGGAGGCCGAAAAGGAAACCTCTGAAGGCGTGATCTGGGGCATTAAAGGAGATATTCCACACCAAAACAAGGAGGTCCATTCACTAGAACTTAGACAATCTTTCTTGGAGCAAAAGATAAGGGGAGGAAAAGAGGAAAAGAGGTGAAAAATGCGAGTTTGCAACGAATCTTCAGATTTTTCACTGTTTTGTCATGAACTCTTTCATTTCTTGTTATTTGTGTTATCTTGTGAACATGAGTAGCTAATTTACTTTGTTTCTAGGGCTAAGATGTAGTTTCTAGTTTGGTTTTGTTTGCATGCTATTTGGATTTTGTGTTAAATGCTTTGTTTTTACCTTGTTGTGTAGTATTTTGATTGTTTTATTTGTGCTTGCTTGAATTTATTAGTCATCTTTTTTTTTTTAAAAAAAAGAGGCGTATTTGCCCATTTGCATTAGCAAAATCAGACTCATAAGTACACGAGTACCAGCAGCAAAAGAAAACAGCATATCCACCCTCATCAACTAGGAAAATGGCCACTATATCCTTACCTTATCTTCCTAAAGTAAACCATAGAAAAATGCATATCATCAGTAGCATAACAAATGGCTAGGATTTACTTATTACAAGGCAAAACGTGACACAAATAAGAGCTAGAGAAAAGCAAAAAAGCAACTAAGCATTCTCAGCGGTATGAAAGTCTCCATCCAACACCACAATCTCAGGAGCTTCAGCCCATACGCGCAGCGGAATGTCGTCAATTTCAGCAAGAGTCCAAATCCTCATCTCTTGCATAATGACTTCCTTAATGTTTCCTGCCCAATAGTGAAGTAAGGACAAAATGAGAAATATCATAGAACGATTAGATTTAGGTGCAACCCCTGTAAAACAAATGTCATTGCGATGTTTCCAAAGCGACCAACAAATTGCACTTATTACTACTAGAGCAGCAATTCTTGTTTTGGAAGGTAAGGATTGAACATAAGCTAGAACATCATCAAAAGAGTGCTAATTCATAAAAACATCCTGGAAAGATCTCATCCAAAACTAAAGAGTTTTGACAAAAGTACATTGAACAAATAAATGGTTCACAGTTTCGACATCACCACAAAAATGACACTGATTAGAGCCTATCCAACCTTTTTTAATCAGTCGTTGTTTAGTTAGAATTTTTTTATTGGACAAGAGCCACATAAAAACTCTAATTTTTGGAGGAATGGGTAGTTTCCATCATATCGCATATTTATCAGCTTTGATTCCTCTAAACACAAGAAAAGCATATAAGGAATGTACTGTAAACTGATTAGAAGAATCCCATTTCCACGATATTCGTTCTTGTGCATGAGTAAAGGATGTTATACTAATTAATTTTAAAACTACAATTAACGAGACTTATAGGTCTAAATTTTTTAATATGAGTAGCATCCTCCTCCTTAGGAATTAAACAAACTGAGGCCTTATTCAAGTTGGATAAGTCTACTTGATTAAGGAAAAACGAATCGACCAATGTATTTAGATCATATTTAACTAAATCCCAAAAATGTTGATAGAATTTAAAAGTAAACCCATCGGGCCTAGGTGCCCTAGTTGGATCAGACAAGAAAACCACTATTTTAAGTTCATCCTCTGAGAAAGGCTGAATTAAAGAGTTGTTTTCCAGCTGTGTAACAAATTCATCAGGAGCCCAAAAGTGGTGGTCTAAAGATGCATATTTAACCCCTGGAACCCCAAATATATTTTTATAGTATTGAGTGATGTGCTTCGTGATCTCAGGTATATTATGGGAAAGTTGACCATCAATATCTAAAACAGAAATAGTGTTTTTTTTCCTATGAGAAGCAATTCTATGAAAAAATTTAGTGTTCCTATCCCCTTCTTCCAACCATGTTTGTTTGGATCTCACTTTCCAATATAGTTCTTCTTCTAAATAAATTTCATCTAGACATTTTTTACATTCGGACCATTGAACAAATTCCTCACTGGTCAAATCCCTATCCTCCTGTATTCGTTCCAACTTTTTTAATTTGTCTAATGCATTTGACTTCCTCTTCTTTTTAGCCCCATAATAATTCCTAACCCAATCTCTAATTTTTTTTCTCATGTATTTAAGTTTTTCATTCCAGCTATGTCCTAAATTACTGCTATCCAACGGGAATTCTTGCCACCATTTGTGTACTAAAGCACAAAATTCAGTATCTAATACCCAAGACGGATCAAATTTAAACTGCGAGAACTGTTGAGGACAGTCCATCAGAATTTTTAATATAAGGGGGCAATGATCAGACCCATATCTACTAAGCATATCTATCTGACTAAAGGAGTAGGTATCATCCCAAGCTAATGAGACAAAATCTGTCAAGTAAGGCAGATTGGGTACCATTGGTCCAAGAAAATTTTCTATGAGGGACTTTAAGTTCAATTAGATTATTCGAATTAACAAAATGATTAAACAATTTACTCAATCGCACATTAAAAGAGGGACTAGATTTATCATTCCTAAGTCGAATAGAATTAAAATCACCACAAATTACCCATAAAGAATGTTGTCTACCTAGACTGAGTTGCAATTCATGCCAAAAATCTTGTTTCAAAGTATACTCAATAGGTGCATATACTACAGTAATGATCCAATTATTTTTATCTACTAAGCATTCAACAAACACATCTATAGAAAATGTGTTAATACGACAGTCTACAATACGGAACTTATTACTATTACAACCAAATAGAATTCCACCAGACATTCCTTTAGAGGGAAGCCATTTCCAATCATCGATATCTCTAGAAATTGTGTTAAGTATTCTATTAGAAAAAGTTTCCCGCTTAGTCTCTTGGATCGCTAATATATCAACATGTTGTTCCTTAACAAGATCAGCTAAAATTTGTCGTTTCCTAGTGGAATTGATCCCTCTTACATTCCAATTCAAAAAATTCATGGAGAACTAATGTAATCCCTAGGATCAGTATCAATCACCACAGGTTCTACTACTATTGCCTTGGGGCATGGCCTAACAGAACTAAGGAATTGTTCAAACTGACTTCTATCCATAGATTGTAATGCTGAAATTATCTCTGAGCTACTTATTCTATTAGAACCGAATCGAATGCCATAAACTAAAAATAATTGTTCTATTTCCTCAATAGTTAATCTAAGAAACGAAAATGTATCAACCAGAGCAGTACCTGTACCTGAAGTGGCACCTTTGTCTTTGCTCTTAATTCTGGCTTGAGCACGAGTCAGCACAGAACTGGAGCCCCCAGGCAGTTTGTACCGGAGGCTCCTCCTCTGATCCATCGGCCAGTCCCCTTCTTACTTTTGGTACTGCTTTGTTCCAGTGGTACTTGAGGAGTAGCCAAAACTAGATCGTGGTTAGCACCCAGCTCAGTCAACGTGACCTTGGCATGAGATTGATCAAAGGGCATCAGGGTTGGCGAAATACTCGAGACAGACCCTTGCCCAAATGCAGGACCCGATGGTGGAACCTACAGAGTCTCATCAGCCAAAGTTAAAGTGGCATCTGGGACTAATGTCGGAGGCACCGCAGAATGAGGCATAGTAACTGGAACTTTCTCGCCCATAGAATCAGCGAGAAGAGGCTCCACCTCTGGCATTGTTGTCACTATGGGAACATCAGTTGAAGCAGGACCAGCTGCCGCATCAGCTATCACTGTATCGGTAGTGGTGTACCCCAAGTTCTCTCCTTGAACTGCGACAACCACCCCAAAAGCAAGAACAGATTCCATGGCAGAGGCCATCTCAGCTGTCACCACCTGCACAGGGACAGCAGATGCAACAGAGGTTAGTGACGAGTGATTGCTGCTGAGTTGATGCCCATTAGACCCGGCCCCTATCACCGGAACATCATGATCACAACCCAGAGTATCCTCTCCCTCTCCCCCCCTCCACATTGTCACGGGGAGGGTCAAACATACCTGACATAGACCCCCTCATCTCAAACTCCGTACCATTGCGATACGGTCTACCGGCACAACGGCCTCTCCAAGCATTCATACTCTCCGTAGCTGGGTTCTCCACCTCAAACTCCACTTCATACCTAGAGGTATACCCAGTGTTATCATGGTATAAGATCTAATGTTTCTTAGGTAGGATCCGAGAATCAACAATCCCCACCCTGATGCGCGCAAACCTCTAGTCATAGTAGTTCAGGGTCGCAGGGTCAATCTCCAAGATCACAGTCCCAAAGATCTAAAACAACCGCTCAAACTCAATCCCTTGCTAGAGAAACATAGGGAATCCTCGAACCCGTACCCAAGTAGAGGCTAATTTCATCCCTTCACCAAAACCCGGATCCCACATAACCGTCGGAAAAACAATCCCATCCAGAGGGATCGTACCTTCCCCGACATGCTCCTCCATCCACTCGATAGTAGGTGCTTGGATCATGTATTTGAACTCATCGAATACCGTTACCACCCACTGGTAACGCGATCTGAATTTTTTGAGTTCACACTCCACCCACTCCGGGCCCTAACCCGCTATGTCATCAAGAATGAAGCTTTTGACAAAGTCGTTTTCAAGAGCAATCGACGCAGCAAAAGGAGCAAAGGTGAAGATCAGAGTTTTGTACTGAGCCATTTCAGCACTTGCTTTCAGATTTGATTTAGAAGAAAGAACAGGAGAGGAAGAAGGTGGAGCAGTAGGAGGAAGATGAACAGTAGTTGTATGCAAAGCGTGAAGGGTCCATTTATCAGGTGAGGTCCTCGGAGGCAGCGATCTGACATCTTTGCAGTGGATAGCACGGTGCCCCAGTCAGTTACAAGCAAAACAAAGGAGGCTGTTTTTACATTCTCTCGCCTTGTGACCTTGTCCACCGCATCGCATACAGATCGGTTTTGTTGTTGCAGAGGATTTGTAGATCGCCTCGAGCTTCTTCCTGACTGCCTCCCCACGCGAGATCCGCACCCCTGGATCTACTTTGGCACGCCACACAAGAACCCTCGGTTTAAGCACAGCCTGTTTGTACGGCCCAGATGCCATTAACGGATCTGGGCTCATGAATTTGGATTGGAGAAAGTTTCGAGCCCTCTGAAAAGAAATCGATATTGGATTGACGATGCGATCTGCTACGCTTTTCTTTAATATTTTTTTTTGTTTTTTTTTTCAGATCGCTAATCGCCAAAATTGCCTTTTCCATCGCTTTTCATAAGAGCTCCATCGTATAACATCCCAAAAACCATCCCTTATGGAGATTTGATCAATTGATTAGTTATCCTGTTAGATGAATGCGCACATCTAAGTATTAGAAGCCAAGTCTATAACATTTGATCTAACCGAATAAAGTATATGAAGTAGGGTGAAACCAAGGAATACCCGAAAGGTGAAACTTTCCTTGAGGCGAAAGTCCTTAGATACTTTTAGTAAACCAACAAGTAACTTAGATAAATTAGGCCAAAATGCGAAAGTTGAGGTTTAACGCATCTAAGAGGGAAGTATTTGAGTCCGGTAATCGGGTACTAGGCCAAAATACGAAAGTTGAGGTTAGATATCTATATATGGTCGATAGAAACCCTAAACATCAGTATCAACGTAGAAAACAGTAGCTGCAACATCAACTCGGGTCGGACCGTACGGGAATCTGTACGGGCTGTATGCCTCGGGGCTGAATAGAAATGAAATCTAAACCCTAAAAACGTTTTTTTTATCAATTGAAACAACTTTAATTCTCTTTATTGTCTTTTAAACTTGTCATAAATCAGTATAATTGTTAGAACTAAACCAAACCAATTTCTCTCACTTTTAGAATATTAAGTGATTTTAGGATAAGTCCGATTATTTTCTTCCGTCCCTCTGAATCGATACCTGAGCATACTCATCGATAGGATAATACACTTGCTATCTGATTTGACAAAGTATAACAAAGATTTAAAATGTATAGCTTGCTATACCGAAATTTTGTAGTATATATTATGTGCAAACAATACACTAATTGTCAATGTCTCTTTAACCAAATCCACAAAGCGGGGACAAGACATCATCTCATTACCATCACGATCGTCGCTGCCGGGATCCATTATACAACCAGAGTAAAAATAAAATAAAAAATAAAAAAAACAGCTTATTAGAATTATTAAATGGAAATTCTTACTTTATGGCATGTTCGGCCAACAAATGGGAATGGGTACGGACATAAAAATTGAACTGAAAAATACTGTTCCAACTAAATTTTTTTTTCCACGTAAACAGTGATTTGACCGAACACGTCCTGAAGGAGTCACTGCAGATGCTTCCAACAAGTCCCTAGGTGCATGTGCCCCAGATTACTAAGAAATGAGATTGTTCTTGATGAGTTCGATAGATAGCAACCAATTATATTCGGAAAAAAAAAAAAAAGAGAACATCACAATCAAGTCTCGCTGAATTCTAATCTGGACTATGCAAATCGTTTCAGCGAATTCGATTTATTTTTCTTTTTTTAGAAAAGCATGGTGAAAGAATGAGCGAGACTAGGTTCTTAGATGGACAATTATTTGACAAACGAAATCAAGTCTCACTGCTCCCGTCAAAGAATCAGCGAAAAATTAGATGACAAACGAAATCAAGTCACCGATAAGGACACTTCTTTGTCCAGATTTATAGATCGAAGAATTAGGGAGAAGAGATTCGATTCGCTGCTCTGGCCTCGCTGATTCTCCTGTTCGAACATATTTGGGGGAAAAAAAGAGAAAAAAAATATCGGAGAGATCTGTTTTTTAAGAGGATGAGAACGAGATGAGTTAAAGACAGTTGAACTAGAGAGTGAATAAGATTGTGAACAGATTGTAAATAGAGATCTGTAAATTATAACCTTTTTCTCAAATCTAAATTTATTATTTGAGTTTCCGGAAGTCTGTAGACTTAAAAATATCAATAACTTATTATCTGAGTTTACGGCTACAAAAAAAATTAGAACACAAACCCATTATTTGAGTTCAGACCAATTCAGATGATCTCCTACTGTTCCAGTCAAGATGTTTTATAACTTCTCTACTTGTATTTAAATGATGTAAGATTAAAAGGGTGTACAAACCGAATGCTAGAGATGCTACACGGTGCTAGGCTGTTGCAATTTAGATGGATTAGCTGGTGGGCCGGATAAATCAATTTTATAGTCTCTCTACACTCACTCTTATAATCAGTTTTATTTTAGATTTAAATGAGTCGGTTGTGAAATGAAACTTTATGCATCAAGTGATATGAAAAGTATGGTCTCGAATAAGTTAATCAAAACTAAAACCTTAATCTTTAGATTTGTAATAGTCTAATTTATTTAATCACTTCTGATATTTATTAAGTATCTTCATATATATAAGTTCATACATACCGCATATACAATATACAGTAATCTTTCACATACCGGCATACCGCATCACAATTATTTATATTTGAAAACATCAGAAATATATCTTAGTTTCGAGATAACTGCCACCGTGCCAGATTATAACGGACGACTCAGATCTCATTCTACACGGTCAGGTATTGCACTGGAAATAAATTTGCCTTTTACTGACCTAAACAATTGTCATGTTTGGCCAAACCAGCTTGCAATCAAACAGAAAAGGAAAGAGGAGAGAGAGAGAGGCTTGAAAGAGACGCCGCACCATTTCGGGTCGATCCGAACCTTTCTTCATCGCAACTTCTATCTCCTCCTTTTTTTAATGCTTTATGTGACGTCGGTGATGGCAACCCCTGGCCAACACACCCAGACACTCACTCACACATGCGCTCGCGCGCAAGATAGAAGGTTTCTCGTGTGGCTTGATTATATTGCCACATGGATTATCAGACGCTATTGGCCGCAGGAGAACATAGAAGAGCAATGAGATCCATCTGGGGAACTTTAGTTGGCGGGTTGCTGGAGAGCTTCTGAGAAGATTAGTGTCGAGCAACACAACTGGATATACAGGTTGGTGCCACAAGATATTATTGGTTAATGATAGATAGAGTGTAAGCCCAGTTTCTTATTTCTTCTTTTTTGACTTGGATCGCATATGGCTGTTGCTTCAGTCAACATCATCTTCCATGTCATTAAATTATTTTTTGTATTAGGTTTGATTATCTTAATTAATTAAGTTAATTCTCATTTTTTATGCAGTAATCATTTTGTATCAGGTAGAGAAGATTCTTATTCTCTTATTGGCCTTTTTGTTCCTCTCTTCTTTCTCTCCCTCTCTCCCTCTCACCTCCTCCTTTATCTCAAACAGAATAGGAATCATCCAGAAAATAAAAGGAGAAAAAAAAAAACTGCTAGGGTCTATAGCAAATTATGCATGGTTGGGGCTTTCTGTGTGGATTTTAAGGGTGTTTAGATGATAATTCGATTGAATTGTCGACCAATTCTACTCCGATCAAAGGAATTTTGCTCTTTTTGAGGTAAAGGAGATTTTGACTTCTATATCTGGATTCAAAAGTTCCCTTTTTGGCTGTTTAAATAGGAAACTAGGCTAATTATTATTATAATTCAAATTGATAAGTAGTTGAGTATTAGTTATATATGGAGAAACTTAATTTGCTCTTGAGGCTCTTATGCCAAGTTTATTATATATCTTTTACATAGAGGATAATTGTCTATTCTATGGCTTCCTAATGAAATCGGTGGGTTTCCCCCAACTTTTGTCTAAAACAAAAAATAATAATAATAGAGGAGCATTGTGGCTTATTTCGAACACCGTTGCCTATGTGAAATTCTCATCAATTTACTTCAATTTTGATTCATCCTTGAACGATAGGATGATACGTCATTAAGTTCCAATTAAAATTTTTCTCTCTGTTCTAAGTTTGTGCAAACCAATTCAGAACTTGTAAAATCCTAATAAAATGTACCTTTATGAGAATGATAACATTCTTGGGAATATACAATATTTTCCTTTTCTATTCTTGGTTTTATCGGTGAATTTGTTGGTGTTGACTATTGAGCATGTACAATACAATTAAGATCGTAATTTCGGGACATGCTGATTTATTTTTTGTTCTTTTTCAGGAGTATAGGAGAAAATAACAGGTTCCTTAAAAGATGGGTTGGTTAAGCAAGTTTTTTAAAGGAGCAAGCAATAGCAGAGTCTCAAGGGGACAGTACTCTGGACGATCTCCATACATTGTGGGTCCCATACATACCTTGATTTTGTTTTCTTTTGTTCTTAAAAAAGAAATATTACTGTACCTTTTGCTGGTACATCTTGAATGTACAAGTAATGCCAGTACAATAATTTTCTTTTACCTGATTTGTACAACATTGACTGCAATTGGGCGGTACTGATCCTTTACATGGTACAACTGTATTAGTATATACGTCACACTGCTCCTACGTAGTACATTATACATTGTTATTTCATAAGTTCCTAGTCAACTTTGTTTGCAGTTGAGGCTTGAATTATTGTTCATTTAGGGAGTAAAAGGTATAACTTACTGGTACGGTACTGATTTGTGGGTATCTGGTTGGATGCAGTGGGTAATGACTTTATTTCTTATATTCTGATAAACCTGTATTATTAGAACTTTGATAATTTTGGCTCTGCTAATCTTGCCTTTACCAACTCGATAGGATGAGCAATCGGAAAGTGAGCTGGAAGACCTAGACCGTGCTATTGCTTTATCTTTATCGGAACAAGATCAGCCCAAAGGGAAAGAGCCAATTGGTTAGTTCATTACATTAAGTACCTGGGTGTACTGGCTTAAGTTTCAGTTGATACTTGTTGCCTACTGCTGATTTGACTATGCATACCAGATTTTTCTTTCTCTTTTTTTTTTTTTTTTTTTTTTCTTTTTGTTTGTTCCTTCCAAGTAAATCAAGAATATTCTACCTGCACAAAACAGTGTATGTCTGATACAGATCATTCAAGTCTGACGAGGTGTAGGTAAAAGTATGGTAATCCTGGTTGTAACTAAAGTTCCTTCTACATTTTGTAATAGCAATTACTAATTCAACTTCCTGTAAATGTAATCTATACAGTCTCCTTTTTTAATAAAAGAATTTAAGACCGTTGTACTTTAAGCATATTTACATTCTCAGGGCAATATACATTTTTATGCCTGTGACATGGGGAAACTTCCTGTGTTAAGAAATAACTGTACCTAAAAAATTACCTATTAAACTTTACTGTTTATTCTGATTCCATATGTCATAATTTTTGAGTTAGAATCTGCTCATCAGCTGGAAGAAGATGAAATGCTTGCAAAGGCCTTGCAGGAAAGTCTAAATGCAGAATCTCCGCCTCGGCAAAATGGAGAAACTCCTCCAAGTCCGCCAAGGCCTGTTGCCATACCTCCAAATGGTCGCAGGTATTGGTTCCTTTACAATTTCCGTAATATTTTATTGCATTTTTTTATTTATTTGGTATACTTTTCAAACTTCAGCCCATAATTTTCTTGTTTCTTCTAAAACACCTGAGAATTCCTGTAATTTGCTCCTGCTCCAAAGGTGGTGCGCTGTTTGTACATAAAACTAATGCTCACTAACTGCTTGTAGTTATTCAATATTACAATGGTTTCATTGTTTGGTTTGACAAAAAAAATTAAAAGCCAACATGCAGTATTTTTGGTAAAAATTGAGCTTTGTTTGGCCTGGGGTGGCTGGGGCAAATCTGACAATCATAACTTTTCCCTTCCACTAACTTGATGGTGGGTCCAAACTTGTATCTGGATGTCTAAGAGTTTGGGCCTTTATTAAGTCTTTACTCTTTAATCAATTTGATCCTGAACTGATGGTGGGTCCAAATTTGCATTCATATGTCTGAGAGTTATGGCCTTTAGTTAATCTTTACTCTATAATCAACTTGATCCTAAACAAGTGCAATAGAAGGGGAAACTGTTGAAACTGTAGCAGATGCATGCTCTGTACCAGTGAGTTCAAAATTCTGTAGAGCAGGCAATATTTGATCGCTACACTGCTTTAGCCTATTGTATTCAAGACCATATCTCATTAAATTATATACATCCAGAATTTGTGCTGGGTGTAAAACCCCAATCGGGCCTGGCCGGTTCCTGAGTTGCATGGATTCAGTGTGGCACCCGGATTGCTTCTGTTGTGATGCCTGTGACAAACCAATATCTGACTTTGAGGTAAGTAAAAATAAGAAAGACATTATATAACCCTTGATGTTATTTCTCAAATGAATAGAGTCTAACTATCATGCACAGTTTTCAATGCATGAAGACCATCCTTACCACAAGAATTGCTACCGGGAGCTCTACCACCCAAAATGTGATGTGTGCAAGGACTTTGTATGTGATCTTTGTTAACATTATGTTTGTTCTCTTTTTTATCGTAGATGATAGCTGTTATAAATTTTCATACAAGTACCATATAGGCATCACAAAATGGACCCAAAATGGTTTTGTACCATCCTTTTGGTACTGGGATATGACCAGAATGGTAACATAATTGACGACCATGTTAACAGTTGCAACATGGATATTGCTACATAAAATTGACTTCTCGGCAACAGAAAAACGATACATAATGATGTAACGTGAAAACAGTAGTAATTTATGACCACTTTATCAATAAGCAAGGATATTAGTTGTGATAGATACTTCTTGTCATGCAGATACCAACAAATAAAAATGGGTTGATAGAATACCGTGCACACCCATTTTGGATGCAGAAATACTGTCCATCTCATGAGGATGATGATACTCCCAGGTGTTGCAGCTGTGAGCGACTGGAGGTTAGTCTTCTTTAATTATTTGTTTTATAGGGAGAGTGTTTGTGTATGTGTCTTCAAGATAAAGGAAATCTTTTTAAATGCTTGTCCTTTTCTAATTTCTTCTAGAAAAGTCCAGATGATTCCTTCCCTCATTTTAGGGTATCTTGGGATAAGTGAACACCAGGGATAAGCAAGGGTTTAGAAGATATTTTTCATAATATTTTTGGGATAGGTGCTAATTTTCATATGTTTCTGGGTAATGCATGGTAAGATATTGCAAAATCATATCAACAGTACTTGCTAGTATCTGAGATCCTCCATTTGTGTCAAATTGGTACCAGCCACCTCTAGCATTGTTTTTATCTGGAGTTAGTGCTTTTGACATCTAATTGTGACATTTAACAAGGATCAGAACATTAGTTGGCACCAAGACTTCCCGACATTTGTATGCCATTATAGCAGGGACCAGACTGGTCTAGGGATGACAATGGGCCAGGTTGGGTTGTATTTGAGTGATGCCCGGGCTGGGCTGGACTACGGCAAGCCTAGGGTTAACTGCTGTCCCTGGATCACGTTGGTCTCATTAAGCCCCTCTCTGGCCATAAAATCCACATAAGCCAATAACAGTACAAAATGCAGAACTTGTTATATTTCCTGACTCCTTGTTTTCTCTTATGTATAAAAAAAATGAAATATAAACAAAATAGCCAAAGGATGTAAAGTATATAACATTGGATGACGGGAGGAAGCTTTGTCTAGAATGCCTTAACTCTGCAATTATGGACAATAGTGAATGCCAGCCACTATACATAGACATTCAGGAGTTCTACGAGGGATTGAATATGAAGGTTGAGCAGCAAGTGCCCTTGCTTCTTGTAGAGAGACAAGCCCTTAATGAAGCCATGGAGGGAGAAAAAATGGTAGTACTCTATTTATTCATTTATTCTTTTGTTATATTTCTCAATATATATCTACTGTACTTTCTGTTGATCCCTTTGGTTGTTTGTTCAGTTTATTAAATACAATTGCGCAAACAGAAATTCAATAGACCGCCTTTTGTACATAATCAGTGTAGAGTGTGGCTACGGTGCTATGCACAGCGCACTTTGGTCCGTACTGGAGATCCATATCTCCATTTTCAAGTCCAAATTTTACATGTTTTTTTACGAGGTACAAAATTGCCTGATCTAAAGATTCTAGACCATTCAAAAGTAGTGAATTTCTACTTATCTAAAAACATAATTCAATTTTTTTTTAAATGTAAAGTTTTACATTTTCATATGAAGATTGTGATGTACGGTTCGAATTGAGTATTTAGACTTTGAAATAAAAGTTATACATCCATATCACGGATCAAAGTGCGGTATGCATAGATCATAGTACCGTAGCCTCACTCATCAGTCTATATCATTTTTTTGTTGTTGCTGTAGTTCTATTGTTATATTTAGTTTAAATTAGTTTTGCTTATGTATTTAAGTTTTTGTATAAATTTTCTAATGAAACCTGTCATGATCACACAACATAGTTGCAAGATGGAAGGACTTAGAACTAAATCATATAGTAGAAAGTTTAATATCTCATATAAGCTCGTAATCAAATGATGCTCTTTTATGAACTTCATTACTGAAGAAAAAGTTTGAGCAATCAATTTTGTATGGGAAAAAAGTGCGTCGGTATTGTTAAATTGGATTGTATCTTATTCTTGGCCTATTACAATGACCTTCTGAAGGAATGATACTACGGAAATCTTTTCGTAATGAAATTTTTTTACTTTGAAGAATATATAATATTATTAACTTTAATTTCAGGGGCATCACCACCTTCCTGAGACAAGAGGTCTCTGCCTCTCCGAAGAGCAAATTGTTCGAACGGTAAGTTCACTTTTTACCCCTTGTGGAATATTTGTTTAAATTTGAAAGTACATCTAAAATAGTTATTTCAATACAATGTTCAGATTTTGCGGAGACCGGTTATTGGGCCTGGAAATAACATCATAGATATGGTGACAGGCAATCACAGACTTGTGCGTCGTTGTGAAGTTACTGCTATCCTGATACTCTTTGGGCTACCAAGGTAAATTTTACTGCTTTAGTTGCAATCTATTGCACCTGATGTTACCAACTACCACTAAATAGCATACAGAATTGTAGTTCCAGGTGTAGTTGCCCTACTTGTTTGACCATATTTGTTTGTGTTTGGTATTATCACCTTCTCCATTTCTTTGGCATATTTGTTAGGAATAGGAGGTTAAAAATCAAATCAGGTTGAGTTGAGGCTATATGAATCTAAATCCGTGATCACCCAACCGGTAGCATTATGTGATCATGAAATTGTATTCATGTTATCGGCATATATATATTTATTGTTTTAATATTGTAGATTACTGACTGGTTCAATATTGGCTCATGAAATGATGCATGCATGGCTTCGTCTTAAGGGTGATTTGTCTTTTTAACATTATTGTTTCTGTTTTATTTACCTTAACTTCCATTATTCCATTTACCATTGAAGTAAAGCTGTTGTCTTTTGTGCAAAAGTTGCATTGGACGGTCACCCACAAATCTCCTATGCCTATCAGATACCATAATTCTGTATCATATGGATACCATTTTATATTACATTAGACAACCCAAGTAGTACTGTATTTTGAGTACTTCATAACTTCATACTTTATGCAATTAATCATTTTTTGGTATACTGTATAAAACCATCACTCTATGCCCAATAATTGGATGATTGTTATTGGATCTCAAAGATTGCAGGTAATAAACACAATGTTTTCTTTTTTTTTCCTATCTATCCAGGTTTTAGATCTCTTAGTCCCGAGGTCGAAGAAGGCATTTGCCAAGTTCTGGCCCACATGTGGCTTGAGTCGGAAATTACATCTGGTTCAAGCTCAACCACCATTACACACACTGCATCGACATCAGCATCAGCATCGACTTCTTCATCATCAACATCTTCAAAGAAAGGGCCCAAATCTGATTTCGAAAAGAAACTCGGTGAATTTTTCAAGTATCAGATCGAAACTGATACTTCTGCTGCTTATGGTGAAGGTTTTCGGGTTGGTAATAAGGCAGTTACGAAATATGGTCTTCGGACCACCCTGGAACATATTAAGTTAACTGGTTCTTTTCCTTATTAGAAGGATCAAATATTCATATATATCCCTGCAAATGCATATATGAGGATGGATGTGGAAAATATCACCGAGCCATATCTCTCTCTCTCTCTCTTTCCAAATGTTACTGAAACTGCCCTCTTGTTGACTCTTTTTGAAGGAGAAAGGGGGAAAAGGGGGCTGTAAGCAATTTTCAGGTGTTTGTGGGGGCCGCACGAAATATTTTTGGCTTCCTTTATTGGGTACCTTTGATACCTCTTCTTTTGGAGGGGATATATGTGAAAATTTTGTGGTTTTGCCATTTTGAGGGGGGTGTGTGTGTGTGTTTGGGAGAGGGTGGGGTATGGGCCTATGGGGTATGAAAGTACCCCGTACAAAATTGTAAATCTTTTAACTTATCAAAAATATGTTAAGTTAGGATAGATATTGGTTACAGAGAAAGTAATAAAATCTACAGGAATTTAGAAAAAAAAGGAGAGAGAAGAAAGGGGGCATATATTATTATTGATTGTTCTAAGAAACTGGACCATTCCTGGATAATTCTGAGTCATTTTGTCGAATATTATTTAAGACAAGGACTTGACAATACTGATATAAAGATAGTTTTTAATAAATATGCTTAATTCTGCAGGTGGTATTGTGTATTAGACATGAGTTTGAAATTCTCTGCTTGTTTTCCTAATTCTTGTTGATTTAGTCAATTGGACACTAGAGAAGAAAAAAAGAAAACATCTGGATGTAAAAGTTGCTGTTGGTTTATTTAAAGGAAGTAATTCTTTTTGACAAAAAATAATGTGATGTACATGCATGTTGTTTGAATGTTGTTTGATAAATGCCAGTATGTTCTGAGCTATTAAACAAAATTCTATCATATTTAGAAGATTAGTGTTGTTTCACATTTGGTTTTCCAGTTTTGTGTGAATAAAGCATCAAAAGAAGCGAGTAATAAACAAGGAGTGCCAAGCTCTTTTTATCTGTGTACAGGTGGTCAAAATCATCAACCCATTCTTCCATATTTTCCATCACTATAGCATTTCATTCTACCTTTTCCAAAAATTAAATAGATGTTTGTAAAAAAAAATACTTTTAATACATACATTATCGTAGTTTTACAAAATACTAGGGGTTTTAATACTTGTGTATTCTAAGCAATTTAAAAAAAATTATTTTAAAAAACAAAATTGATATATTGTTTATATGTTAAAAAGGAATTGTTTTTTATTTGCTTAATAGTTAATAACCTAAATAAGGGCCAGAAACCTATTTTCCATTTATGCTCTGACAATGAGTTAAAGATCACAGCTCATGCTGTTACACTGTCTTAAATAAAATCTCAAACTAATAGTAATGATCGTTTAGAATAAAATATTCGTATTATACCTACGGGCAAGACAAAATAAGATTACTAAATTATTAGACTAATAAAAAAAATAACATTAGTTCTATTAATTTCATTACTTCTATCAGATATACGAAATGCAAATGAACTTGTGTCATTTCTGATCGATATCCTGATTATAATTTGATCGATTATTTTAAAAAATTTAGACCAATAATATTCACTTCCATAAACGCCAAGCGATTACAGAGAAGCCTCAACGAGTGTACCTGAACTTTTAATGATAATTAAAATGTACGTGGATTTAGAAAATGATGGATGTCTCAACTCTCAAATTAATATTTTCCTTGGCAGACTTACCAAAAATAATTGGTTCATGAGTCCTTCAAATTGAGATGCTTAACACCGATAGAATATGAAAAGAAAATGGAAGTTGCGTTGCAATAATATCTTTCCATACACATCACATGATACAATATGCTTTGATATCACCAAAGCTAATTAAATAATGTTCCTAACTCCCAAACATCTTCCTTTTCAAGTCAAAGCTAAAAGTTCAATTGGATTACCCATGCCATAATCCCCTTTACTACACGCATTCCCTTTCTAACCTCACTTTATTAGCTCCTCTTAAATTATGGGCATGCTTTTCTAAATTAGAAAACAGCATTTATTGCGAGATCCATTCACCACTACATCTACCATACCATGATACCAAACTATTAAATAATTCACCACCAAGACCAAATACCAACCATGCAAAAATTAATTAAATAAATGAAATAATAATTCATGACCATAACATATTCGACACTCCATCCCCCCTCACTTTAATTTCCCTTCAAACCTCTATTTTTTTTCCCTAAATAGTCTCCTTCAAAAAATTAAAAAAGCATTCCAGACGGTGTTCCTCCGTTTTGGGGTTTGGCACGATGGCGCATGCACAGTTTAGATTATCTTTTTCTCGAGCGACTAAACTGAAAACTTTTAATAATAACAAACATGACACCTTAGCACATGTACTCGCACAAATCTTCCCTTCCCCTCAAGGAAAGGCACACACATGTTGTATGCAGTTTTTTTGTTTTTCACAAAACACGGAAAATAGAAGCAGATTATTAAATACCGAAGTACTTATTATCGTTAAAAAATAAGTATTGAAAAGTTGGTGCAAAGTGCAGTGCTAGTGTTTTCAACTTGTTGAATCGATCCATTCACAATAATTTTTTTAAATCTCCATTTGATATTCATAAGTAATATTTGGACTATTAATTACTCGTCAGTTGGTTCAGATAAAACTTCACCTAAATCATTTTAAAATCACGGAGTTCACGCAGCTATTCATATCACGTACTATCTAAAGAAAAAAAGTTAAATGTTCCTAAAATGAACCAATAATCTTTATTATTGGAGGTACAACAAAGAGGAATTTACTGTACACTTAAAATCTTCCATTACCCTTTTCAGGTAAAAACTTCAAAAGAAGTTTGAAGTAGGAGTATATACAAAATTATAAAATTTCCTGAGATATGTACGCAAAATATCCAAAAGCAAGAACAAATTATCTCGAATACACAACTCCGCAGTCCGTATTAGCGCGTGTGAGCTGTTGAGCAGAAAGCCAGGAACAAAAGAGAACAAAGAAAGAATTAAAAATTCAAAAAAGGGGAACCAATTACGCGTTTACGCGTCGTCAATGTAGAACGGCTTCCGTAGCAGATCGTATGGTGCCCATAGCGCGTCTAACGGGCACGGGCGCCTGGCGTCGATCCGAACCCAAGGCTTCCCCTTCCCACTCCAATGTAATAGGCTAACGGGTCCCGGGTGTAAATTCCTGCACAACCCGCGGTAGTTATCTCCTCCCAATCCGTGTTGATTCCACCTGTGGTCCACTGCCGCAATCCGACCCGCAAACACCAATAGGAAAGGGGGTAACGACCCGAGCTCGTAAATCCTCATTCGCTTTTGTAATTCCATCCATTCCTCGATCTGCCCCGTGAACCCGCTAACACGCCACTTATCCAAATCCATTACCATTACTCCTGTGTTGAAGTAACAAGCTTTTCTTCCCTCGAAGGTAACTGATAAGGCGGGGTTAGACCAGAATGTAGGGGTAAAATAGGCAGTGAAATTCGCATTGCAGTATTCAGGCGCAGCTAGTGCGACCTTATCGGGCAATGGAGTGGAGGCCAGTCGGGCAATGTCATCAACTAAAACGAGATCCGAATCCAAGTAGACGACCTTGTGCACACAGTCAGGGAGGAGAAGTGGGAGGTAGGATCTGGCGTAGTTTAATGGGCGGTCGAGTGCTTTTCGGATCGAGGTGGAGATCAGACCCGAAACCCGAGACTCATCGAAGGGGTAGATCTGAAACGAGAGTGAAGGGAAGGTGGAGCGAATAGTGGAGTTGAGAAAGGAGATCGAACTGGAGGCGATGAAATGGAACTGGATGGTTTCGGGGCAGGAGGAGTGTTGCAAAACAGAGAAAATGGCAGCAACGGAACCTCGTAAGTAGGCTACATCAAGTGTCATTGCCACGTGGATGGTGGAGATTGAGTGGCAGAGTGAGTGGGGTGAAGAGGCTCGAACAGGCGGGGGGCAGGATTTTGAGTTGTAGAACTGAGGCGCTTCTCGAAATTCGGGTAGGGGATGTTGGCGATCATCTCCAGTTCGGCGGGCGCTGGAGTGTGCCGCGGTTGAGAGGTAGAAGGGGAGGAGGATGGTGAGGAGGAAGAAACGCCGAAGAGGATGATGCATTGGCATTTGGGGGGAAGGTGGGAAATGAAGTAGACAGTGCGAGTTATCTTTGTGGTTATATATATAGAGAGAGGAGAGGTCTCTGTACTAGCTAAGTCAAAATTTGAAGTTGGAGCCTTGGAATTTTTCAGTTTTTAGTTTTTACTGTTATCGAAATATTTTAATAAATTCTTATCTTTTCAGAAACATTTTTCCGAAATTGTATTTCTTTATATTTCGCAAACAGATAAATGCGTTACAAGAAATAACTTTTTTTAGTGAAGTTAACAAATTTAACCAAATATGCTCTCCAAGAAACGTCAACAAAATAAACGTCCTAAAAATAATTCCTTTAAAATTGATTAACAAAATCAATTTTCTATATTGCATATGAACTTCATGACTATTTATTTCCTCCGTCATTCTCATTTTATATACAGTATCTTCAACAGACTAACGTCTTAGAATGTTAGTCTGAAAGGCACCTTGAATCGTTGTTTTTTTTTAATTTCATAAGTTTAGAAGATATTTAGGGTCTGTTTGGCCGACCTTAAAGGAATGAAAATGAAAATATAAATCAAAGGTTTTGAACTGATTTTTACTATTTACACGAGAAATAAAAATTCAGACTGAATTTTTTTTTTCACGTAAACAGTAAAACTTTAATTGCCGCTGAACATGTAATGTCCTTATCATTTTGTCAAATTGTCAAAATTGATTTTCAGATACTTCCGAAAAAAATTATATTGAAAAACATTTTTGTCATTTTTAAGGGAGAAAAATTGGAGTAATTTAAAAAAAAAGCTGCCATGGACGTAGCGTCGAAAACAATTTTTTTTTTTTGTTAATCTCGATTTTGAGAGAATTATTTATAGAGGAAATTAGTTATTTGTCATTTCAGAATTTTCAAATTATAAAAATACCATTTCGAAATTTAAAATTGTAAAAATATCATCTCAAACTTTATTAATTTGTAATTTTACCACTTTAAATAATTAATAACTAAAATGCCATCCCTTCATGTCCTGCCTCCTCTGATTTCAAATTTTCTGGAGTGGCAAAGAATTACAACATCTTCTGATAACCTCTTTGTTCCTGGGTTGCAATTAGGGGACAACATAACATAGAAGTGAAACAAATTGCATCCAATTTTCCTTAAAAAAGAAAAAGTAGATTCCAACCAATTGTTATTTTAACAGAGAATTCGGTGAGGATTCATTCCATGACCGAGGAAGAGAGAATTTTGTGGAGATTTTAGTGTGTGGTACGGTTTCTGGTACCAGTAGGTGTGGCAAAGTTCCAAGATTTAATTTAGTACGAGGAGTTACCCTGATACCATATACGTGATCTCGTACTCATATCAGATATGGATCGTATCGTACTGGTATCGGATACCTGTATTGTTTTGAAAATTGTCGTATCGACGTATCTAATACGATACTCATATCCGTATTTATGCAACATAGCTCTACACAAATACATTTACAACTATTCGCTAATAAATGAAAATAAAATTGTTAAGGAATGTTAATTAGATACATTTTTATTATTAGAGATCTGAAAAATTCAGACAATGCAAAATAAATAAGTTCCCTCAGAAATGACTTTCCTTGTGCAAAAAAAAAGGCGGGTTATTAAAGTGAAAAAAAATAATTATATTTTCATTCTCAAATTGAAACACACCAAACACGCTCTTGATAATGAATAATGTAAATATGTTTGACTAATTGACTCTTCGAAGAATACGAAGAATACCATGGCCTATGTAGCCATGTAGGTTTTTTTTTTTTTGAAAATCATGTAGCCATGTAGGTTGATGGAATGATTTAGGCATGGGAAAATTGGGCACGCTGACAGCTAGTCATATTGACGCGGTGATGCCAATACGCCATTGACGCTGACCTCAAGTCGTGTGGATATGAAGTGACGACATTACCCTTCTAAATATGATCAAGAACTGGACGAATTCGCATCGTCTCAGATATCTCAAAACTTTGAGAGGATTTGTCTAAAATCTGAACCATTTAAAACCTTTTGCACGAATCTCAAAACAAATTAACTGGGCCTCCATTTCAAATAAACACCGAATAAAATCCACTGAAAGTTTGAGATATCTCAGAGGATACGGACCCGAAATGGACTGGCCGACCGGGAACGGATTAATGAATGAATTTCGCAAGCGGGACCTACCGGAACATGACGCTTGGGTCCCAAACGGGTCATTACTGTTGAATGGTTTGTAAGGGGGAAGTTGAAATTTGAATAGTGTGAAGAACATGACTACTGAATTATTATAACATATTTTTGTAAATCCAACCTCACGAGGAAAATTCATGTGAAATTTGATATGTAACTACCAAATTGAGATCGTTAGAAAACTAAATGTAGTATAATTTTATTTTATATGAAGAATAAAATTATAAAATTTAATGGACAGTTACAAAATTTTAATTTATAGGGATGAATAAGCACATAAGAAAGAAAAGGGTATAAACCTGTCTTTCTTTTCAAATAAAAGGTTTCAAGTTTGAAGCTATATATATAGTCCCCTTGCTTGTTATGTGATAAATATTGTTCAGTATTCTCTAAGGATTTATCCTTTTGTAACCAAATTCTATGTTTCGTTTATTCAAATAAATTTGGACTTTGGTCTTTTTAACCAAAAAAATAATGTGATCAATATTCTCTCGTGGAGGGCTGGGTCGTAAACCACATCTAGCGAGATCAGTAGTGTAGCCAGCATTTGAATTAGAGGTGGACAAAAAAATATTAACAAATACAAAATTCAACTAAAAATTAAAAGTTCTAACAAATTGTAATTTTCCATATTAAAAAAAAGTACACACAGATACTAAATTAGAGTTACCAATAAACAAAAAATTAGATATTCTAATTTCCAATTTGCAATTAAATTAGGATTACCAATAAAAAGGTATACTAATAGCAAATTCTAAGATTCTAAATTAGAGTTACTAGTAAACAAAAAATTACTAATCACCAATTCACCAATTCAAAGATTCAATCGTACTACACATTCTAAATTACCAATTGCAGATTCACAGTAAAGAAATTTAGAATTACTAGCGTCGACGTCGCTGAATTTTGCTTCTTTCTTTCTCTTCTTTCCTTTTTAATCGTTGTTTTTATTTTTTCCGCTTCTTTCTTTTATCATTGTTTTTTCTTTCTTTTTTTCAATCAGGGAAAATGTAATAATGAAGGAGGCGGACAAAGCAATTGGAGATTTGGAGCGATATTTCTTTTTTTTTCGCTGATCGCGCTAACTAAGTAGATTTGAATTCATTAACTGCAGTGAATGAAGAGGCACTATGGAAAGAGACAGTGGTAAGTGGCACATTGGAAATGAGAATAAAAATATGAACCAAATGAATCAATTGGTAAGCGACGCAATTAATTGGATCAGGGTTGGGCAAATTGTAAATTAAGATGTGACAAGAATTAACTAGTAATAAAGATTAAAAAAAAATCAATTTCGCATGAGAGATTGTGTGTGACGTATGAGCACAAGATGACAATTTCGTATGAGAAATTGTAATAATGTATTAGTCTCTTATCAAAATTAAATTAAAAACATCTTCTCTATATTTAAATAGGGAGGCTGACATCAATCTCAACCCTTAGGGGTTCTTAGCAAATAAAATCAATGTCTGAGTACCCGCACTTTAGTATTCGTAATGTACCTGCATCTTAACTATAATAACTGTTTGGAGGTATTGTAAAACCTGCAACGCTATATTTTTTTTGCCAAAGTATTTATACTTATGCATGAAAGTATTATATATATGCGCTCCACCACGTGTCATGACCGTGTCTATTGTAGGACGTGAATCGTGATTACTCTTCGAAAAAATAACACAATAAATGAATACAAGATGCATTGCATGGCAAATTGCACAGCACAACATATTCTTCCAATATTTTCACATTCTTTTAGAAATTTTCTAATTATTTTAAAAACAACTTAAATTATAAAAAAAAATTAAACACGATCAATTATAACTAACGTACTAAAAAAATGATCAAACCTGACCAATCATATCATGACCTCTCACAGTTATTTTGGTCGCATCATTGCACAACAAGTGAAAATTTAACTTGATCACAGCACGGCACGTGACTAAGATCACAATGTGCTAATTATGATACGGTAAGACGCAAATTTACTTTAATAGGCTATTCGACAAAATGAATGATGAATAAAACTTTGTGAAAAAGTGCCAAATACGAGTAAAAGAGAGTGGAAATAGAAGCCAAATACAAGTGAAAGAGGTAAAAATACTGTAATAGAAAGGAATAATAAAAATAAAAAAGATAAATTTGAAAGAAAATTTTAAATTAAACCCTCTCAATCTTATAGTTAGACTTCTCATTATTCCAATATCATGCAACTAATTTGATTGTTGGAGAATTATAAAGGTCAAACAATTACGCTTTATTTAGAGATTAAATAATTATATTTTATTTAGAGATAAAATACTTACAACTCAGAAAAGAAGAAATAGTTTCCTATCTTAATCTATGGATCGTCCTATGCCAAAACTGACTCATAAAATATAATTATAAGTGCATAATACAATACTTGATTCCATAACATTGGTTATGAAATTCTCAAGTCTGAAGAGCCATACTCTATTAAATACATAAATTATCTAATATTTTAAATTTCATATTAGATTAATTAATTGTGGCAATCATATTATATGACAATATATATAATTCATAACTATATTACATATATGCTCAACATAACGTTGAATAATGATCCAACAATTTGATATATCATAAAGAGGATGAAATATCTAATTTATAGAAATTGTTTTTTTGCCCAAAAATAAAATTTTTCTACTTTACTCTTACTGAATTAATACGAGTAAAATAAAATAAGCAAATTCTCAATTCTCTATTTCAAATTTCATACTCCCCAAAAACCACCTAAATTCCTGGGTTCCCGAAATTAATAAAAAGAAAAGAAACAGAGAGGGAAGTCATGCCTTATATTATGAAATCAATTAAAAGAAAATGGGACCCTGGTATTTAATTAAAGAGTGCCACTTCATGCCTCCTTGCTGTGCTCTGGGCCTGTCGTACCAACATGCATGACCAGTTCTTACTAGCACTTCTTGTGTACACACTTATTAAAGAGCTCCCTTTATTTTTGAATTGTAGCATTTAATGTTTTCTTCTTGGCTCTTTTAAATAATTTCGTTCTATTTATTTATTTATATGTCCTTTCCGCCTTTTCTTCTGTAACTTTTCTTATCTTGAGATTTTGAGCCATTAATTGCTGGTTGTGCCCAAAAATATTGGCTATAAAGAATTTTTAAAGTGTAAAAATTGTAGTTAAGATCTCAAAATAATCCCAAAAAGGAATGTAATATTAATATGGAGCCTGATAATTGTGCCCCAGACAAAATTCCCAAATAAGTCCCTCAAGTACTTATGTCTAACTTTCATTTTTAATACTAATATTCAGGCATTTAAAATTATGTTTATAAGCATTCACAATGCTGCTCAGAAGTATTTAAACCTATATATACAGTCATTTATATTCTAAACTTGGATAATTTAAACTTCTAACTACTTTTGTCTTCAAGCTAAAAAAGAAAAGATTTATTTCACCCACTTTTTTTTTCTCTGATCATTCTAGTTTATTTTCTCGACGATCTGTAATTAATTTTGCAAATTTAAAGATACAAATGTTTTCTACTCGATTTTATCTTTCAAATGAAATTCATAAATAAATACTTTTGAGTTTTTTTTTTTCAAATCATTATTTTTTTTAAGTAAAGCCCATGAGCACAGTTCAGAATTCAAAATTTTATTTTGTTTTTGTTCCCAAAACAATTTACTTACTCACAATGATCTCGGCAGATGATGATCTCTGGACCTTGTGCAGTAGCCTTTTCTAGAGAGCATACATATTCCACCTCATATCGTCTTTTGAAATCTTCTTGTGTTCATTTATTTTTGTCTTTTAATAGATTCATAGCAGGGTTTTAGCTTACTCAAACATTCATCAAGCACCAAATTTGCAGCTGGAGCTAACCAATCTTACTATACTCGAGGATCAAAGCATTTTTGCACAGTACTGTTCTTCGAAAAAACTAAACCAGTTTTGACTTTTGAAAACGGAAGTTTGGAACAGCAACACCACATAAGAGTCTAATCTTTTATTTGGTGTAACCTTAACCCCAACTGTAGCCCTCTGAAAGAAAAAAAAAGAAACAACAAGAGTGATTTATTTGAGTCTGTTTGATAGGCCGAAATGGTGTCAATGACAACCTCATGCACAAAGAATTAAAAGGAAACAACAATAATACTACATTTACAAAGCATATAAACCTCATACACAAAGAATTAAAACCTTAACAATAACATTTCAAAGCATATAAACCTCAACAATAACACTGCATTTACAAAGCATATAAACCTTATGTACAAAGAATTAAAACCTCAACAATAACACTACATTTACAAAGCATATAAACCTCATGTACAAAGAATTAAAACCTTAACAATAACATTTCAATGCATATAAACCTCAACAATAACACTGCATTTACAAAGCTCATTTACAAAACATATAAACCTCATGTACAAAGAATTAAAACCTCAACAATAATATTTAAAATCATATAAACCTCAACAATAACATTGCATTTACAAAACATATAAACCTCATGTACAAAGCCTTGAGTTGTAGAATGAGATTTAAAAACTTAAAAATTTTAAATGCTAATGAGTTTTATTTTTAAAAAATAAATGACTTTAAAATTGCTCAAAAGTATTTCTTCAAGGATCTTATTTTAAAGATAAAATCGAATATTAAATGTTCATATTTTTAGATTCGTAAAATTCATCACGAATCATCGGGAAAATAAATTATAATGATCAGAGAAAAATAAAAAAGAATGGGTAAAATGAATCTTTTCAGTCACATGCAGATTTATAATTTTAATGCTTTCAGTCACATGCTTGTGAGTAGCATTGTAAAATGTTATAAACATAGCTTTAAATGTTTTGATATTCACGCTGGAAATAGAAGTTAGAGAACATTAGAAGTTCTTTCTGTTAAACTATTTGGAGGACGCGCTCGGATATGATGGCTCGGGGTAACGAAACATTTCTCTATTAGTATACCAAAGATATTCCGCATATGAATGAATCCCCTGCCTAGCTTGCTGATCCCAGATAATTTTGTGCAGTCACTGTTTTTATTTTTTGGTAAAGCTAGTATATAAATAAGTTCATTGAAGAGTTGGTGGGCACAATTTTAAAATTTATAAATCACGTTCAAAAACCAAATTAGAACCATTAAATTAATCGACTTTACAAGTAATTCGTTTACAAATTAAATTTATAAATTTTTTTAGTTATTTAGTATAAAGTCAAGCAACAAAAAAATGAAAATAAAATTGATTTATTTACATACTGATTTTCATAATTTACCCCTTCACTTCATAGATGTTGAATGATTTAAAAAACTTAGAAATTGGCATGTAGTGCTTTTATGAAACAGATTGAGTATGATTTAAATTTACCGCTTGAAGGTAATCGAGTAGATTTTGGAGTTATGCTCACAGACAATTTTGTGTGCTTGTCTGCTTGAGCGCATGGCTTTACTCTTTTTTTCTCTAGTTGAGTCATTTATCATTTTTATTGTAGAAATCTTTTTAATCATTCTACATAGTATCATTTGCCTTGCTTTTTTATTGGATTGAAAAATAATTTAAAATCAGACAATTTACTAGTTAAGTTCAAAAATCTGGTCCCAAAATTTATGTACCTAAATTATGGACCTTTTGTGAAATATCTGATGTTTTATGGACCTCTTGTGAAATAAGTAGAGATATATCAATGTTCAGATTGAAAGAGCAAATGAGTGTTAAAGAAGTTATGATTTACCATCAAAAATTTGGATACACATTTTGACAAGACAGTTTTTAATTCATACAAAATATAGACAATAGAGTGAAAACTGCCTTGTCAGAATCGTTAGCTAAAAATTAACTCAACATTTCTTTTGATCTGTTACCCAAAGGCCAAAACTGACATGAGATATACCTGATAATCTGAAGTACAAATATTACAGAGTAAATAATGGTTTTAGCCAAGCGACACCCGATATATATATATATATATATATATATATATATTTTTAAGGTTGTCGGCAACAAAAATAAAGTCACGGGCTGATATCAAGTGAGCAAAGAGCCACGATCTTTTTTACCAGCCCTAAATCCAATTAGATAAATCTACTTGTACAAATCAACACTAATTGAGTTCTACAATATGATGCACCCGATACATTAAAGAGAGACCCATTAAAAATGGATCATATGTGTCCTTTTCCATATACCAACAGAGAAAATACCTGTACTATCCATATCAATGTCCCTATTCAAAATTCAAAAGCACATGGCCAATCGCTTGCAAATCAAATACTGAAAATGACATGGTTTTCTTAGCACATGCTTTGTAATATATTTGGTCTGCTCACAAATCATGATCCGCGAATACATTCCTAATACGTACAAAATTAATACCATGTACTTTGTGAAACGAATTGTACCTTGATATTTGCTCAAAGGTTGACCCCATTTTTCGATCAAATTCTAAATTTGAGCACCAGAAATTTCAAGGGCATTCAACGACACTAAATAAATTATTATATAGACATGTAAAATATCGAACTATGCATTTTTAAGGGAGCCTGTTATGTTTGGAACTTTTGATACCGGATAGAAATCATTTCATCATTCGTCGCATATGTCTTCAATCCAAAAAAGCATTGTCTAATTAACCAGCTGAATGCAGTTCTCGAAAATAAGAATTAATCTGCAATTGCTTTTGTGCAAGTTCTTAACCATTTCAGGAAATAATCATTTCTCCTTCAATGAAGTAGTTAATCAAGAATGTATAATTCATGCTAGCCAATTGCCTACTTGTTGTTATAACAATGTTATCATGGAGAATATCTCAACAACCAGCAACTGGATCCAAAGCTGTGCTAACACCGAAAAAATATCTTCCAAATTATTTAGATGTTCTAACTCCTCTGCTTGTTTATACTTTTGAGGAGAAAAAAAACAAAACAAAGTCGTATGTTCTAGTGTGGTTCCAACTCATGAGTCATGACCGACATAATGTTCGGCCCCAGCACTGCTAGTCTCCAAACTTCACAAAATTATTAGATAAATACATCTTAGTTAATGAAGTTAAGAAAAGCACTTTGTTTTCTTTCCTTGCTCCGAAATACTTGGTAAATAATTTGTTGGGGCTAAATTAAAAAAAAAATTGGATAGTCAAAGAAATTAATTAACAATAAATTAAGTTGAAACAATATTATATGAATCGAGTAAAACAGTCATAAGTTTATTGTCTCTATGTGTAAGATTTAAAATTACCACCAAGATAATTTGAAGTTGTCTCTATTTAGGGTACGATCATAAAAGTAATTAACGAAAACTCTGTAATATCCAGCAATTGAATCATGGAGGATTATTGAAAGATGAAAGAAAAACTTAATAGAATCAGAATTTTTCTTTGTTTTCTTAAGATTGAGAGACGGAAAGGAATCATGAGGATTAATATTATTTTTGTTCTTTTACGGATGCACATCAGAAAGTTAAGAGAGGAGCAACATAGGCAAATATATTGAAATGAAAATTGTAGGCTTTCCGAATTAGAGTTTCAACATCATTTTCATTTAAAAGGTGTAACTCTCGTTATTTTCTTTTTAAATCAGTTGAACAAATATTAAGAAGACATCTACTTCTTCTTCTTCTTTTTTTTTTTTGAGGAAAATTAAGAAGATATCTTGAATTCTTCACAGACAACGTCACCGCTTAGTTCCATTTATAGTCAAGTTCAGGTCAGAGGACAGAGGGGATTGAGATTTGAGGGTTGTCACTTGTCAGAATAGTTCAGTCGTGAATTTTCAGCCCGAGTGGTCACATTCGCGATTGGATGATGTATTGGTCAGGCTAAAGATCAAATTTTTTGCCTGATGAATCAGTACATATAAGAGGCAATAAAGCCCCACCATAGCCAGGGTTCTGTAATGAATTCACATCCTCTCAGTTACCGGACTGAGTACAATTAAATCGGATGGTTTCTTTTTAACTTGACACGAATCTCAAGGCTCAAATAATACTACCCCTCAGTCATCCGTCATCTCAATCAAGAACCGGATGAAATTAAATATGGGCCGTCCTTTTCAATTGTGTTGAGTTAGGTACCTGGGAGGATACGGAGTGAGCACTCTTATCCAATGTGTAAAGAGTAAAGTTACACTATGTTCATAAAAATAAAAATAAACCTAGCGAGTATAATTTCAAAATTTATCATATTAGAAACGGAGAGCAGTGCTCAGTACAGGGTTCACTCAAGAAATTTTGAATTAGGAATTAGGGACCGGCTTGTGTTTTTATTGGATAGAAATATCTATTCTCTAAATGTAGATGAGATGTTTATCCGATTTCTGACCTGAATTAATTTAATGGAGTACAGTATGTACCAACATGGTACCAGAGGGTACTGGCCTCCCAACTTATTCAGAAACCTAAGGCAAACAGAATCGGAAACCCAAGTGAAAGCAACACCCAGGTGTAACAGAAAAAAAATATAATGGTTAGCTACATGATAGGTATAATTATGTATGCTTAGCCTACAAGTTAAGTCTCTTAATCCCAATTATTGAAAGCATACAAAAGACTATTCGATTTTAAAATGCCACAGTTAAAGCATGATTCAAATTACTAACTACACCAATGTAGTGCAGCAACTGCTGGAAATGATTGACACGGAGAACCAGTAGAGCCACCTGGCATAAAGTATTGACTACAGAACCTGTTGTGAAATTTAGTTCAGTACATAATCAAATAGAAATGTTGAGTCTCATTGCAAGTTTAAAATAACAGCTCTCTACCTTGAGATAAAAACACAACTCTAAAGGAAGATTGTGCAAATTCATGCTGGTATTTAATCAGATTCCTAACAAATTTTAAGATCTAAGCCATGCATATCTCTAATGAATCCTTTAATTTAATTTATTCACAATAATCCTAAAGCAATTATTAACATAAGTTAAAAGAACTGTTCTGGTACATCACATTGTATTATAATTATCATTGTAATTCTCTCTCAAATGCTCAGTTTAATTCAATTTTCACGAACAACAAAACTGATACATGCATCACACACAAAAGAACAAATATTATCTGTTCATTACCAAATTGTGAAATATATCACCATTGAACAATAATACCATCCAAAAAGATATAAAAAGAAGAGTAAAAAACACAAGCCTAAAACGAAATAAGGCTAGCCACAACCAAAACCCCAACAATTATAAGCAACATTTTGAGAGTTCTATCTTGCTGCTGATCCTGTGGCGCATTATACCTGTATGCAGGCCTGCCATGAACTGGATTCGGGTTCCCATACCCAAACTGGTTATACCCACCACTGAATCCATAACCAGCACCTGGAAACCCGTTAATTTGAAAACTCAACATGGGAAACAACCCAAATGTCCCAAACCCAAAACTGTAACCACCTCCTCCCAAATTCACATTGTGGAATGGATTTAGGTTCGGGTTCTGGTTCGGTTCAGGTTGTGGTGCAGTTGGTGGTCTCTGACCAGTTGGCCTATGTGGGATCTCGACTCCAGGTACGGGTTTTGACCGTGGGTCAGTGGGGTTCTTACCACGCCCATATAGAGGAACAAGCTTTTCTTCTTCCACCAAAGCCTTGCAAACCGGGCATTCAGGCGATTGGGCATGGACCTGTAACCACTTGTAGAGGCATGGCCAGCAGTAGAGGTGGCCGCATAAGGTTACTACCGGATCTTGTGCGAGTTCTAAGCATATGTTGCAAGAGAAACCGTCGACCGAATCATTGCTCGAAGAGGAAGCCGGGTTTGGGTTTGGGTCGGTGCTTGTGGATCCGCTAAAGCTGCTGGACATTCCTTTTCCTTTTAGCTAGGATATCTAACTGCAAATATATGTAAGTTTGGATATTTCAGACGGATTAGAGATTTCATTGGAATGTTGATAAAAATTTGCATCAAGAACGTAAAAACATTGCTTTTAGGGCAAAATCAAAATAATTCAGTAATAGAAATTACATCTCAACAAAATCGGTGAAATCAATTAGCGATGCAAAGTTAAACCAATAATAGATTTGACATCGAGCGCAATAGCGAGGACTATATTACAGTTTACGAAAAATCTGCAGAGGTAAAGAAGTGAAAATCGGCAAAGAAATCAGAGGTATACAGAATCCAATCAATCAAACATGAGATCAAATTTAAAAACTACAATCGCGATTGAATGAAAGAAAAGGGAAAATTCGTTACCTCAGAAACCAGCAAAGATGAAAAAAAAAAAAAAACCAAATCAGTTGTCTTCGGAGAAGTCTTTCGCCTTTTTAATTTAGAATCTCGAGTCTTTCTATTTTTAAAATATATCGAAAAATATAATTCCTTAACGCTCCATTTATATTTACTGGAGTCATCCATTTAATTTAAATACCCTTTAATTTATGCACTTAGCGCCTGTTTGTGAAAATAAACGGAGAAGAGAGGATAGGGTATAGAAAGGAAACCGGATGGCATTTTCCTGACAATTTCCGCGGGTACGCGAGTCTTCTCTTCTCCGTGCATGTTAATTATATCGACTTTTCTAATTCTCAATTGCGTGTCACAACTCACAACTATAAGTCTAAAACTAATTAATTTCTAGTACGTTCTTCCAGCAAATAATAGAGAGACACGTGCACTGAATTTACATTGGCAAATCTGAGGAAAGTTTGTCGTCAAATTTGGGCTGGAATTTGTAAAATCCATGTTTGAGGAAATCATCTAACTTGGGCTGGATTTGTAAAACCCAACGCTTGACGAAATATAGCACATCTTTTATATTGGTAGCTTTGGCGATTTGAAGCCCAAGGGCTCAATTCAAAAAAAAATGCCGATTTGATTTGAAGTTCAGTTTTAAACTGTTAACGACCTTATCAATTGTGCAGATGAAGTTATTTAATATCTTAAATTACACTTTATTAAATTGTGATGTTAAATATAAATAGGGACGGATCAAGGATTCTTGTTAGGGGAGCAAAAAATTATCGAATCAGGTTTAAATAGTTAATCGGATTTAAATTCATTAACTAATTGGGTACTTGATAAAAAAATAATACTTTGACTTATATTTTCTAATAATCTTATTTGTAATTTCTGATCATCTAACTTATAATTCTAATTACCAATCATAATTTAAGAAAATTATTTTGATTTTAACCCTATATTTAACCCAAATTAGAAATTAAACATCCAGAGAGGGGCAAAAAAATTTTCAAGGAGGGGTAGAGTCGATCGAAATTGACAAATCACTACTAAAACTCAAAATCCAGGGGGGGGCGCCTGCCCTCCTTTGGTTCCACATGGATCTGCCCCTGAATATAAAGCTATCCTCTTCCATTCTGACAAGATTTTCATGCATAATTGGGTAGAGGCAAATGTAAGTGTATCAGATGGGGGTCAATTGACCCCCATTCATTTTTAAAAACTAATTATTATACATGGTAATTTTGTATATTTATAGTTAAATGTTAAAGGTACTTATAAAATGATCCTCATGAATTTTTTGAAAGTTTTGTATAATTGACCCCATTTATTTTCCAAAAAAAAAATAGATGATTAATTGTGTACAAATTGAGAAATTATAACAATTTATATTAATTTTTTCCGAACGATGAGAAACTTCACATGTCTCTCTCTCCAGCCCAAACTCTTCATCTCTCTGATCCAAACACCAATGGTTATAATATTTACTTCATTAAAAAAAATATTATGTTATTGATTTTTTTTGTATGTTTTTGACCCATTATTCAAAATTCTGCCTCCGCCCCTTTAATTGGGGCCTCCATTTTGAATTCACACAAGAAAATAAAAAACTTGAGGGTTAGACTGATAAATGAGAGAGCTAATAGGAATATGGGAATTCATATCCCTTATATTTTTTTTTTTACCAAAATATGAACTACAGTCTACAGATATTTATCAATTAGCAGCACGGTTACAGTCAATTTCATGCCGCACAATTTAAAGCTTGCATGTCGTGTTGGGAAATTTTACTTTACGAAGAAAATGACAAATTAATAGTTCAAACTGATGCAAGGAATCCTTAATTCTCTTTACACAATTCCTATACTAAGAAACAGTTTTGTACAATACTGTTCTGTGTTGCCATCAAAGTTTGAAAATTATATCCCAAGTCGTTTTCGTAATTGGAATGAACGTTAATTAATTGAATAATTATTTGAGTACCTCCATTCTAGTACCCAAAAATTTCGGCACCTCATTCAAAAAATTATGTCCTTTGGTTCCCACTAATTATTGTTCTAAAAAGATATTATATAATTCATACTAATTATTATTCTAAAATTATTGAATTATTATTTATCTATGGTCCTCTATTTTTCAGTCTTCACACTCGTACCCATGTCAACCTTTATAGATATAAAATATAAATACTTAGAAGATAAGATATTAACACTTGAAAAATATGATATTAATGTTTCGACGCGAAACTTGTTATGATACTTCCTCTTTCATTTTTCCAATTATCCCTGCATTAACTTTCATCTAATAAAGTAGTGGGGACCCTGTATCACTGCATTAACCTTCCCTAATCATTCCCGTGTCAACTTTCCTGTAATAAAAATAGTTTTCCACATAGGTATAAATACTTCAAAGCAAAGGTATACAAACTTACAGTGCTTGATATTAATATTTTCAGACATCATTCAGTATCATATGTAAAAAAGACTTGCAAATATAGGTATAAATACTTTCATGACAAGGTATAAATATCTGCATGACAATAAGCCTGAAAGTACATTATTATGGGTCTTATTTTATAGAGAGATGATTATTTATGTAAAAATTATTCACCTCGTAAGTATAAATACTTTCGTGCATATGTATAAATATTTTATTGCATAGGTATTAATATTTTAGAAAAAAAAAATTAATACCGGAGTTTTTATAGTCTCCCAAGTAGTTATGGACCTATGAGTTATAGTGTGGATACAGTGCGGATAATAGTATCAGTTTTATACTTAATTATTATAAATTTTAACTGTTAAAATAAAATTTGGATTAATTGAAAGGGAGTTGATTATGAATTAATTAATTCTATGTACCCGACATTGAATATACAATGTCTTTTAGTTAATTTCTGAAATTGTCGATGTTGGTATAAATTAGAAGTCAAAGTTAATTAATGCGATTTGGTTTCTTTCTCAAGTAATGGTCTATCGGATAGGTTCATAATTTGAATAGAGAGCTCGATCTTTTGGATTACACAGAACTAATTTTGCGCATGGTACTATGACGAAATGTACGCAATTTTCTAGCTGGTACACTGGTATTGCACAAAAGCAACGTGGCGGTAATGGATTTTTGAAAACTCCCGAACCTTTTAATGATGTAACAATTTGTTCGTCTAGAAAGTATGATTTATCAAACTCTATTTATCCTCTGCTCTGGAAGTCTGCAGGAACTTGTGGCGTTAATTATCCACCGACTATGAAAAGCAGCTTTTTTTTTTTAGCCACTACTAAGTTTAAAATAAAAATAAAATTGAAGACAGCTTTAGTAGATTAAAAGGATAAAAGATACTGACAGAGTTAGTTTTGCTTCACGGAGAGCACGATTGAAGACAAAATATTCTTCAATGTGTATGCTTTTGCATGGAAGAATTCTCACACATGAGGTTATGCTTGGTAGGGGGCTTGCTTGCACTCCTCACTGTGCTATGTGCTCTACATGTCCATTGGAAACTTCATTCCATTTGTTCTTCCAATACACGTACACAAGACAAGTATGGGCAAGTTTTGGGCAGCTGGTGCAGGTTGGGGCAACTCCTAATACATTGTGGGATGCATCTTGGGCTCGATATAGGCTACTGGGGAATGAGTCTAAACGGGTCTGGATGACTCGAGTAATGGCTGTGCTCTGGGGGGTTTGGAGACAGAGGAATGCGTGCATTTTTGGTCGGCAATGGAAGCCTGCTTGGTTACTGGTACGAGATATTAAAGAGGAGACGCAGATGTGGCTTAAGTGTTGTAAAAATAAGAATGCTATCTGTTGTGGTTTGAGTGGCTGATAGCGGGAGGGTGTGGTGATTTAGTCTTTTTTTGAAGTTGTAAACAAATCTCATTTTGTACACTGGATAGTCTCTATCTAGATATCAGAAGAAAAAAAAAATAAAAAAAAATAAAAACCATACAATTAATTAGGAGGGCAAATGGATCGGATATTATCCAACAGTATCCATACCCAAAATATATTTCTATTATAAATATGATTTTAAATTTTAATTATCTGTATTAAAATAGTAAATATATTGCAGGGGCAGACACAAGATTTTTGTCAGGGAGGAATTGGATTCAAATAACTTATTAGGTTCAAACTCATTAGCTTCACGACCCGTCCTGGTGGAGGGCATTTGTTGAATTCTAAATAATTTGAGAATTCATTTAAGAAATTTATCCAATTAATTTCTTTAAAAATTGGTTGATTGAATGCCTTAAAAGTTAAAATCTAATTTTTTAGAAATTCACAAAAATGAGTTTTGGATATGAAGAACACGAAAAAACTCCAAACGCTTGATTTTATATGAATTATACAAGATTTAGCCCACATTCGGGTGCAACTTGTGTGTGGTTGATGGCCATCCGACTAGTGGAGCCCACTATCATAGAGGCACCATTTAAATTAATTTAACATCCTCATTTAATGTGCACATAAACAAAAACATGAGAAGACATGAGACCCCTTTGTGAGACTCCTCTCCTTCCTTTGCTATTTGAAAATTGGTCTAAAGAAGAAGATTTTTAGGGATACAAAATTCAAGAGGATGAGGAAAGCTTGTGGCTTATTCTCACCAACAATCAGAAGGGTAACCAAAGCTTGTGACAATTTCAAAGAAGGGTAACCAAATTTTCAGGAGAGACAAAAATAGAATTATATCCATTTTTCTCTATTAAATTTCAAAATCTAGGAAGCAATTGCCTCTCTTGGGTTAATGTAAGTTGACCTCTGAATATATATCATATAATTTAATATATATTATGAAGAAATTCATGTTATTCACAGTTATAAATAAACAATAACTGATTCATATCCGTTTAATATTCAATTCGTATCTGAGCGGATATGATTTTACAACTATCCGACTTGTTTGCACCCGTGATTAATGCATGAGTGAAGTCAAATTAGCTCTATCAATAAAATATTATATATTTACACGCCAGCTCTATTATGATCATATAACAGGATATGCATAATTTTGGTCAAGCATAGTTAGAAGAAATCTAAATTAAGATGGCTGAGTACAATTGGCGTACAATTTAGGTTACCAGACAAACCTGAAAGCGAAATCAGGCCATCTGGTCGTTGGACCTTGACCCACACCATCCTTTTTGAAGAACTAAAAGGCATTCAATAGATTGATTAAAATTGGTCCTTCCAGGAATGTGCTGTTTTTAAAAAAGAAAAGCTGTAGAAAATCGTATATTTTCCGCCAATTTTTTTTCCGGTGGCATTTAGAAATTAAAGAAGTAGAAATCCATAATGCATTTTTTTTAATGATTTATGTCAGGAACGAGCTGTTTTAGAATATATATATATATAGAGAGGAGGGATCAAGTTACAACAAGTTATAACAAGCATTTTTTACATTTTCAAAGTCCAAATCGTTGATCCAAATCATTAGATGTGATCTCTATAATAAAATGTGCTTGGAAACTAAATTTTACATTTTTTTAGAATTCTTTTACTATTTATTAAGATAGATACAAAATTCAATGGTATAAATTTAACTAGTTTTTGTACCCATCTTAATAAATAGTAGAAAAATTCCCAAAAAATATAAAATTTGGTCTCCAAGCACATTTTATTGTAGAGATTACATCTAACGGTTTGGATCGACGATTTAGACTACAAAAATGTAGAAAATAGTTGTTATAACTTGATCCCTCCTCATATATATATATGATGAGGGATCGAGTTACAACACTCTTGAGTTACAACAAAGTTACAACATCTATTTTTATTTATTTTCAAAGTCCAAATCATCGATCTAAACTGTTAGATATTCAATCTATATTAAAATGTGCTTGGAGACCAAATTTTACATTTTTTGGAATTTTTTTGCTATTTATTAAGATGGGTACAAAATCGCTGTTTTTTAATGGTGCAGAATTTTAATAAAAACAGCGATTTTGTACCCATCTTAATAAATAGCAAAAAACTTCCAAAAAATGTAAAATTTGGTCTCCAAGCACATTTTAATATAGATTGAATATCTAACGGTTTGGATCGATAATTTGGACTGTGAAAATGAAAAAAATAGATGTTGTAACTTTGTTGTAACTCGATCCCTCCTCTATATATATATATAGAGTTAGGCTGGGGTGCTATGGATAGCATAGTGGCCTCCCGTGCTACGGCTCAATATTCATGTTTTCAAAATCCAAACGGTCGATCTGAACCGTTCATTGTTTAATCCATATTGAAATCTGCTTGGAGACCAAATTTTACATTTTTTGGAATTTTTTTGCTATTTATTAAGATGGTTACAAAATCACTGTTTTTATTAAAATTCTGCACCACTGGAAAACAGCGGTTTCAAAAATGCTTAATAAATAGTAAAAAAATTCCAAAAAATGTAAAATTTGGTCTCCAAGCACATATTAATATGTAGAACAAGATGAACGGTTCGGATCGACCGTTAGGATTTTGAAAACTCGAAATCCGAGCCGTAGCATGGAGGCCTCTTAGCTACCCATAGCATATTAGCCAAAACCTATATATATATATATATTTATATATATATAGTAAATCGTATGTTTTCTGCAAATTAATTGAATGAACTTGTGTCTCTTTGTAGAGAGATGAAAACTCACTCCACTGTACTAAGTCGTGGTTCTCTATTGATATTTGATTATTTTTTTTCCCCTTTTCTATTTATAAGCAGCTGATTGTTGTGTTTCAAAGTGATTAAGTAAAATAATTTCCTTCGAGAAAGAAGATAACTTCCAATATTTTTTTTTCTTGTAAAAGAAGAAATGCTAGCATTGTTAACATTTCATTTTTATTCGAACACTAGCAGTGTTAGGGTGTCATTCTTTCCGAAAACACAGCGTTGTTGCTAGGGCTGCTAATGAGTCGAGCTGGCTCGCGAATCAATGAGTTGAGCGGCTCAATATTTTATAATGAATCGGACTCGAAACTAAAAAATGCCCTAATTCGACTCGGCTCACTTTTGAAAGAAAAAAGCTCGGTCGGCTCGACTCATGTAAACACTTGGCTTGACTCGGCTCGACTCACGAGCTCGTGAGTCGGCTCATATTACATGTTAAAAAAATGATCATTTAATTATTTTAAAGAAATGATTGAAGTAGGATAGAGATATTCTTGTGACTTTAAATTACATGTTGAAAACTTTGATTATTTTTTAAAGAAATTATCTAAAGAAATTTGAAAAAAATATCATTTTTTAAAAATAATTTCAAAATGCCGGCTCATATTACAAGTTGAAAACTTTGAAATTTGAAAAAAAAAAAATTTTAATCTGAAATAATTTAAATCTGAAAAATTTGAAATCTGAAAAACTTTGAAATCTGAAAAAATTTGAAATCTGAAAAAAAATTTGAAATCTGAAAAAATTTGAAATCTGAAAAATTTGAAATCTGAAAATTTTGAAAATCTGAAAAATTTGAAATCTGAAAATTTTGAAAATCTGAAAAAATTTGAAATCTGAAAATTTTGAAAATCTGAAAAAAATTTGAAATCTGAAAAATTTTGAAATCTGAAAAATTTGAAATCTGAAAAAAAATTGAAATCTGAAAAAAATTTGCAATCTGAAAAAAATTGGAAATCTGAAAAAAATTTGAAATCTGAAAAAATTTGAAATCTGAAAAAAATTCGAAATCTGAAAAATTTTGAAATCTGAAAAAATTAAAATCTGTAAAAAATTTGAAATCTGAAAAAATTTGAAATTTGAAAATTTTGAAATCTAAAAAAAATTTGAAATCTGAAAAAATTTGAAGGTAGGCCTCTCATGGCAAATGAAGATATACATGTATTACAAATTTGAAAAAATTTGTCTCTACATGTAAATTAATTAAATATAAGCATAAAGGTAGGCCTCATAACATATGAAAATATACATGTATTAAAAATATGAGTCGGCTTGTGAGCCGGCTAGCGAGTTCGGGAGCCGAGTCGAACTTTTTCTTTTATGAGCTGAGTCGAGTCGAGCTGAGTTTTTTCTTTCAAAAATGAGCCGAGTTAAAAGCATAATTATTAGGCTACAATTGACGAGCCAGGTCGAGTTGGAGCCGAATCTTAATCATTAGCAACCCTAGTTGCTGCGTTCCTGGTATGAATCAACTTTAAAATACATAAATAAATAAATAAATATATATATAGAGAGAAAGAGAGATGGGCTATGGTACATTGCAATGCATGGAAGAGTTTGTACATTGCACCATAAATCTAAAATTCAAAATCCAAATGGTCGATCCAAACCGTTCATCTTGTTCTTCATATTAATATGTGCTTGGAGACCAAATTTTACATTTTTATGAATGTTTTTACTATTTATTAAGTATTTTACAAAATTGTTGATCCAACGGTGGCTTAACAAAACAGTAAAATCAGCAACCACCGTTGGATCAACAATTTTGTAAAATACTTAATAAATAGTAAAAAAATTCAGAAAAATGTAAAATTTGGTCTCCAAGCACATATTAATATGGAGAACAAGATGAACGGTTTGGATCAGTCATTTGGATTTTGAATTTTAGATTTATGGTTCAATACACAAACCCCTCCATGCATTGCAATGCACCATAGCACATCTCTATATATATATATATAGAGAGAGAGAGAGAGAGTATGACTAAATTGCTACTAGTAGCACTTCGACCAAGGTGCTTACGAAGTCATATTCTAGTATTTGATGTTCAAACAACAAATCCAAACGTTAGATGTTCAATCTATATTAAAATCTGCTTGGAGACTAAATTTTACATTTTTTGGAATTTGTTTACTATTTATTAAGCTAGTTTGAAACCATTGTTTTAAATGCTTCAGAAATTTAATAAAAACAATGGTTATCAAACCAGCTTAATAAATAGTAAAAAAATTCCAAAAAATATAAAATTTGGTCTCCAAGCACATTGTAATATATTGAACATTTAACGGTTTGGATTTGTTGTTTGAACATCAAATACACTAATATGAACTCGTAAGCACTTCGCCGAAGTGCTGCCAGTAGCAAATTAGTCAGTCCCTATATATATCAAAGTGGTAGTTTGTGAGCTTTGGTGCTACCAATTCGTTTTTCAATTTTCAAAGTTCAAAACATCGATATGAATCGTTCAAGTCAATTTCTATATTATAATATGCTTGGAGACCAAATTTTATATTTTTCTGAATTTTTTTACTATTTATTAAGCCACTTTGAATATCACTGATCCAACGGTGGCTTCTGATTTTACTATTTTGTTAAACCATCGTTGGATCAGTGATTTTTAAAATGACTTAATAAATAGTAAAAAAATTCAAAAAAATATAAAATTTGGTCTCCAAGCATATTTTAATATAGAGATTGACTTGAACAGTTCGGATCGACATTTTGTACTTTGAAAATTGAAAAACGAATTGGTAGCACCAAAGCTCAGGAACTACCACTTTGATCTTAGCCAATCTCTATATGTGTGTGTGTGTGTGTGTTATAAGTTTATTTTCATGATTTTTTAAATGCTACAGAGAAAAAAGGATTACCCGTGATAAATTTTATATTTGAAGTTGTAACGAACTAATTAAAGATATGTAGTTGTTGACTACTCAAGATAACGGAAGCTCAGTCAAGATCAACATAGCTTCTAGATTTCGTGCTTACTCAGATAATGACCGTATAAATTTCTTAGGGAATAATTTGGTTTACTTTGAAAAAAGGAAAGAGAAGTAATATCCTATAGAGTACTTTATTTGAAGTGAATAACCTGACAGTGTTCAACGCAAACTTTTGAATTCCAATTTTCCAAAGTTTTTCTTAGTATAATTAATTGGAGATGTGCATGCTTCAATTTCCAACCGTTAAAATGTGGTTGGCAATTTAAGATTAGTCACTTATCATGTGCATACTTCAATTTCTTTAAGATATTTAAGTTCGTTGGGCATTATTTTTTCCCAAGACCATTCGGTTGGTTAATTATTTCTTATTTGGAATTGGTTATAAATCATATTAGACCAATCAAGTAATAAAATAAATGATGAAAACTGTACTTATGAAAAAATATACTTTCCAACCTTCATATTAAAAAGAAAAAGGTAAGACGCCAGGATATTTTGATGTAAGATAATTTTGATAATTTTAATTACATAATATGATAATAATGATAATTAATAGTTGAGAACATGGGGCGCATTAACTCAATAATTGAAGATAGGAGATGGAGATGATTGGAATTGGTACGCTCATGTCCGTGTCTGTTAGGTTAAATGCTCCTAATCCAATGACAAATGAAATTGATGGATGTGAAAAGCCTTTTGTGATATTAATTAGCTTTTAAAGAAATAAATCCTTTCTAAATGCTTTAGTACTAGGCGGCTATTAATCTACTATGACTTAAGTGAGAGAATTACCACCATAGCACCATCTGTCATATCAATCACCTTTCAACTTTTTAACACAAGCACCAAGGGCCTTCGGCTAAGCATGGAATAGTAGAAGAATAAAGAAATTATGAAATTGAGAATTGACCACTCAAAGCTAAGTTATTTTTTTCATGATAAACAGTAAAAATTAGTTAAAATTTTTTATTTTCATTTCTATTCCTTAGCTTGCTACCAAACAGGTCCTAAAAGTGTTCGGCACATTTGGTAATTGGAATAATAGTACTTTTCTTCATTAAATACAATAATTATAAAAAATTACTTTTATAACCTTAGTTTTGGTTACTGCACCATAGCGTTGAATAGTACATCAATATTACAAATTATATTTTGCTTGAGTTATAAATTATTAAATGACAAAGAATTATAATCTAAAAACAAAAGGAAATAAAAAAAATTGCTTGAGTTATAAATTTTTACATGACAAAATATTATAATTTAAAAACAAAAAGAAATAAAAAAAATGAAAATACACTAGAGGCAAGCCTCGGCAAAATGAATGTATTTTTTTTTTAATTTCATTATGGGGGAGGTGAATTCTCCAATCTTTGGGTTTGTAAGGCAACTCTCCTTAAAAATTAATTTAAAAGCACTTATGAAGGTTCTTTTAAAGAGTATGCACATTCAATATCTATTGAAGAACTTCATCACGTAGAATGTGGAAATCAAGATGATAAAACTTGGAGAAGAAAGTACGGCTTGCAAAATTATACATAGAACCAGAAAGATAAAGGAAGTGAATGCATATGTTTTCACGTATGATTAGAAGTTAGCTAAAAGAAAATGGAATGATATATTTTTTAAGATTTTGGATATAATTCATTCCAAATTGTTCCATGTATCTGAAAAAAGATCCATATAACTGGAACTATAATTAACTGGTACCAACATCTAAACTCAACTTCAACACAACATCTAAACTCAGCTTGCGCCTTGTTTCTCACCACATATGCAGAGTAAAGTAAGGTAAAACAAAAGCTTAGCCCCAGCCAACACACATACTTTCTTTGCTAGGGCTGCTAATGAGTCGAGCTGGCTCGTGAATCAATGAGTTGAGCAGCTCAATATTTCATAACGAATCGGACTCGAAACTAAAAAATGCCCTAACTAGACTCAGCTCACTTTTGAAAGAAAAAAACTTAGCTCGGCTCAACTCATGTAAACACTTGGCTCGACTCGCATGTCGGCTCGTGAGCTGACTCATATTACATGTTAAAAAAATGATCATTTAATTATTTTAAAGAAATGATTGAAGTGGGATAGAGATATTCTTGTGACTTTAAATTATATGTTGAAAAAATTTGATTATTTTTTAAATAAATGATCTAAAGAAATTTGAAAAAAAAATTATTTTTTAAAAATAATTTCAAAATGCCGACTTATATTACATGTTGAAAACTTTAAAATTTGAAAAAGAAAAAAATTGAAATTTGAACAAATTTGAAAAAGAAAAATAATTTGAAATTTTAACAAATTTGAAATCTGAAAAATTTTGAAATTTGAAAATTTTGGAATATGAAAAAAAATTGAAATTTTAAAAAAAATTAAAATCTGACAAATTTGAAATCTGAAAAATTTTAAAATATTAAAAAATTTGAAATCTTAAAAAATTTGAAACTTCAAACAAGTTTGAAATTTGAACTTTTTTCAAATTTCAACTTTTTTCAAATTTGAAATTTTTTCAAATTTCAAAATTTTTCAGATTTCAATTTTTTTAGATTTCAATGTTTTTCAACATGTAATATGAGCTTGTATTTTGAAATTATTTTAAAGAAATGATCGTTTTTTCAAATTTCTTTAAACTATTTCTTTAAAAAATAATCAAAGTTTTTAAACATGTAATTTAAAGTCATAAGAATATATCTATTTCACTTTGATCATTTCTTTAAAATAGTTAAATTATCATTTTTTCAACACATGATATGAACCAGCTCACGAGCTCACAAGCTGAGTTGAGCCAAATGTTTACATGAGCCGAGCCGAGCCGAGTCGAGCCAAGTACTTACTTGAGCTGAGCCTTTTTCTATTAAAAGTGAGCCGAATTAGAGCCAAATCATTTTGTTTCTCTCATTAAATCAAGCCGAGTTTGAGCCGAACCTTAATCATTAGCAACCCTATTCTTTGCCCTTACCGATACCATTTCACCACTAGGTAAGGTTCATATCTCCTTTGAAGATGTCGATGGCGCTAGCTAAACTGAGGAATGTTGAAATCAGTTAAAAGGCAAAAGGGAAAGAGAAATGAAAGAGAAACCTCTGAACACGATGGATCTTATTTGAAAGAGCAATTTGTGTCCGTCTTAGTTTGTAGTATTAATTTCACAAATCTGCTAGTAGATTGTCAGAAATTGTGATCGGAGCAAACGGAGAAGAAGAAGAGATGGAAAAGTATAAAATAAGAACAAGCATGCCACCTCAGCGAAATGAAAAACAAAAAAGGTCATTTCTCATCCCTTTTCCAGCCCAATTCGCAATTCCAACTCCTCCCTAGAATTGAGAAGAGTGAAAGAGTGGAAGAATGGTCTGTTTTAATCTCCTATTCCAGTACTTCTTATTTACGTTCGGTAAGAATAACACTTCAGTTCCGTTCAATTCTGCTATTCCATTGCAGCCGAAACAGACCCCAAATAATTTTGGTGGGCAATACAAAATATGGTTTAGGATTTTATTTATGATATATTGTACTTTTATGATGCAAGTCAATAATGATGCAATCTGAAACAATTCTTTTACTGTTAATCAAATAATTTAGAACTTACAACATTCTATATATCTATAGCAGAATTTTTATTCATATCCTCGAGAGAGAGAAAATTCAAATATGCTCTCAAATTCTTTATTTAAATATGCCCTTAATGCTGGCTTTTCCAATTGTTGTCATTTTTTTTATTTATTTAAGAAGATGTACTGTTCATATCTTACTACCATATAATAAAACATCGCCTCATCATCAATGTTTTTGCAATAAAATATCGATACATTGTTTCAAATTTTAAACATTCACAAATTTTGGTAGGAAACTCTCATTTGAGCGTTTGATGGAAATTCAAAGAGCTCACGAAGAGACAAAGGGTCTGGCATAAGTCGTCGGATGTCATAAAAAAACATAATTACAAAAAAAAAAATAACACTGTTTAAAGCCTCCAAAAAAATTAGTTGAAGTTGTTTCTGATTCTACGATCCGTTAATTATTCATCAGAAAATTTATTTTAAAATAATAAACATTATAAAATTGATATCAATATTAAAAAAAATGAGAAGCATATTTACTTCTTCTTTTTTAACTTGAACTAATATAATGTTTCTATTTTGTTTGTTAATTTAGCCATGGTAATATATTGTGAGGTTGATATTCATTATTAAAAAAGAATAAATAATAATTTTACTTCTCAATTAATCTTCTGTCGATATGCTATTTGTTTGAGAATTTTCACAAAAAAAAGACAACCTCTGGCTTTTCTAGGGATTGTCAACCGCTGAAAAAACCAGCAATAGGGACAGTTCTTAAAAAAAAAAAAATGCGAGAACAACTTTAAAATTTCTTTTTTTTAGGATATGAATAAAAAAATTGGTATCTATGGTCTTTTATAGAATATCAAATGATACTAAAATTATGTAAATTTAATGCACGATCAATTCGTAAGTCCAAAAATCTAATTATAGTTGTTTCTATTTTATTTTATTTTTAAATTAACTTATTGAGAAAGAATTTTGAACTTATATTACATATTAGATCAGGCCGGTCAACTTTTTTAACTCATATTACATATTTGTTTCTATTGAAGTTATTTATTCCAAATTTTGCAGAACTAACACGAGTTTTTGCAAATCGAGGTGTCTTTTTATACCCCAAAAGCAAAGCGGAGACCTTAGCGAGTTTCAGATATTTCCAGGATGGAAGTTTCGTAATTTACGGCATGCAATTTGTTTCGTTCTCAGTAGGGTTCAAATTCTATAGATTATAATTTTTCCTTCAACATGCAATTCCAATCGAAAGTGAAGGATGTCTACGATTGGACACAAGTCACACAATAGCACGACTTTAGCGTTACATACTTATTACATGGCGGCTTGTTTGAATGAACCCATTGACCCGGGAATTCACATCCTCTGAGATATCTCTTATTATGCGCGACTTTTTGGAAAATCTCAACCGTTCAAATACGTTCTGCACGAATCTCGAAGCTCAAATAATACTATTCCCTGCGGTTTCCCCGAATAGGAAGCGGACATATCGGTCACGGAAAATATGAGATATCTCAGAGGATACTCACTCTTTACCCGGGGGGTCACATATATTTTTCTGGCCATATTGTGGCGAGTTACTACTGCTTGCTGCGCGTAGTCTTTGTTTCACTTTTCGATCAGAGCATCCATAAATAGATTTTTAGGATGGTATAAATAATTTTTTTGAATAATTATCAGAGGTAAATGTTAAAAAACTTAATTCTTAATAAATATATATAATACTACATTAGGAATTCAAGATATGTACATATTTGTCTCGTTCGGAAATCTTCTTAATTATTTTGTGTCATTTTCTTTATGCTGCAGTCATATTACGGTACCACTCAAACAATTAACGCTCCAAGTTAGTGGAGGAAATTTGTCAAGTTGTGATCAATTACGTCACAAAATGCAATGGAAAGTCACGTTATGTGTGTCAATTATGTGACGTGACTCGCATGTCGTGTGACGTAACTGCATTCAAGCAAAAACTACATGTCACGTCATGTCATGTCTCACTAGAAAACATAGAATTTCAGCCTTTTGGAAACGCATAGAGTATCCAGATTTCTCCTTTAGTGTGAGTTTAGTGATACCGGTACTCATGTAGTACTGAGTTAAAATAACTTGCTTGAATGCGAAGGACATGTAAGGTTGATTTTCTGACTGCATGGTTTTTTTTTTCTCTAGTTTAATCCAATAAATGTTTATAAGTTGAATTTTTAAAATAATATCAAATGTGCAACGACTTTTTTTCTAAAAAAAAAAAAGCTTTACAACACTTTTATTTAATTTAGAATTTTTAAAAACTTTCATTTTTTCTGAATTTTTAACAATTTAAATTAAAATATAAAAAAATTGAGATAACGTAATTGTCCGCTATCATTTTGATCACACCACGTAACATTATATATAAAAAAAAATTAATCACATCAGGTCACGTAATCAAATCACAACATATCACATATTTTCAACCTAATTCTTTTCTCTTAGATATATTGAAGCTCGCCGGTTATTACTTGTCGCCTTGCCGTTGTTTCCCAATTAGCATTTGCACGTCTCTCAAAGCAAATAACGAAGCGCTTTGCAAATAATCCTCGTGCTTTTTTGCTCATATTTGCTTTGCACGGTAAAGTAATTATTTTTCCAGTAGCTTTGGGCAACTACGTGTTTCTCGTTTGCTCAATCTGTTGTTTTCGTATAAATATCTGCTTTAATGATTCATGTTAAATTATAATTAATTGTCGAATGGGGACAGCTGACAGCTTCAGCATCTGTAAATAAGCCCTTGAAAGAAGGATGCTTAAAGTGAATAAAGCGATCAAATTTAGTGATCGATAAAATGTTGACAGCTTACCAAAATCATCTTTTATAATGCGCTGAGAATACCAGTTAGGTATACTTTAATATTTATACTGTACCAAATATTTTTATAAAGTATGGATATTGTAGCGAAAATTCAATTTCATGTACGTCTATATAATACGGCCATTCTTATTAATATCCTAAAAAAAAAAATTTTAAACTACTCTGCATTCATATTTTTTTTCAAAACTGTCCCGACCATCCGACCCATGGGCAGCCCACCCTCTTGGCAGACCGCCTGAGGCAAGAACGGTCCACTAGGGACAAGACCGGCTCTCTGCTGGGCGGTTCTCTCTCTCTCTTTTAGATAGAGATCTTAATATTTTCATTTAAATAAAGTTTAGTTTTTTTGTTTCGAGTTTATGCTAAAAAATAAGACATTTGATATATTTATGAGTGATATGTCGTAATTAAGAACTTTGATTTAATATTTATGAGTGATATATTTATAACTTTGATTTAATTTGTCACTTGGATATCACAAGTCTAAAGATAATGCTAATTAATGACTTGATCTTGATTCTTAATAATTTATTGTATTCAAATAAACACAAGGAAATATGGTTAGATTGCTTTAATGATGTCAACTTTTTTTTAGAGAATAATTGAATTATTTGATTATTGTCAACATATACCATTTGCTCGGAAATAGGCAAACGAACACAATTAATAGTAAATGCATTTTAAAATAATTATCTGTATAATTCTTGAATAATCTCTTAGACTTTTGATTAAACAAAATACCGATAATTGTACGCCTACTGTTGAACAAAAACTTAAACTCAATTTTTAAGTCACGAAACGATATTTTTTTGAAATTATGACGCTTCATATGCCCGGGGGTGACCCCCTAGGTGATACTCGAATCTGTCTTGTCCCTTCCTTTTTCGAAAAGTGGTTATACGCACAAATCCGACTTTCCTAGCCAAAGTTATGACTGTTTAAAGTTTTTTCGAAAACTGAACTTTGAAAATTCATAACTAACTATAAAAAAATCCAAATAAATTGTAATTTGTATCAAATCTGTGTATTTTTTAATGCTCTACATGTTGGTCTAATCACTTTTGCAATTTGATCTCTTATCAGTCCAAACTTGCTGATTTACTAGCAAATGTCAAATTTGATGTTTTTAGTGTATTGCACTATACCAGTGGTCTTTGCTTAGTGCTTGGCTGTCAAGTTTGGACTTGGTACCATATCAGAGGTCAGTCTAGAGTGTTTTGTGTATGGATAAAGATCTAATTTGAGATTTGAACATATATTAGTAGCTCTACACTACTGTTTTATTACCAGAAATAAATAAAAGAAGATCAAAGCTCCAAGACATCATTTAATCAAATTTTTTAAAATATCAACAAGCGGTCAGAGTTTGAAAATTTTTGAAGCAAAGCTAAGTCCTTAATTCGTATTATCTTTAGACTTGTGATATCCAATTGACAAATCAAATCAAAGTTATAAAAAAGTTATGGCATCACTCATAAATATATCAAATGTCTTATTTTTTGGCATACACCCTAAACAAAAAAAAAAACTAAAATTTATTTATATGAAAATATTAAGATCTCTAAAAAAAACAGAGAGAGAACCGCCCAGCAGAAGGGCAGTCTGGTCCCTAGTGGATTGTCTTTGTCCCAGGCGGTCTGCTAAGAGAGTGGGCCGCCTGTGAATTGGGCGGTCAGGGCAGTTTTGATAAAAACCCGAATGCAGAAACGGTTTTAAAAAAAAAAATCTTTTTTTAAGGTTTTAATAAAAATGGCCGGTTATATACATTACAAATTATTGTTTAAATTATAAATTGAAATTATAGATGTATTTATTATTTCTTAAATAGTGCATGTTTAAATTTGAACCGATTTGTTAATTATTCAACCTTCCACCAACTAATTACTTTAATTGTGAAGTTCCTATAACTTTTATGACGAATGGCAATCAAATTTAATTAAAATTTATACTCTTTATGTCTAAATAAGAACAAATACACACAGTGTTTACCATAGTACACAGGACGTGCTTCACTTTGTTAGAGTGAAAATTCGTCTATTTCTCTCTTGTAGTAATATCCAATAATTAGCAGCAGATATTTCAACTCGAAAATATTCTTTTATCTGCACACATCTCGAACAGTCTTTTTTATCTCTTCCAGTGAATTGACAGTTGTTTTTCTTTTCCTCGGTCTTTTCTCGATTGTTACTGTCCATCTTTACCGTCTGCAGTTTTAATAATCAGCAATATTAAAGTATTACAGAATAAAATAGTTCTCAACACATACAAATAAAATAACACACAAGTTAGTTTCTACGACGCAGACTGAAATGTTGTCCGAGGGTGCGCCAAACAGTTGTACTTCCTCTTGCCGGTTGCTCTGCTGCTGCTTGTGCCTGCCTTGCTGCTTCCTCTACATGTAGTGTAGACCATGTATTAATTTGTGAATTTAGTTAAAACAAGTATTTATAATTGATTGATCAGTTATACCTCCAGCATTCCGATCAATTGTCTCACGATGAGGCTGGTGTCCGAGTCTCCGACCACGCATTTTGTCCATTTCCATCGGTATGCGGTCGTGCCGTCTCCGTCCTTTCTTGATCAGATTCGAATCAGGTTTAATTTTTGGGCCATTATATGTAGGCCATTCACATTGGTTGCCTTTCGGTTCCCAATGTCCGCTCCATGTTTGTAACACTATTGACATACGGTACAAGGGGTTGACGTATAAATTTTCATCATATCTCATTTCGCGGACCACCGCCATGAAATGAGAACATGGTATGCCGGTCAGTTGAGGCTTCTGGCATTCACATTCAACCTTGTTGTTGTCCATAACAACAACCCTATAACCGAAATCCCTACGAGTATACTCAAGTCTCGGTTGATTGCGCCTTGCTGGTATTTTTTCACCCTTAACCATGACCTCAAAAAGACCATGTCTTCCACGGTAAGGAATCACAGTCATGTCCCTTCCTTTTTCGATACGCTTTTTCAATAACTTAGTTACCCTGTCGGACCACACCTGACCATCCTGAAATCTCATTTGAGCTTTGTTCCATCGGTCAAAAAACCATTTATTCAACTTATAAAACGTATCCTCCACGACCGCTGCAACCGGTAATCGCCGACTAATTTTGAACACAGCGTTCAGTGACTCTGACCCATTTGTTGTCATTATCCCCCATCGGTGACCTCCGTCCTCTGCTTGATACAACTTCTCTGGACATGGAAGCTCGTCTTCATCATTAGGGTTCCTCTTACCCACCTTGTTAAGGTAGTCGATAGCCTCCGGACAACCAATTTCAAAGTCTTGTAACATCTCCTGCAACCTCCTAGGTTTGCATTTGTTCACTCCAGCTATGAACCTATCGCTAACCTCTCTCTTACGGCCCACGTGCTTGTAGAGGTTTTCGGCAACATGTTGAGAGCAATACCGGTGCACACATTGATCGGTAGTCTCATCCCACCCGAGATTTGGATCCTGGAACACGGCTTTAATTCCCAAATGTCTATCAGATATGACACAAAAGAATCGATTATCTCCAATTACTTCCAGCCTCAACCATCTCATAAAAAAACCCCAGTTGTCAGCACTTTCTTTCTCCACAATTGCAAAAGCCACTGGAAGTAATTGGTTTTCGGCATCGTACATACATGCCATCAACAGCCTACCTTGGTACCGTCCCGACATGAAACATGCATCGATACTAATCACTGGTCTGAGGAATGGTATCGCTGCAATACAAGCTCCAAATGCCCATGCAGCTCTGTGGAAAAGCCTGCCAATTTCTCTAACAATCGGGGTCGAGATCACACAATACTTGGTTCCTGGATTGTTTCTTTTGATGGCTTCGAATAGTGGAGTAAGCAAGTTGTACGAGTTCTCCCAACTCCCAAACAGATTTGCAATAGCAAGCTCCCGGCCTCTCCATAATTTATTGTACTTGGGGGTTACCTTATTATATTTCTGCATGACGATATCTCGAATTGATTTATAGGAGCGCACACATCCCTTCTAATAGTCTTATCAATTGCAAGGGCAATCATCTCTGCTGTCAGCTGACAATGATCAGTACGTGTTGCTGATACTCTGCACGTATGAGGATACGCTTGTTTGGTAATAATCCATGATTCTGAAAGACCGTTTTGCTTGGCGCATAACTTAAATTTACAAAAAACATCTCTGCACACCACCTCGTAACGTCTAGGTTCGCTTCTAAGAATCTTGCACTCATAGTTCTTATCGAGATGGAACTCATTGATTGCTATCCTTAGAGCCGTTTTTGACTCATAAACTACACCCTTAGCCAACGGATTATCAAATGTTTTTTTTGAGCTGCCGAAAAAATTGACATCCGCAGGCCGAAAACCGGATATGTCATTGAAACTATCAACCGGATGTGTCATATTTCCTCGACCAGTTATCGGGTACTGTGATTCACGGGATTGTGTTTGACGAGACTTTGATTGTGACTGGCTGAGCGGTTTAATATCATCGTCGGAACCCAACGACTCATCTGAGAGCATCTCATCTCCACTTTCCAAACTGTCAGAATCAATTGCATCCACAGGTACATGCGAATAATCACGTACCTGTCTACGGACCCGACTGATACTGGGTCGGGGTCTAACCGGTAAATCCACAGAGTTTCGACTGGTACTGAGTCGGGGTATAACTGGTTGATCCATAGAGTTGCTATCGATATTGGGTCGGTGTCTCATTGGTACATCCACAGAGTGCCGACCGATACTGGGTCGGGATCTAATTGGTATTGGGTTAGGATCCACATGATTTCGACTTGTACTGGGTCGGGATCGAGGTTCAGGAATTTGACTGGTACAGTTCGGTTCGAATTCTACATATAACTCCAGAATCGGTAACCTTTGTGAAAAAGACGACACAACTCCTAACATGAATTCGAACGATGGTTGGTCCATTCGCGGTACTAATTGATAGTCACGTTGTCCATCGGTGGACATATTAAACCTGACTTGAATTTCCAGATTTGCTTGACTAGCATTGTACCTAACAAATTTGTAAATCTCATTCTGAAGATAATCAAAATTGTGGTTCACGGTTATCGGTATTGAGTATTTAGCTTGGGTACTGTAAAGGACCCCGTCATTATTGTATTGGATGTCCCCTCCAATAAAAATTTTCGCACAAATGGTTGTCATTTTCAGTTTCGATTGGTCTGGCAATTTAAAAAATAACAACATATAAGTAATTAAAACTTGTCTTGACCTCTAAAAATTATTCTATATCATTTTACATTTTTCTAAATTATTCTAGATCATTTTGGATATTCCTAAATTATTCTACACAATTTTGGAATGTTCTAAAAAATTCTAAATTATTTCGACAATATTCTGAACCGTTTAAAATGAACTAATTAATTATATTATCAATTAAAATAAATAAAAAATAAAAAATACCTGAATCGAAGAGCCGATTGATCAGACAGTCAGAGCTCGGTAAGGATTCCTGAAACAATTCTAAATCATTTTAGAATTTTTTTGTCGTATTTTAAACTATTTTGGAACCTTGGTAGCTACTACCAAGTTTTCAAAAAAAAAGAATCCGTAATTTGTTATTAATTTTGAGTATTTATAAAAAATTCAGTATTCTTTATCTGTTTTGAATATTTTTTGAATTATATAAAATTGATTATAAAAAAATAATAAATTAAATAATAAGTAACATACTTTCTCCATTACTTTTGATTTATATTTTTTATAACAATAATGAACAATTTGTCAATTTATTTTATTTATAACAAGTTGGTCAAAAACAAAATTATGGTACATATTAAATAACAGTAATATATGCAAATATTACGGTTATTAATTTTGAGTATTTATAAAAAATTCAGTATTTTTTATCTGTTTTGAATATTTTCTGAATTAAATAAAATTGCTTATAAAAAAATAATAAATTAAATAATAAGTAACATTCTTTCTCCATTACTTTTGATTTATATTTTTTATAACAATAATGAACAATTTGTCAATTTATTTTATTTATAACAAGTTGGTCAAAACAAAATTATGGTACATATTAAATAACAGTAATATATGCAAATATTACGGTAATTAATTTTGAGTATTTATAAAAAATTCAGTATTCTTTATCTGTTTTGAATATTTTATGAATTAAATAAAATTGATAATAAAAAAATAATAAATTAAATAATAAGTAACATTATTTCTCCATTACTTTTGATTTATATTTTTTATAACAATAATGAACAATTTGTCAATTTATTTTATTTATAACAAGTTGGTCAAAAAAAAAATTATGGTACATATTAAATAACAGTAATATATGCAAATATTACGGTTATTAATTTTGAGTATTTATAAAAAATTCAGTATTCTTTATCTGTTTTGAATATTTTCTGAATTAAATAAAATTGATTATAAAAAAATAATAAATTAAATAATAAGAAACATTCTTTCTCCATTACTTTTGATTTATATTTTTTATAACAATAATGAACAATTTGTCAATTTATTTTATTTATAACAAGTTGGTCAAAAAAAAAATTACGGTACATATTAAATAACAGTAATATATGCAAATATTACGGTTATAATATTGTATTTTGGTTGGACATCATATTTTAATTTCTTCTTCTCCGACAAAACAATTTCAAAAATCGATAGTTAAAAAATTAACTTATATAATTTACAAATTAATTATAAAAAAAATTACCTTTTTTTTCTTCTTTTCTTCCGTTCGTATCTCAAACCGCATTTGTTTTTCTTTCTTTTCTTCCTTCTCTTCCGTTCGTTTCTCAAACAGCATTTTTTTTTCGTTTCAACTCTCCGTTGGATTGATATTTATAGAGTGGATGTTAAAATATTTTCGGTGTACCAGAAACCGAACCAAAATGGCTGTTCGGTTCACGGTTAACCGAACCGTGCTTTCCGCTTCACAGTTAACCGAACCCACTCTTGGTCCGCTAAATCGTTAACCGAACCCTTGGTCCGCTTAACCGTTAACCGAACCCATACCCTTAGTCTGCTAAACGGTTAACCGAACCGACGGGGTCGCTAAACGGTTAACCGAACCGACAGGTTCGCTAAACGGTTAACCGAACCGAAGGGTTCGCTAAACGGTTAACCGAACCGAAGGGTCCGGTTAACGGTTAACCGGTTTGGATAGATTTGAAAATTCACATCCGGTTCGGTTAATTTTTGAAAATCAATTTAATTTTTGGATAAAAATAAAAAAATCGGCTCTAAATAGCTAGCTATAGTTTTTTCGAACCATAAACGCTAAGTTATGAGATAAAAGTGTGCTAATTTAGCTATGACCGCTATTATCAATATGCGCGATGCGCTATCTGTTAGTTTGTAATAATCTAAAAGTCAATAATACGATAAATTATCATAAAGCTTTGTTCATAAATTGAATGTTTATATCATTTTGTTGCCTTGAGTATTATTGCATTTATGGATCATTTCGAGTTCATGACTGAAATTGTGAAACTCCATAATATAGATGATATATACTCTTAATCTTAAAAGGTCACTGACCGAGGTAATTAGCAGGAACACTAATTACCGCTATAAGGTTAGTATGTAGATTAAAAAATGGTTAAGTTTTACAAACCACCTGACACGAGATGTTATTTTAATCATATAGATACATGTTTAAGGAGCATGGTATTTGACAGACCCCGAATGAAACATTAAATAGAATTGTATTTGTGTCATTTATGTTTTCATTCAGTGTCACGTTCTACAGTATGAGGTATTTATTATTCCCACTAAGAGATATGTATGTGTGATTGTTATCCACCGCTGTCCGTAAAAAACAATTATAACGGTAGCATTCCCATATGTATAGCTTAGCTGAGGAAGTGATAGTTTACCAAGAGTACTATTTGTCGCTCGTATTTTATACGAGCTATAGCATCACTGGGCCCCTTGGTAGAGTTAGATTATCTGCATGCGGTATAATTACAAGAGTAATTATATTTGATAATCTACTCAAGATCAATAAAAAATACAGTTAACAAGGATGACACACATCTACCTTGGAACTGATCTGATAGCTATGAGACAGAAGAATAGACACAAGTAAATTGTTTACTGGATCGTGTTATTGTACAGTACAGCATCATCTGTGTAATTGGATGGTCATGATGTTTTGCCAGACGCCACCCATGATTATAGAAGTTAAAACAGTTTTAACTCTGTTTACCAACATAACACAGATCCTATTGGGTCACACCTAGGGGTGAAAAAGGAGCGGATACAGAGCGGATAATGCTGATACCATATCCGCATCCGTCGGATAATGAGCGAATACGAATACGGATATGGATAGTAAACGAATATCAAAATTTAAAACCAAATCCGCCTTAAACGGATACGGAACGGATAGTCTACGGATACGAATTCGAATACGGATATAAAATGAATAATGGTCGGATAATTAAGATATATGAACTTTTAAGATACAAATATTAATTAAAACATTAAATATGTTATGAATAAAATATTAATGTGGATGTCCATAACTCCCAACATTCATTCCCCACTATCCCCACTACTCCATGCACTACAATTAGAATTGATGGCCACTACTATTGGAATTTATTTCTCCATTTATTTAGATGAAATTTTTCATTTACAATTTGTAGCCTATAAATAGAGGCTTTGTAATATTGTATTGTACACACATGAGAAATGTATGAATAAAGAGATTGCCATCTTTTCATCTCTATTTTGCTTATTCTTCTTTATGCTTGTTCACATTTATTTCATAACACGTTATTAGCACGAGAGCTCTACTAGCTGAAGATTCGAGGTAATTCTAATAACTTCTATTTCAATTTCATTTATATAAATAATACTTCCTAGTAATTGTTAAATAAAATAAGTTATCAATTTATTTATATTTATTTTGAGATGTTTAGTATGATTCATAGAATTTTATATGAAGTGCATTTTTTTTAATTTAATCTTCCCAAAGAAGATTTAAAAGAAAAAACTTCTTGAAGAAGATTTATATGATGTACAAATATTGCATAGTGGTTCGTATATTTTTTTTTTCTTCAATAA